>CM023486.1:47837886-48437886 GCA_013339685.2 Hyalomma asiaticum
CTATGTCCTAGAAGAATGTGGCGCTAATGTCTCTACAAAATGCCGAAAAAATAATAAAAATAATCATCATCATTGATGTTACTATTATTTGGCATTTTATTTACTTTTTTTTACACACGCAACAACATGTGTGTAAGGGCATGCCCGGCCCTTCGTGAAAAATTGAACCCCCCCCGCCCCTGGTAGAGATCCTGGGTGCGCTACTGGAGCGTAGCGAAAGATGTCTTGGCTCGCGCGCCTCAAGCCACGCGCGACGTACTTTTGCCGGGGCCGGTGGTGTTGGGCCGGCTGGGCTATAGTGCCTAGAAGTATATTATATTTCTAGGCACTGTAGCTGGGCTACCATGGAAGTATTCTAAAAACAACCTTCTACGAGTCAGGGGAACCCAGCTGTTCGCGCCGCCGAAACGGAAGCTCATCGTACTTCAAAGCGCGATCGAGTTTCTGTTAACAGTCGGTGACGCACTCTGTGGAAGGGCTTCGTCGGCGCAGCAAGCTATATTTGCTGGTAGAGATCGCAGATATCTAATTCTTTTGCTCAGCATATCGCATCATTAACACACGCGCGCACGGCTGCGCTCACATTTTGCATTAGGAAGTATGACATTCGTCACGAATTTTTTTTTATGACTGAAATTTAGGGACACGGGGAAAAGAACAGCACAAACTGCATTCGTAGGCATTCCATGTAAGATCTTGGAGGACACAAATATCGATGGGACACTGACGTCTCTACACTGAAGCAGCGCAGATCATGAACAGCGCGCTGAAAGGACGGCGCCTCCTGAAAAGCGAGGCTGGTGCAGCGGCATTCGCGGAGTCGATCGGCACTGCGTGCGTGCCAGTCGTTGCCGTAAGATAAAGATGAAAGCCGTACGGAGAAAAACGAAGTAGTTGACGATGTCCCCGCGCGTCACTTCGAGTACACAGCGTTGGTGCCCGTCGGCGTCCGGCAGCTTCGTGTAGGGATCGACATCGTCGCACGTTCGCGCATTTGCTCACATAAACATCGTGCCGATACGATTAACTCAGGCTGATAAGCTTTCCGCAAGGGACGGCGGCGACATTGCGCCTAGAAATTTAGAGAAAACGAACCGAAACGCGGTCGAATCAACGAATGTATGAACGGCGCTGCAGGGAACGAAACAAGAAGTGGTCCCCATGGTCCTCCAGCATGCCCGTCGCGCCGACAGCGGGGCAGCCGTGACGTCACGTGCAAGCTATGTATATCAGGTTTCCGAGAGCACTAAAATTTTTTTGCTCTAATATTATGGCCACCCAACTAGTGATGCAAAACTATCAGTACTTCAACAATTTCAGTAATTTCAATACTTCAGTAATATCAGTACTTCAGTAATTACTATGAGTAATTGATTGTCGAGAGCATCGATAACTTTCTTTAAACTATCGACAGTGTACAAAAACAATCGATAGTATGACTATGGATAAAATATCGATAATAGAATCGATAGTCATGCAATCGAGAACGCCATCGTACTGTAGACTGTTTTGTAAATAAGCGTGCTGCGCGTTATCCGGCGATATCGCCAAGGTACTTGCCACAGCGTGTTGTCTGCAATACTCAGTTCATTTAACTTGCGAGTAGTTTTTGGCGAATCACATAAATTATTTCCGCACTGATAATGCTGGGACATGTCCACCAATAGATTGATTCTCAAAAGTAATCAGTTACGGCTTACCAACAAAATTAGTCAATTTTTGAAGTGTTTGTCCTTAAATCACAAAATACAATAAAACTTTGACGGCGCTCGGTTTCGCGCATGTAACGGTCTTTGTCTGCTGGTTTTGTACGTCCCCGGGAGCATTCGGTTTCGTTCACGAATTCGCGGACAGATCTACTAATTGGTTCGCGATTTCTACCTTCATTCGCTTGCTTTTTTAGATCCGTGGGTGGCTCGAGTAGGTCGGAAACTTCAGAAGTAGGCAAAAAGTACCAGTAATTTTATACCGGCGGTATATTGACACAATCGATAATACTGTCGATGTTACTATCTATGGCATCATCGGTAGTTTTTACACCATCGGTAGTTTGATATTGACTGAACTACCGATAGTATCGGTAGTATTCTGACACCATCGATAGTTCGATAGTGACTTCCGTCAGGATTGGGGGGGGGGGGGGGGTCAAATTTTCGCGAAGGGCATGCAATTACATAGCTGTCGCGTGTGCTTGAAGGGGGGGGGGGGGGACACCTTGCGCAATGCGTCATTTCATTGCTTCAGCTGGTGGAATCGTAAAGCAAATAAAATTCCAAATAATAGTAACATCACTGATGATGATTATTTTTATTATTTGTTTGGCGTATTGCAGGCACACCTTGCGAGAGCTTGACAGGACCATGATGCCGCTCATCAAAGCAGTACACGTGGAAAATGAACGGAAAATTGAATAAAACAACGCATACAATGATAACATAGGTCCAAAAAACGTTGTCTGGCCAGTGCTTAGTTTGCCTCTCCGTGCAGTCGTAAAGGCGCTGACCGGTTGGCGGTCGTACGATGCTGTTTAGGAAAACTCTGCAGGTCAGCATGTTCTAAATTGTGAGAGCGGAACATATTATATATTATGTTTTCTTTGAGCCTCGTCAAACTATGTATCTGAAAGTGAAATGTTGGCCTATAGCTACATTTTTACGATCGGCATAGTCTGAATAGGTATATTAAATCTGCGAGAACATTTCATAAAAAAACTCATAAAATCAATGAAGTAATTCGTTATATAGAAACAATGTGACAGGTTAAAAATGTAGAGAAATGACGCGACACAGACTCAAAGACCCTAAGAAATTCTTTATTCAAGTATATAACACCTTACTTCAGAGATGAGACGTAACTCCCATTGTCTTGCTGTAGCAGAGCTTAGTTTCAGGGTGCTCAGTTCACTGGAAGTCCGCTTATATATTAGTATTACCAGACCAACAATAAAGGTGTTAAATTATTATCTTTTGAGTCCCTTTTCCCCGCATCATAATTACGGTAACAAGTTCCATCAATTTGTGGTCCTCTTTCTATTATCCTCTGTGGTTAACACTACAAGAATGTTTCTCGCGAGGTAGTGGCGCGAAAAGAGGCTCAGACACGCAAGATTACTACCACGAGGCCACATATTACCAAAACATCGGTGTAATGATTTTCCGTATGAGAAGTTTGTAAGAGGGAAGTTTGTACAAGAAGACTAGTTTTAGTTTTACAGTAGGTACAAAGTATCAATAAATATATCGATAAATTTAACTCAAGGTCATCTCGTACGGTTTAAATCTGAAAATTAAGCTGACATCATCAAAAAATACTCCTGAAAATCCTTTTTGTAGGCTAGGAAAATCGTCTGGCCGTTGACGCGCATTATCATAAAATGGTTGGCAAAATTAAGGTGGGATCACTTTGTGCCTCAGTCATGCTGGCCGACGTTTTACAGAAGGATTTGCCTCTGTCAAAGCAGCTGCGTCATCGTAGGCGTGTTGGTTTGGTGCAGTTCGTGTGCCTGCTCTCTTGACTTGCTGCTGATATCGGCAACCTAAGAGAACTCAGAGAGAAGTAAATATTATACATTATTTAGGTCAGCAGCACGGGTACAAGAAAAAACGCCTCGCTTCTTGTGGTAGAAAGGGGGGTTAGGGTCATAGACAGTCTGATGAAACTTCACACGCGGGGACAGCATGCAAGTCGCGCTGGCGACAGATACTATAGCGGTGTCTATGGTTACATTACAAAAGACAGCAAGTTGTAGAGAAGTGATGGTCGTACGTTCAAGCTCTTACCTGGACAGTGGTGGTAGCAGTGAGTTTTGTAAACATTTTATAAGGCTGCTAATGACTGATGGAGTCGACGAACTCTAGGATTGTGCAAGTTAAGTCAGTTGGAACAACGAAGAGAATACGCGAGCCGGACGGGTTGACCTAGGGTCCTATATTCACATTGGAATAAATTGATAATGAACCGGTGAAGTGAGAGAACAGCGAGATAATATAGCGTGGATAGAGCCAGAAAAATATCCAATCTATATAGTTAAGCACAAGTGAACAAGCTAAAGCAAACGAATAAAAATTTTGAACCAACAGCTATAGGCATGCGGATGTTGTGGGAGCTGGTGTAAAACCACTAGATCCAGAAGACAGCATCCATAAGTTGTGGTGTCTCGTAATGTTCGCCACGCTCTCGGAACACACGGACAGTCATGCCGTCGGCCAACCAAACGCGTGTACATCTATTACAGTTTTTACAAACGACGATATCGCCAGCCGCATCTAATACGTCATTGGTGATGCGCTAATGTCAATACAATACATAAAACAACATACAACACACACACACAGCACACACACAGTACATAAAATGCGGCGACGCCGACTCACCACGAGGGCCCATGGGCCCGACCCGCGGAATCGTGTACGCATGGACCCCGCCGTGAGCCGTCAGTCCACGCACGCTGCCGACGCCGAAAGAGAGCCTTCCTGCTGTTACTTCAGCGCCGGCTCAGCTAGTGGTTTGCATTCTTTCATTTTATAAGTAGACGAGTGAATACAATGCATTTCTTGGGGTAGGATAAACCGACCTCAAGCCATATCGTGAATTGGAATTACAACGTCAACAGGCCCTTGCATGTTATGTGTACATTTCAATCGCAAGCGACGACGAACGGTTAGAGCGAGGCAACGCACCGTGCGACTGGTGCAGAAAACTACGCGTGATTGCAGTATCGTTATTCGTGACGTACGTGACGAGTGTATCACGTTAGTGATGTAAATATCAGTCATTCGTGTTCGTCATACCTTTGTGCACTACTTCCCAAATATTTGGGTATATCAGGTAAACGAGGCGACCAGGAGAGCACCGAGACGTAAACGACAGTCAAAGTCACCTAAGTTCGCCAAGAAATGCTTCGCATTTACAGACATATTACAATACTTTTGGCATCATGGGCAGATATTTCCGGAGGGATGTTGAGTTTGTCGTATGCATACGTGCGAGCCTGTTATGCAGTTTACAGGTTTGCTGGAATTATGTGTAATGCCACGTAGCGATGCTGCCTTTATTTCACAATAAAGTTGAAAGTTGCGCTGTGTGTGTCTGGTCTTCTTTGTCCACGTCCTTGAAGCGCATTCCCACCGGGTGTAATGCAATACCAACTAGCCCAGCTGAGTTCTTTGACTGACGCAAACAGTCTGCCGAATGCTTGTAGTGCTGTCGGGCTGTCGTTGGCCGACTGTCTAGTTGCACGTACAAGGGGAACATATACAGCTACCCTATACTCGGTTACAGGCCAAGAAAGAGCGGCTTCTGCCTGTCAAAGGGCCCCCCTTTAGCCAATGGTACCGCTCTGTCAACGCGACGTCGCGGCAGACCATCTCCGCATTGCGCTCAAGACAGAGAGATAAGAGTGCGGTGCGGATATATACAAGGGTTTACCGCGGCATCGCGTTGGCAGAGCAGCACCATTGGCTGGAGTGGGGCCCTTTGACTGGCAGAAGCCGCTTTTTTCTTGACCTGTACCCGTGCAATAGCAGAGGGGCGCGTACTGCTGCCTCTTTCTTGTGGCCACGCATATTTAGCACAGTCCAAAGGCAGTTCTAAAACACGCCCTTCTGCGCCGTGCGGCCTTTAGTCCTAACGTTACGCCTCAGCGGCCGACTCCTACAGTGCCACGAGGTACGGCACCGGCGCGCCTCCTCCACCGCAGTCACCGTAGAAGGGAACGTCAGTGATCCAGCCCAGCTGACTGACGGAACGTGAACGCTAGCTCTGAATATGAAGAAAAAGCACAGACTTTGGGCAGTAACCGCATCGAGTTCACCCTATAGGGACTTGGCCAAAGAGCGAGCCAATGACACAGGAACACCGAACCCGTCCGCCACCAGCCGTACGTCGACGGCCAATACCACGATTGCCGGAGCATGACTACAAAGGGGTCCTCCTCCCGAAGTGGGCTGTGAACCTGACCGACAGTGGGCCCGCGATACTCGTGGAGGCCGTATGCGCCGCTGCCAATATACCGATCCTCGTCAGGCACTCAAAGACCAGGTGAGGATTCACCCTATCAAAAATACGATTACGGTCAGAAGGTGGCTTTTTCTCGTGACAGAAAAAGCCACCACGCTTTCCGCCATGGAGGACGATATGACTTGGAACTAGAGGGCTTCGCTAAACTCTCAAGAGGTGAACATCGCGGCCGTTCTCGAACCCGGCCGTCGTCGAAGGCGCCAGCGTGGACGGGCGTGCTATGGCAGACAGGTCGGCAAAGATCTTTGCCTAGACGTCGGACACCGCGTCCACAGTAAAAGAAATAAAGGCACTAAGAGAATAAAAAAAAACGAGCCCAAGTCCCCTAGGGATCATCTGGCAAAGAGCCAACTGCAATAGAGTCAGGTAAGTCGGGTGCAAGTCATCCCTCCCACTGACAGGCCTAAAAACACCTAGCACATTCGTTGTGGCGCAACCCGAGTATTTGACGAGAACCCCATCTTAAATTGCAGTTTATCCTAAACTGAGAGGTGACTTTGAAGCTCTGAGGAGGGCGGGGAGCAAGCGCACATAGAACACACAGACACGGCCTATCACTAGGCCAAACAATGTGCGACAGATAACAGAGAAGCTGGCACAGTATATGTAATCGCTGTTTGCGGAGCTTCCCAAGTTCAAAAGACACGTAGAGGAATGCCTTGTCTCGGGAGCTGGAGGAACTTGTACGAGATCTAGCCGCGCGTACAATCCATGGTAAGGAACATGAAGGCGAAATCTGAAAAACACACTGAGATATGACAGTGCAACTGCTGAACTCTGGACAGAAAGCACGGCAACTTCACAAAATACATTGAGTTGGAAAACACCCAAAGGACGACGGACAGAGGAGAGAAGTGACACACACGGTGACTTCTCTGTCCGTCGTCCTTTGTCTGGTTTGCAAATTTTAACATCATGTGCCAACTGACCTAATTTCAACGATTCTACATTGAGTTGCCGCCAGTACCACCAGGCATTATTTTCCTGCAGGAGATAGGAAAATAAATAGGAATGGCGTCTTTGAAGCGACATTTACTCAGATGATACCACCCTATGGGTGACTTGGGGTTCCTACGGCGAACATAAGGACCTTTACAATGGCCTACCGACAGGGTAGAAATTTTTGCACGAGAGGCTGGCATGCAATGTTCTCTAGTGGTCATAGTTTGCGAGGGTGACTGCCAAATACGCCAGAGAGGCAAACCTACCTATAGAAGATTAGCAAAGATTATCCGCAGTATCACGTGCCATTGAGAAAGTTCCTCAGAAGGCGATACGAACTAGCACATGCTTTTTTCGTCAGTTGAGCCATGTGTAGCCTCCACAAAAGAGAGAAAACAGTTGGGCGTTACAATAAGACGAGCTAAAAGGCCACCATAAGGGCCCCCTCACAGTGCAAGCACAGAGCGGATGGAGAAGGTGGGGGTGTACAACGCCTTCAAAAAACTAGCAGAGTCTTTTTTTATGTCCCGGAGAGGAGAGAGACAGAAAGCAATGAAGAGGACAGACTGGGAGATTAACCAGACGGGCGTTCGGTTTGCTACGCCGCACTGGGAGTAAGAGAATGGGGACTAGAAAGAGGAAAAGAGGGAGAAGGCGAGCACTGAAACAGCGCAGGAGTACGGTCGGGCACCGACGCTTTTGTTACTCTGACACTGGCTTCAGCGTTCAGGCACTGCACCAGGAATTCGAAGTCTTCCTTGCGTAAAGGCCAGTGGCGAGCCATGATGATCACAGACGAAGTGAAAAGAGTGGATGAAGCGTATCCAGTACCTTCAGGTAGGTTTGGGCTATCGGACTCTAGCCAACTTAGGATGGTGAGCACGGCTTCCAAAAGAGACCAAAGCATCATAGTGATTTTCATCCTCGGACTCGGGCAATTCTTCAACGTTGGCTGTGGCTTAGGCTGCAGCATTGGCAATGTAGGTCATTATTCCGTCTCTATACGGTCAAGCGCGGTGTTGCCCACAGTGGTCCATAAGGAATCGCCCGATCTGTGTGGCAGAGGAGCAGGTGTCATCGGATGTGAATAACTCTTCACAGGGTCATCGGCGTTTCTTGAACTGTGACAGCATCCGGAGCGTCGCCGCCGAACTGCAGCAACTGCTTCCCGACGAAACGAACAGTCCCTTAGCGTCCGCTTGAAGATCTCCTTTACTTCCGTTACATTGGGGCAGTCCTCTGACGAAGCCTCATGGTATCCAAGACAACTGCAGCACTTCGGGGCCGTGGCTGAACGTGGAGTGCGCAGTGCGAGCAAGATATTAAATTCTTTCAAGCATTCAAACTAGTTTTGTGGAAAACCCCGAAGAGCCCCATACGTTATTGCTCGCACACGTAGCAATAATAAAGTCGATGTGTATGACGGCGATCGGGACGATATGACAAAAATGCCGTGTTTTCCAAGGTAAGAGCGTAGCCGTGGCTATTGAATGCATTTCGTGCATTTAAAGAAGCTTTGTCGAAGACCCTGATGAGCCCCATATATTATTGCTCGTCCACGGAGCAGCAATTACTCCGATGTGCACGATGATTGGGAGGAACTGCCAAAGTGCTCGTTCAAGTAGGAGTAATTACGTCGATTTTCACGGCTATCGGGACGACTTGACAAAAATGCCGTTTTTGTAGGTGCTTTTCGGGCTTTCAGAGAAATTTTGTCCTAAACTCTGGCGAGCCCCATATAACATTGCTCGTTGAAGTAGGAGTAATTACTTCGATTTGCACGGAGATTGGGTCGACTTGCCAAAAACGCCGTTTTTGGAGCTAAGTTCATAGTCTTGCCTAAGGAATGCTTTTCTGGCATTGACAAAAGTATTGTCGGAAACCCTGGCGAAACCAATATATTAGTGCTCGTTCACGTAGGAGTAATTGGCGATTTCCACGGTGATCGAGACGACATTCCGAAAATTCCGCTTTTGGAGTAAGTCTTGGCTAAGGATTTTGGGGCCTTGAAATACGTTTTGCGGTATACCCTCACGATCTGGCAAATGAGTTATGCGGAAACCCGCATGGTGGAATGACGTTTATGGAAAAGGGGAAATTTGCATCCGTCCGTTTGTAGCACAAGGCTACGAGGAAATTCATACGGATTTTTTCAGAAAATGAAAGCTACCTATTAGCTGCAAAGTTCGTCCTGGTCCGGGGTTCGAACCCGGTATCAACGCGTTATTCACGCCTGTGTGCCATATTCACGCCCATGTACTTCGAGTTGTGGATCGATTCGGCCTCGTGCTATCACTTGCTAGCCTCCTGGTTAGCTCACTTGGCAGAGCAAGTGCCTTGAAGAATCGTTGATCCTGGATTCGATCCCCGGACGAGGAGGAATTTTCGGGAACCTAAGAAGCTTTGATTTCTGGGGAATCCGCATGGATTTCCTTCTAGCCCTGTGCTATAGACGGGTGGATGCTAATTTTCCCTTTCACCCTCACGATCCCTGTATGAGATTATTAATCCACTCAACAGTAGCTATTTCGATTTCCACGGAGATCGGGACGACTTGCCGAAAATGCCGTTTTTCCAGGTAATTTATAGGCTTGGCGAGCGAATGCTTTTCGGGCGTCGAGAAAAGTTTTGTGGGAAACGTTAGCGAGCCCCATATATTATTGCTCGTTCACGTAGCACTAATCCCGTCGGTATGCACGGAAATCGGGACGACTTGCTGAAAGTGCCTTTTTCGGTGGTAAGCCTTGCCTAGCGAATGCCTTTTCGGGCCTTGACCGAATCCTAGCGGAAGACCCTTGGGAGCACCATATATGATTCAGCGTGTACGTTGGAATAACTAATTCGATTTCTACGGGGATCGGGACGACTTTCTAGAAATGCCGCTTTTTGACGTATGTTTAAATATAGCCTTGACTAATTATTTTTCTGGACTTGACAGATGTTTTGTCGAGAACCCTTGGGAGCACCATATATGATTTATGGTGCAGGTAATGGTAACTACGTCAAGTTCCATGGCGGTCGGGACGACCTGCCAAGCCTATTTGGAAGTGAGTCTTTCGCCTTGGCTAACGAATGCTTTGTCGGACCTTGAGAATAGTTTTGTCGAAAGCCCTCGGAAACACCATACATGATTCGTCGTGCACGTAGGAATAGGTGCGTCCGTTTCCACGGCAATCGGGACAACTTACCAGAAATAACGTTTTTGGAGTAAGTCTATACTTTCGGTCAACGATTGTTTTTTCAGGCCTTGAAAAATGTTTTGTCGAATACCCTCACGTTCTTCGTATGATATATTCGCGCACTTAGCAGTAGGTTCGGCGATCGGGATGGCTTGCCAGAAATGCCGTTTTTCGAGGTAAGTCCAGGCTAATGTATGCGTTGGCTATTGAATGACTTATTGGGAGTTGCCAGAATAGTTCTCTCTTGAATATCCTCGTTATCCATGTAGGTCATTCCTTGTCCACTTAGCACTAACGATGTGGATTTCCACACGGATCGTGACGACTTACCAGCTATGCCTTGTTTTCAGGGAAGTCTAGCCCTGGCTGATGAATACATTTTCGGGCCTTGACAAAAAGTTTTGTGAATACTTTCACGATCCCCATATGTGATTCCCTATCCGCAAAGCGGCATCACGTCGATTTCCACGCAGATCGGAACGACTTGCCGAAAACGCCGTTTTTGGAGGCAAGCCTCAGTGTCCCCTCAGGTTAAAGTGAAACAGTCTTTCTTCGCACCTAGCTGACATTTCGCGCAACCGGATCAGAATGCTTTTGGTCCTTTATACTAGCGTCTCAAAAACTCTACCTGGGTTCGATCGGTAATCGAACTGAGGCCGTCTGCGTGGTAGGCATGTGTCCAACCAAAAACCAATGCCAGCGGCTGACGCTGCTTCGGACAAAAGCCCCTGTACATGGTGAAGAGCACAGCATATTCATGTATACTATAGTACAGCAAGGAGGTGGAGAACGGAGGTGAGGGTGAAGGTGAGGAGAAGACTAGGAGAAGACCACCAGCTCTGCTGAGACTAGCCTCGCGACACTAGTGTAAGCTGTCCACAGTTTTCTTCCTTCTTTCTCGCTTTCATCCTCCCATTCCACTTCCTTTACGCAGCTATAGGGTAGCCAACCGGAAGCCTTTCTGCTTTAACATTCGTTCCTTTCTTCTCTGCGCGTGCGCCTCAACAATATTTTCGTTTACTATCCGCTAACGCTGCTGCTTGCGCCCAGCACGTCCCCGAGGCGGCGTGCCGCTAGCCTCCAAGTGTGCACAATTAGGGACGGTGGTGACGTCAGACCATGCGACAACAAAGACGATATCCCTCTTGTTACGCTCGTCACGCCTTCGCACGCTTGACCCGCCCCTGCGAACCCACACGACCGCGGGTAAGCTGACGCCCCGCACCACCCGGGGTCAAGCTTATCGGACGTCGTCACCGCGGTGCCAGCACTACGGCTTTATGTCGTTCTGCATATGGGCCTAGCACTGGCCGCGCCACCACTGCACGAGATAACGAACTTCTCTTTCTCAAGGCTGCAGTCGCATCCGAGAATGCACCGTGTGCGTGCACGCGCACGCAGAATCGTGTGCATTCAGGACCATTAGCCTATTTCTTTTGTTGCAGCTTCTGCGTGCAGTATTCGTCGATCTGATCCCCGGAATATCGTGCTCTTCAGGTGCAATCTTGATTGCTGTATTAAGTTTTTCTTATTTCAGAGGGCGGTGGATTTAAGGAATGAGCTCAGTTGGTCTCTGCGCAGACTCAGTAATGAGCATTTCGAAAAGGAATGGCGCATTCATGTCTTTTGTTAAGGTTTTGTATACTGCTGACTTTCATTGAATGTATCTTGTTGCAATATATTTGTTCAGAACGTCAAACATTTCTAAACACTCCTGCTATGTCTGAGAACTGAGACAGCAGTATTTGTGAATAAAATAAATATATTACTAACGCGTTAAGCGAGGTCGTAATAATTTCCAGGATTTTACGTCCACAGACTACGATATGATTTTGGGAGAGGCCGTAGTGGAGGGCTCCGGAAATGTCGACGAGCTGGTGTTCTTTAACGTGCACTGACATCGCACCGTACCTGGTCCTCAACACTTCGCCTCCATCGAAATGCAGCCGCTGCGGCCGGGATTCGGTCCTGCGGCCTTCGGATCAACAGCCGAGTGCCATAGCGAGTAGACCACCGTGGCGTGAGGTGAAGCGATGGACAATAATATCAGGGATGCTGAATGCATTATGAATGCTCGGTGAGAACTAGTTTCCTGCTTCTGATGTTGTGCTCGTAGCAAGTTTTCTTATTAAAACAAGTAGAAACCGCTCTGATTAACGTTGAACAGTATGCTTGTCCTTGCTTGCTTGCAATTCCATATAGAAGCGAAATTTCGATGATGTGGGTGCTTGTAGTAGACGATACACGAGCGAAAAGTGCCTTGATGTAGGTATACGAGAAGCAAATGCACATTAGCCACGATGGTACAGTGCTTATAATGCTGAACTGCTGCTCCGAAGGACACATGTCTAATCCTGACTACGATGTTCGTATTTCCCATCGAGGTGAATATGTTAGACCCATGTACTTTGCGTCGTCAGCGCAAGTTAAGGAACCCCAGGTGTAGTCGACGTTTGCTGGGACCTCCACTACAGCTTGTCTCGATCATAATCAATCATAACGGTGGTTTTGGCCTGTAAAGACCCAATAATTATTACTAAGGAAAAAGAAACACACGGGACTCAAACGCTTCGCTAAAGCCTCGGAGGAAGGAGTGCCTATGTATATTATCATACGTCGACGAAGTATTAGCAAGTTTCCTGAATGACCTTGCAGGATATCCAAGCCTTGACTGCACGGAGCACGTATTTCTTCCACAATTGTACATCTGGGTCACATATGCAGGAGGTTATAATCCGCCACGATCATCAGTAAGGGCAAGCTTCAGCCGATCATGAAGACGGGCGCATAATTAGAGAGTAAACCTTCAGTGTCAGCTTGGAATTAAGGTGTCGCACTGCTATGTTCGAGGGCTCTTGTTCACTCCTCGGCCACTGAAGCTGCATTTCAAATGCGTAGCGCAGCGATTCTCAGACATTGATTTTTGAGGGACCAGGCGATTACACAACATACGGCGGGAAATAGGTAGTAATGGAGGCCATACGAGAGAGTGTTGTGGAGATCGCGTAAAATTTATGCGCAAGAAAGTCGCACTATGCACAAACAGATTTGCTCGACAGTGCGGCACCCGCAGTTATGGAGTGGTGAATCCTGTCACAGCTCGTGGCCCCTTCCCACTCTTTGTATGCTGCATTGCATGACACTGATGTAGTGCGTCAAAGCTGGCTTCGCCGTAGTACATTACTATCATGTGGCGAAGTTGTACTGCCGGAAAGTTGGCTTTGCCACGGCACAGAACTGCCATGTAGCAAAGCCCTCAGTAAATAGGCCTCAACAATTTCTTTTTCCTCCTTTTTGTGGTCGCTCGTGTCGCGGACCACCTAAAGTGGCTTCGCACACTTCTTAGGGACTGCGAACTCCCTTCTGCGAACCACTAGACTAGACACATGCAATAGATGCAATAGCACCCGTGTACTCAGAATGGGAGCACGTTGAAAAAGCCCAGGTGGTCCAAAGTAACCCGGTGTACTCCATTTTGAGGGCGTCCTTCGTAGTGATATGCTTTTGGCTCGCTAAATCCCAATGTTTAGTTTGATAAATGTGCAGAAAGCGTCCGGAAAATTATAAAGCCTACACAGAGACCTGATTCGTCTGCGAGCCAGGTCTCTGTGCTGTCCGGTGTGTGTATGGCGAAGTTGTTGGACTTGTATACATTGTGTCGATTCCCGACGAACCGGTACAGGGACGACGACGATGATGGGGACATGTGGTGTGTGGTGTGCAGCACGCTACTGCTAGCCCTGGCTGGGGCTAGCCTAGATAAGCTGCTGGGCGTGGATCCCCGACTGGCGTGGACGGAGGACTGCGGGTCGAGATGCGGCCATCTCCCACAGCAGTACCAGTGTGTTTGTTTTTGTTCTGGCGGAACTACTGTTATCGGGATAATGTTGGTTGATTTCTCATACGAAACAAAGTATGTTGAAGTTTCCTCCCGCCCAAGAGTCAAGGAATAGCCGGCGCCTTACTAGTGCGCCAACATCTCGTTGCACCACATCAATAAGGAAAAAAAAAAAAAAGGTCGAGCCATTTTCACGCCGTGCAAACCGTCGAGCAGTGAAGCTGCCGGGAACTCCTTACAAGCGAGGCGTTTCGTATGGGTAGTTGTCATTAACGCTTTTTCCGTCTGTCGCGTGTATGTCGGCATCTCCTGTGTGAGGCGGTAACCGAGAGCGTTGTGGGACGGTTCTCACCGCGTGCAATACCAGCTGTACCAGCGTGCCAAGCGTCATGCCAAGTGTCATGCCAAGTGTCATGACAAGTGTCATGCCAGGGCAGCCGGCATGACAGCATGAAGCATTCTAGGAAGAGGGCGGATTGCTTTCCTGGTGTACTGGAAGTACCACTACATTTGTGTCTTTTACCTTGATTTTTAGACAATGATCTAAATGGTTTTGCGTTTCAGCGTTGTTACAGTCGTCGCTACAATGCATTCAAGCGTTTCCTATAGATTCCTGTTCTGCAAGTGTGGGTGGTTATGGCAGTGGTTATGACACTTTCCTTCGGACCATGATGTCCTGGGTTCAAATTAGACCTCGCCAGAAAAACTTGTTTTATTACTTTTTTTTTAATTTTGGCACCCTGCGTGATGACTACTACCATCACGGCTACTACTACTACTACTACTACTACTACTACTACTACTACTACTACTACTACTACTGCCCCGGGTAGACAAGGGCAGCTTCGCTATAAAAGGCCCCTGTGTTCTTGGACGCGCACATCCGACGAATGCATATTCCCTATGTGCGAAAGCATCTCCCGTGAATTCAGAGTAAACAAGTACGCGAAGTATAGCGCTTCCCACGTACACACGCGAGCAATCCACGCCTCGTTGTTATCCCAACGGCGTTCTCTCGTGTACATATAGCGTAAACGGCACCACGCTGCTCTCACAACCAGCGCACTTTTTTTCTCCGGAATATCTGCCCGTCGCTTCTTCTCACGTCCCACTTTCACGCGGCTGCCCACGGAAAGAAAAAAAAAAAAAGCACGCGTCCGGAGGTGTGTTCAGAATGGACGGATTGTTGGAAGGCCATCGTGATCCTCGTGCATAATACGGCACAAAACAAAGGAAGCTGACGGGACAAAAGAGAGCGGCTGCCCTTCACTTTGTCACTTTTGTTCGGGTCTACTCATTTGCCAGGTGCGCCGCCACTGAGGCGAGCTTCCTCGCACCCCCTCTTCCACAACGCCCTCGCTCTCTCTCTCTCTCTCTGTTAATAAAAATAAAGTTAACGCTGCAAAAGGGCTCTAAAGGAGAAAAAAAAAGCTCTTTTATATGATCCCTGCCTCTCGCTTACACGCGCTCGCTGTGAAACAGAAAGAGCTAGAGCACGTAGGATAAGGGTAGACAGAAAAGAGAGAGTGACATTAGACTGCTGGCACCTAGGACCGTAATGAGGGCTCCAGTTTGGGCAATACACACACACACACACACACACACACACACACACACACACACACACACACACACACATACATGGACGCGAGCACAAAAACAAAACTGTATCGGCGAGGTGGCAAGGGGCTTGGTCACGGGCTGCTAGCAAAGCGTTCAGGATCACAAGCGTACGAGAAGCGCGACGGAATAGCCGAAAAACAAAGAGAAAAGAATGAGGAAACAAATTAATGGATACCGAGAAAGGCAGAGGGAAAGAGTAAAAGTCTGCCTTCCTTGGTGCGCTTTCGGTCTCTTTTTTTTTTTCTCGAAAAAAGAAATTATTTACGGGTTCTCTTTCCTTTCCTCCTCACCCGCTGCTTTCCTTCCCCTCCCTGTGATTTGCCGTCGCTTGCCGGGACGAAAGTCGTGCGCGTCAAATCGGCCGGGTATCCCGGTATCGCGAGGTCGCTCACACCGCGACGTCGTGGTGACTCTTGTAGGACACTCCGAGCACGTCGAACTTGGACGCTAACGATCAGCGACTTCTGCGCTGCCCTCGAAAAGCCCGCTCTTCGACAAGGTCCTCACATCCGTCGGACTTACGAACTGTGATTATCCCACTCGCGAGAAATCCCGGATGCCTTAACTCGGCCGTCCTCAACTTGAAGGAAGGGAACCACGCATTTCGAGGCTTGCTGTGGGAAGTCGACGCCGTGGTTGTTAGGCGGGATCGAGGAAGCATTGTCCCCTAAAGGGCGGTTCGACGAACGACTGCATCGAAATCAACTCGCTACCCGACGACAGCCTTACGCCTTTGCTTTTTAGCGTATGCCACATTAGGTGCGGGACTCCCTCGACCTTCTCCAGTGTACGCCAATCGAAGACATCGTGCAGCCGCACCGCAGACATCTGTAACCGGTCGCCGGGGGCTGTGATGGTTTTCGTTCAACACAAGTCCAGGAGCGATAGACGACTTGGAGGCTGCGCTTGCGCTGAGGTTACGACCCTCGAAGACCCCAACTAGCTGCCGCGGGAGGCTGACTGGGCTGCCTTGCGGGCCAGGCAGGCCAGCTGTCAGCGTAATGGAGGGTGTCGGCGAGGCGGTGTCAAGGAAGTACGCCTGGGCCGTCATTGCTTTGTGCGTCATTGGTGAGATAACGTTTTGGCTCTCGTATTGAAGAAAATATAGTTCAAAAGGAAATGTTGTTGAGCTAGTTCTTGAAGAGTCCTTCAAGGTATGGCGCTAAACTGTCGGGGCACAGACAAGGCAGAACGCACATTGGCGTCAACTTCCAAGTTGGAAGTTGGCGCCAGTGTGTGTTTCTGCCTTGTCTGTGTCTCGTCAATTTAGCGCCACACATATTCCTTGAAGAAGATGTACTTACCAGCCTGAACGAATCGGACCGAATTCTCTTTTTTTTTGTGGACCACATGTAGTTACTGTGCCGAACTTATCTAGACGCGAAGATACGGCACAGGATAATCACGCAGAGGGTTGACGACCTAGTAATGGGAAAATTAAGTATAATTAAGTGATGACTCTGTTAATGAGCCGTCTAATTCGAAAAGGTTCATTGTTTATTACCTTCAATATCAACAACTGCCGCACGCAGGGTAGAAAAAGAAGTGGGATATAAGTAAGCAGAATGGGCTTTCAAAGTAAGGCAAACCTTTGGGATAGTCTGTGGGTCATATATGACTCCTTTGCAAGCGTGAAGCTCTCTCGGGAGGAGAAGGTTCCAAAGCATAGCGTGTGCAGTATTTCGGCGTCCTCTTCCATTCGTGGGCGTGTATCCTCGTGTTGTAAGCGCAGTTAGCGATAAAAGCTGCGGGATCCCGCAGGCTTTCAATTAAGAGCGCGTGGTGCAGGAGGTGCGAGTATATAGAGCGCACCATGACGGTAGTTCTGGCCCAAGGTTCCGTGGAGACAGGCACCGCGACGGTGGGTTCACAAAAGGCAGACCAGCATGTGCATCTACCTAGGAAGTTGCACGTTATGATTGCAACTGTGGGCGCAACTTGAACGAAACCATGTGTCTGCAAACTTCGTAGCGAAAAAAAGAGAGGAGTGTACTTTCAGCAACCTAAGTTTTTCGTCCTTTATTTGTATTGATTTCGCATTTATTTACTTCGTTTGTCACCGTCGTCTATTATTTTGCCGCAAGACATACGGAAATGGAGCAGCTGATTTGTCCTCTGCCTAAACTTCTCTAGAGAGGCTACATGTAAGAGGTATGTCTTGGGTCGAATTAGAAAGACCGCTTTCATAAATGCTTCTTTACATTCACCGAACGGCTTGTCTAATGACATGCCCAGAAGGGGGATCGGCGGAACTGCTCCTTTAGGAACATTCCTAGCCTAATATGCATCTGTCAGTGCAGGCCCTAAGCAACACACTGCTCCGTTCATTCGACGGTAGTAGGATGCCTACAAGAGCGGTCTCATAGTCAGGTAACTACCCTGGATTGTTAGTTATTTCTAAGGAAAACTGTCTGCTTTTTCCCTGTTGGTTGAAACAACCGAGCGTATTATCATATGGATGTTGTTCGTATGCGAGTGCTATAGCCTGGAAGGGCGCTGTTTATTCCAAAATAAATTGCGCGGACTGCTTCTTGTTTATGCTATCGGAAAACCAGTGGACATTTAGACGTTCCGTAATAAACAAATACAGTTTATACTGTGAGCTACACGGTTATAGTATGAAGTCAGGTTTGAAGGGACACATTGTTAGGAAGGATTGAGCAGATTTATTTTACTTTTGTATTCAAGGAATGATGCTGATTGGACAGTCAACAGTAGAAGGTGCTAAGGGAGTCACTATCCTGGACTGCATCAGACAGGAGATTCCAGCAACGGTGAGACACTCTCACAATTCTTCTGGCATCTACTGTGTCCTAAGCCGTGAATGTCTTATTGTATTGTAATGTATTGTAAATAAAGGAGAAATATTGAAGACATTACGTGAGTGCTAGCATGCAGAGTTGAAAATGTTACCTTTCTGAAAGAATCGAGATTAGCCAACTTCTTAGAACCTAAAACTGATAAACGTATAAGGCTGAGATGTCCAGTGGCCCATGAGCGGGGCAGTCCAAGCTTAACGGATTGAAAAACGTGAATAGTACCATGTACTCTTCAGGTACAATGGCTGTCTGTATCAGATAATGTATACATGTGTATGAGCCAGCAATATACCTGCAGCTCTCGTGTCATGATTTAGCTTTGAACACGCTAAACAGAAGTGCGTTGGTTGGCACTGCTGCTGCGGCGGTTAAATTTCAGAGCTATGGAAGCGGTCCGCTCAGCGAGAAAGGTCCGTGTTACGTCACTTGCGCACATTATAGCATGTCAAGTGCAAGTGAAGGGCCCGGATTTTATTTCATAGGAGGATCGATCTTTTGTATGTATGTTCCTATGTGTGTCTGTATGCGTGCGTGTACGTAGCAACGTACAAAACTGGGCAAAAAATAAATTGAGAGAATACCGAGGGGCCTGAACCCCCTTCTTTCTCCAACAAAATTTTCTTTTCGCTGCGCTTATGTTCGAAAGTGTGATGGGCAAACAACGCGCGTTGTGTGCACATTGCAATACCTAAGTTGGTCAAGGTTTGTGCGGAGCCCATCACCACAACAATTCTCATAGTATCTGCCACTTTTCTTGTTGAACTCGGTCAACTAGTGGAGCAATAAATCAGTTGCAACATTCAAATAATGTCTTCGATAGGTTTCACAAACTTTAGTAGTTAAAATACTGAAACTTATCAACGAGTGTAGGCGCGCAAGGTGCGTGAGCGGAAATTCTTGGAAGCAATTTATAAAAAGCGAAAGCCCTGTGTGTTTTATAAGAAGGTGCCCTTGAAAGAATTGACGAAGACTCTGTCAAATACCCGATGTCGCCGCGGGTGGCAGGGGAACTGCAACGTGACAGTAGAAAGCACATAAACGCGTTGTATCGAAAGTACTGTGAACAAGTGGGGAAATCTATACATCCCCGTTACTGTGTAACCAAGTGGTGACGTGGTCTCTTGACGTCATGGTTTCCCCACGATGGTGTCACCCAATCGCGTCACTGGTTACGTCGTCTATGACGTCTTAACGTAAAAAAAAAAGCACCGCCATATCCACAAAGTGAATGATGTTAGAGGAGCTTGCTGGGAGATGATCGGGTAACCCGCGAATCCTCCGCACACATCTCCTACCATCATATATAGACGTGACAACGTTGTTATATATACATTACATACGTAATGTTTATTAATTTACATTTGGATGCACTATATACATTTTGATGGACTATATACATTATATATGCACAAGAGATGTTCTTTTGCAAAGTACAAGAAGGGCGTCCTCGATGAGCTCGGGCACTCGTTTCCCTTGAAAGATGATTGCTTTATGATGCAATCCGTAGCTGGGGGCCGCTTCTGCTTCGCTGGCCCGCAGCTCCGGGTTTGCTTGACGGCGAGCCCTCTTCACTTCGGCCTCCCGGGCTGTCACCGCAGGGTCTTGGCAGCGAGCCCGCCGCGCTGCTGCCCTGGCTTGTGCGGTGTTCATGCGGGCAAGCGGTAACGAAGAGTGTTCACTGCGTGAGCTCCCGGCGAAGAGAAAGGAAGCGCACGTGCTGAGAGTGGTGTGCGTCGCCGCCATCTAGTGAGCATTCTTGAAATCACCGGAAAGCCGGCGCCTTGAGCCCGTGGACACGCCGCCGTCGCCGCCGCCGCCGGACAAGGCGCGAGCATAAGAAGCTTGCCGAGCGAGCTTCTAAAAAGCTTCTTTCGATGTCGGGTTTCTCAGAGAGGTTCCTGCGGACAAAGCCAGCTTACGGTTTTCAAGGAACAATTTCGGCGGTTTGGGTAGCACTTGAACCCAAACCGCTGAATGAAAGCGCGCCATCGCACATTCACGGCTGCTCTAAGGTGGAGCTCACCAAACGTATGCATTTTGGACGTGACGCGTCGCAGAAATGTAACTGACTACAAGCGCTTTTCAGGTTCTCTAGCTCTTCCAGCTCTCTTCCAGCTTCCAGGTTCTCCAGCTCTTCCATCTTCCACCTCTCTACCATATGCGCACGAACGTTGTAAAAACGCAAATAAAACGCGACACGCGCTGATGGATAATATATTCAGAAAGATTCTTCATTATCGCTTTGCTGTACCAAAAGGGCTAAGAATATACTTCCTTGACGGTTACTTAACCTTAATTTTCCGTAAGTTAAAAAGAAATACGATGAACTGCAGTCTCTGGATCGTGTACAGCCGCCCGTTGAGCGTTCTCGCCCGCCTCATGTCATGCATGCACAAGCATGCGCGATATAGAGCTGTAAAGTAGATATTTACCATTTGCACTTGGAAATAACCGAGAAACAGCCTGCACATTTGAAGTATGCGCTGAAGTTCCCCATGCACGGTTGCACCGAAATTTCACCGTATACGATTTATTTCGAAGTACTGAGCGCGCTTTCGCATTGCGCTAGGAAGCGTTCTGAATGTGTCAGGATTTAACGCTATTTGTTTGCTTGGTTTTAAGAGGCACAGCATGCTTGGAGAACGATGATGTCGCCGGGACAACACGAGTTGTGTTATTGAATAATTTTGCTTATTCCGGGTTTGATGACATTATCTTTGCGATAGAATCTAAGAAACTGCTGCGGCAATTGGTTTATGTACAGATTTATGTACAAGTAATATCGGTATTTAAACGCACCGCGTGCGACAAAGCTAAACTCATATGATATTCTTGCGTTGGTGTCGGTTGTTCTGTCATCTCAATTCTTCTGTTTTCATCGCTCCACAATACTGTACTTCATAGAAAAGGATGACAGAATGAAACGTAACGCATTGCACAAACTGAAAGAGGCCTTATAAGAACAATGAATAGAGTCAATCATAAGTTATCTTTGGTCACGGCTTCATGGAAGTCTTGGTTAGCCTTTGGTCAAAAGAATGAGGCATGTACAGGATGTGCTGTGCATAGGAAATAAAGAAACTGACACGAGGAATCAATGTGGATGGTTATAGGCTTTATTTTACGTAACTAATTCGAATTCCTGAACTTATGCCTCGCGTATTCTCATTTGCAATGTGGCTGCAGTTCAGTGAATGAGACTGATAATTACAAACATAGTAATGTGAACACCAAATGTAGTCGCCCTGATGCCGTACATCTTATAGTTCAGACCATCCTGAACAAAACTGCAAAAGTTAGCTCGATAGCAGGAATTTAGTGTTGCTCTCGGCTATGTCACGCTTTGTCGCGCACTATGATAGCCACAAAGTGCAAAGAAAATTTTGTCTTACTTGTTCTTTGGAGCATCGTCACATCGCGCAAGTAAAACGTGACTTGTTTAATGGAGCTATGTTGTATGCTGCTGAAAGTGATGCTTATCTAAATGGGTGCCAAGATATCAGCTTACGGATATAGTGGCCAGTACAAATGTGAAGAAAGACAATCGTGTACTGTGTTTCATTTCGCCAGGTTTCTCCAAAGTTCCAAGAGTGCGTAGACAACGTAACCATTGGGAGCTTCTACAAATTCATGACCGTAAGTGCTTCTCGAAGTTTATTTTGAACGTTACTTTTCTTCCCCATCTCTCCTACCCCAGAGTAGGGTAGCCAACCGGACTCCTGACTGGTTAGCATCCCTGCCTTTACTTCCTTGTTTCTCTCTCTCTCTCTCTCTCTTATTTTGAACAACGTAACTTCATGTGGACACTCGAGCCCTGCAACACTTTTCTGAGTAATCCCGTATGGCATCACTTAAGGGGCTTATTACCTCAAGAATCGCTTGTTGCAAAAACATTCTGAATTCGTTAGGTATTACTGGAATTATAGCGTCAAGTAAAGGGGGACGGGGCGGGGGGGGTTAAGAGGTGCGAGAATTAAGCCCCGCTAGCGCGCGTCATGAGTTTCAACATTTTCTGTTCTCGTTTGAACGCATTCGCACTTCCGCAGTGACGACAAGCTTGTGGACGTGGCAGTTCTCCAAATTATTCCGCGCAGTCCATGCCAGCTATGACGTATTTCGTTGCACATTGACGTTGTATGACGTATTGTGACATTCTATGACGTATTTCCATGTCATCTATGATGTTTCCGCTGCTTTTTACAATAAATCCAAACCAACTAGCCCAACCTGCTATTTTGACGCTTTCCAGATGTATTTCTAAAGCAAACTGCAAATTCCCGGCTGCCGGTAGTGCACCATTAATCAGCTGACATGCTCACGGGAGTCTCCCCGATTTATCGGCGTCGTTTTCATGCTATGCTCAAAAAGTTGAATGATTTATTTGTGAGGTTTTACGTCCCAAAACCAGCTATGATTATAAGAGACGACGTAGTGAACGGCTCCGGAAATTTTGACCACCTAGGGTTCTTTAACGTGCACTGATATCGCACAGTACACGGGCCTCAACATTTCGCCTCATCCAAATGCAGCCGCCGCGGCCAGGATTCGATCCCGCGACCCTCGGATCAGCAGCCGAGTACTGTAGCCACTAGACCATCGTGGCGGGGCTCGCTATGTTCAAAAAGTGTCGCAGGGCATGATTGTATGTTCCTTCAGGTCAACTTGTTTTAGCTTCGTTGAGAGGGAATTGTACAAAGGCGAGCACGTGACACAGGAAGCGTCCTTGTGCCTTCCATGTTTCCGTGCATGGCGGTATACAAAACACGCTCACACTCAGCGACCAACTTGTAACCTCGCTGCCTTGTATTATACCAAGCAGTTTTGCCTGACCCACTTATACTTTTCTGTATCTCTTTCTTCTTTCCACACGCAGGGTTTGCAATGCATCCTGAGGCTCGCGAATGCAGTAAGTTATCTTTTTCCTAGATTACACTTATCGTTGCGTTTAGCAATATCGTCAATTGCTGTGGCGGTGACGATGACAGCAGCCAAGCCGGTAAAGAGCTAACACTTTGTCGGGTGGAGCTTGTGATCAGCATAACAGAATACTCGAAGCACGACGGTAGCGGCAATATATCCGTTCATCGAAACCTAGTCTATACTTAAGCGCATTTTATTCTACACATGCGGCATCGCACATCGCGGCGTTATCTCTGCTGCTGGCGTCAGTTCTTACTCGTCTATCCCCATTGTGCATACAATTGGTTCGAACCTTTGATAATCAACATCCCCACACTGAAGCTTCCTGTGAACGACGTCATAACGGAAATGTATCTCAAAGACAACGAAGAGTCCGGCATACACATCAAGCCCGCGTCTTATTTGTGTGTTATCCGTATAAGAGTGCGTAAAAATTGGAGGACGTCTGAGCACCGCCTTCGAGACTGGAACACGACCGCGTAGGCGCGCGGTCTTCGTGCAGGAACTTGGAGCGAATCGGGAGGTTCCTATTTTTCTTGCATCCCGCACAAGCTTGGCGCAAGCAGTTGCCTATTTTCTCATTTCTTCCCAGCATATCAAGCTCAATCATGCAATCCCGCAGAGCCATGCGGTGATGTGTGAAGTTTCGCCACCTCATAATCCCCCTTTTATCAACTAAGCCTGTGGAAGCCGCACTGAATACTTTATAGAAGTTCACGACGGTCTAACAAGTACGCGTCTCCAGATGACATTCACCCTTTGCAGATCCGACCGGATCGCTTTGTCGACACCGCGCTGCTGTTCTCGGCAGTGGGGGACTTCAAGGGTACCCGGTTCGAGCTTGCAGTCGACAAGTGCGCCTCGCCGCCCATGCTGGTAGGCACTGTTCTTACACGTTAGACTAATGTGTATTTATTTCCTTTCGTCCGTCCTTCGCAACATTGCAAGAGACGGGTAGCGTCGTGACAACGCAAAGCAATTCGGGATCTGTGGCTACCTCAAGAAACTTATACCACCCGCAGAACATGAACACTCTTCGCTTAAAAGAGACTTGTCTCCGTATAACGTATTCTTCACAATGAGCAAAAGACAGCCATGCCAATTGCGGACGCTTTGATAACGTAATAAGTTCTAGTAGACGTAGCAGTTCATTTTGTGACTCTATCTAGGCAGTATCAATGTAGCGGCTTTTATGCGTACCATTTCTAGCATTTTCGTCAGGCCAACTAGGGAGCGCCCCATACAATTTCTGTACATTCCAAATTTGACGTTACACATGTGATGCAAGCCGTTAGCTTAACCGGGGTCGCCAAAGATCTTGAAAGAGATCTTGAAAAATCGTTCATATCGCAAAGCCCATAAAAACTTGTCGACAGTTTCTTAAAATTTGGCTATTGTCGAAAGATTTCGTCAAGAAAGCATGTTAAGTTCTTTCCGGATGACTTTGCGACCTCCGGATTTGTGTGTATTGCGTGCTCTAAAATGCTTACAGCGCACGCTGGCCAAAGAATTAAGAAGGCACACTTCTCGCCATCTTGTCGGTTGCCAGTAGAACTGCGCTCTTAAATCTTTGGCCAGCGTACGTTGTGTGCATTTTAGAGCACACTACACTCAAATCCGGAGGACGCAAAGTCATCCAGGGACAAGGTATCATGCTTTCTTGACAAAATCTCTCGACAGTAACCGAACTTTAAGAAACTGTCGACAAGGTTTTATGGGCTTTAAAAAACGGAAGTTATTTAACCACACCTTGTAGATCGCCAGTTCAGCAGGTCCTCGGGGCTCTCGAAAGGCAGGGACTCCGCGAGCCACAAAAGGCGAGCGGAGAACCACGCCGAGTTACAGCAACCCTCAACACAACCTTCGTCAGGCGTGGTGGGGAGGGAGCGCCCGACTGCAGGCACCAATAAAGTTCGTTCCTATCCCAACCCCAATCGGTCGCCAGATCCCTGCGTTGCTACAGACATTGCTTTTAACAAGCCACGAGGGCCTTGCTGCTCGAGCAACAGGCGATGAGTTAGCGGACGACCAACACTGCGCATCTTCGATGCAGATTATTACGTGTGCCGTTCGTCTCGATGGATGTTCTTTTTATCATTGACCATCTAATTGTGTTTGCGTATTAAAAGCACATTCGAACACAATTAATAATATCTCAAAAGCAGGTACACGAAACTTGATAATCATCGCACAGTACACGGGCCTCATCCTAGTCGAGTAACATAAAGGCTAACGTTCAATGCAAAGAAAACTTAGGTGCGCGATGCTGGGAAGTTCATCAATGTCAACACCAATGGGGAAATCTGGTAGCGCTTTTGCAGACCCAACGCTCTGACGATGAATGGAGCGGGTGGTAGCAGTTTTAACAGTCAGAAAAATTAATTTGATCGCAGGAATACAACGAAGAGTCCAATATATACATCAAGCCTGCTTCTTATTTCGTATGTTATCGCTATCAGAGTGTATAAAAATTGCAGGACGCCTGGGCACCGCCTTCGAGACAAGAACACGACCGCGTCAGCGTGCGACCTTCGTTCAGGAACGTAATAGAAGAGTTAATCGGGAGGTTCTTCGCCTAAAGAGACCTTGCAACAGTTTCGGTGATGCTTCACAAATGCACTCTGCCGTTAGCGCAAGTCCATCTGATCGATACTAGCGATCTGTCCTTAAGTGATATACTACAAGGTTTTAAATACGCGCATCGTTGAAGATCGACACGACTCAAACTAAAGGTGATTTCAACCGACCCTGCCCATGGGTCGTGCATTGGGGACTTAGCCCGCCACTTCTCGTGTCGTGAGTCCTGGAAAAAAAAAATTGCGGCCAGCCACCGGTATCGTCGCTAGCGCACTACTGAGTCCCCGGCCCTGCGGTTGTTAGCGGGCTTCCCGAGGCTTAGTTGAGGAGCAATAGAAGGGTAAGGAGCACGGTGAAGCAAACAAGTCCATAGCTGCGTCGGCTTAAGGTGCACCGCTTAATTTATGGTGTGAATGATTTGATAATGTCAAAAAGCATTTCCGGGGTCATTCAAATGGAGTAATTGATAACTCCTTTTAACTCAATTATCTACCACATGTAAGAACGCAGCCTCGCCATCAGATGTCATACCTAGTATACACTCTCGACTCAGTCTGCAGCGCTATTGGTTTCTCTCGCGCAGTAGAACTTGCTTTATAGCGAGCCTTTACATTTGTTCTGTCTGTGATATCCGTTACAGTTTTAACCAAAGCTCAAATGTGCTTTCCCTCGTTCTTGTATTGTTTCCTTCATCAGGCGATCAAGTTCACTACCTGCCTTTTCACTCGCTTTCAGGAGGTGAGTCGCATATAGCACATCTTATTAGTGCACCCTATAACTGTTGATCTTTAAGGTGGAGTTTCAGCTGGCTCCCGTCCAGTTTCAGATGCAGCACAGTCAAATTTGCATGTAAACCCCACAAATCATCATCATCAATCGTTACGAAGCATCTTTGACAGCCTACGGTCCACTGCTTGGGATGATGCGGCTGGGAAGTTTCCGTAGCACCACGCGTTAAGGAATAGAGGGAAAGAGATGAAATGACGCGGCGGTTATGCAATAAATGAAGCAAAATATGATATGTTGAAGGGAAATCGAAGCTTCACTTATGGTTATCTGGTTCAAACATCCCAGCAGGAACAAAGTTGTTCCAGAAGGAGCCGCTGATGCTCTTTTCGGCAAATTCCTTCGAAAGGCACCGCAGCGCGCGCGTCGTGTATTTCTGGAAGAAAACGTTACCGAACACAGTGCGTACAAACTCCTGCGCATGTATTGAGTGCAACTTTATCGATTTGTGAGCTGACGCTGTGCATCGGTGTGACCACTATGTCAACACACATCACGCGTTCTCTTCCTGCGCGCAGATTTGCAAAACGAGAGTGAAGAAACCAGGATAGTGATTCCTCAAGGTTGCTGCCGCGTGCGCAGCATTCGACGAGTTGCACACGCATCTGCGAGTTGGAAGATGAAGCCGCGGGCTACGCGACATTCGTGAACAGCGGAGGAGGCAAACGTATGCACGGAAGCCCCACGAACACGTGATTCAGCACCGACGACCCGGCCCTGAGGCGTTGGAGCGTGGGACGTGGTCGTCGCATCAGTACACGGCATAGACATGCTTGTTTTAGATGAAAAAAAAAAAAGGACGCATAATGCACTCCTTACACCGAAAATCACTGCTTGTAGAATGCAGACGTAGGCACTTTGTACCTTTGGCACGCTTAGGTGCTTCAGAACACGTAGAATATGCGAGTCCTTATACGGTAGTACGCGGTGAAGATTTCGCCTCTGAGAAGGCAATAAGAGAGTAAGGATTGAGGTTCCCTTTTGTTTTTAAAAAATACAGCGGGCACGAAATCAACGTAGGGTTGATGAAACAGCGAAGGAGAAGAGGCTGAACGAAACGTGAGTAGGCAGGAAGTTCAGTGGAGCGGACGCAGTTGCGATGAGGCCCAGCAATTTCAGCAATTTACGTAGAAAATATATTATTTGAAGAGGGCAGTTGAAGCAGAATAGGATAATAAACCATTTTGGTTACTCTGGCCATTAGGGCTAGTTATAAGTGGATTTACATACGTTGACGGTTCGGGTACGAGTTAGCACATAAAAGAAAATAAAAATCTCGAGCTTTAGTTCTTTTTTTTTTTGCTACGCTATTCAAACGCCGCAATAGTATTACATCGAAATATTACTTCGGTTGGAGAGTCCAACGTAGAACATTTATTGTGCATGAACCGGATAGCCTTCTTTTGGATTAGATGAATTAACTTACCCCGAAAGGAACCCGCACAATAACAGGCATACGCGAGGTCCGGTCGACTTTAGCGAGAGTGATGTTATAACATGTTTAGGGTTGTACGCAAGAAAAGACAGTTTGCCAAAAGACAAATGCGGTTAGACGGTTACTATGAAGGTTGTTTGTCTTAGTATCGGCGAAAGCGGAAGCCTGCGCTAGTGCTTTGGGACTACAGTTTTGAATTTGTTTTAGTCAATCTATTGAATTAAATTGGAGAATGTTGCGATTATCGCGTAAGCAGCGTTTCCGCAAACAAGTTCATTCACCTGATTGCGACGAAGAAACAAATTAAAAAAAGAGAGAAGACTGCCATCTCGAAGAGCTAACATTCGCACTTTTGGTATGGACTGACACTGTCACGTAATGAGATCTTGAAGCAACGCAAGGTTCACATTGTGGGAGTCCCCCTAATCACTTAGAAAACCAGAAGTCAAAGCAAATGACAATGACGCGATGGCTTCCGGGGAAGTCAGCGTACGCCGTTAGCGAAAAATATATCCTTACCCAAGCGCCCGTAACGGAACAAGGGCTCTTAACTGCATGTAGTGGCGTGTAGTGTAGTGTAGTGTAGAGCAATAGCTATCTGGAGTGAGCGCGAGCAGATTTATTGGCAGACTGCGATTACAGTAAGGCACTCCTCAGCGAGGTCACACAACTGAAAGCGTGGCAATAAAATGGGATAAGCAAATTATTTGCTCGTTCTCAGCGAATGCATAAACCAAACGAAATGGATTCTACGGTCGCTTTGTGGACATCTGCACCGATCACTCGATTAAAGCAGCACATTTGAGAACTCCGCTACGGAGCTGTACTGACCGGTTTATGGCCTCTCTCGCCTACCCGCAGTAATTGCTCGCTCCTTTCATGTCCTTCCGCCATTAAAATAATTTGTTAAGTGTTTGTAACAAAACGCTGTCAAGCTCGAACCCCCGGAAACAAAAAAAATGCTTTGCAAGCAAAGGGATTCGCAGAGTTATTTCTTCGTCAGTTTTTTTTTTTTTCATTGACAGATTGGCTGCGCTAACGACGTGCGCGGCCTCATGATGCCTACAGTTTAAGACGCTTTCGGGTCCTAGCGTTGCCCGCAAGAAACACAAACATGAGTTCACCGCACAAAATCTTTTCGTATTGTTATGTCCGGTTGCTAAGGCAGATTTCAGCGGTGTAAAGGTTGTGGTATTGATGAAAGGAAGAGAAATGAGATTTACTACGCAAGCTCATTAGTGCACTGCAGAGTAGTAAAACAAAAACATGTGCATGCGGAAACATTTGTATCCATCGAATAACCGCTGCCTCGCAAAACTACAGGAAAAATGGCTTTTGTATTATGAAATCTGTATTGCATGACAATGCATATGCTTCTTGATTTTCGCGCTTGTTCCCAGAGAAATTAACGGACAATATATGTGTGAACGTTACTATACTGCTGTGAGGATGATAACCGTGTATGTGTCTGTAATGTTGTTGTGTTGAGGTTATTTATCGCTATTTCTTACTAAGTTCTGTAAAAAAGCTGTCTAAATATCGTACTCGAGTTAACTACCTGACAGCGTTTTGTTAATATCATAAGTGCTTGAAGTTGTCATGTTTTCTTTTTCTTGCACCTTTATTTATCGTTCTTTGTGTGTTACATATAGCATCGTTCACCACGCCTACATACAACGCATTTATTCGTTTTGATGCAATTTGTAAATTTTTGTTGGTTTACCTGTAGTCCTCTTTCTGTCCACCTTCAATCCAGCCTTATAGTCAGTACACCCGTCGCGAGTGTATGTGATGCTTGAAACAGGGTATGTAGAAGATAAAACGATGACGGCTCTGCGTGTGTATTGTAGTTCGTAGCATAACGGCCGTTTTTCTTTTCTTTTTGTGTGTGTGTGCAGTTATGCAGCTTATTTCAGGTTTATAGTGCCCACTTTGAAAATTACCGTAGCCTAGTGAAATGACCGTTCATAGCGAATGTCAAGTGAGCGATTAGAGCAGCCCACAAGAACAACAAAATGCTTACTGTCATGCGACTACTATACAGCTTTAGTGTTTCAAAAGCGCAACTGAAAACTAACATTTCACCAGAGTCCTCCAATGGCAATCGTATACCATTGAGTTTGTTACCATTGAGTTTCTTGATTGCAAACACTTTTTACTTTTACTTTGGAACCTGAAGGCTGTGTGACGTGCATTTGGTAGTGTGGGTGAAATAAATGTGCGAGACTGCACGCAAGTTTGAAATAAAAGCGTTTGCCTCTCAATATTTCTGCACACATATACTAAAGTGGCACGAAGGCGTGCTTGTCAACTTGTCAAATTGAAGAGAAACAGTCTCTTGAACGACGTTCAAGAAACTGGCTATACATGGTATAGAGCCTTTCCTTTGGCCAGCAACGATCAACTGGTCTACTACTGACTGCTGTATAAGATACTGCTCAAAATTGTAATTAAATTGCGTTGTAGTGGTTTCCGCCGCAACAAAAGAAGCAGTCTGTAATGCATTATTTACGATGCCTTCGGCAGGTGTATATCATGCCGTAACAGAGACGAGCTGACGGAGTATTTTCCAAATGCGGTGCACATGAAGTAACGCACGAAAAAATTGTCGTGTTTGAAGTTCATTCAAACACTGGTCTCACCGGTGAAGTGGCTGTTACATTCTTTGTCCAGTTGTCCGGTGTGCATTTGTCCTCGGAGGGCTGTCCCACTGGCGGCGGTGCCAAACATTTAACTCTTGTCTCGTCCAACACCGGCACGGAAGGGTACCAATGCATGATCAATATGACTAAGAGGTCATGACATTAATAACTTACATGCTTACCATTTAACTCACGCATAACAACTACAAAATCACGCGTGGCTCGTACTCGCATTCCTCGACCAGGGATATGTGGATAGATTCCAAGCGCGATTAAATCGAATATTGAAACAAACATTGTTTCGTAGGGTATGTGCACAGGTACGGGACTGTAACCCCAGGCGTTCAGCATTCTCACAAGAAGGTCCCGGGTGCGAATGCCCGCGTCAAGCGATGACGCTTTCTCACATACTTCCCTTAGGCAATAGCTAAGCAATCCTTGGAAAGTTGTTCTGGTGGGACGCAGCAGCTCGAGACAGGTGACAGTAGAAGAAGGGTTCCTTAGCAAAACAACCACTCACGGTGAAAATGGAGGGATGTACGGGACTGTATTCAGGGGGTAAGCATGGCGGGGTGTCAAGTTTAGGTGCAGGGCGCTGGCTGGCGGTTTAGTCGCTGGCTACACTGCGTCCACTGCAGCGCCTTCATGGAGAATGTTGCTCGCGAGCGTTGAAAGGGTGTGCTGCTGACCTGCCCCAATAATTTCCGCAGCTTCGCCTTGGCGACAAAACGGCTGCCAACCGTTGACAGTTTGACCGAGGCAATCCCCATAGCAGCTTCCATCATTACTGTCTGTTGAGCACAATTATCACAATGACAGACAGACAGACAGACAGACAATGAACTTTAATTAATCCTGAGGAGCTACGTAAGGACTCCCTAGCGGGAGGCCGTTGTAACCGCTGGCCGCACCCACGTGGAGGAAAGAACGCCATGACGCTCCGCCCTTTCGTGGGCCCTCTGGATAGCCTGGGCTTGCTTTTGGAGCACCGTCCTTGTGATGGCCTCCTCCCATTCAGCTTCGCTGGAGAGAACGTCGTTAGGCAACGCGGGACATCGCCAGAGCATGTGAGCCATAGAACAAAAAGTTTCACTGCAGTCGGGACAGCCCGGGTCCACGTCCGAGTATAGCTTACTGAGGAAGCCCCGGGACAGGAAAGAGCCCGTCTGCAACATTCGTAGAGTAACTGACTGACCTCTGCTGAGCTTCGGATGAGGAAGAGGGTAGACTCTCCGGCCAAGTTGGTAATGTTTAGTAATTTCATTGAATGTGAGAAGTGGGTCGTTCAGCTGAGCCTCTTCCTGCCCCTCCGGAGCCGCCAGACCGCCGCGGCGCGTGAGTTCTCGCGCATGGTCGTGAGCCAGCTCATTGAGGTTTGGGAAGCCCTCAAAACGTTCGTCCCCATGTGTGCGGGGAACCACGTAATATAATGTGAACCGGGGAACATTTTGGACGGGCGTCGAACAAAATTTAACTCAGTTTGATACTGCAAAAACGGTGAGAACCGCAAAGCTGTGCCTTTATCGTTAGTGGTGAAGCAACCGCGGCAAGCGGGTTGCTATGTTCTGCCGCTTATATGCCAATAAGGCAGAATAGACAACGCAGTACTGTGCGCTATACAACTACTATTTCGGCTCTCTCTCCGAACGGTTTTGACTGGACAAACACAAATGGTTTCCTTCGAAAGGCTCCTCGCGGGCGCGGTCGAGCGCCAGCCCTCTGCTGCTTTCGTTATGTGACCGTGCGTTTTAGAGGAAAGCTTGTGTTGACGGTCGTGGCGCGGCGCCGCGCGGTCCCATTGCGATTGGCTGTACGATCACCTCTTGCTTCCCGTAACCGTTCAAAGTAGGATAGTGGCGGTCTGTTCACAATTACTTTAACGACCGGTACCGATTCCGGATTGCCGAGTGTGGGGATTACGGCGTGAAGGCGCCAGGACGACAACACCGATAGATACCGGAGGTGGTATGCGAACTGTTGTCACTTCGGGTGGTCGGTGAGAAGGGGGCCTGTGGACACTCGGCGCAATAACGTGTAAACAGCTTTGAAAGCATCCACGCAGCGAGGAACCGCTAGGAGCGCCGGAGGCGAGGGAACCATATTGAGGAAGAGTGCCAAAACGTCTGTCGAAATTGTAGAAACACTGGTATCGAGAACAGGTGGAGCACAGTAAGGAGTGGCTTATGTTCACTGGTAAACGGGTGGGCTAAGACAATGTTGAGGCGGATCAGCAGTGGTTACCTCTCCCCTTTTCTTTGTTTACCGCAATGTATTAAAGACTGTATAGGACCCAAGAGCCTTCAATCTAGGGTGTAATAACTGAGTTGATAGATCAGCAAGACTTCGTACGATGCAACTTTAGTCTGGGCAGTAACCATTTTGCGGTCGAACAGTGAGAGGCGGTTCGTCGTATGTTGTGACAGTGCTCTAGGCTCTAACTTAAGAAAGTACAAGAGTAAGACGCTGTTAATGTTTATATTGCCGCCAGTGTGGTTTGGCAAGCTGTACATATGACTGGAAATATTTCGCTACAATGTACCTTCAACTTTTCATTACCTCCAACTTGCCTCCTGCTTTATCAACGCAGGTCATCTATCTTCTTGACAGGACCCGGTCCACATTAATGAGAACCCAACGAACTAAACTTATCTGGTGTCATGTTCACTGCAACTGTCTTGCAGTGGGTTGAAAGCAAGGGTATGGGTTGTGGATCTATAGGGCCACCGAGGGTTCGCTTTTACTTTTCTGCAACCCGAGGAAGGAGGCGGTCGACGAGCCTGCCTGCCTGCCTGCCTGCCTGCCTGCCTGCCTGTCTGTCTGTCTGTCTGTCTGTCTGTCTGTCTGTCTGTCCGCATTTATTTATTATTTATTTATTTGTGGGTAGTCAGCTGAGGGCATCAGTGGATCGTATTTTTCCCTATTGCGTGACTGCGGACGCCAGGGACAGACATGGCGAGAACTTAAACAATTCCGCTGTTAGAAACTGCATCAAGGTAGTAAGTTGGGCGAGTTGGTACACCTTCATCGTGAAATCTTCAGCGCTCGTGTCGTCTTTTCCTTGCTCTTAATGCTTGTGTGCGCGCGCTGTTCCACGATGAAAAAAAACTATTTTGCCTAGTTCCGTGAGCCGGCGAAGACAGCATTCCTGCTAATATCTTGGCCATTTCTAAACAAACCCACGGCCACTCGATTTTATCCTGCGGCCAGGAACAAGCTTTCACAATTGGCTAAATATTTAGTTTACATAAAACATACTTGTTTCCCCGTCTCGATACGCAAAAGTTATTTTCCATTGTTCTTTTTTTTTTGTCGCATAGGGCCGTTCATGTATGTGCAAAGTACCTCGCTTCCGCTCATGAAAATTACACTTTAGCTTATTTTTGAACTCCTACTCGGCACACGCAGCTTGGCGATGCCCTGGACATTCTTCTTTTTTATTATTGAAAGGGATACTTTTGTGTGTGCCTTTCAGTTGAATCAGATCAGTTCACCGTACCATCCATAATTTGTGCCCACGTAACACGTCAACAAACATAGTTACAAAGCTACAGAATAACGCCTAACTAAACATTACTTGATCTTCGGAACAAACGGGGTTAAGTCTACTGTATTAAAGACAATGCCCTGAAACACCCTGCATTATCACTCGTTCTTAGACCTTACTCACTGATATAACAGTTCGAACTGTCTGACTCAGGTCGCGTATGCGAGAGCAGGCGATCGTGAGATACTAGAGGAGAATCGCACACAAGGCACATAGGCTTGTCCCACCGCGATGCATATGAGTCAGCGCCGGCTGCAGGAGAATCACTTTTCACTGAAGTCTCAGTGAAACCATCAGAATTCTATCCCTAATATAGTGAATGTGAGACTCGTAGTGGCCCTCGGCCATTTTTTTATTTACCTTACTATACCCAAACTTCTCTAAGAGCTGCAGCGAGATTTGGATGTCACAGATTTAGCCCGAGCGACTTTCACGGACGCGTCGGGCATGGACAAGTTGGCTTTTACGACGATTAAATCGAGTTCACTTCTGAACTTAGCTCTGAGTGTGCGCGTAGCGCGAAGCACTGTCAGGCAAAACTTTGTTGTCGCTGAGAGTGCAGTCTCCGTGGCCCATTTGCATAGACATATGCCAAACGCACTCCCCGAGATTGGGTTTGTGCCAACGAAGCAACAAGCATGAGTCTGCGTCTAACGGCAATCTTCCAGCTAGTTAATTGCAGTATTCTCAGCGCGTCTCCCGACCACGATGCTCCTATCGCAGTACCTCAATGCGTCACTGGGGGGAGAGACGAATGAGCTCTCGCGCTTGCACGAAACAAACGCTGGAAATGAAAGGTGGCAGCGACGTCCGTTCGCCGAGATTTCTCCCGGGACCACTGCGCTCATCGTCAGTTATAGTACGCCTTCTAATCTGGCAGCGCACTCACCCTAATTGCCGCACTTTGCTTTGCAGATTGTCATGTCACTCTTGACACCTGCTCACGAGCTTGCGAGCGCGGAGGGAGCGACCACTGTAGGGTGTCATTCCCGTACGCAGTCGTCGGGATGAATCACAATGAGTTCATTCTCCCATGTATGCAAGACTCTTTGCACGCCTTTGTGCTTCCAATATACGAAAGTATCCGAAACCGTGATGACCTTGCCAGTGACCTTCGGGTAGGGAGATAACCTATGCTATAGACTGTCTTCTGTGGGCGTCAAAGAGTTGATTGACTCGCAGAACGTTGGAGATTGCAAGTTGGCGGTGAAGACAGCGAACTTTCCGTGACCAAGAAGAGCATGCGGCATGTACTGCCGTCAAGCACGCGTTCGCTGGCTTAAAACACCGCATGAAACTAAGGCCGTGGCGGCCGCATGGCGGTGAAACTCGTAACGCCCAAGCAGGGTGCATGCACCGGCGGGAAGTCCCTCCGAACCCGGGACCTCCTTGTTGTGTCCTCGGCAAACATGGCGCAACACACAGGCTTGCACAGTAACAAGGGTTTATTACAGAACAGATGGAAAAGGAAGAATCACAGTTAACATAAGTTGGCTGCCTTTTATACGGGCAGTAATCGCGATAGCGATGACGTCTATCCAGTTACGCACGCGCACTTTCACCCGCACCGCGATGCACTCACACACACGCACTGACGCACGCGCACTGACACAACACTCCTTCCCCTTTATGCGAGAGTTAGTAGGGCGCTACGGGACGTAGCGATCCGGGGGTCGTCTCTCTCGAGTGCTGCGACGCAACGGAGGCGGAGACTGGCCTTGTGGAGAGGCTGTTGCGGCTTCTGGTTGTGCCTGGATGGGCGAAGTAGGCCTGGGCTGCTGGCCGGAGTTTCGCTGGACAACGTCTGGCGCTAACGCTGATGAGAGGTCCCCGGCACCTGCATCCATCACTTCTGGAAACCGTGTCGGTGTGACTAAGGGTGCTGTGTCTGGTTCGTCGTAGGAATCCGTTGGCCGGATAGCAGGCGTTGACTTCTCCGGTAAACTGCGAGGTCGTAGGTTGTCTGCGTGAACATACCGCTCTTCGCTCCCTGTACGCACCAAATAGGTGGATATACTCACGCGCTTGAGCACGATTGCTGCCAACCATGTTCCCTCACCCGGCCTTAAGCCATTAACAAAAACAGGCTGTCCTTCCGCAAATTGTCGCCATTTTCCTCGGGTTTGGTTTGCCGTATCATTCCTCCTGTCCAACTTTTCTTGCATTCGCTGTTCAAGATCGGGGTGCAGAAGACTGAGCCGTGTCCGAGGCTTCCATGATAGGAACAGCTGGGCAGGTGTTTCCCCTGTTGTTCCGGTCGGCGTATTCCTGTACGTGAAAAGGAATTGGTCATTACGATGCTGGAGTGACCGCGGTTCTCCATTCTGGTTTTCCTCCAAGACTTGTTTGAGAAGATGACGCTTTAACGTTTGCACGCAACGCTCAGCAGTGCCATTCGAGGCAGGATGGTAAGGAGGGGTCTTTGTGTGGCGGATTCCATTACGTTTCAAAAAGGTCGCAAAGCAGGCCGAAGTGAACTGGGGACCATTGTCCGTGACTATTTCCTCAGGTAAACCATAGGCAGCGAACACACTGCGCACCTTCTCCACTGTCTTTTCACTGTTCGTTGAGTTCATAGCAAAAACTTCCAGCCACTTCGAATGAGCGTCCACCAGCACAAGAAACCATTGTTGATCACGATACGCAAAGTCGAGATGTACTCGCTGCTACCTGCGTGTAGGCCATCCCCAAGATAACAGCGGAACTCTGGATGCTGAATTTTGCGTCAGCTGACACGTGACACACGCAGTCACTGTTTGCTCAATGTCTTGAGTCAAGCCGGGCCACCATACATGGCTTCGCGATAGCATTTTCATCCGTGTCATGCCTGGGTGACCTTCGTGCAGCATTGACAGAACCTTTTGTCGCAAGGACACTGGCACAATTACCCGGTTTCCCCACGTTACACACTCCTGTTCCACAGAAAGTTCACTGCGGCGCCTAAAATATGCCATCAAGGCCTGGTCAGCCACCTTTGCTGGCCACCCGTTTGTCGTGAATAACAGGACTTTAGAGAGCACTTTGTCCTTCCGCGTTTCAATCCTGATCTGCCTCGCGGACAGCGAACTTCATCAAACACCGAAAATAAGTGCACTTCCTCCGGTTCCTCCCCCTGCTCTGGAAGCGGCAACCTTGACAATGCGTCCGCATTTGCAATATCACTTGCTTTGCGGTATACCCACTCGTAGTTGTATGCTGCCAGTAATAAGGCCCAACGCTGCACGTGTGCCGCTGACATAGCAGGGACCGGCTTGTTATGTCCAAATATGCGAAGCAAGGGTTGGTGGTCTGAGTATATAACAAACTTTCTGCCGAACAGATATTTGTGGAACTTGCGTACCCCGAACACCACCGCCAATGCCTCTTTTTCGATGTGGGCGTAGCCTTGTTCCGCCTTGCTCAGTGTTTTGGATGCAAACGCTATAGGCTTCTCCTCTGAGCCTATCTTATGGAAAAGTATCGCACCAACACCGTAAGCCGATGCGTCGCAGACGAGGCCAAGTTCCTTTGTTGGGTCATAAAAAGACAATACGGAATTCTGCGTCAGCCATTCTTTTGTCATCCGAAAACATCGCTCTGTTTCAGCCGTCCACTCCCATTTTGCTTTCTCACTGACGAGATCATATAGTGCTTTTAACTGTGTCGACATGTTTGGCACGAACTTGCCGTAAAAATTTAACAGCCCGAGATAGGATCGGAGCTCTTGCCTGTTTTTGGGTGTTGGCGCTTCCTTAATTGCGCGCAGCTTCTCGTTGGAAGGCCTGACCCCTCTTTCGTCAATAACATGACCCAGATAAGTTATCGATCTTTCAAAAAACTTGCACTTTTCTTTACGCAGTTTGATTCCTCGATCCTTGAACCTTGCTAGTACGCATTCCACTTTCTTGTAGCACTCTTCCAGTGTTTGCCCCGCTATAATGACGTCATCGAGATAGCTGTATTCGGCTGTATTACCTTTACCTCTGCGCAGGACAGCTCGATACTCTTGGCGACTTCGCACACATCGACAAACGAGAGTTTGCTCCTTTTCAGCAATTCTGCTTGAGTCACCTGGTCTCTTAAACCAGCGACAAAACGGTCTTGCAAAGCTTCGTCTAGGAAATCACCGAATTCGCACGAAGTGGCGAGTCTTTTCAATTCAATCGCAAATGCTGCCACAGGCTCATTTTCTTGCTGTACTCTGCGGTTAAACCGGAACCGTTCCGCGACGACCATTCTTTTTGGAGCGTAGTGAGATTTCAGGACCTTCACGAGGTCTTGGTACTCCCTGTTATCCGGTTTTTCTGGGGCAAGCAGGTGCTTCAGCGTTTGATAGGCTTTCTTTCCTATGGCCGTTAAAAATACGGAAACCCTCAGCTCAGCGCTCACCTGTGTGGCTTGGAGGTAATGTTCGAAGCGCTCGAGGTACGACTCGAAGTCTTCGTCCCCATCTTCGACGAACGGTTCGAACCGACCATGTGCAGCCATGCCGCCGTCTTCCACCGAGGTTCTGTAGGGCTGCCGGTAGCGGTGCTACAGTTCGACAGCAGTCCCACCCTCGTCGCCACTGTTGTGTCCTCGGCAAACATGGCGCAACACACAGGCTTGCACAGTAACAAGGGTTTATTACAGAACAGATGGAAAAGGAAGAATCACAGTTAACATAAGTTGGCTGCCTTTTATACGGGCAGTAATCGCGATAGCGATGACGTCTGTCCAGTTACGCACGCGCACTTTCACCCGCACCGCGATGCACTCACACACACGCACTGACGCACGCGCACTGACACAACACTCCTCATGTGTATTGATATGTAGTAACTATATTTACAGTAATATAATTTTATACTAACCCTCAAGGTGAGCACCCGAAAATTGCCTCTGCTCAAAATGAATTCTACGTTGCCTACTAAGTCTTGCATCGTAATGCAATCGCAATTTCGGCACGCTTGAGAAAGAAACAAAGATTCATTTAATTTATTCGCAAGCACCGAGTGCAATACGTAAAATGCATACGCTCACAGTTCAAGGCATCGCTGTCACTTGGGGCAACGCCAGCAAGGCAAGCAGTCGCTGGCTCTGAAAGGACAACGTTTACTGAACAGCCGTAAGCAGCCATGCGTTCAGAATGTCAGATACAATAGACCCCGGTGGCCGCATTGCTATATAGAGGACAAACTTAAAAAACACCGGTATACTCAAACTTAGCTGCACGTAAGTGACAACCAGGTTCAAACAACCTGGATTTCACGTAACCGGCGTGCCTCGTGGTTATTTCACATAAATGTTCTCGTCGATGCACGCTGATCTTTGAAGTTTACCTTTTTGTCCATGGTGACACACGTTCGATGTTGATGTTTCTGCCGTTTCCTTGCTTGCCAGTGAGCACGCACGTACATTTTTTTCTCGTGACGATCAGGAAGCTTGCTGCTTTTGTATACTCACCTGCGAACCCGAGTCGCCACTTTGCCACCTCGTTCAAAGCGCTACATTTCTTTCTTATAGCTCTACGTTCTGTTAAATTACCGTTAATGATCCCATCATAACGGGCTTTACGGGCCAAAACCGTGATAAGATTATGAATCGCGTATTTGATGGTAGCGTACGCAGAAAGACACGGACAACAGAAAGGGCCCACTTGGCACACCACAGCGCAGATACAAAAGTACCGACGACTGCTTTCAAGCGTGCCTTCTCTGCTGTCCTTGTCTCTCAGAGTGCGCTGCTATCAAATACGAGACGCAATACCAACAAGCCGACGTAGCTACCCTCAGCGGTTATGAACCCCGCCGCAGTGCAGGACATCGGGAATTTCGACCATCTGGAGTGGCAACTCCGGCGATTTTTCAGTGTCCACTGATCTTAATGAAATTTTCGGTATGTATTCCCCTCGGCAATGTAATAACATATTCCAAAGCAGGCGGTTACAAGTCATATAGTTTTCCTGGAAACGAATTTTCAAATTTTTTAGCGGATTCCCCTGCGGGCCACCCTGTGTTTTTGACGTCACCACCTTCAACGCTGCCTACCCGAGCCTGCGGGACTTCAAAAGCAAAACGGCGGCACTTCAGCGTTCAAATCGTCGCTGTCAAGTTCAGAAAAGCTGGCATAACTCAATACAGCGTCGGATGACCTCGCCACTGCCATTTTTCTCCATATTTCTGACGGCGGGAACGCTATGACGTCATCGAATACGCTGCAAGAAGCGTCTACCCGTTTCGGTTTCGGTTTGAACACGCCTTTCGGTCGGTTATTTAAGGTTACTGGTGCGTTTCTGAGTAAACTGAACCACCCTGGCTGCTACAGGACTATCAGTACTATTCGAAAACATTAATTTCAGAACATGGTGAAAAAAAAACGCCGGCGTTGCCCTTTAACGTGCACTGAAGACGCGAAGTACGCGATCTTCTACAACATACACATACAGTGAGACCGCTGCAGCAGGGATCGACGATGACTTCCGGGCCGACGACGCACCACCGCACCAACGCACTGGACGTTTCGTTACTTTTGCTAATGGCTTTTCACTTTGTTTCCTATACTTTTTTTCCACAAAACGGAGAAGCGTAGTGGTCAAAGTACTCCTTATTTTTAATCCGTCAAAGTTAAGGCATGGGGCAACCATGACAAACTTTGTAGTCCGCTGATTGATGGAAAACGGTCTGCCACCAACTTTAACCGTATCTTGACGTTATAGCACCCTAGAATCATCGCACGTAGCGCTACGACCATGACTGTTGCAGCTGACCAGATATTACAACCGGTGTTGTTTTTGCAGCATGACGCCAATAAAGCAGCGTTGAATGCACTTTACCGCGTCAGCATGAACAATACACGAAAAGTAAGGTATCTGCGAGTGTATAATTTGGCCGTGAATCGTTTATTTTCTTCATGAAAAGCTCGCAGATTTTGCCATTTTCCTTCGGCGTCTACACAGGCACGCGTAATGTCTAGTTCTTTTCACTTCCTTGATGTCCATGAATTTCTTGAGCGGAACAAACAGACTACTTGGGACCCTGAAAGAGATACAAAAAACGAAGGTGTTTGTTTCGTTGCTTATGGCAGTTACTCCAAAGCACTACGTAAAAAGGTATTTCCACAAGTAGGATTTTTTTTTAGTACCGTGCCTCGACAAGTTAACAAAAAATGTGCTGCATTGCGTTTCTCTTTGGATTTATTATGCTTAGTCGTTTGCGAATATGATTTATTAATTTTTCATCCACCACGTTACCTCCTGCGACAACACCGTGCAATGTTAGGCAGATACAAACTCGCCAGAGGAGTCTTCGTGAAGGAGACTGCGAGACTTTGCATGGTACGCCGTGCTCGAAGTAAGAAAAGAACGTGACGCACATGGCACTTTGTCAGCGAAAAGGGATCTTTGACATTAGATATTTCGTGCTGTTCTTTTCACCGGTTGGCGGGAATATCATTCGTCAATGCACCGGTCCTTGAATAAGGTTATAGGACGTAGTACATGCTTACCGTTTTTAGATCTCCGTCCCACCGACCAGTCACGTCCCATCGGTGCCAGCTTCTCACTCCCTGGCCGCAGCCGCGCCATCTGGCACAGGACAAGTCTGAACAAGGACACATGGAAAAGATATCACGCTGACAACTCTACCCAATCGGTTATCTTATGGGGTGAACTTCACGAACAATTATCTAGTCTTAATACTTGTCAGTATAGGTAAGTAATCATCGACCTAAACTGTCGGCGAAACAACGTGCTTGTGTCAGAGTATGAAATCTTGCGATTTTGGCATTAACTTTTTCTGGTCACTCGGTGATTACGTGAGCGGAATGGGAACAACTACTGTGGAAGATGTGCTTTTGATTAATTTTATTTAGCAGCGAAACAACAGCTGTACCACTAAACGAATCGAACCCTCCTTGGGAGGCATAACTACGAACGTCCTTTTGAGGTAACTGATTACCATACTGCTTAAGGTGCGGAAGCTTAAGGGTGCCAGTCCCTTTAGCGCATGAAAGAACGAGTAGGTGCTTTCGCAAGGCACTGATTGATTATATGAATTTTTACAAGCCCTGTTCCTTGTGTACGTATGTCAGCCCAAGTCAGTCTGCTGTCATATTGTGGCATCATAGCGGGATTTTCCCATTTGTAGAGGATCTGTAGTAAATTAACGGAATGAAACTTTTGTGCGAGATAAAGTGACATGCCCTTAATTAAAACGCGCGAAAAAGAATAAAAGAAAACTCCCCCAGTGTTAAATCTGCAGAAATAGCGGGCCTGCGTTCTCCCTATGATTCCCTTATAATTTTCTGCATTTTTTTTGTGATTCTGTGTGGGCATCTATGGTTACGTTATTTGTGGAGTAAAGAAGAGGTAAAGTAAATCAACACAAGCGACATTTGCTGCTACGCCTGCTTCAGAATGCGCCAGTTCCAAGTTTCTCATGTAAGGGGCTGGTTTCGGAATTTGCTCCTCCCAAGTCTTTCACAAGCGTTCGTCACTAACTGTCCTGTTACTTTTTTGTTTTCCTGCTCTTCTTTCCTCTACCTCATCTGTCAGTCCTATCTTCTTCTCTCCAGTTGTATGGTAGCCAACCGACCACGTGCATAGTTAACCTCCTAGCATTTGCCCTTCATTTCTTTCTTTCTCCTTTTACCAGTCTTGCGTAGCACGAACTGTCGAGTTGACTCACTGCCGTTCTCATGCGAGCATGCGTGGACGTCCTCGACGACGCTGCCATTCTCGCGTGAACGAGCATTGGCATTCCTGACGACGCTACCGTTCTCGGGTGAGCAAGCGTTGCCGTTATAGTCGAGCGGCATCGATGGCGGGTAAAGATGTGTGCCACAGCCGCACCTCCCTGTCCAGGCTCGAGCCGCCTTTCCCCGACTTGCTGTGCGGCTACAGCTTCATTCGCGAGTTAGGCAGTTGCGCCATTTTTGTTTTTGTTTTTTTTTCTGGACGGAGAAGCCCACTCGTTTGCGTGACTCTCAACGTGGACAGTCATCTGTTGTGAAGCACAGCGCTAGAACAGCTCCTCGTTAAACGGGTGCACAGGACTTTCTCAGAGGATCCGGCGCAGCCTCCGGGTGTGGCCTCATCGAGAGACGCATCGACGTCCCCCGTGGCTATTTATTCAGGCTGTATTCAAAACAAGACGTGTGAACCAACTACGCCCAAACCGGCACTGTCTGGAAGGGCTGTCAGGACGACCTTTTTTACTCACAGTAGGGGAATTGAAGCGCCGCAAGGAACGGAGCCAGTTCTTTTGCAATCTGGGAATCTGGAATGCGCCGGTGTTTACACTTTCGCAAGAAAATCGCATTACAGCGACATATATGTTGTGCGCTCTCAGCTGCTTCGAAATGATGTTCACCACTACGGAAGTAACCGGTACAAAAAAATTAAAAAGCTCATTTCCATCTCAGGTATCAATTCTGCATTTGTTGCTTGGCCTCTAAACGCGCTCAATGTCGCATAGCTATGCCATTCTGGTAGGGCATTTTCAGGATGTGCCTTCCACTATACAGTCGTGGTTCTGCAGTACAAACAGTGCCCACATGCACAGCTGCGTTATTCTAGCTCATAATCGCTGTTATAAAAGGAACATTGGTACTTACGCTTTCCAGGTGATCAATGACGCATTTGACAGTTCTCTGAAGCTGAAAATAAAAAAAATTGTCTTACCAGAAAGGCACAAGGTAAGCATAAAAACAATTCGACAGAGAGGCTTAAGCAGGCTGAACAAGTAAAGCCAATATAAATTAATCATCCAGGATGCGAGAATAATTTGGTATTTCAAAGCTCCCTGTAGTTATCCTACTCGCCGTATAGGTGAGAAGTTGAAGGCGCATAACGACTGAGCTGAATTTTCGCTACGCATTTGCATTTTCAGCGTAGACACTGTGGTTGTGTTTTCACAGAAATATGAAATAGGAGATGAAATGAGGTTCATTGCAAAACACTTCGGTTTTCATTACTCTCCACTGGACGGGATAGATGAAGAGGAAAGGAAGATGAGCAGGATTCTAGAGTTCGTATCTGGAGCGGAGGGACGTCTCTCCGCTCTTTCAAAGTAAAGTACATGACATTCCAAATGTTCTTCGCTTTCTTGCTAATGAAGTGAATGTGTCCTCACCAAGACGAGGAAGACCTCAAAAAGGTAAGACAGCTAATTGAAGGTTCTACTGTTAAGCTCGGTGTGCGCGGTTTTGTGCCTTGAAAATAGGCCGATGACAGTGAAGTTAGCAGTTGTCTGTTTACACCAACATGCTCAACGTTGCGCAGTTGTTTCGTGATTAGTGGAGATTAACGTCCCAAAACCGGCTCTGATTATGAGGGACGCCGTAGTGGAGGTTTCCGGAAATTTCGACCACCTGGGGTTCTTTAACGTGCACTGACACCGCACAGCACACGGGCCTCAACATTTCGCCTCCAGCGAAATACAGCCACCGCGGCCGGGATTCGATCTCGCGACCTTCGGGCCACTAGACCACCGTGGCGGGGCGCGCAGTTTAAATAGCGAAGCAGTGGGCATTCCGCCCTCCAAGGCGCAAAGGACCAATGAAACATGTGAGGCTTAAAGCTTTACTGCAATGAAACATTTCGCGCTTAAGGCTGCAGAAAGGGGGTAGGGGGGGGGGGGGAGGGGAATAAATGAAACCTCGATCCAGTGAGCTAAGGTGTAGAACGGCAGTCTACGGAATCGCAACCGTTAATTGGACACCTCCACGGTTTATGTGAACAACTGTTACATTCGCTTTCCTGTTTACGGCGACACCACAATTATGCCGCGTTCAAATGTAAATTTCAGGTATTTTGTTTCACTGTGCGATAATAGATTTGTGTTTGGCTTTTTCAGAGATAGGTTATCCATGGCGTCTACTGCAATTGCAGCAAATGTGCCGGATAGTCACTCACTTTGTTGCACCACCTAAAAGGCCGTACAGAAACACTCACACGAAAACACCCACATGTGTTTTCACATAATTTAGCACTTTCTAATAATCTGCACTGCTCACATGCTTGTTCCTCTCGTTCTTGGGGCATTCTTCGAAGGCACTCTTCAGGTCCTGCTGTGTGATCTCCCTAGCCAATTGAGCCATGCGCTCCAGGTTGACGTCGTTCTTGTTTACCTGCAACCGTGATCCTCTTTAAAAATGTGTCGTACTAAGCCCTATCACGACAGGTGGGAGCAGAGCACGCACCGTGCTACGGCATCTTCAGAGACACGCTGTGTCACAGACGCAGCGGCCTGTCCTTTCTTTTTAAACGTTGTGCGTCGGTAATATTATTAATTTTTGGGTTTTACGTGCCCAAACCACGATAGGAGAATGAATCATGCCGTAGTGTAAGGCTTCAGCAATTTTGACCCCATGGTGTTCTTTAACGTGCGCCGATTACGCACAGTACACGGGCCTCCATGATTACCGCCTCCACCGAAAATGCGACCCGACGAGGCCGGACCTGCATCTTTCCGTTCGGCAGTGAAGTGTCATAACCATTGTATAACCGTGACGGACTGTTGTCAATTGCATTCTGAAAAGCTGTATGACTGTACAGCTGTACAGCTGTACAGCTGTAAAAGCTGTATGGGGGCAGGCGCCAAAGATATTGCTACAGTGTTCGAGCCCGAAACATTTACAATATTTATATACTGCTGTCGGAGCCTCTGGATAACATACATTGCCATTTGTAAAGATTGTTTCAGTGTACTTTGTTAAGCGATACGGTAGCCTATGCTATTCCGAAGCTGTGGCGTGAAGGTAAAGACGACTTTGCTGAAAAGGTCCAGCAATAGTAGGCTGTTCTGACTGCTACTTTTCAATTTAGTCTTTCTTTCTTTTTTTCAATTCTGCTACGAGCACCGAATTCTATTTAGACGCTTCTTTCAATGATTCCTGATTTATACAGAATTTACCTCGATGGCTCTTCTTTAGACGTTAAGCACTGAATTTGTGATATTAAACATATTTAGTGCTTCCCTTTCCCGCACATCAGCCATAAGAGAACTGACGTTTACAATGGACTGGCTATTAATGTGCACTGCTTTTCGCCTTTGCTACCTTGAAATTCTTGCATCACCGGCCAATAGGTAAGTGTCAAATCGTCGGCGGTACACATTCTGATTGTGCATTAGATAAATTTACAGTAGTATTATTATACACAAGCTTAAGCAGAAAACGCTTTCTTACACAAGGAAGGTTAGGTTTCCATATACTGAGCATACATGCACACGCAAAAAAAAAAGAAAGTCAACTTACTATGTTGTAGCTGGAGAGAACACACTGGAGGCCCTGGAAACAACATGACAGACAAAGAAGAAGCTTCATTTGCATGTTGCTTGACCCTTCGTTGGAACGCAAGCCGCGGCAAAAGCTCGCAACAGAATAGGACAAACAAAAGCGCACGCCAGACATGGAGCAGCTTTTCAAAACTAGTGGTCGTTATAGGAAGCGTGGCATATCAGGAACTCCGTGGCATATCAGGAAAGGGTGCGCATATCGCACATCACATAGTGCAGGGGGTAGTGCAGCAAGCAGTGACGATAATTATCAAAGCTTTGAATTGAGTCAGTGAGGTGCAGAGGCGGATCGTTTCGATGCACTGTAGATTTTGACATCTCTCCGAAGTTAAGCTCGGTCAAATATTGTGAAACACAGAACGAATTGGGCCACAAAGCATAATGGCGTCCTATCGCCCGCAACTTGTAGAAGAGACATTAAGAGGAATACTCCTGAGCTTAACTCCCTTCAACACATCCACCTAGGAAAACACCAAGTCCGAGTAGGTTCTGTTCAGGATGCATGAGATCTATTATCTTAGATTATTGTTTAGCTAAGGTGCAGCGATTCCTAGGGAGCTTTATACATCTACTGACGTGGTAAAAGGATGGCGATCCGATCACACTAACATAAGTGGTGTTTCATAACGGTTATACACGCGGGTACTAATCGATTATATTCCACAATCTAATTACAGAAACGACGTTGGGTACTCTTCTGAAAATTTGCGCATTAGTGCTAACGTAACTTGGTACGCTCACAGCGTGATAAGCCATGGCACGCACATGATAGTTCTCTCTTGTACTTGGATTACTCTGGTGAGACTTAGGCTACAAATACCTCTTCCATACCATTCCATTTTGCTATGCTGTAAAAGAATTAATGGTGTCAAAGTAAATAAAAGTGCACGCGGAAACGTTAATGAATTGGATAATTAATTGACGAGAGCTCGTTGTTCCCAGAATATCTCACCAGGCACATCCCATGTCAAATGAGTTATGCGGAAACCCTCAAGGTGGAGTAACGTTTATGAAAGGGAAAATTAGCAACCACCCGATTTGTAGCACAAGGCTACAAGGAAATCCATACGGATTTCTCATAAATGAACGCTTTCTAGTTGCCGAAAAGTTCGTCCTGGTCCGGGTTTCGAACCCGGGACCAACGCCTATCCGGGGCGCTCGCTCTGCCAACTGATTGAGCTAACCAGGAGGCTAGCGATTGACAGCGCGAGGGCGAATCCATCGACAACTCGAAGCACAAGGGCGTCAATATATGTCAAATGAGTTCTGCGGAAACCCGCAAGGTGGAGTAACTTTTATGAAAGGGAAAATTAGCAACCACCCGATTTGTAGCACAAGGCTACAAGGAAATCCATACGGATTTCTCATAAATGAACGCTTTCTAGTTGCCGAAAAGTTCGTCCTGGTCCGGGTTTAGAACCCGGGACCAACGCCTATCCGGGGCGCTCGCTCTGCCAACTGATTGAGCTAACCAGGAGGCTAGCGATTGACAGCGCGAGGGCGAATCCATCGACAACTCGAAGCCCAAGGGCGTCAATATATGTCAAATGAGTTCTGCGGAAACCCGCAAGGTGGAGTAACTTTTATGAAAGGGAAAATTAGCAACCACCCGATTTGTAGCACAAGGCTACAAGGAAATCCATACGGATTTCTCATAAATGAACGCTTTCTAGTTGCCGAAAAGTTCGTCCTGGTCCGGGTTTCGAAACCGGGACCAACGCCTATCCGGGGCGCTCGCTCTGCCAACTGATTGAGCTAACCAGGAGGTTAGCGATTGACAGCGCGAGGGCGAATCCATCGACAACTCGAAGCACAAGGGCGTCAATATATGTCAAATGAGTTCTGCGGAAACCCGCAAGGTGGAGTACCTTTTATGAAAGGGAAAATTAGCACCCACCCGTTTTGTAGCACAAGGCTACAAGGAAATCCATACGGATTTCTCATAAATGAACGCTTTCTAGTTGCCGAAAAGTTCGTCCTGGTCCGGGTTTCGAACTCGGGACCAACGCCTATCCGGGACGCTCGCTCTGCCAACTGAGCTAGCCAGGAGGCTAGCGATTGACAGCGCGAGGGCGAATCCATCGACAACTCGAAGCCCAAGGGCGTCAATATATGTCAAATGAGTTCTGCGGAAACCCGCAAGGTGGAGTAACCTTGTAGCCTTGTGTTACAAAACGGGTGGATGCTAATTTTCCCTTTCAGGCACATCCCACTGTTCAAATTTGTTCACAGTAAGAAGCACACAACAGGACCTCATGTGCAAATGCACAGAGCCAGTCGTCAGGTGCAATAATTTAGACAATCAGTTTTTCTTCCTGTAACCCACAGGAACACGATTTACGATTGCGCATGAATGCAGTTTTGCAACTGCCTGCAGCGTACGAGAACCTTTTTTTTTTTTCAGTGAATTGCGATACACTACAAAGCTTGCGTTGATAAATATATGGTCGATTCGGCAAACTAATGATCAGAGTTTTCTAAAGATGGGAATGATGAGTGAAGTGAACAGTTATGAAGGGACGAAAGGCAATGAGCCGCGGTGCCACAATGCAAGGTTAAAAATGCGAGCATGCATCTCCTTCAGGGTTCAAAGAAGGAAACTATACAAATTGGTTACAATAAGAAAAAAATAGGGCTGGCACTGCTATCGCAAACACCAGTGACCAGCGGAGCTGTGGTGCCTTAGCAAAGCGGATTCTTTCTCGGTGGTCCTGACGGTCCTATCTCTATCTCTCTTTCGCTCTCATTTTCTCATTCTGTCGCCCATAGCGATTTGCTCCCCAATCGTCCTAGCCCCACCCTGTCTATTTCTTTTTCTGCCTACCATACCAAGTTGTGTTACAATCATGGGAACAACGCAATCACATAGTTTCTATAAACGGATGTTCCGCAAGCATGGATGGTATACACTAGTGGTTACCATGTTCGCCTTCGGTCCGTGGGTTCCCGGGTTCTATCCGCGCCTCGCATAAAAAAAAAAAGAAAGAAAGGAGAAAGAAAGAAAAGGAATTCTTATATACCTTGCATTATTACGCTCTCTCTCTCTCTTTCTGTCCCTCTTTCCTTCCCTCTCTGTGCCCCCTCTCTTCTTTTCACAGTCTCTCTCCGCCGAGTCTCGAGAGGTCGCCTTCCGCGGCTGGAACTCAAGCGTGAAAAGCTCCGCAGTTAAAATGTGCTGCCATACAATACAATAGCTTTAGAGGAGCTTAAGGAGTCCTTATCGATCACATATTGGAGGGGTTTCTTACGTCTCTGAATCTGTGCATGTCGGTCCCACGGGAGCGGTCGTGGCAGGCTTGATACACGGACGCTTTCTGGAAGGAAATATGCGCGCAAAACCAATGAGCGCCCACATAGAACATTTCCTGATAAAACGTGCATGCATCACGGATATATATGCATCACTGCGTCTGCTGCTGTAAATGCATAATGGCTACAAATATTACATTTGTAACATATATATATATATATATATATATATATATATATATATATATATATATATATATATATATATATATATATATATATATATATATATATATTACAAATGTAATATTTGTAGCCATTATGCATTTACAGCAGCAGACGCAACTGTGGAAATATTCTGCAGTGAATGCAGGCTTCTTATAGGGAAGCTTAGGGAATACAAGATGGCTGGAAGTGCGGCCTTATATTAGCTGGTTGAAGGCTATCAGTGGTCCATCCTGTCGTTGTTGCTCACTGCGCTGGATAGCGGGCAGCAACATAAAATGATTGTCTTCCGGTGCTCCGGCACTTTTATTTTCCCTCTTTTCTTTTCCTCTCTCTTTTCTTACGTTCCTTAACGTTTTACAAATTCTGGGCTTGCAATACTTTGGCGGTGAAGGCACGACGCAGATTGTTACCTTAAGTTTTTAGGATTGATTTCTTGTCCCCCTCATTTCTTGTGTGTGTCAATTGTACTTAATTGCGTGTATACTTTGATCAGTGCTTACGTCACTGGGTATCTTCTGCACCATGCAGTTCCTCCATTCGTCAAACTGTTCACCTGCGAATGCGACATCACAATTACTACACGTGTGTGCAAACGATTAAATGCAGAGAGGCAGAGAGAGACAGAAAGAGAAAGTGAGACAGAGCAAGCGGTCATTAGGTGGGCGGTACAAAGACCTCACGTGCAGACACACGCAATGGGATGTCATGTTTTCAGTATTGCTATGACTTTTGATGAGACCTAACCCACGCATTGGTGGACTGGTTTATTTATCTGTAGTCTAGAATTCGACCAAAGCTCGTCTGGTCAGGTAGCATGTTGTGTTAGCGAAACTTACGGTCACTGACCAAGTGAAAGGAGTTGTTTTGACGTTTCGGAGCCTGTACAGGTTCCTTGTTCACAATGGAGCGGACGTAGCGCCGCTGTCCAGTTAAATATGCAGTATGTGACGTAATGAACGGGATAAATTTGAGGCATGTTTCCATCTGGCCTGTTAACGGTATCCGGCATCGCCTGTATCAGCAGAGATTCTAGCAGCCGTCTCTTTGTCGGATTTTTCTCTTTAGCTATGATTGCAGCATTTTCCCAAGCGATGGAGTGATGACTCTTGTGCACATGCTCCGCCAGTGCGTTGTACACATGGCGGCGACTTTGAACATCGCGCTTATGCTCTTTCAGTCGTCGAATGAAGTTTCCTGTTTCACAAGTATAGCAGAAATCGCAGTCGTGCCAAGAGATCTTATAGGTTACCCCCGGGAACTTTTCTTGTAAGCGATCCTTCAAGTCGACGACTTTGCTGCGGAGTTTGTTAGATCGCACATGCGCAACGCGTAACTCATATTTTGAAAATATCCTTGAAAGGGCTTCGCTGATACCAGGTGTGTAGGGAATGCTGTATTTAGCTGGATTTTAGCATGTCCGGAAGCCAGGGGAACACTAGTAAGTCACAGGCTAAGCTTATGTATCCTCCGCGGTTCAGCACAGCTACAAGTGACTGGGACGTTGCTTTGTGCAGCAGCGTCGTAAAGTGCAGCGCGCACGTGTTGTCACGAGATTACTCTTAGTCGGCCGGGACTGGTCGCTTTACAAGACGTGTCTATGCTGTCGCCACCTGATTGCAGCACGCCTAATGTTGCAGCCTAAATTGTTTCAAACAAGCAAGAGCCAAGGTGATGAACTTCCTCACTATTGCTCATTTATTTATGTGCTCGTCCAGAAATATACTAAAGGAATCTGTTGAAACCACAGCGACATAATAGCAATGTCAACACAACCAGAATACCTGACGTAAACTTGCGAAAGAAAAAAAAAATTAGCACCCGCCAACTTCAGACAAAAAGAGGCAACTATTCCTTGTTTGAATGAATGGCGCGTTGTACAAAAATGCGTATTTTATTTGAACGAGTCTAGTTGCCCGTTTCACAAAGCCAACGTAATAAAAGGCAGTGCTCGCGCTTACCTCGGCGCTCATGTCACCATGATTGCTAACTTAATTTGTTTGTCGATGTTTGCTGCAACCCGATAAACCTATCAACCTTACTTTGTATAGTTGTTGATTCGATTGCTCTGGTTATACCTGCTTCGCCCTTCATACTGTAGCTTTTTTCTTTAAGCAAACAAAACGCCACTTTGATAAGGAGGTGACCTTGAGACCTTCAGTGTGCCGATCGGGACAGTAAAGACACCGTACACTACATGCTTCAGTGAGCGATGCCTTCAGTAGAAGCCTAACAACGCAGATGATGTGCGATCTATTTTGCTCGCTGGAGCTTCGGTAACTGTGGAGCCGACATAAAAAGGCGCACAACCGTGCGTTCTCTTTGAGATAGCTAATGTAAACAGACAAGCTAACTAAAAAATGGGATTTTTTTCCCCGCTTGGTTTCCTACGTTTCTTTCCATGCGAGCTCATGCTTTCTCGTGGAGGGGAGTAGGATTGAGCAAGGTGGCAGCTGCGGACATCCATGTCTAGGGGCAGAGTATATGGCGCCCCCTAAGAGTAGTGGCGGAAGACGCGGGCAGGGATGTTATGCCTCCATGGTGTGTGGATAGAGTGTACAGGGTGTACGCGCGGAAATGGGAGTGTCGGCTGCGCCAATTGTGAGTGGCGGGAAGTGGGAGCTAGTGGAATAAATCTGACATCTACTACATCAGCTGACTGTGAATGCCTGCAGCACATTACAGACACAATGCCACCTAATTACACCCGTGGTAGTGCCAAATTCCATTCGGAATTTCTCTATTTATTATATACTATAGTGCTTCCTCCTGACTAAATAGGCCACCTTCAGTTGAGCAGCAATGTCGAGGCTGTTTTGTCTATGTGTACATAGCTCCAAAACAGGCAATGCGCGCGGAATGAAGCACGAAAATTTGGGGCTAAATGATACACGCACTTTCGCTTCCATTGTTTTCTGCTCGTGTTACACGGGCATAATATTGCCTCGTACACATGCATGCCGTATCATTTTTTTTTGACGATTTTCGTAGCGACATGACCTCCCCATCACAACCAGTGGCACATACCAGTTGCTTTAATCCACTGTTTACGCGTCACCTGTCAATCGGAGTGCACTACGTATGTATAGAAAAGGCTACAACAGACTTGAAGAGGCGTGGATTTGCTTAGAGCACACCATCAGGTGAACAACAAGGGTGCATTGAGGAAAGTAAGATTCTGGAGCAATCCGGGAATTCTCTTGCCTGCTGTGCTTTCATATTTCGATATTTTATTCATCCCCTCGCGCAGCGAGAAATCTAACATGCCGAAATTTTAATCTCCTTCCAATGAAAAACGTTTACGGACAACATTTGCTACAGTTTTCAGAGTATAAGATGTAGATAATAAACTACCAGCAGAATTAAGACAAGAAAACAATTTTTCATCTGTGCTTAAAATACTTGCCTAGCCTGAGTAGTGCTATGAGTGTTATCAGTCATAATGTACTTTTTTATATTAGCAGCTCGTTGAAATATACTAATACCATTGTTAACTAGTGTTTCTAAGCTGTTGAGAATAATAGAGTACACTCAAACTTCATAACAGTGCATGAACTTGTCAGCAGTTTTCCTGTTGAGTAGCGTTTCATTTCCTTACTTGAAATTTTTGGATATGCCGTTCATCACTTAGAATTTCTGTCGTGCGGTGGTGCAATCTAATGGTGCACGGCAAATACATGTGTATGCACGTGATGTTCTTGACTTGTTTTTGGGTCTGAAATTGTTACTTATACTTTTCATTGGACCCGGAACTAGACTTTGGCTATGTATCCAACCGATTTTGGTATTTTTGCATGTTCCACACTTGCAAAATAAGGAAATGAATTAAATATATGTCGGTATTCACTGCAGTGCCTCGACCAACTACGAAAAACGATGCACGATGACAGATTTGGCAAAACACTGACTCAGTTCGTACACAAGACAGGACTTCAAGAATATAGCATACAACACACGTACAGCTTCAGGGTAAGCCCGCTTCGCAACAAAGAAAAAGAAAAACTGTATGAAAGCTAGAATTGCGCGAGTTTGCAAATTGCTCATCCGTGTCTTCAAGAGCCAAGTAGCAGAAAAAAAAAATGGCAGATCCCACGTGCAGTGGGAATCAAGGAAATGCGAGGCACGCATCAGGAACGTAAAATGGATCTGCATTGCTGTCTCGCTGTACCGGTTTTGGTACATACAAAGCTAACGAAACTGCCGCAAGAGCAGCAAGACTGTGGCATGTAAACCATGCCGCTCATGACACGCATGTCATGATTGTAATATTATTGCCTGTCATTTACGTTCGTCATGCTGTCCTGTTGTGCCATAGTAATTTTGGCATACATCCCATTAACGAAACGCGTGGCATGTAAATCATGCCACTCATGACATGCATATCATGATTTTCATGTTACGACCTGTCATTTATGTTTGTCAAGCAGTCATATTGTGGCATACCAATTTTCGTATACATCCCATTAACGAAACGGCCAGGAGAGCAGAAAGTCGTAGGCGGATAGATAGATAGATAGATAGATAGATAGATAGATAGATAGATAGATAGATAGATAGATAGATAGATAGATAGATAGATAGATAGATAGATAGATAGATACGCTCAATGTCGCCGGAATTCGCTAAGAAATGCTTCGCCTTTAAAGCGCATACGTACGGCGGCTGGCAGCACGGCCTTTCGCGCTCGTCGCCGTGGCCACGAAACAGGCGACCAACACCAGCACCACGGCGGTCTTCATGTCGCACAACGTTAGCACCGTCCACGAAACAGGAGCTGCGCAAAGGGCCACAAGACACACACGCTACTGTCGGCTTCAACAATCCCCACTGCCTGCACCGGCGCTTCGCGCAAGAACCTAATGTCCCCTCTCCGGCAATTAGCTTCTGAGGGTCGCTACACGATACGGTCGCTTGTCCGAATAAACAAATAAAAGAAAAGCTGCACGACTGGTTCATAAGCTGGCCTATGGATATATCCTGCCCGTCTTTGTGTGTTTATGAGCTATACAGGCTTCGCCGTGTTGCGCCACGTGACAGGACGTGCCCAACAAAAGAGTAAGTATATAGCCTTGGCGTCCAGCTTCTCACGCAGCACGTACAGGAGAGCCTACACGCCACTCGGGGCAGCACGGGCAAAAGCCGATTGCGCAAAGCTGAGGCAAAACTGGTAGCAGCCCCGCCGACAGAGGAATACCGCAGGCACGGTGGCTGCGTGTCCTTTTTGCAGTGTGTTCCTTTGTATACAACAAACGGCTAAGCAGCCTCGTCTCTCGCTCACACGCTTTAAGGACACGCTGCTTCTTTGCTTTTTTCTCCTTTCCCCCCGCACCCCCACCCTTCATCTTTTTTTTTTTTAACGGCGTACCTCAAGCAAACGAAGCCTGGTTTGCTTTTCGCTGTTTATATACTTGATCGAGATGGACTGCTGAGTAGTACGAGCCCAACGTATTCACGCGACTTTCCGGAAAGCGCTAAAAGCGAGTGAGAGTGACCTGATCTTGACTTGTTCGTGGAAAATATCGAGGCGGAGGATTTGCGCAACGTAGCGGCGCCTTGCCTGCCTGTTTCCACTGAAACAGGGTTGCCTCCCAGCTTGCCATTGTTTTTAAAGGGCTGTCTCTTACGCAAGAATTCCTCGCAAAAATAAGAGCTTAAATCGGCGCTCTCGGCCCAAACAGTGACAGAGACAAAACGAGGGTGTCTCTAAGAAGGAGGCACATCTTCGTTTTCGTAGAAGTGAAATTCTTACGTCGCCATATGTTTCCCTTTCCCGCTAATTACCTGGATGGCCACAATGAGTGCGCACCGGAAATCGCTAACGAAGCTGTGATAGCACGGCGTTCGAGTATCCTTGCCTTCTTTTTGTTAGAAGTATTCTCGAGTTGAACAATGGCCAGAGGTACTGTGGCAATAGCGCTTTGATGACTTCCTGCATATACAATGTAGAGGGGAGAGAATGCTGTTGCGATGTTTCCTGCCACTTGTGCATGTGAGTGAAGCGCCGATTAATAGGCTGGCGCTGAACAAGGACCCGGACAAAGAGTAAGAATAACGTCGTCAAGGGCACATCGTAACTCGAGAGATCCGGAGAAAGAGACTAGCGATAGCAGAATCATGAATGCTGTTCCGTGCTCACTGTTCAAAGTGCACGTTTGTAAAGAAAAAAAAAAAAAAGATACCACGCTTGCGCTGCGCTCATTACACTTGTATTCAAGCCGTGGTTAACGTATCGTTCCAAATGTTAGACACCGTTCCTTGTTTTCTAACTTTTCCTTGAAGCCACTCCTTCCTTCTGCTGCAGTCTATGCTTGGAAAGTCTCGGTTAACATTGAGATGCCAAGTGCTTGTGGTTCTACTGCGACAAGAATAAAGTTGCCACGCTCGTACATATAGAGGACGTAAACACGTTCATGTGCAGTGACCGAGTCACATTAACAGGCACTGGAAAACCGTGTAGGCACTTAGTAATAGGGGCGTAGCCGAGGGGGAGGGGGGGGGGGGGCGTGGAGGGAAGCGCTCGAGCTCCCCCCGAAACTCTTTCGTAAACAACCGCCTTATACAGGAAGTGTCAGGGATGCTGCTCGAAGGCCATTCTTTTCACGCTTGCAAAAAAAAAAAAAAAAAAGAAAGTCATCAGCAGACAGAAAGGAGGACGTGAAGAACACATCCGACTTGCAAGTCACGTCACATGTGTAGTGACGTGACGATTCCTCGAAGAGACCCTTACAGGGTCTCTTCGAGGAATCGTTAGAAAGCGGTGGTACCAGGAAAAAAATATTCCGCCGGGAGAGGCACTGTCAAGCGTTTGCTACTGAAGCCGTCGCCATACCTCAAGAAACTAACCAACACATATGGTCCCTAACAGCGTTGGGATCGTACAACAGCTCGATGCAAGCTCAGGCCCTCCAACCCACCCGACGAGTTCGTTTCCCTTGCATCCCGTTCCCTGTCTGCCCACTGACCCTGCTCGATGAACGTGTGTCTGCGTGATTGCTGGAGGCACGTTGCACGTGTTTCTTGTGTTTTCTGGCTTACTTCTCACTACGTGGCGCCGATGACGACAGCGCGAAAGTGATGACGACAACGCGAAAACCAAGTGTTGCGTCCCATAAGTTTCCTCAAACTACGCAGGGAAGGAACCAACCAACGTGTTTTCATTTCCAAAGGAAGAAATCCCGCGGCACTGGTGGATCCGTATTATTGCGAGGAAGGATTTTGTGCTTACTTAGCATGCGAAGGTGTGTCGGTCTCGCGGCTCTTTCCACTTATTTTGCACTGTACGCTGTGCCTCGCTTTTATAACTTAGAGATAATGGTTGAAAAGGAAACTCGCACGAACGTGTCTATTAATAACGCACGTGTCGTGCCCCTGAGCTGCAAACAGGCCTTTTCTTTCATTTTTTTTTTCTTTTTTCAGCGGTTACCGTGACACCTTAGCTCATAATTTTAGCCTGTGCAGTTTCAGCGCCTATAGATATGGACAGCCCTTGGGTTAAGGGAGTGCGCAACGTTTCTAAGGGCAGGCGCATCGTGAGCAACAGCTGAAGCTTCAATGATGGCTTGAGCTTCTTTGCTTATTAAGATATTATTTTCGCATTTGCTGGGCATTTGTACTATCAGGAGCGTTACAGGAACATTTCAGAGAGTCGGAATCGTCATTACCTTACTATCGTAAGAAAAAGAAATCACCAGGGTTGGCCTTCTAGTCTCGTTAGAAGTCCCTTTTGACTGAATTTGGAGCATATTACCCGGCTGCTGCTGCTGCTGCTGCTGCTGCTGCTGCTGCTGCTTAAAGTGACTAAACGTGCAGTAATTGCAACAAACCGCACCGCCGTGCAACCGCTGTACCGCCTCTGTGCTCTTAATTAACTTCACCTGCACTGCCCAAGCCAACGTCGGTCCGAACGGCGCTGTTGAGAAATTTTTCGAGGTTCCGAAAAGCATGAGTCCGCATGCAAGTGAGCGCAAAGTGGAACTGCGCTCTGTTGAAGGCGAAACACATCGCTCCTGACCTCATAATAAATGACGACGCAACATGTTTTGAAACCGTCGTAGTTGTCGCCCCTATAACCATCGTCACATTAAACGAGCGGTCCCGTGCCGCAGTGTCATGGCGTAATTTGACGTTACCTACCGATGCGGCAAATACGTCGGCCAAGTTCGTTACGTACCTCGGAGTGCCGGCTAGTTCGCGCGCCTTTTTTTTTCTTTCTTTCGTAGCGTGCACAGAGACTGCGAAGAACATCGTTGTTGCACGATCACGGAGCCAGAATATAACCTTTCTCACCGCGGCAACCAATTAGGTATCGAGCATTCGGCACTTTCTATGATTTGGACAAGCGTATCGATGTGATATGCATTTTACTGCAGTTGAGTACACCATCCTGCCAAAGCGGCAGTGGGCGCATGTCGGCGCGCCCTGTCTTTGTCTACGATAGTAGGCGATCTACAGACAGGTAGACCGACCCTGCTCAGATCCGCCATCGAACAGTCGCACACAGGGCTGTGAAATATTTTTGACATTAGTAAAAAAAAAAAATGTAAGTGGTGTCTTTCTGCAAGGGTGCTTTGCAAACAAAAATTTTTGTTCCAAGATTGCTTTTCTGCTCGAAGTGCTTTCACTCCTGCCCATTTCAGCGAATGTGCACGGGCAACACAAATGCTTTTTCAGAAATATTTCTGGGATTGTGCACTCCGGTAGCATGTTCTGCGACGTACGAAGAGAAAGTCGTGGACGGGCATTAAATGGAACGAACGGTTCGTTCCACTTTTCTAGTCGAGAATATTTCGTTGCAAAATACACCTGCTCGCGCAAACGCAGTAGCATATTTGCAAAGTGTCAAAGCATGTCGTATGATAATTTATGTGGTGTACGCTGCTCATGTGGTAAATGCATTTGCACTAATTTGCACCAGGCGTTTCTTTCTTACAGAAGAATAATTTGCTCAGACGTTGCTGGTTTTTTTTTTTTTTTTTTTAGCACGAAAAACGAACAGCTTTCCGCTCAAGGCGAGGGGCGCTGAGCCAGCCGAGCGTTAGGCGACCGGCGGGTAGTGATGTGGCCCACGTCCGTTCACGTGACGCGCAGGCCTGAACCTACTGTGGATGCCATATTTTTACAACCTTTACTGCAGGCAACAGCACGAACAATGCTTTCTATTTAACACTGATCCTTGACTTCGATTCTCTTGTTCTTTTCCTTGTGCACACTTTGCCCAACCCATAGTATGCAGACATTGCGAACAGATACTCTGCCGATATATATATATATATATATATATATATATATATGCTTTCCTGCAGCAATGTTTTCCAACCAAAAACCCGTTCACAGATTGCTTTTATACTCTATGCTTTCACCCTTGAAGATTTCAGTGAGGGTTCAGGAACACCACAAAAAAATTATAAGGAGTGTCCCTTCTCATAGCGAGTTCCGGGATTTACAAGAAGGAAGGCCGCCACGAAGAGATGAAGGCAAGGAAGGACGTTTTTTTTTTTTTTTTTTGTACGCAATGAACGCTTCGCTCCGCTTAGTCCATGGTCGAAATTATTTGGTTGGAAAATAAACTTGCTCACGAATGCGCAGAAAGATGCCTGAAGAAGTAACGTGCTTGCTAACCTGTCCCCCAAGGGTGTCTTCCGATCCAAACCTCTCATTTATAAATCCTTTTCTCGCTCTAAGTGCGATCTCCCCTAAATAATGTTCTTCATAAGCACCACAAAAGCTTTAATACGTCACCAACTCCACTCCATCCCCCCGGAAAAAGTTCCTGGCTACGCCACTGCTTAGTAATACTTAATAGTTCAATCCGGTTGGAACAGTGAAGCGCTATGTAGAAGGAAGATGCAGAATTGCACGCGTGGCCAACAAAAATATGTAAACGTATGTTTATATTTTGTACAAAGAACGCTTACCTCTTGGACGGCAATGATGACAAGCAAAGAGCAGCGATGGATGACCAGTACTGCGGTCAGTATACGGCTCCTCCGAACGTGAGGCAGATCAGTAAGAGCGCGAACTCGGCAGGAAGTCGTCTCGCAACGCCCCTATGTGCTGTGCGCACAACTGGAGGTCGTCTTACCTCTCTTCGATCAACGCAGCGTCATCCCGTCGCGAGAAACAAAACTGCGCGAGCTTGGTTTTTTTCCTTGTTCTTTTTTTTTTTCCTGATGTCAGCACTGCGTAGTGTTATCCGGCAGGGCTCCCTATCCGGAAAAGCTAAGGCAACCGTATCTCTGTGGACAGAGTGGAAAACCCCGTGCCGACGGCGAAAGCGTGGTCTACTGTTGCTTCTCATGACGTTTCCATCACGCGACGAGCCGAGGAAGACGAGCAGTCGTGTGTAGTACGAGCGCATGAAAGGATATATTGTGTGGGAGGCATTTTGCATGGGCCCATTTTCCGCACGTCGTTTCCATGGCTGCACAATATTGCGATAAGTGTGTCGAGAATATTGCTGTGATGCTGCTCGTTCTCCCGGCCATTGGTAGGTTGGCCGGGCTCTGTGTACCGCCGCGTTGGTAAAACAAGTGGAAGAAGTGATGCATCGGATGTGGCTGGACGTTGCAAACAAACATTAGAAATTGGAAGTACTTCCTGAGCTGCTACTCGCCGAAACGTACCTTGAAAGTAAGGGCGCAAGAAGAGACGCAACACGAAACTGAGACATGCATGCTTCGTACCATGCTTGTCTTGTTTTCGTCGCTTCGTGTTGGGTCTCAAGGTGCGCTTTTCCTTTAAAGATACATTAGCCGTAGAAAAGCCAGCGCATACGAATATAGCATACCGTGGATTCACTGCGGGTGACATGAACTGCTCATACTGAAGACGGCAGAGCCGTTTTGTTATCCCGGTAGATTTGTTCCCGCATTTTCAAAGAACCATATCGCGTACCCATAATCAGAGCTTAGAAGCTTTATCTATTTGGCGCGAGTGACGCATCACGAAGAACTGCGCCAGCGTTCAGAAGTGTTGATTAGCTTTCAAGGCCAGATAATCATATATGCGGTTATCGTTTATTCGTGGTGTAAAGCCAACTTTTCATGCTAGCGGGGGAAAGCGAGAGACACAGGAAGCGCAGCTTTTATTATTTTCTTTTCTTTGTAGCATAGGCTGTGATTGTGCAGTTGCTTGTTCAATAAAACAATTAGCAAGAACATTTACGTGCGCTGTCTTTTATGGCTTGGTGCAGCCACTACTTCGGTTTGGAATTTACACGCCTTTGAGTATGCATTTCATCGCTGGTGTGCCAAGGGAGAGAGACAGAGAGAGCTGGAAAAAAACGAAAATAGACAGGCCGAGTAATCCTCCATAGTAGAGTGATTACATTCCGTATTGGAATGGCAAACGACTGTAGTACGTGTAAGAAGTGCGGCTGCGACGAAACGATATCTCATCTTGTGTGTGAGTGTCCCCGTTTCAGTGGCCCCAGGAGAGAACTTAGCGCTGCTCTAGACAGACTTGACAGGCGCCCTTTGTCCGAGCAACGAGTCTTGGGACACTGGCCACGTCCATCGTCAGCACGGAAAGCGCTCAACGCGTTGTTACGATATCTAAGGACGAGTGGTCTAAGGGACAGACTTTAAGCAGTGTCGCGTTCCCTATTTTCTTTGTCTTATTTTTCTTTTTCTTCTCCCCTTTTCATCTTTCTTGTCGTGTCTTCTTTCTGTCATCTGTCATTCCCCTTACCTCTCTTCCCCTGCACAGGGCAGCCAGCCGGCCTCAGCACTGGCTAACCTCCCTGTCTTTCCTCCTTTCCTCCCTCCTACTCCTTGCTCCACTGCTGACCCGAAAGACACGGGTTCGATAGCCGGCCAAATGCTAAGGGCTCATGTACTCTGCCTTATGGGTGCGTATTAAAGAGACCGAGGTGGTCGAGATTTCCGAAACTTTCCAACACGGCGTGCCTCATAGTTGTATAGCGGTTCTGGCGCGCCAATCCTCAGGAAGTATTATACTGAGTGCAGGCTAGAGCCGTGTATACGACAATGACCTACACCTTTAGCTTTAGACCAAGCACATAACACAAGCTGACGTGGCAACGATCTTTCATCAGTGTCTGCCGCAAAGTAAACCAAATTGTAATCGTTCCAGTGCGAGCGCCTGACACACGCAAGAGAAATGCGAGTGTCTCTGGTATATGTGTACTACACCAAGTCTGCTTCTCTAGTCATGTCTAGTCATGCATCGATGTAAGTAATCCTCACACAGCAGCAGGTTTCACACAGAGCATTTATCCTTGATTATCAACTTTCACAGCGCGCGGTACAGCATGATTTCACTGTGCGCTACACAGCTTGATTTTAGAACAATGTGTATTCTTCGCTTCTTGATGTGCCGCTGGCTGCTTGTTTTGGTTGCGGAGTTACCCGGCTGTACAGAGACCACAGACAAGGTATTTTGAGTATTCTGAAAACATAAAAAGAAACACAAACATTTGTCATGTGTAGCACACTAGTAGCACAAGAAGGAAAAAGCCGTGAGGCTGCTCAAGGTGATGCATAAAGTCTGAACCACTGCAAGACACAGGATATCAGCTCCGAGGATATTCCCACGGGGTTCCGGCAAGGGAGGGCAAGTTGTGAACATACTGTAATACAGAATAACACTTTGGTGGGGAGATATCGACACCGACCCAGAACGCTCACTAAACCACAGACACAAAGAAACAACAATAGAATAGAATACTGCGTTATTAAATTATTATTATTATTATTATTATTATTATTATTATTATTATTATTATTATTATTATTATTATTATTATTATTATTATTATTATTAATTACCCGAACAAGGAACAGTTAAATTAAGTGTCAGTTGTTCGGGGACATTAAGGTTTGTTTTCTCATTTTCCTTCAGAGTTGCGCAAGGAACACGGCCAGCAAACCGCGCATCAGCGGAAGCAAATGAGTTAGGGCCCGTAATGCAACCATTACTTTTATAATCAGCTTGACGAGGAATTAGTTGCAAATCGATAAACTGGTGAGACCTTGTGAGGATCCACTAAGGTGCGACAGCACCTGGCGAGACTTGTCCGGTCCAGGCGAAACCTTGTGCATAGGTTGCCTTATATCAGCTAACGCTTCTTACTTGAAAATGACCGGGAATGCTCACCTCCAGTATGGACATGTACTATTATAGGCCAGGCACACGTAGCGTGACAGGCGCGGGAAACGCCGGCTCTACCGACATTCCTTGTTCAACGATTACTTACGTCACTAATAGGTAAACAGACTAGAAGAGAAGCTCTGGGGAAGATGGAGGCTTGAGTCGATGAACAGTCGCTAAAAACGATGTAGAACAGGGAATGTCGCAGGAGCCAACGTTTCGACAAATGGACTTGTCTTCATCATGACGGTGACTGACGAAGACACGTCGAAGAAGAATGTACGGTGACTGACGAAGAAGATACGTCGCGTCCTGACGAAGACAAGTCCACTTGTCGAAACGCTGACTCCTGCAACATTCCGTGTTCTACATGATTTTTAGCGATCTGTTCATCGATACAAGGTAAACAGGCAACTTCTATAGACTCACCACTGATCCATGTGTATAGACAGCAACGGCTCACGCCCTATTGTCTCCGTCGTCTAATCTCTGTCCGCGCCGGTTGGTAGGGGGCACGACTGCGTTATTGCATAAAAAGCGTTTCAGCCAATGTGTTGTGGCCTTGCGCAGGACAATGATATAAGGCACATGTTTCTTTCCATGGAGAACGAGTAATATCGAAGCACGCCCCGCCACAGTGGTCTAGTGACTATGGTACACGGCTGCTGATCCGAGGGTCGCGGGTTCGAATCCCGGCCGCAGCAGCTGCACTACGATGGAGGCGAAACGGTGAGGCCCGTGTGCTGTGCGTTGTCTGTGCACGTTAAAGAACACCAAGCGGTCAACATTTCCGGAGCCCTTCACTACGGCGTCTCTGATAATCATAGCTGGTTTCGGGACGTAAATCCCCACAAATCAATCAATCCTTATGGAAGCACGTGCTTCGCATTACGTTAGGCGACATTTTATGCAGGCTGCAGTGCTTTGGAAAGTCATGATCTGGAAAGCGTTATATCTCAGTAGCATGCCGTTTTTAATGTCGGCTTTTACGCGTAAACTTCGTGTCACGAGAGACGCTGACCACACTTATCCAAGAGGTGGGTGCCGTATCACATTACATCAAGTAAATAAAAACACGCAGTAGACAGCACGTAGTAGGTGGATACACCTCTTAAAGTTTTAAATAGCAGAGTTTGTACGACGACTACCAAACTTATAGCCACGTCAATTCTTTCGAGCAGTTGTAGCTGCAGCGGTTAGAGGGCAGCAGTAAGCGCACTTACACCCGCTGAACGTCCGCAAGTCTGCATAGGCCACTCGTGCCGAGACATACAAGTCGCGATCACACAAGTATGGGTAATCTCTACAGTGTTATACCGTATACTCGAAGAGTTTACCAGCAAAGCGGGATGTATACATACTCACCGTTTCAAGGGTATCAATGACGCACTTGACAGCTCTTGCGACCTGCATCGAGAAAGTGCCGGAGGAGAGAGAGAGAGAGATAATATGCATTCATGCCAAGTATTTGCCACCTCATTCACGATTAGCCAAATACCGTGCCCACGAGTGATACGAGAGAAAGAAAAGCATAGACGTCGTCTCAAACATCTTGAATGTTTCAAAATAAAGAAAACACACTGCAACATGCAATGCACCGTTCTTAATCACTGACGGAAAAAAGAAAGGTGGATTTTACTTTGAGAGGAAGAAAAGAGCCATAGATATATTTTGGCACGTTAGGCCGGAAGTGACACATTAAACGAGGTTTCTGGACTAGATAAACATGTGTAACCTTACCGAAAAACGTAGCTCTTGAAAGTACAGACAAAGCAATTTTTTATCGTAACAATTCAGTGAGGACACAGAACTGACAGTACAGGTGGACTCGATTTTGTTAAAATGAATGCAGCACTGCCTTTGATAATTAATTGCGTAGCTGCGTCTAGCCACGTGCAGAAGGTTGCATGTTTGGCAGGACGACGTTACTAACCCAATTCATAACCTTAAAAGCCCTGAACAACAGTGCTAAAAATCTCTCCCTTACATCTATAACTGTAAATCCACTCAAGCTTACTTCGCCATTTATCCAGCTTGATAACTTCATGAATTCATCAATCCACCTAATCGCCCGCCATGCATGATTGCGCTTCTGTTTGCTTAAGTGGTACCGAGATTGCAATTCTAGAAGAGACCATCGGTTATCTGCCTTGCCATTACATAGCCTGCCAGATACATATTGTTTCCATTCTAACGTAAAGCATGTGCATTACAATATAGGGAATCCCTAATGCGTCACAATGCGTAATGTCTTCTTTATGTATTATAGTGTTACACTCAACATTTGTTCCGTCGCTCGCTGTGCACTCCCTGGCTTTTTGGCTCATGCAACAACGCGTCAAAGAATGTGTGTAGTTGACATCCTAGGGAAAATAAGATAGTTAGGCAGGTCAACAGGGTGCGTGTTAGGTTAACTGTAGGGAGGTTAATTTTACGGAAGCGTTGGATTGAGTGGACTCTGACAGCTTTGGCGAAGAATGAAATAAGCAATATTTCAGCCAGCAGGTATGCCTCTAGGTCTGTAACATTATGTTGTACCGTGGAAGGCACTGTTACACAAGACGTTATCAAAAGAACAAGTGAAGTGTGACTATTGCGCGTCATCTGTTGTAAGTCCGTTGCTTTTCTTCCTGCTAATTAGACGCTCAGCAGTACTCGGTACGTAAACACGAAGTCACACCGACTAGGCGTATTTCAAAGCGCGCTCGCTCTAGTTACAATGGGAAGCGGTGGGCATACGTGCACACGAATACCTGCATATCCAGCGGAGATTCATCTGACAGTGTAGCACACTTTTCGAAGTTTTGCGGTAACCTGTAAAAGTTAATGAAGAACGCCAAGACTCTCTGAAACCTTGTCATTTACCTTGTTGTTTCGCTCTTCATTGGGGCACTGTTCGAAGGCCGTCCTCAGCTCTGGTTGCGTTATGTTCCCGGCTACTTCTCTCATGTGTTCCAAGTCGACGTTGTTCTTGTCAATCTGCGAACATAAAGCTTGACTGTGGAGAAGTGCCCAACCGTGGCGAGCCTGCAGCTACAAGTCAGTTTGAAAGCGACCTGAATCACGCACAGACATTTTGTGGCCGTTGTGTTACAAAATGACGCCAAGCGCAGTTAAGAGCCGAGTTACATATGCATTCATTAAGCGATGGCCATCTATAGGAAAATGAACATTTCAAAGAACAATAAATTATCCCTTTGAGGTGGCATAGAAAATTGGTTTATTTTTAAGCCCCTATGTAACGATGAATTCGGGAAGCCCTGCGACTTATTCCAGCAAAATTATTGCCTCTTTTGGGCAGTGACGTTCCGAATGGCAAAAAAAAAAAAACCTGTAATTTCTCGTCACTACCATCATTTGTAAATTCATACGGAAAAGAAAAAGCAGATCAATTTGTATACGTAAGGACCACAGTCAATGGGAAGCTTGCGATTCTTCAAGATGTTTTTCTTAAAACAATAATAAGTATTTTGGTGCTTCGTCAATGTAGTCACTTTTGATGTCAAGCTGCAGATTCTACAAGCAGTTGTATAAATAACGAAGAATCCATGAAATGTTGAAGGGCTTATATTTTAAAAGTAATGATGCAGCAATATGGTTTGTTTCAGTGTATTGCATTTTGTTTGTATCGCAAACTATAGGGAATCTGAATATCAGTGCTATTCTTTTTGCCGCCGTCTTAAAAAATATCACTGTGGAACATGCGAAAGGAGTGTTCAGAAAGCGGCGTCGCGCTGACCAACAGAAAATTTAAACCCCGAGAATGTCGTCTGGCCAGGCCAAAGCCAGGCTTGTTGACCAGGCCAAAGTTTGGGACGGAAGACTTCTTTGCCTTTAACGAGGTGTCATTCGAACAGCTGAATGATGTTGCTTGTTTTGCCGGGCACGTGTGCCAGACTAACCTTGCTTGTAGTATCATCACCACTGCCACGAAGTGGTCTCCTTTTCAAAGAGCATCTGCGGGTAGTGAAATAAGCGCAAGACAGGAAGACGTGTCTGCATTCTTGATGCTGAACATTCTACTACGGGCCCAAATAACGCGGATTCAAAGCTGATCCCGGCGGTTGCATTTCGATGGTGGAGAAATGCTGGAGGTCCACGTCCGGTGCGATGCAAGTGAACGCTAAAGTAACCCAAGTGGTCGAAATTTCCAGAGCCTTCCACCACGGCGTGTGTGTTCAGCGAGAAGATCCTCTGGTAAGATCCTCTGGACGAGAGCATGTTTCTCTAAATGAAGGTTAAGGGGAGGTAGAAACAAAACAAAGAGAGAGAAAATAGGCGTGGCCTTGACATCACAAACACCAATCATCAGCTTTGCTGTGGGCGCTTAGCAAATGGCTTACTTGTCAGAAGCCGCCTGGGGGCTCCCAACACCAAGCGAATCCCTTTATACTGCCTCCCGCCGCTGATATTGGCTAGTTGATAATAACCCGACTGCCAGTTGGAGTAGAATACGACTTGCTATCATCACAATGTTCAATACCAGCATGAAAATAGGGATGTTTCCCCGGCGTACACCTGTCTTGCGACGAAGCGCGCTGACTCTTGGTACTGGCGCATCTGCAGTACCTTCAATCCGCGCGTCGACATAGCAGCTTGGTGTCGATTGTGACACCACTGAATCGAACAGTATAGTTTCCCGGCGAGTTAGATGGCCTCCATTGTTGAGCGTCAAAGGTATTGACTTCCGCAACGCTCCCGAGATAACAATGAAGGGAGATTTCTCCGCTGATAAAGATAGGCCAAGCGACAAATGAACCAGAGTCCCTTCCACTCCGACCTTTAGCATCTCAAGCTTTGTCGATGGAGCTTTCAAGGGTGGGCGAGTCCATCACAGGCGTGGCGCTTTTGCGATGTCTAAGAATGAGCAGAGGTTCCCATTTCCATGTGGCGCTGAACAACTTCTGGCGTTTGGGTTTGAAGTGGCGAGATCGGTGTCGTCTCAATCGGCCATTGGCTTTTGCGGACGTCACCTGCAGCGTCAGCGTCTCTGAATGGCCGGTAGAACGCAGCATTCCAGCAGCCGAGGCAACGTTTTTCGTGCGCGACCACTTGAACGCAGCCTATCAGAATTGCCTAGAAGTGTCGTACGCAGACGGATCGGTGTGTGCACAAAAAGTTAGGTGCGCAGCGGCATACTGCATGCAGTTTCTGGATGTTGCATGACTGGCCACGTGGATCGCGTAGTTTCGTGCACTATAGCACAAAGCGCCGCAGATACCGCACACCTAAGAAAACTGCAGGTTTATTCTGCACAAAGCGTTGATGGTGCTATCTCGAGAGAAATTTCCGAGGCAGTATCCGGCACTGCCAAGGATTTAGTGAGAAAGAGGCCCATCGTAAGGTTTCGGTGCATCCCATCCCACGTAGGGATTGCAGGCAATGAGAAAGCTGACGCGCCCTCACAAGCGATGCGCTGACTTCCGCCCCAAAAGTGAGAGCTCCACAACTTCATCCGAATCTCAAGGATGTTATCCGGAAGCGCATTAGGGATGTCCACAAAACCCCACATCAAGCCTGTGGGATCCGCGGATTTGCTTGTGCAGAAGCGCCATTGTTATACCGAATTGGGACTGGCTCCGCTCACACCAAAGCGTGGATGCTCCAGACTGGACGGTGCCTTCCTTCTCATGTGCCTTCTGCGGCGATATGGGCGACATTGAACCTTTCGTCTGGCTATGTCCGCAGTTCGACGACGAAAAAGCACCCGTGGTCCGCAACCTGCAAAAGAGCGGCTTACCACACAGGGCTTTGGAAGACATTGTTTCGAAGACTTTGGAAGACATCTTTGATTACTGACCGACTTCCTTCAGGACACTAGGTTCATCGACTTCTGGTGACACACTACTGACCACGCCTTGGCTCAGGTGGAACCATTGCCGGCTCTGTGTGCCAGGGTAACACTGCCTGATGCTACACTACCATACCACCAGCACCGCCAGCAGCAGCAGCAAAAGGGCTTTTTTAGGGGCGAAGCTCCTTAGGGTGTGGGTCGTTCCCTCCTCTGTAGTAGTAGTAGTAGTAGTAGTAGTAGTAGTAGTAGTATGTATGTAGCCACCTTGCGCCGCCGGGAGGCTCGCGCTCGCCCGCGGCGCGTGCCTCCCGGCGCGCGAGCTCTCTCACTCTTCCATCTGCTGTCTTGTGAGATAGAGAGACAGAGAGAGAGAGAGAGAGCAAAAGGCGCGCGTTGACTATGGAAACGCTCTTTCTTCGATGAACGCTCCACCAGCTCGCAAAGGAGAACGCGCCCCCCATCCGCGAGAGACAACGTTGGCGCAGGCAGCGTCTTCTAGCGAGTTTCTTGATTGAAAAATACCCACTGCTCGCGCTGGAGAACCGTTCACCGGCCACCCATATATATATATATATATATATATATATATATATATATATATATATATATATATATATATATATATATATATATATATATATATATATATATATATTGTTGCAACCCATCCCATGTCCCGCTGCACCTTTTGCCATTGTTGGTATAGACCTGGTTGGTCCTCTTCCCGTCACTCCCGCAGGGTATCGATGGATCGTTACAGCGGTTGACCACCTGACGCGGTATGCAGAAACCGCTCCCCTCCGCTCTAGTTCTGCCTCTGACGTGGCCACCTTCTTTCTTGAGGCCATTGTCCTGCGTCACGGTGCGCCACGCGTCCTCCTAAGCGATCGTGGCAAGACTTTTCTGTCCTCACTAATCGAAGAAGTTCTTAAAACTTGCGGCACAGTTCACAAGACGACATCACCATACCACCCTCAAACCAATGGTATAACAATATATATATATATATATAGGCACTGGATCTTGACTTGCAATGAAGTGTCGGTGGGAGATTTTACTTGTGCGTAGTTGAACCATAAGCATTCGTAGCGTGCGCGTTAACTAAATTAATCCGGAACTCGGCACGATCTACAATGAACGTCCGGAGCTTCGCCCACTCATCATCATTCACTCCGTGGATATGCGTGGATTTTTCCTGAAAGGTCCTCACGGTAGCCTCTTTCGCTTTCTTTTTCCCTCTCACAGTTCCGCCTTCGGTTACACATAGCAAGTTGTGATGCAATCGTCCTGGCTCCATCTTATCTTTCTCCCTCTGCACCTCCTCTCCTCATTTCCTACTCCCACCCCCGACTTTTGAGCGGTCGGCGCCCACGGCTCGAACTCAAGCTTTAACGGCTCCTTGTTTAAGAGAGCTATAGAATGGATTTCAAACGTAGTAGGTGTAGGTGTAGGTGTAGGTGTAGAAGCACGAAAGGCTGATAAAGCTAATACTACAGGCATCTGCACTTCAAAGAAAAAAGAAGTGCTCATTTGAAAACGGCTCTTCGTGGTGGCTACGGCCACAGTTCAACCGTCGTTGACTCGCAGTACGATTTGCTCAGAATGCTTCTGGAGAGAAAGAGAGACGGCAAGCGCCACCACAAGAACATACAGATTTACATAGATTCAGGGAATATTTAGAAAAAATGCAGGCAGGTGCTAAAAAGCGCACTTACGAGATTGTAGCTGTCGAGGACGCATTGCAGGCCCTGAAATGACGAAGTAAATGCAGAGAGAAGTTAGATTTACACAGTTATGGTTTACGTCATAAACTATACAAAATGCGGTGCTATCTACGATTTCAAGAGAACCTTATTCAAGCAACCGCAATTGGCTGTATTCAAGTTCGAGAACCCGTGATGAAAACATTGCTGTGCCGGAGACCAAGTCACGTGAATTACCGCCGCTTTCACTCTCTATCCCCAAGACAATCTGCCTTAACTGACAAATAAATAAATAAATAAATAAATAAATAAATAAATAAATAAATAAATAAATAAATAAATAAATAAATTCCGCTGTGATTTCGAGTAAGTATATGCATGAACTAAGCAACAAATATTCTATATAATACAGCGAGAACATTGGCAGGCTAATGTAGCTGTTACACGGCCAAGATTGGCTATATTAACGCGATGACGTTAAGTTGCTCATGTTTCAGAATATCCGGTGTCGGCTTTGGCGTCCACAATGGGAATATTTCGAGCTACTGACGTTTCCCGAAGCACACGACCAAGCAATCCCTCCGCCCTGACGCTGGTGCATTAGTCAGTTAAATCGAATTTTTCAAAGTAAAATCAGTCAAAAAATTGTCACCTGAGAACTACCACCTCGTCACATGATAGCTCACACTGTAAGTTGAATGTGCTAGAAAACATAATTCTCTTACGAGGAGGCGAAGGGAACAGGGTGCAACGACGTTAATAAGTTTCGCTCTTACAGGCGAAGCTTAGGCGCCCTCTAACTTTCAAACCTTTTATTTCTCACCTCTCTGAACTTGCGCATTTCCGTGCCCCGTGAAGTGTTGTGACAGCCTTCGTACACCGGAGCTTTCTGGAAGGCAAGAAGAGAGTGGGAAAAGCAGTAGGAATTGATGACGTAGTACAGAGCGCAACAACTGACGACATGATTGGAGACAGTGCTGAAAACCGACGGGAACAAAATATGCGCAAGAAGTAGACAAAAGGCAGCGCTGTGTTTGTATACCTTGCGTGCTTGTCGTCGTACCCGACGCTTTTCTTTTCTGCGCTGCTACCTTTCACAGGGTTCCACCAAAAATGCAGGCTAGTTGCGCTGCTCAACATAATTGATGCTGCTACGAATGTTATATTTGAAACATCTACCTTCATGAAATTAACAGCGAATATGTTAATGGAAAGAGGCAGATGGGGGGAAGACATAGAATGGCTTCAGTTTCGAATGTCCTGCGCGGTACGTGAACCTGGTTTGCTGCATCTGTAAATTCGTAATGCAAAACGTTCTTCAGTTTAACAGTGGCAGCCACTTGAAATGGTTCTCCAGCATTTTTGGGAAGTGAGTGCTCAACGATAAGAAATGACCTGGCTTCCGAATTGCAAGTCTGTTACTCTTATGTTGCAGAACGAGTCAAAAAGAGTTCGAGCTCGTGGCTTACATCAGCAGGCAGCTTTCCGACCATGCAGGATCTCCACTGGTTGAACGCTTCCCCTGCAGATAAGTGCAGTGCATTGTTAACGACACAAAGGACACAAGAGACGGCAGGCATCACAGAATATATCCGTATAATACACATACTCAAGCGTAACAGCGCCACACGCTCACGCGGGTATCTTTAGAAGTCATCTAAGCACGGCGTTTCAAGTGTGTGCAAGGTAGGTGTAGGCTAGTTTACACAAGAACTTATTTTCTGATCAGGGTTTTATGCCAAGCCTCAAACCGTAAGACATGTCTCTTCGTTCTAACGTCTCTACAAAAACGTACTTTTCCTCTGCAGTAATAATCACGGAAATGGAGCGAAGTACTAGAATGTCATTGAGCATTTGCGCTGCCAGTTTTCGTTCTCCTGTGGCTCTCTCTCTCTCCATGACTAACTTCCTTATTTGTTTGTTTTTTTGTATCAGTCTGCCTGGCTGATCGGGCTTTACACACTATATGCCAACGTAGGAAGGATGCCAAGGGACACTGTACAGCTTGATTATTAAAGAACGGCAAGCCTTCGTTAAAAGAGCCAGGGATGAGACCTCAGCTGCGTAATAATTATCCGATGACCCTTCCCCTGATTACTCTTTAATTTTTCCGGCAAATAAAAGGTATGCAATAAGCTATGCGTCATTTTGTGCATACACACGACCCTGCAATATGTAACGAGGGTGGCCATCTGACCGCTCCAAACAGCCGTACGAGAATATTTTCTCTGTCGCACATCAAATCTGAAACATATTGTTACGTTTCGCTTGTCTTTTACACTGATCAAGCTCAGAATCACACCACGCTCATCAAAGGTACATCACCGTCTTCTTTCGTGGGTGTCTTTCACATCTCTGTAACCGTACACACCACTGCAGGTCAGCCTCCTTAATCGCCGCGTAACAATATTTCGAGGCGCAAAGCTTCATTCTTTTTCCTATGCCTACACTATACGTCCAGCATGTTCAACTCTCCTACTGCTCGATGTTTCATTACAGCCCCATTTTGCTTAAATTGCAAGGTGAAGCCTTCTCGCGCATTCTACCCTCTTAGATATTTTTTTTTACTCCTGGAATTCTATTTCGCTGTGTTGCCATCGCATGGTCAATGACATCTTTAAACACCACGAAGTCTATAATTATAATCTGGAATCGCAACATGACCTGGTGTTCTTTTCTAGATTCAGGCAGAATGTGAATAACCCTAATGACACAAATTGACATTCTATAAGTACTTAAGCCATACTATAGGCATTCTAAGGCAACTTATGCGAAATATAAGAGTCTACAAGCTCAATTATCATTCTTGCGAGACAGTTTAGAAGGTGTGCAGCACTTGGTACGAGCCATTTCTCAGCGAAATCCACTGCACGTCCATGGAGACCTCTTCTACGTGTGGGATGGCCACGCGCATCGATACCAGCGCAGCGGCGGTACCAGCCGTGACATCGTGAACCCCTCTGAAACCTCTTTATTACTACTACCTTAGGTGAATTTCACTTACGGTTCGAATGGTGCCGACCACGACCTCCCGCGCTCATCGCTACAGCAACGAGGCAAGCGGCCAGCACCAATACCACTGCGGTCTTCATTTCACACGTCCTTCGCACTGTCGAGGTAGCAGCAACTGCGCGTACGACAAGACAGGACGCACTCATTTTTCTGCAAGAAGACTCGATTAACGCATACGACTGTGTTCGTCACACCAACCTAACATTTGTTCCGCAAGTTTTCACCGAGCACACGGAGCTCTTGAGAGCGGGACGATTTGGTCACCTGTTTGATCAAGAATTCGCGTGACTGGCTTTCTATAGGTCCTATATCCATGTCTTCTCTTCGCTCCATTTTTTTTTCTTTATCGCGCACAAGCTAGGCACTTTTTAGTGTTACCCCTCGTGACAGGATGCACTAACAAAGGAGTGAGTAGCCTTGGCGCCGTGGGACTTCGTGACACTTATATAGGCAAAGCTGCACGCCACGTGGGCATGAAAGCGCATTAGCCGGCTGCTCAGCAAAGGAGCGTTTGCATGTGCGCTTTACATAAACACGCTCTCGCATGCGCTCTTTGTGTGCTAGGCGGTCGGAAACATAGACCAGTCGTTTTATGACGTCATTTCGCGTCACGCCACACTTAACGATTCAGCTCGTGCAAACAACACCGGTCGACCCCCGCTTTGCGTTTATGTTCGTTCTTATACGTATGCGGCGTGTCTCTCACCTAGACGGGATTTCGCGGAAAGCGTTGCGTGCAACTTCTCGTTGAGAAATTCGCACGTAGAGGTATTGTGCAACTTCGCCACTGCCTACAGGTCTGAGCGTTCGTTCGTTTCAACGTTGTGCACAATTCGCTGCTTAGAAAGGAAGATTGCGATCTCGACTTGCGACAGCGGGCTCTTTCGGCACTCGACAAAGTGAACCGAATCAAAATAATGGAACAATGAAAAGCAGTAGCAGCGTCTTCAAATGGTGTACCTTCATTGTTATATGTGATGTGACACCATCATGAAATCGAGGCTGCGACGGACACCCGTCTGGTCGGGATGAATGTGTGAATAAGGCAAGGGCGCCGGTAACAAGAGAAGGATCCGATGTCCAGATTGTATCGTGATTCACTAACGATGCCGACAACATCAAGAACATTCAATCGGGACCAAATACGCACGTGCGTACTCAAGACGTTTAGGTCACGCACTTCCGGCTATTTAAACTCTTAGCAGCACTTAATTCCTTCATTGTTATTGTGAGAAAGACATCCATTCTGGATGTCGAAACTTCATTACATTATTTTTTTTTCTCTTGTGGTCGGCGTCCCTGCCTTTCATTCACTGATGCCATGATATTACCGCCGCCTGCAGAGAGCAACAGCAATTCGCGACGGAAGCTGCCAACGAAGCTTTTTTGTTCGCGCAATATGAGCTAACGATTACAAAGAACAGAATGCTGAGTGAGTTGGTAAGGATTCATAATGTAAAGAAAAGGCTTGAAAAGCACGGACACAAGGAAAGTAGAGTGGACAGCACGAACGCCTTAAGTGTTATCTACTCTTCTTCCCTTGTGTCCGTGTTTTTTACGCCTTTCTTTACATTATGAGTAAACGAATATTGAGGTTTTGTCATTATAGACATTGTTGCGCTCAGTCATTTGCGTCAAGCTGTTAAAGAAATGTACGCCATTTTTTAAACACGATAGTGTTTTATGGCGGTGTCCACCACAACTTCATACGTCACTACCGCAACGGATATGACGCAGTAAAATAAACCGCCGGCCACTTTTCGAGCGTGATGGGAACAAGAAAACTGCTACGTTAGGCGCTCGAGCACGGCAACGAAGTTGACGGGTCAATGTGGCGCAAGTAAATATGATTGATACCTTTGTCGTGCGGCATTTACTATCGACTTTGTCCAGTTATTACGTAAACTACTTCAGTTACCACAAGGGGTTGGCCCTTCATGTTATCAAGGTGATGTGTGAACGTGGGTTCATCCACATCAAACGGTGCCGTACCTGCGAAACACCGATAGCAATGGGCAAGTTCACCCCGATGTAACAATAAACATTCAACTGCTTATGCGAAGACACATTTCACTTTCGTGTTATACCTATTCCTTTGACAGGGGAATCAGCCATATTTTTTTTTTCGCGGCATCAGTACTTGTGCCACATCCCGCTTCACGTACACAGCAGGCATTGATAGACTGCTTCGTTGAGTCGCGCGTCGTGGTATGCCGTTCTCGAGTCCAGTCAGAATTGACCTGTATTCTTCATGTAATCGTAATGGTGAACAGCTTAATAAATAGTGCGAAGGAGAAGCGAATTGAAAAAGTCACGAAAAATGCCGTAAAAACGTCAGTGGAACTTTAGCACGCGTGCTTCCTTCCTCTTGCGCGACATCCTTGACGTCTGAGCCTTCACAGATGTTATGTCGAAAGTGTGTGAAGTCTAACGAATAAAATCTCGAACTATGTGACGTCTTGCTTTTTTGTTTTTTTTTGTTTTAACTGAGGCCGGCAGGACTACCGCGGATGTATGAGCGACTTGTACCAACATTCCACGAGCCAGAAGTATCCCGGAAGTTCGCGCCGCCGAAACAAAAGCGCGTCGGTCGTTTCTCAAGATTGAGGTGGCACACCCAGTGGAAGTGCTTCGTCGGCGCGGCTCACCGAGGTGAATGTGTGGTATGGAGAACGTACTTATGCACATTCATCTCAAAATAATTTAGCCCAGTATGTTCCCACTTGAGCACACGCTTATTGCAGCACTTACATTTCCGACTACACCGTATCGTAATTGTCGGTGATCTTTTCTTTTTCGATGTGCATTTATATCCAAGTGCACTGGCAATCTGAGCATGTCGCTCCCATCGAAATTCGGCCGCCCCGTTGCCTAATATCACTTGCGAGTCGGCGAGCATAGCCGAGCAGCTTGTACCCTAAGCTCCCACCGCAGGTAGGCCGCGTTTCAAAAGGAAGCGCAATCCAAGAAAGCTCGTCTTATGCTTACGTGTGATGTAACATCGAGCTAGAATACCCTTCGGCACGCATAACTAGATCTTCTGCCAAAGAAAGTTCAATACCACGACTATAAACTGTAGGGATCCCTTCATGCGGTTGCCTGAGGAGACAAAGACGATGCTTCTGACTTCGCCTGTTAACGACGCTTGTAGAAATCTGCCTTCGAATTTACTATGAGGTTGTGGCATCTACCCACCTGGAGCTGTGACTAGGCTATTAGTTATTATCATAGTTATCGCCCTGGTAATTATTATTTACATTCGATAGAAGCCTGGTCCCTGTACGGCTCGCTTATGGGCTTTGCACAGGGACAACCGGTTTTACCTTCGTAAAGTTTGCAGCCTCATAGTTTCTTCAAGGTCACCTGCCATTGAGACACGTAAGGTTTTTTTCTTTAAAAGGCATTACCCGTGCCAAGCTAGCGTATAGACTATCCACAAGTTGAGAACACTACTCGCCTGTGAATGTCAAATGCCGAGAAGGTTAGGCACGATGGCGATTCGAACGCAGCAAGTCGCGGACTGCCAAGACGAGGTGAGAACAGATGATACAAGACGGTTCGCATGGCGTCACTTTCTGTCGCGCGTGTCCAGCGTAGCAAAGACAAAAAATTAAAAAAAAAGAAGGCGAAGAAAGAGAAGAAGAGAAGATTACGGAAGCTCTAGCTGCTCGCGTCCAACAAGCCAATGATCTCGTCTCGCACGAGACGGGCTCGTCTCCCTCTATTTCGCATCGTTGTTTTCGCAGAGTAAGCGGTTCCATTTTTTTCTTTTCCAGCAGGGCAAGGTCAACCTTATCTTCGTCCGGAGAAAGGAAACCCGGCAGATGCCTGGTATAAGGTTGCTCCGCACGGCGTTCTTCAGTGCGGCGAGGGCTCCGGGCTATCCAGAAAGCTGCTGTTATATCATTATTCTTTTTTGGCAAAAGGATTTCTGGAAAACCGCTGTCCCTAAGCTTTTATACATGTTATTTCACAGCCCGAGCCTAATGCGATAAAGGTCCACAAATATAGTCCTCATGCCACCCCATCCTGCAGTTGAAGTCCTCGGTTTGTTGCCCTTGGGCTAGAGCGTCTTTATAAAAAGATAACAAAGCAGGAAACAGACTCTTACGTACACAGAAAAAAAAAAAAGCAGAGGACGCTTGCCCAGTTTGCATTGCCTCCTCGAAGCAGATTTGTGTTTTTGAGCGTTTCCAGCAAGAACTTTACGCGTAACTTGATTGATTTCTGGGGTCTTACGTTCCAAAAACCAACTATGATTATGAGAGACACCCTACGGGTAACTTCAGCAAACATTCAGCACCATGGATAGGCCTTTATCGAAAGCAAATACAGAAGCGAGAAGTATGTGGAACATGTCGTTATCGCATACGAATTGCGGCGCAGTTGCATTAACCCTCTAAAGCAGCCTCCCCCTATAAGGGACATTTGCATTGCCGGGTAGATAAAGAATAGCAATAGTACAACCCAAGACTGCAAAATGCGTACATAAAACCATTCATTTCGAATAAGCACTGTTGCAGCGTTATTGTTGCAGTATAGTTACAGGACATTTTTAAAGCGGAAAATTGTGGGCGCAAGGAAGAACGATACTTCCAACTTCGTTGCAAGGGCAAGGCGATGTCAGCTGCTTTCGAAAGCGCAAGGCAGCGATAGCCATAGCGCGGTGTTACGCGTGGTGTGATATGCTGTACTCGTGGAGTCCTTTCGCACCATATCACTTCGAGGGTCTATTTGCAGGCAGCGTGTGCGCACTATCAGCGCATCAGTAGCAGTATGAAGTTCGGCTTTTTATGCAGTGCTCTCTTCGCATGCCAGATAACCACGGCCGGACAACGCCAGTATACTGATGTGGAAGGGAATCGTGTTGCTTAACCTCTGTAGGCACGCGGGTCAGAACAGGCACGGTCAAGGTTTAGGCTTCTGCGCGAGCAGGACCAATTGCAGTTGCGTGCTATTGAATATATATCAAAAACAGACTATTGAACGATTGCAATACTCGTAAATTCGAGCTCAATACGAAGTTCGACCGAACAATACAATATACGTGTTTCGTCATATTGCGTTGCCGGTAGTACCATTCCCTCAGCTTAGGTTACACAATGCTCTGACATATCGGTGTTTTCTTTTCATTGAATGCCTTTATTTAACACGAAGGTGTTTTATGCCGGGGTCCACGACGACTCCACTACGTCATTTCCGTGATGAAGTGACGCAGGAAAGCACACATGTAAGAAGAACAAAAACACAGAAAAGTTGTGGGACCCTTAAGCTTCGCCTTAAGAGTTCAGCGCTAAAGCGATGCCTGGCCCCATTCTCATTGCGCTGTCTCTTGCTTGCCATGCTCTTCAGTCGCCTAGCCACGTAATTGTCATGACACCACATTTTTATTGTGTGTATTTACTCGTGGAGTTGAGACTGTGAATTACTGCAATGTAATGGGCAAATTGCATATTATAAAATCACCAGCTACCACTTGGCCAGCATAGGTGAGTTAAGACGGCCTCACAGAAGCCAATTGATCTAGAACAGGTAGCCACTGTGGTGGTTCACATTGCGCTCTGAACAAGTCTCGCGTGTATATCATGCTCTCAATAAATTAGTGCCCTGCTGAGTGGGCCTGTACACAAGCACGCTTGACATCCACTCTGTTTTGCCATACACTGTGCATGCAAAGCAACATTAGCATGTCAGTCGGTACTTCCCCTAATTCAGCACATCGAAGAAACCAAATTCCGAAAGGGCTTAGTGGTAATTCCTTTTTAAGATTTCTTTGAAGAACGTCTCACAAAAAGACGGCATCACGACAGTCGAGAAAAGTGTGCTCTATTGTATCTGATTGGCTACAGGTTAAACAGCTTGCTGAGCAAGGCACAAAAAGGACCTTTACTTTCTAATCATGGGCTTTACAGATATAGCGCCGGTACGTACGTATTTGAAAGGATGATTTGACCGACCGCCCGACCGGCATTTTTTTTTTTTAGCACGCTTTAACACATCACGTTCTGGATCTAGCCGGTAGACAAACCGGTATACAGGTAAGGGCAGGAAAACGTGAAGAAGATTACAATACAAGTGATTTCTCGTAATATCAGACAAATACTAACAAGAAAATCTTTGAGCATGCGTACTAATGCAGCCACTTCACGTAAATAGGAATTAAGAGGTCTAGCTTCCAAAGAAAATGATGAAACAATAAAGTCAGGTAGATAATCTCATATTCGCGCTTGGGTCACAGTTCTCAAGTAAGTATCAGTTTGATACCGTACAAAAAAAGAAAAGAACCTGCTCCCCCCCCCCCCTTTTTTTTTAACCTTATAGAAAACAAATCGCTTCGACTCATGCGCTCCCACTGTGATCACCATATGAAGGTAGCAAAGACTCGATATATCTTTTTGAACAGAAGTGCTCGTCATGACCATTCCATGCAATAAATAAAGCACTTTGGCAATCAGAAACACATTTGAAACAGAGGCTCTTGCAAACAATGAAAAACTAAAGGCGCCTATCAAATGCCCCTACATAAAGAAACCCACAGCTTTATCTCAATATGGGAACAGCTGAAATGCGACATAAAAATCGCCGCCATCGATAGAGCGTGTGTACTACGTCAAAAGGAAAAGCAACAAGAAAAGCAGTAACACAGTAAACTGGAATATACACGTCGTATACTGTTTCAGTGAGTATTTGGAAATGCCATTACACAGTTACTGCGGCTCACCCGAACAGCTTATCGCGAAAAAAGTCTGCTTTCCGCTTCCTCGCCTAAAGCTTGGCGTCCTGTTCAGGTTACAGCGGGCTTATGTAATAACCCTGAACCTCTGCAGAACGAAGCTCCGTCATAGCCATCTAGCGCAAGTATCTCACTTCCTGTCCTTTCAGCCCTCGTCACGCCTTTGGATAAAGTGAAGCCACTGTTTGGCCGGCACGATCAAGGGAACGTGATCACCGCGTTTCCAACCAAGTTTCCGTTTCTCGTAAAACCCGTGCGCGTGTTGCGTGCGAAAGGCGTGGTAAATATATCTGTTTCGAGCCGACTTGGATCAAAGACGGAGAGATATTGTACTGAAAAACCCTGCATCGCTCTTCACGAAATGTATCAAGACATGTAGTGTACCGCGAAGCTGGAAAAATCTCAATTAATCCTTATCCACAAGAAAGGTGACATAAAGGAGTTAAGAATTACAGACCAATCAGCCTACTCCCAGTAAAATACAAGCTATTTAGAAAGGTAATTTCTACGAGGGATAAGAGAACCACTCGACTTTAACCAACCGAGAGAGCAAGCTGGTTTTAGGAAAGGTTACTCGACAATGGACCACAGCCCCGCTATCAACCTAGTAATTGAGAAGTACGCGGAATATATCAAACCTCTTTATATGGCGTTTATCGACTACGAGAAGCATTGACTCCATAGAAATACAAGCAGTTCTAGAAGCTCTACGTCGACAAGGGGTTCCTGGCGTATACGTGAAAACCATAAACAACATATACAAAGATTGCACAGCCACACTACTCCTACATGAGAGAAGCAGAGAAATCCCGATCAGGAGAGGTGTGAGACAGGGAGATACAATATCCCCGATGCTATTCACTGCATGTTTAGAGGAAGTCTTTAAACGTCTAGACTGGGAAGAAAAGGGCATTCGAATAGACGGAGAATATCTAAACAATTTAAGATTTGCAGACGACATTGTGCTCTTTAGCAATGATGGTGACGAATTACAAAACATGATTGATGACCTAAACATGGAAAGCATTAAAATTGGATTAAAAATGAATAAGCAAAAGACCATAGTTATGCTCAATAGCTTAGCTAAGGAACAGGAATTTAAAATCAACAATGAACCCTTACAATGTGTAAACGAATATGTATATCTGGGACAGTTAATATCAGGAACTCCTACCCAGGAAAAAGAAATTCTCCGTAAAATAAGGATGGGCTGGAGCGCATTCGGAAGGCATTACGAAATCATGACCGGAAACTTACCGCTCTCATTAAAGCGAAAAGTATTCAATCACTGCATTCTCCCAGTACTAACGTACGGTGCAGAAACATGGAGAATAACGAAAAAAACTAGAGATTAAACTAAGGAGCACGCAACGTGCAATGGAAAGAAAAATGATAGGGGTAACGCTAAGAGATAAAAAACGAGCGGAATGGATCAGAGAACAGACAGGAGTGGCCCATATTATCTTATCAATTAAAAGAAAGAAGTGGACCTGGGCAGGACATGTCATGAGGAGGAAGGATAATAGGTGGACAGTAAGAGCGACGGAATGGATACCACGAGAGGGAAAACGCAACAGAGGTAGGCAAAAGGTTAGATGGAGCGATGAAATTAAAAAGTTTGCGGGCATAAAGTGGAACCAACTCGCTCAGGATAGGGTGGATTGGAAATCGTTGGGAGAGGCCTTCGTCCTGCAGTGGACCTAAACAGGCTGATGATGATGATGATGATGATGACGTACGTATTTGAAAGGATGATTTGACCGACCGTCTGACCGGCATTTTTTTTAGCACGCTTTAACACATCACGTTCTGGATCTAGCCGGTAGACAAACCGGTATACAGGTAAGGGCAGGAAAACATGAAGACGATCACAATACAAGTGATTTCTCGTAATATCAGACAAATACTAACAAGAAAATCTTTAAGCATGCGTACTAATGCAGCCACTTTACGCAAATAGGAATTAAGAGGTCTAGCTTCCAAAGAAAATGATGAAACAATAAAGTCAGGTAGATAATCTCATATTCGCGCTTGGGTCACAGTTCTCAGGTAAGTATCAGTCTGATACCGTACAAAAAAAGAAAAGAACCTGCCCTCCCCCCCCCACCCCCCTTTTTTTTAACCTTATAGAAAACAAATTGCTTCGACTCATGCGCTCAGCAAAGACTCGATATATCTTTTTGAACAGAAGTTCTCGTCATGACCATTCCATGCAATACATAAAGCACTTTGGCAATCAGAAACACATTTGAAACAGAGGCTCTTGCAAACATTGAAAAACTAAAGAGCGCCTATCAATCTCCTACATACAGAAACCGACAGCTTTATCTCAATATAGGAGCAGTTCAAATATGACATGAAAATCGCCGCCATCGATAGAGCGTGTGTACTACGTCAAAAGGAAAAGCAAGAAGAAAAGCAGTAACACAGTAAACTCGAATATACACGTCGTATACTGTTCCAGTGAGCATTTGGATATGCCATTAAATAAGTTACTGCGGCGCACCCGGAGAGCATATCGAGTAAAAAGTGTGATTGCTTTCCGCTTCCTCTCCTAAAGCTTCGCGTCCCTTTCAGGTTACAGCGGGCTTATGTAATAACGCTGAACCTCTGCAGAACGAAGCTCCGTCATAGCTATCTAGCGCAAGTATCTCACTTCCTGTCCTTTCAGCCCTCGTCACGCCTTTGGATAAAGTGAAGCCACTGTTTGGCCGGCACGATCAAGGGAACGTGATCACCGCGTTTCCAACCAAGTTTCCGTTTCTCGTAAAACCCGTGCGCGTGTTGCGTGCGAAGGGCGTGGTAAATATATCTGTTTCGAGCTTCAGGGCCACAGTCACTAGCAATGTCAAACCGCGTTATTCACAATATGCGACGGGCGTGTTCGCACACTTCGAAAGAATAAAGGTACGCAAAATTAAGCCATAGCGCTGAAGGGAGAAGGAAAAGGAAGTTGCCGTCATTTTGGTAACGCGGATGAAAGCGCGCAAACACAGAAAGAAAAAAAAAAAAACAAGTAGACCGGACGAGCGATAGACATCTACTGATTTTACTCTTGAAGGTGTGCATAGAGATTTCAACATTTACGCAGGTTCGCACGCGAGCAGGTGCGCATTCTGATCTCGTCACCTTACGCTGGCAAGATTCACACATAAGTATAGGACCCCCTACTGTGACAAGGCTGTGGAGGGAACGCTGACGTATGTATCTCTGTTAGCGTTAATCGCCACTGCCGCTATGAATATATATATATATATACGAGTGGCGCTGCCTAACACTCCCAGGATTACATACACCTAAATACCCAGTAAAGTGGGCGGGGGGACGACCACCTTCGTAGCTCAGCGGTAGATCATGGGACGCGTTATCCGAAGGTCGTGGGTTCGGTTCCCACTGAAGGCAGGTTTGTCTTTTCGTCCACTTTAATTCCTTTCTACTTACTCCAAAAATTACAATACCACAATTAGGAACGCGAATAACTTCCCCTATGCTTTCCTGGGCCTCAAAGTTTGTTGGTTCCCTAAGTAGTCATTATATATATATATATATATATATATATATATATATATATATATATATATATATATATATATATGTACGATGATAGATATAGTTATTGCGCAATTTAGAGAAATAAATCGGCGGACCCTTGATGATCGGATCGCACATTAACTGGTTTTTATAAAGGCGCCATTCGAGGGTTCGTAACGGCGTACCAGAGATTCCTTTCTTGTTTTGTCACTACGCGAATGAAGTGCCCGTAGAAGCAACATACAGTCTCCTTGATTCATGCGTGTCGGCGCTATAAGGAGCGTGGAAATCGCCGGAGACTGCAGCTAAGCGACGCACGCCGTGGCTGTAGACAAAATCATATCAATGGCCATGCATTCATTTCATTTCATTTTATTATACTGTCAGCCTGCTTGGGCTATAACAGGGGTGGAAGAATAAAAAATACAAACATACATATTGAGAAATAATATATATATATATATATATATATATATATATATATATATATATATATATATATATATATATATATATATATACAAGCATAAAATGAACCATATATCTTGGAACAACGCGTTTCTCAGGTTTTTGACAAAGGAAGGTGCACATTCAGATGACACAATGGAGTTTGGCAGCCTATTTCACCCATTTCTTTTCTTGCGAAGCAGCACAATTGCAAAAAAATAGAAGAAGGAAAGAGTGATCACCTGTTCCAGATATTTATATCTTCTATGGCCCATTATTCTTTCTTAGTTATTGAAAAATGGTCACGGAAGTTATGCAGATTTCTTATTTTTCTTAGAGAGATCATGATGAATTCATGTAGTGTTCAAAGCTAAAAAGACAAAAAAAACAATGGCAATTACCGGCGCCAAAAAGCCTGGAATGACGTGATATGCGCTTTATGCTGTACCAGTTTAGTAAAGGATATTTCACTTGAAAAAAAAAAAAAGATGCTAAAGACAGATAAATGAATCATCGGATGGAGACTGCGTCAGGGTAATACCGCATTTTTAAGCTATTTTGGTGCATTTGAGGCCGTGTTATGTATTTCACAACAACGATAATAATAATAACAATGCTCGCCTCTCTTTTTCGTTTATTATATTTCTTCTCGCTATTTCTCCTACTTTCCTTACTTCCTTTGTAATGGCTTGTTTCTTGAGTGTTGGCTGGTTGCCCTTCTTCCTACTTATGTGAACAGAAATCGGCATCAGACGGCTTTATCTTGGAGATAGTAGAGTCCTTGAACAAGCCCGCACAGGGACATATCGCGAAATACGTAGCACAACCTTCCTTATATTTCCCGCCCGGCGCGATGTAGCGACGCTCTCAGCGAGCGGCGCCGACGGCGACCTTGAAGTGACCTCCGATCAATAAACGGCGGGTAACGGTGAGCCGCCCCGGGAAGGACTGACCGAAAAGCAACACAGTACAACTTCTTTCGTACAGTATTTCCAGACTTCTGACTCGTAAAACATTCGTCAAGTACGCAGGCTACAAAGAAAAATTAAGCGTATTATATATGAAGCTCTTAGTCTCACATTGGCGCCGTGCTGGCCTGCTAGCTCAGTCGGTTAGAGCGTCGTGCTAATAACGCGAAGGTCGTAGGTTCGATCCCTGCGCAGGCCAATTTTTTTTCTGCTTTTTTTTTTGTTATGTCAGAAGGCGTAAGCACCGTATCTTCAACAAAATAGTCACTCTCCGAATTCGTTTCACGCGCAACACGAAAGTTCGGTCTAGCAGCAGAAGCTGCATAGCGGATTTTTTTCGCGATTCCATGCATTTCTTCCAGGTCACTGTTCGGATATCTCGTGCTTGCTGTTTTTCTTTTTTTTATTTGTTGCATACTTTAATCCCAAATTGTGTAAATTATGATTTGTGGGGTTTAACGTCCCAAAACCAGCTCTGATTATGAGAGACGCCGTAGTGGAGGTCTCCGGAGATGTCGCCCACCTGGGGATCTTTAACGTGCACTGACATCGCACAGCACACGGGCCTCAACATTTCGCCTCCATCGAAATGCAGCCGCCGCGGCCGGGATTCGATCCCGCGACCCTCGGATCAGCAGTCGAGTACTATAGCCACTAGACCACCGTGGCGGGCATGTGAATTGTGATATAAAGTACTTCTCTATCAAAACCATGCGGGCCGCACGCACGTTTAGGCACGTTTAGGCGCGCTTTCATTCGCTGAATTGCGTGCGCCGGCGTTACCCACTGCTGCAGTTTGTGTTGCGTTTTGTGGCACGAGTGCCGAGTGTCACCTTTGTTGCTTGAGCAGCGCTAATTCCGCTTGCGTTGCGAAACTAAAACATCAAAATAAAAAAAAGAAACGCAATTAATTCTACGAATTCTACGAAAGACACGTTTAGATTGGTGTAAAAGGATTTAAAAAAAAAATCAAACAGTTTTTACACTAAAGCGGCATTTCTTATCGGGATATCTTTAAAGCAATTATCAAGAAATTTTAAAGAAAGCACGCGTGCTTGATACCCGTATTCGATATGCCGATATGAACGATATGCCGAGATTCGGATATGAACGACGTGTAAAAACAAACGAAAGAAAAGAGACTTCCTGGGTTTTACGTCTCTAAACCACGATATGATTGACGCCGTATGTAGAGGAGGGATCCGGGTATTTCGATCACCTGGGGTTCTTTAAAGTCCACCGACATCGCGCCATACAGGATTCGATCCCGCCACCAGGATTCGATCCCGCGACCTTCGAATTACCAACCTAGTTGCGTAGCCATTAGACCACCGCGGAGTGAGGCAAAGAGCAAAAGTAGGGAAGCGCCTTGTGTGCATACGGTTCGCGAAGGAGCCATGTCCCTACGCAAACTACTTGAAGACTTTGCAAGGCAAGAAAGGAAGCGGTGACTTCCGGAAGTATGAGATGCCGAGGTAGCCGTTGCGTCTTATTATTAGCCGTACCGACCTATTTCAAACATTCCGGTATTTTCCAAAAGGTTAGAAAAGATTATATTTTCTCGTGTGTCAAATTTTTTTCGACAAATAAGACGTTCTATCTATATTGCTCAGTTCGGCTTTCGTAAAGGCAGGTCAATGGAAACTGCTTTGCTCGCCCTCAAGGAAAATATACTAAAGAATATCGAAAAAAAAAATCTGTTACACTGGACACTTTACATCGATTTTAGTAAGGCACTCGATTGCATCAATCACAACATTTTGCTATCGAAATTATCGCAGAGTCCTACATAAGTGATCGGAAACAATATGTTTGTATAGAAGACAAGAAGTCATGTTTTCTTCCAATACTAAATGCCGTGCAGAAAGGTAGCGTATTAGGTCCGCTGCTTTTTAACCTCTACGTTAACGATATTACTAATATTGACATAGCTGTTGAATTTATCATGTATGACGATGACACTAGTCTTCTTATTTCTAGTCCGGATTCGCAGGATTTATGGAACGACAATATATCTGAATGGTCGATCGCTAACTGCTTAAAAATAACTCCTACGAAAGCTAAAATAATGTTATTTCGCGAAAAAAAATCTCTTACTTGGAATCAAGCTTTAATGTTTGCTGGTAAAGAACTGCAAATTGTTTATGAACATAAATTACTAAGTGTTACTTTTTCTTCTCACCTAACTTGGGAGAAACATGCTAAAAATATCTCCAAAAAACTGTGTGCTATCAAATGCATCCTGTCTAGATGTCGCTACCTTCTTCCACCGAAAGCAAAACTTAACATTTATTACGCCTCATTTTCTTCACATTTGAGTTACTGTAGCCTATTATGGGCAACTACAGGAAAGACGAACATTATTAAAATATTTTCATTGCAAAAAAAAAAAAAGATGATTCGGCACATTGAAAATATCGGCCTTCTGGAGACAACACGGTCAGCTTTTCTAAAGCATAAAATAATTAAAATAGAGTATTTTTACACTTTTCGCTTGCTTAGTTCATTTTATTTTTCAAATACTGCCTTCAAAAATTTCATCGTGTCTACTGCATCTCTGACACCTACAGTCATTTCCGCCAATACAAGAAATAGTGATATGTGGTATGCCCCACGGTTTCGTAAAAAACATAGCCTACAATCTTTGCAGCACAATCTGCCACACATCTTAAATGCATATCCAGGTGTAGAGTGTTTTTCACCGAAAGAACTTCGGATGCATTTTGTAAACATGTAATGATTGAGTGTATTTTCTTTCTCTTTTCTTAATTATCGTTTTTAGCGTCTGTTTGTCAGAGCCAAAGTGTATGATTTTCTTGTACCTATTTCATATATTTCTCTCTTCTTGCATATTCGAATATATTTTCACTATTTCTTTATATAATATCGATGTTGTTTTGTGCATCTGTGTTAATAGTTGTTCTTACTTTGAGATTCTAAAAATGTTACTATGTTTTATACAACCGCCCCGTATGCCTTGTAACGGATCATCGGTCCAGTCAAGCTGTATTTCCAACAGCTTTTCGCCGGTGGTACCCCCCGAAACTTTGTATTTCTGGAAGTAAATATTGTATTGAATTGTATTGTCTTCTGTCTTATTTTAAGGCTCATACCCTGAGTTCTCAAAAAAGGCTGCGCTGTCGCAACGCCTTCCTTTCGTCGCGCACCCTTGGTGTCTTGGAAGTGAATTTTTTTACGGAGACATTCGTGAAGCGAAATTTTTTTTCGACGCTTTCAAGGAAGTCAACGGGGGCAATATCGGAGTGTACAACTCAAGAAAACGGAATTTGAAATTTCTTGAGGATTCATGGAGAGTATTGGCGAAATGAACTCTCGCCGGCCTGCTAGCTCAGTCGGTTAGAGCGTCGTGCTAATAACGCGAAGGTCGTAGGTTCGATCCCTGCGCAGGCCATCTTTTTTTTTCTTGCTGAATTTCCGAACGCAATTATGAGATACGAGAAATACAAAGCTCTTTTTTTTCAGCGTTCTCAATAATTCCCGAATTTCATGTTACAATGCGCCTCGAACCCCACCTTACATCACCAGAAAACCGCAGTCTCAGTTAACAAACCCGAATCTTAAATAAAATACAAAGAGGAAGAGAAAGAGCATGGAGGAATAAACCTGTATTTTTCACGTATTTTCCAATTTTAAAAGAGGACGGGAAGCGGCGTATCCAGCATGGCATGGCCAATGGCATCGCATTTTTATATGCTGATCGCTTTTTCTTTCTCCGCATTTTTAGTGCCACCAACGTCCAAAGCCCCTTAAAATCAAAGGCTACCTTTCTTGCTTATCGCACAGAACGTCCAATGTAAGGTCTTGTAATGCGTACCCTTTTACACACTCCTCGTAAGAGACCGGCTTATACGTGTTCATCACTGGCCGCTCGCCCAGAATGCTCGAATGCTCACTGTCACACAAAGCAAAGGAACCACGAACATGCACATATGTACTAACATACGTATAAGTGCATTTACAAATATACTTACATCCCCGCCCTACCAGAGAAGGAGGACATTGCACATGCGTCACTGTTCATTTTGGATATAGACCTTCCAAATATTCAGAGCTGCTGTTTAGCGTGCTTCCTGTATAAAGCAACACGTACGAGCGGCACTCCCATCTCTGAAACTGTCACAGTGATAGTCGCCTTTAGCGACTGCTTACAAGTCTTTCCGGGCGTTTAGCACTTGGCGCGAGCCGCTGCTACCGGCAACATATGTTAGCGACAACGACTTTCTGTTTGTCTTTTTCTGCGTCAGTCGGTGCTGCCGGTCTGTTCCTCGCGTCCGAAGGCGTGTGGAATCGTGATCTGCCGCTTCGCCGTGAATTAGCATAACGTCCAGGCGACGTACATACAGGGCATCGGCTTCGGCATCCCTATGTTTGCTTGCTTTCTCGCCACAGGGGCAGCTGTGGCGTCTTTGAGTAGCGCAGACCGACTGGCAGCTCTGACGCATAAGTTGACAAGCAAACGAAGGCCCGTGTGGAAGAAGAGAAGGGAGGAGAATAAGATGAGCTTGGGAAATGGTCGTACGGGAGAGAGAGAAGGTTCTGCCTGACGTTCTTGGTAGACGTTCGGCGCTTAGCGGGAACGGTGCGTCGGCGGAGTGTCCCGGTAACACGCAGGCTCTGTTCGACATGCGGACCAGCGAGCCGTGCGATATCGCCCGAAGTGTGCCCAGGGTTGTTGGAATTTTTTTCGGTGAGCGACGTGCACAGTCCCATTATCTGCGCCTTTCTCGTTTTGGCGTGTGCGCGTTCAGTCGTGCGATGCCTCTCCCGAAACGCGTGTGACACGCCTTCGAGGACGGTGACCTGAAGCGCGGTTTTTTTGCGATTTTAAACCAGCCCTCGCTTAGATACTTTCTGTTCGTTTGTGTCGTTTAAAGCTTGTCTCGTGGTTTTTTTTTTTGTTTGTGTGTTTTACTAAATGTCATGAACATATCGGAAAGCACTTAACGTTTTAGCCACTGCAACAACGTGACTAGTTCAGAAACATTCGAGCAAGTATTTTTTTCATGAGGTATGGTCACCCGATACTCAAAAAGGACAGGGTTTTGTCAAAATGTGCTTTTCTAGATGGTAATTCATTGAAGAATAAATGAAGAAAATGGACACGTCGGTGGCAATAAAGAAGCGGAGCACAGGGCCTGACGGGACACGCACAAAAAAAAAAAACAATGACGAAAGGAAAAGCACAGCACATGTAGTCTGCTCAGCGAAACAATCTTGTGCTGCTATTAACCGAAATGGTAAACACGTGCTTAAGAGTGGTGCAAGAATAGAAAATGAGCCCTGCGTGAAGGTTGCACGCAGGTCAAATGCGTGACCAAATGCGAGATGGAGGTCTCGTGAAGCATGTCGTTTTAGCACGTGCGGGCTAACTGACGTTGTTATTCTATTCCCTTGCAGTCATTCTGTCGTGCTGCGTCTGCAATGTATCCGTGAGTAACATGCGAGTATTTTTTGTTTTTTCCTTGCTAGGTCATGATCATAAGTGATAGTACTTTGTGCAAGTCTCTGCAAGATGAAAGTTTCGAGTTTTGTCTGAAAATTCTGTGTTGGCTACATTTTATGCCGACTCCACTTCTTGCCCTTCGTGTTGCATGTCTCTACGAGAACCTGTCCGATAACGCACACATATCCGTCTTACGGGATGAGCTGTGCTCGCGTACTTTTAATCCACGTAAGAAGTTAAGCATGCCAAATAGTTTTCGGCGTCTACTCTGAAATGATTTTGTTTGTTTTTTTCGGGCGCACATGCTGTGGTTTACACATTATTAATCGCCCCTCCCAGCTGGCCCAAGATAGCACGAAAACGCTCAGATGCCGAGAAGTGCTTGAAGTTCTCAGTTAATCATAACCGTACTAAATAAGAATAAATTTGCATGGTTTCCCAATATTCAAGCCATACTGATTCTCAGTGCTGTAATGTTCGCACGTTGCTTTCTTTTTGTCTGAGACGGTTATTCCGCCAATGTGAAATTGAGTAGTAAAGAAACGTAATTTAACAGAGAATCAATAGCGGAAAGGTTCTAGTCGAGCGGCCTCTGCGAAAACAGCCCCCGACTAGAAAAAAAAAAAAAAATCGATGCTCAGAAAGTCCGTTTTTCACAGGCACTTTGTGATTGATTGATTTGTGGGTTTTAACGTCCCAAAACCAGCTGTGATTATGAGAGACGCCGTAGTGGAGGTCTCCGGAAACTTGGACCACCTGGGGTTCTTTAACGTGCACTGACAACGCACAGTACACGGGCCTCTGGCATTTTCGCCTCCATCGAAATGGCAGTGCACTTTGTGACTATACCTGGTCTGCAATTTTCGGCTATTGTCTCACACGCCGCCTCACACACCATTGACGCCACCACCGTCGGGAAATGGCCCGATCGATAGTGGTCGATAAGGAACTTCTCACACATTGCTCTTTAAGAATGAAGAGCAAGAGCAAATGTTACACGTGCTCTATACCAATTCAACATAGAGTAATCATACCACACATGCTAAGCTATACGGGAGCCCTGTTCATTTTTTTATTTTTGTCTTTTCTCGTGAAAATGCAGATGACAAAGCGGGCACTGCGTGAGTACACCAATTTGTAAAACATCTTGCTCTTGTCGCCATCCAAGCAGGCACTACAATAAGAAGATATATTAATTACCTCGTTATGCGCAAGTACGTAGAAGTGGCTCAAGAGAAGGCGTAAATTGCACACGTGCAAGTCGTAAGCAACGATTTGGAACAGTAGCTAGCGTTCACCAATCAGTCAGTCAGTTGGTCAATAAATAAATAAATTTATTTTTAATAAATAAATAAATAAACAAACAAACAAACAAACAAACAAATAAATAAATAAATAAATAAATAAATAAATAAATAAATAAATAAATAAATTTCAGTGTATGAGATTTCGAAAGAACTATACACAAGCATATGTACCAAGAAAGCGCGTTCTTTCAAACACTTGTGGTATCGATGTGCTATCACGTTTTCGAGCCACCGCAACGAAGGTGATGATTTTTTACGTGCTCTTGCATTGTGCATCCTCGTGCGCCTATCGTGACCGTGCCCCAACACTTCAATTTGTCGAATCTTCGAAATTCAGAGATATTAATGAACCTGTAGATTGTGAGGCTTTCTGCCCGAGCCGTGGTCACTGCTAATACATGTCATATTTTACACCGAAGCAATGCATCCAGCACCATCGAATGTAGAACATTTAAGTTGCGTTAGTATCCAGGGCTGGCCTCCTATTCACATCGTTGCATTATGCTCAACCCCTTATTACGGCCGAAATGCTGCCACCGGCTGCAACAGTTGGTCTAGAATAGAATAAAAATGGGATGCACATGCGGCGCTCAGTAAATTGGAACATGACCACAACTTCGGAGGTGACCAGGAAAAATCCTCTTTATTCACTTTCTCTGCAACTTACTGTGTATTCGCGGATAGGAAGACCCTGTGCTGATAATTAACATATATCGCCCAAGTCCGTAAGATCTACGCCCGGTATATGACGCAGTTTACAAAGCCTTCGAGAACTGCACACGCAGAAGCGACATCAAACACTACAATATACCTCGCGTTTTAAGAAATTCAGAAATGTTTTATCACTACCACAAAGAAATTGTTACATTTCAACATACAGAAGGAGGTACCGAAGTCGGAGACTGAATTGGGACTTCCTGTGTGTAGTAAATATATACAAAAATAGAAAACAAAGCCTTTAGCATTGACAGGCAGGAAGATAATAACTGATAATACACACTTCAAGGAGATAATACAACATACATGCAAGCATGTGATATAATTAACAGCAATAAACTGTGTCGTGAACTGCGTCGTGATAACTGCAACGACTTTTTTTTTTGTAAGTCTTTCTTTACGGCATCACAGATTACAAATTAAAAGCCTTCCCCTTTTCATGCAAAACTTCGGATAGTGGCTTATGCAACCTTATAAAACACTGGTCGACACCAATGACTACGACCCGCCTAATCCTTTCGTAGCTTGGCATCGTTTTAAGCAGCCTTCATCATGAAGCACTCATAACTCGGCAGAGACGAGCCACAGCCAATGGTCACAGTTTGACGTCAAAACTTCCTATGGAGAAAAACACTCTCATACACCAGCCCTCATTTTCTCAGAAGTGCCTATCTCCACAAAAAGAGAATTACGGCGTAGGGAGCTGGCACACGGATGCATTTTCGATGAAATAATTATTCATGCCGACTCTAGAGGAACGGAGCGAGTGGTCAGAGAAGAGAGAGAAGTATTACTGATATTGTTACAATGTGTTACAATATGCCTCGTATTTCTGTCGTCTACAAGGTTGTATTGGTTTTAGACACGCTTTAAACCGGCACCCACAAAGTGAACGAAAAAATAATCACAATCTAACTGCTACAGCGCGACCACACCGCCGTCTAAATCGACGAAGCGCCTGCTGACGTGAATAAGTGCAGCGGGATTGTTCAGAGATGAGATGCTTTTGGGACAGTCGTTCGCGTCTCCGCAGGCCCTAATGACTGAAGTAATGACGTGAATAAGTGAGCTATTCCCGACAGCTGTGACTGCCATACTGCTAGAGTCGTTATAGCTGACGCCTCAGATGTTTCCCTTGTAAGCGCATTTTCGTGGCCAGAACCTGCACTCACAAGGAGGCATCTCATGTGGGAGAGTGCACGCCGTGAAGTGGCATGTCACAAAAATCACGAAGCATTAATTTCTTGTGTTTTTTTTTGACGCCGATGTACGCGACATTATAAAAAGAATATTTTCAAATACTGTAAAATAATAATTACTTTGCAAACTCTGGTCTTTCTTGCCCTTAATACGTCAAGGTGTTCCCTCAAGACTGCTATCGAGCCATATATCGCGTTTTTGGACCGTCCTCTTCGTATTCCTCCTTCTAACTGTGCCATCTTATAGTGCTGATACTCACGTACTTATTTCATCCCTCCATTAGCCGAAAAACTCTTTGATGAGGTAAGTACAACATTACATATACATAACCACAGGGTGACGTTTACCTTAATCGTGCTGTCACTACTGACTGTCCTTTCTGGTAAATGTCACAGGTGTATACCAAGCTATACCGTAAGTACCTGCATTGTTCTAGTTAAGCTTTCATTTCGGTAAAGAATATGCGGATATCTCAAGCGCATATCTGCCATCGGCGTCGCGTCATGTTTCGTATATGTATCCTAATGTAACATAACTTCAGTTTCTTTTTTTCCCAACGCATATACCTCATGTTAGCCTCAGGATCCGTGCTTCCACGGGATATTTACCGCAGAGTGCTGAGTCATCAGTGCCTCGAATCATCTTCCTGTGAACCTTATTGCGAAGGAATATTCACCAAGTTATGGGAAACAAAGTTCGTGGTTTTGAATGCCGCTTTGTTAGCTGAGGGCCCTTTACGTTACGTAAACATGCGGTCAGCTTACGGTATCGATTGATTTTCTTCTTTAAATCGTGGGATTAGAGATTAAGTTTGTGTAGCAGCAGAATATAAAACATTGAGGTGCGAGTCTTAAATTAGTTCACCAAGATTGAGTGTTGGGCTAGTTGGTGCAACAGTACCAAAGTTCGACAGTGCAAGAGGCACGCGGACGAACACATACTGACGCACAGAGCGCTGAAGGAACACGTATATTTCTCTTTCGGGCAAAGAGTGCGAATTTCTGTCACAAAACAGGTGATATAAAAGGTTAGTTGCGTTCCGACGATCCACATCATGTGTGCTTTATCTGCCCTGTTTTTTTTTCTTTTCTTGTTTGCTTGTGAAATGCGCATATATGTGGAGAGAAATAAAGTCAGTCGCAAGGCAGCCCTCGGTGTGTCATTGTAGGTTCGTATATGTGCGTTTAGCGCCGTGGAACTTCGAATAAATTACTTTGCTTGAAGTTCTTGGCAATGTTAAAAAAATACATTCTTGGTGTAGACGTATAAGTTGCAAAATCATGCTCATACTTTGAAAATTATGGTTGAACAAATCAGTGAGAAAGTTATTTTGGAATTACATTCTGTCAGCGTTTTATTTTTTATTTTCTCCCAGGATTCTACAGATTTACAGATCAATACGAGGTAAGCATCGTAGCTAGTTATGAAAATTTTCTAACAAAGGTAGCCTAGTGATTTAGCGAAATGATGTTCATAGCTGAGTCACGTCACAAGAAATTAGCTTTTTTGTCAGCCTTTCAAAACTGGAAAATGAACCTTAAAACGCAGCAAACCGAGTCACCGCTGTACATATATGGTGTGTTTATCCTGGTATCTAAATATTATCTATCTAATCAACAATGAACTTCATTTCTTCATCATTCATAAATAATTTCGCAATTATTGCGACGCAGTCTTCGATATCGGAGGAGCTCTTCAAGCAGCTGATCAGCCGTGAGTACCACATTTCTTTTCCTTTATAGTTCTTCTAATTCTTCTCTATTCTAGTGCTCAGGAGTTAGAAAATGAAGTACAGTGTAGCCTTCAAGAAAATGTGTTTATTACTATAATGACATCAAGCTATCTTAGTGTAACAGAAACTTGGTACTCTAGGTGAGAGAACTGCATATAGACGAGCGTAAACATGCTGTACGTGGACAGCATGGGCATAACACAGCCTCAAGGAGACTGGAAATAGCGCCACATAGTCAGAAGCAGTTTTACACTGGCGACATCTACAGAATATACGTACTGGGTTGTAGCGCGAAAATCGTTTCGTGAAAAGGGACAGAAAGAAGAAAGTGAAGCTCCAACTACCAACTGTTTAATGACAGACTCAGAAGATCAATAAGACATTTCTCGCTCGTGCGCAGAGCACCAAGGTGACGCACAAAATGACATGATATCATTCGGATAAGGCGTATTTCTGATGGATACGAAGTGATAGGCATGCCATTGACACAATCAGAGGTTATTTTTAATATGGCAAGCTCTCAACATTTCTCGGGTAGTTTGATTCTTACTTTTGCCAGCAACGGACGTTTGCGCAAAGCATGGCTCAAAATGGCAGGCATTGCAGCGCGCAAGAAGGCGCGCTCTCTCATTCAGAACAACAATGCTTGCGTGTACCAACTCGCCCAAGATGAAGTACTTTTGCACATCGACAGAAATTCTGGCAAAGCGTCTTTTGTTGTCTGGGGCACAACGTCAAAGTTACCTTCAAGCTTGCACATCTGCAAAAGCGACTGCGTTATATATACATGACGAAGGCCGTGCCACGGCCGAAACGTTGGGCATCATAAATGTATTGCTTTTTCATACGTGCCGGACCCACTGAAGTTTCTCTTGATATATATATATATATATATATATATATATATATATATATATATATATATATATATATATATATATATATATATATATATATATATATAACGATGCCAAACCTATGTACAACAGGCGCTATAAATGAGGAGCTCTTCCAATTAATTGATTCATGGGGTTTTACGTCCCAAAACCGCGATATGATTATGAGACATGCCGTAGAGGAGCGCTCCGGAAATTTTGACTAACGGGGGCCTTTTAACCTGTACTAACCTTGCACACTACACGGGTCTCTACATTTTCGCCTCCATCAAAATACAGCCGCCGCGGCCAGGATTCGATCCCGCGACCTTCAGATGACCAGCCGAATGTCATAACCACTATAGACCACCATGGCAGGGCCGGATGTCTTCAAAGGTCAATGAGTAGTTGTCGTATGCTTCGACATCGTTTAATAGAGGATGCTTTACGTTTACTATATTTAGTGTTATTAAAGTGCAATAACAAAGAAACGCATTTTACGAAACCTTGTGTGTCCGGCGTAACGCGCAAGACCGATTATATTAAACGACAACATCGCATACGGCAGCACGATACCTCCAGCGTCGCTGGCGTCAGTAATGAAAAGCGTGGAGCGCTTCGTCCTTTGGTCCTTCTCAGCCATGTCGTCTGAAATCATGTTAGATATCGCGGTAATAACGAAATTTCTTTAAAATCTTGCATGTCCCGAGACGTATACATCGGCCCAGGCAAGAAAGATGGAAAAGAAGAGCAATAAGTGTATCATGAAGGGCTGAAAATGCTTTTCTGATTCCTCTGTGCGAGAGAATCATTTGCATCAATGAAAAAAAAAACGTAATCAACCTGTCGTGTGCCGGTATTTGTTAAATGCTGCCTTACTGAGAGGACCGCAATACAACGATCCTTGTTGGTATTAGCAACAACAACAAGAAGAAGACATTTTTCACGCCTTTACGCAAGGCCTATCATTTATAAACGCAACAATCTATTGATGAGAGAAATAGAGTTCCATAAGGGACGGTGACCGCGAAACTGCGATTATTCACCAGAAATTTTTGCTTTTAAGTGCGGCTTACAAATGCATATTGTAACGATCAGACAGAAATAAGTGGGGCGTCGCTCTGCTATTGCAAACCAGCAGAGTCTGTAAGGGCCTAGCAAAACATTGGAAAGTTGACCAAAGGAGAATCAATATTTTAGCAAAGCCACACCTAGCTCTTCCGGCACTACATAAGCGACTAGAAGCAAAGCAACCATTACAGCATCGTTTTCCATTCACATGTAGTATTTATTTTGTCTGCACCAAGGTAATCATCACCTTCACTCGTTCAGCTATCTTCCCTATTTCTTTCTCTCTCTTTCTACATTTCTCCCTCATAGATCATTCTCTCTCGGTTTTCTTATTTCACCCTTTCTTACTTTTTCTTGGTTCACCTAACTCCCATTTTATTTAGCATACGACCACTGTCGTGGGCAGATCACCAATAACAAGTAAGAGTGTCACAGTCGCAGTTACTTAAGTCAAAATAGCAACTCCGTTGCAGTATAAATTAGAGTTCCCGACAGTAACTTGTTACAGTTACGGCTACTGGGAAAAAGTAACGTCGTTACTTTGCGCTACCGTAGAAAACTAGGTAATGGACCACAAACCAAATTATAGAGTTTAATAGAAACGTACGGAAGGCATGTTGATAGTCATGCAGCATTGAACTTTGTAAAACCCTAGACAGCCCCGCCACGGTTGTCTAGTGGCTATGGTGCTGGGCTGCTGATCCGAGGGTCGCGGGATTGAATCCCGACTGCGGCGGCTGCATTTCGATGGAGGCGAAATGTTGAGGCTTGTGAGCTGTGCGATATCAGGGCACGTTAGAGAATCCCAGGTGGTCGAAATTTGTGGAGCCCCCCACTACGGCGTCTCTCATAATCAGAGCTGGTTTTGGGACGTTAAACTCCACAAAACAACAACAAAAACCTAGATTGAGGGAGACTAAGGAGACTGAGGGAGACTAGATTGAGGGAGCCTTTTACAGCATCGGTGTAAAAAAGAAACAGCATACCTGATGACTAGCATGCGGAAGGTGAGGAATGATTCGATGCACCCAAATATGACAGTGATATGACAGGTACCTCAAACTATGCAAGGGCTTCAAATAGATGTTTTATGCACGGCAGTCATTTACGAGATTTTACAAAGCATTGCAAATTGTTAAACGCCTCCACAAGATCTACCAACGGGGTCGGTTCAACTACGAAAAACGTGAATACTTTTTTTTGTTCTTGTCTTATCTCTTACATTCCACGACTCTAAGGTTTCATCAGCATGGCCAAGACCCTTGAGGTGAGTAGACTTCGATGTGTCATAAAAAAGCTAGGGGCACTGGAGGCGGGGGGGGGGGGGGGGGTGTAGCCGGTTCACGGATAATCAACGCCATATTGAAGGACTTAAGACCAGTAGGCAAGCCACAAGGTAGTGCCTTGTTCGATGAGCTATATAGTATGCCTGTAAGAGCGTCGGTTGCCTGGCGTGGCCAAGGGTCCATGTGATAAGCCTCAATGAAACATAAGCCAGGGAAAATTAGGTGCACATAGGTCTTAAGAGAATACGTTCGTTTAAGACAATTAATTATTCATATAACGTCACTGGACAATGAAGCAAGGATGTAACGCGTGCCTATGCAAGAAATAAATTCTAGATGAACTGGAACCTCACTATTATGTCGCTATAACGATGTGCAGTGCAGCCTTATATGCTCCCAGTTTCCACTCACATGTTCATCGGAATAGGGCACCCCTATTTGCGCAGTTTTTGGCATGCATCCATTAAGTACTGTTTCAGCAGTTGATCTGTTTGTTTGCAGGGGTTTCTCCGATCAAAGTACGTCATCAAGGTAACGTTTTGTGAACGTATGAAATACAGGAATTGTGATACAGTACTTAAAGCAACTGTGCCTTAACAATGCAGATTCTCAATCTCTGAACTGATATTTTACCCAGAAGGACTGTGCTTTCACTGAAGAAATCCTTGTTTGCCTATATGTTATTTTCACGGTCGTTAACTCGAAAAAGCAGTTTGATAATCACCGTAGCACTCAGCTGCAGAGGAATTTGCTTTGCTGTTTACTAACACTGGTCAACTATGAGACAGTTGCTCGCGCACAAAATGTCTCCATCGGATCAACATTTCGGCGTGTGTGTTCATTAAACGTCATGAGGACCTTCATTGCTGCAGCTCTTTCACACACGAGCGTATAAGCCCTTTCGTTCAGTAACGCGTTCGCACTGGTCAGTGTTGCATGTTTTCTGTGTCTGTTTCCTCATCGTGCGAAATCTGTCAATTGCAGACAGTCCCGATTGCTTGGCGCAGGATACTCATATGCGTTAGGATATTGTCGTCCCTCTCTTCACCGATAGGGCGGCATAACTCGTCTACACACATGTCAATTGTGCTTGGTGAATGCTGAGTCGTTCAGCCTCTGCTAGAATATTCTACTCATCGAATAAGAGCGTAACGCACATATTCGTGCATTCATTGGCATGCTCCCGCAGGTTTCGTTAACTAATTCATTGGCACAGTAGCCTAAATACTTCCCTGCTAAATAAGTTCCAGCGTAAGCCACGTCGCTCTTTCTCAACACTACAGTTCTACATACATTAATAGCCTTTCGGCGAAGGCATTATGTAGGTCACCTGATCATTCAATCTCTCCTAACTAGCTTTACTTTCGGTATGCGTGCTTCAAAAGGCTGCATTGGCTGTAGATTCGAGAGCTGTATTTAAGATTTTTCACCTATTCACCACAATAACGTTCCCCCTTCATTTGTAACCAGTCATCTGCTATTTCACGATAGGGTGTACGCGCCAGGAGCGCCCTCTTTCCGATCTACAACATCCCCGTGAGAAGTAAGTACAAGTTGACTTTCTTTTGCAACCCTCACTACGGCCGTGAGTTGACATTTCACAAAAAGGATGCCACGGACGCTTCTGAAGTCGAGAATACGTTCTTCCCACTTTTTCAGCGAAGTACAATGTTGACGACGTAAGCGGATTTTCTTGTTTCAGTATAAAACGTAACAAAGTTGGGTATTAGTGGTTAATTATGGGTTACATAACACTCTACATAGTACCTTCTAACGCTATTTTGCTTTGCTTTTGCTTTGTTTTTTCGCCTCGAAGGTAAACCGTAAGCTGCTTGGTAAGTAAAGTTAGCAAATCTATCGCTTGTTGTGCTTGTCTATATTCAAATAAATACTTTTTTGTGGCACATCTCAAAAGACGCGATCTGATACACTCTTTTTGGTTTCCAGACTACCTAAGCACACTAGCTCGACTCAGGGTGAGAAAGTTTTGTTAACTGTACTTTCGCAGTACATATTAATACAAGCTGCAAAATATTTGCAATGCTTATTAGATTTCGCGCGTTTACCTTGTTTAACTTCCACACTGGAGCGTTTATCCAATACGAGAAGTGCGGTATATTAATGACCCTTTCCGCTACACTGAGAACAAGAGGAAAGTTGGTGAAATTGTGTTTTGTGGAACTGAGCTCCCATCATGTTTTGCTTCCTCTGCCGAAGTGAATTAGACGCTGGCGCCCATTATGTGTGCTCTCGCCTAACAACAATCCAACAAAACATGCCAACAGAAAGAAAAAAAAAGAACTACAAATTTGTCCATCGCGTTGCTTAAAATGTGGCGTATGCTTAAGTATGGCATTGAAGAGTGCAACGCGATAGCCTTGCCGTGCTCGGTTTTCATGCAATGGAGAGGCACAGACTAACCTAGCGATTGTGTCGTGGCCTGTGTACCTTGTGTCCAGGACACTTAGCTAGATTCACCCGAGGAAGTGGTGCGTGCCAACTAGCTGCCGTGTATGAGGTTCAGGTAGGCAGCGTCGTTCTTCGCATTCATCGGGGGTTTCATTTTTTCCTTTTCTCGCGGATGATGGCACCATTTCTAGCTCACGGACAACACCACCAGCATATTCCCTGCGACACGAGCTACTTATGGACATCGCGTGAAGTATGGCTACGATACGAGTTTTTCTTCCTAGCAGTTATGCCGAAAATGGCCAAATATAAAGTAGAAGGGGTAATGATGCCGGGAAGTAGTGACGAAACCTAGGCACTGGATCGTTTTCTAACGTACTGAAGGGCAGTAAATTACTAGTCCGTGGCGCCGTTCTCCAAATCTTTCTGTAGTGCAAGTCTGGCTGTCTCTGGAGTGATGATGCTGCAAGACCGTTGACCTAAATCATATCAGCTAGAGTCGCGACCACGAGGCAACGTCGAAACGTTCCTACAATTGAGTGTGGGAAGATTGTGAGCGTCGATGAGACAGACGCGAAGTCAAGAACAACACAGGGACTTCGTGTGAGTCTCTTATGCGCTTATAATCTCCAGGAGCTGTGCGCCATCCTGCCCAACACCAAGTTTTGTTAAACAAGTTTAGTAAATGTTTTCTTAGATCAGGGTACGCTGCTTCGTTCTGATTGTGGACACAAAGAAATCGCTAAGTGATTCCATCACGGTGACACCCCTGACGCAACGACAGATAACTTGGGCTTAGGAAATTTCATTCAGGCCGGCCACGGTATTCTCACCTTGAAAAAATACACCACCTATACACAGCGGTGGAATAACAGAACGGTGGAATTCTAGAATAACTTATCAAAAATGATAAAAGCAGGCCGCAAAATAATGCTTCGATTGCTAGAATCATCTCCTCCACGCCAGATTGAACAAATAATTGAAATAGTAGCGATGAGGCTTCAGTCCTCTATATACCAACACCGTCCGCCAAGATTGTACGCTTACTAACAACTACGTCTTGATGGTCGCCTTCTTTGCCGACGCCTCTAGGCCCAGCGTGTTGCGCCGAGCGCCGTGGTGGACACGTTTGACAAAGGTACGTGAAAGCCACTTGACGTTCCACGTTGACTACGTTAGCGTTGATGTTCCACGCTAATGACCTTCCTCGTTAAGAGTAGCAACACGTGCATTTTGTTGTCAGAGTATTAAAATACCTTATATGTCATCCAAACAAAAGGTATTTTCTTTAATAGGAGATATTAACTTGCAGAGATTGAGTTTTCGTTTAAAATATTTGTTGACATTTACATTCTTCTTTTGGTTAAAACTATGGAAGAGTGGAATAAAATAAACTCAGAAATATTTGACGGCACTGATTCGCTCGGAGGTGTTGAAGAAAGGAAGCTGGATTCATCAGGTGTTCATTGTGCATGTTCATTATTATCCTGTAGAGTAATTTTACATCATCTCTGCACAGCTGTTTTGTGTGTTGCAATGCGCTGTTTACAGATTTCATCAGCTTGCAATGAGCTGCTCGTATGATGAGAATTGTGTATTTGCTCTCAGATTTGCGATTCTTCCCACCCTGTAACCGTCCCATAGGGCTCACAGTATCAAAAATGAACAAATAAATGAAAGCATACCACAGCGGCTATCAAACGGCAGCTTTAATGAAATTACACATATGCCGCAGAGCAAGCATTAAAAAAAGAGAGAAAATTGCAACAAATGTCAGAGGTTCTACGCATGCTCAGAAGCAAACGTTGCAAGCGAACAGCTATATGGGTATACCACGATATGTTGGCGGCACTATCTCGTCTGGCGTGTCGTGAATAAGCAAAGTCCATCGGCCTTTAGTCAACTGTGAGACACCTAAAACTCGTTGATGGCCCAGTGTATTGCTCATGGTTAGGACTAAATAGAAGCGCAAAAACACTCAAACGCAAGAGAGCAAACGAGGAGACGCGCAAGCTCGCACTGTTTATTCATCCGGAAATTCCAGAGAATATATATGAAAACAAAGTACAGAGAGCACATGAAGAATGATAACGGTAGCAATCATCACACGTGCATATCTAAGAAACGCTTTTCTCCGATATAGAAACTGATCGAAGCGTCGCCAATGCACACACTTGCCTTCTAGATATCTCGAAGGCTTTGGTTTGGGCTTTGATTTTTTAGTGGACGGTGAGGGCCTCTTCTACTTTGTTCCTCGCGATTAATTGTTCAAGGCAGTTAGAGCGAGCATTGAGAAGAATGGCGACCTTGCCTTTATGAACAAAACTTCTATCGGTGTTCACAACTTCATGACGTTATTAGAATTTTATCTAAAGTCCGTGTTCATTCTATTTGATGGTAGTACGTTTTTACTAAAGAAGGGCACTTGCATTGGCTCGACGGTAGCGCCTTTACTCTGCGACATGTTTTTCGAATTCATTGATAGCGAACTTGGCCATAATTTTGACAAGACAGTGATTTTTGGGGGTTTTTAGATCTGTAGGAGTCTGCTTTTTTATCCTTTTAGAACCTAGCACTAACATGATGCACGATCAGTTGGCAGGCGACGTTTTAAATATGTTTAACGCGCATTGCAAAGGGCTGTCTTTTACGTATGAGACTCCAGTTGATAACCAGCTGCAGTTTTTAGACATTAATCTAATGTTCGCTCTGAATCATGCCTTCTGGCGTTATCACCTCAAAGTAAAAAAAAAAAAAGGCTTGCTACCGTACGATCCTGCCCGTCCTCAAGAGGTAAAGCGTGCTATTGCCATGCTACGTCTTGAGTTTTCTCAAGTCGTGTGTTCACAGTGCACACGAAAGGCTTTCAGAGGAGACTGGCAGACTTGGAGAGGCCGGTAGCCCTCGCTCTGTCATTGTGGTGGTTGCAGAATCCCTGCTGCAAATAATAATTGGACCAAGGAAAGCGGGAAAAGCCGACTATGCGCAATGTGCACCGCTTGTCGCGCTCTCTGGAAGAAGTCGCCAACAAATATGGGGTACTCCTTGTGTTTTCAGCCCAGAGAAAGCTGTCCTCGATGTGTGCAAGAATTTGCGGGAAGGAAACATCTCCTTGCGACAAAGGACACGCCAGGCCCGCCGCGAAATGTGCCGTTCGTGCGGCGTATGAGATACCACTTAGCTGCGGAAAGGCCCACATGTTAAAACTGGTCACTGCATAAATGACAGGAAAAGACAAACGACAAAATACGGCTGAGCCCTGCAACCCTTGCACCCGTGAACTGCGGTTCGGGGAGATGAATATTATTAGTCGAAGTGGTCATGCGATAAATTTGTATAGCGGCGAAAAGCTTTTCGTAGATATGCACGTGTGATTATTGCTACCATTATCATTGCGCATGTGCTCTCTGTACCATGTTTTCATATATATCCTTGGTGTTTCCGGATTAAAACGCAATGCGAGTTTGCACTTGTACTCGTCTGCTCTCTTGTGTATTTGTGTTTTTGCGCTTCCATTTAGATTTAACTATGTAAGACACGTACCCAGACTTTCCAAACTCATACTTGCTCACCTATACGCCAGCAAACTCTTTCATGTGCCGTCAAACTTTCTAATTGTAACTCAAATTTCAATTCCATACCAATCCGTCACGTTCCATGTCATTGTGAACCTTAGTGGCTCGGCCGCATTAACGCGGCATTTTATTGCGATAGCAATTATATGGAGAGTCTCGACGGGTTTTTGCAGTCGCCATCGCTGTAATATCCCGTATGAAGTCCAAATTAATAACAACCCTCCGCGCATCCTACGTTCTACCCGCGGGCACGCGAGCAGGGGCGACGAAGGAGAGATCAAAGGAGCCCGGCCCACCTTCGTCGCACGGAGGGTCCATGGGATAACATCACCCCGCTCAGGATGCCTGCGCCGAAGCTGAGAGGAAACGCCCCGCTCATCTTTAACGAGCACGAAAAGATAAGAGGGCGTGAAGGGGGAAGTGGGTGTCGCTCGAGTAGCATCTGTGGACTTTGTGCGGTCGCCATCGATGGCGCGCACGCTATCTTTGCAGCCATCACACTTGCTGCGTACTGCGTATCAGCGCCTTGATCACGTGCTCCGTTTTAGGTGCCTCACATATCGTCGCAACACCGGCAATGCCCTCGCCACATAGCGCTCGCGAATGCGTCTTCGAGTGCCGCGAGGTACGCGCTCGCTTGAAGCCGCTGTGTTGGGCCAAGTTTCTCGATGGTGCAAAGTGAACGCCGCTTAGTGCGGTCGGGTGGCGTGAAGCGCGTTTCCAGAAGACATCAAAACAGCATGACTTGCCTGCAGCTCTGCCTGCAACAACATGCCTGCAGCTCTGCTGGGCCGTTGTCTCTATACCGCTCGACCATCACATGGCACTTGACGCGCCTGCATGCTTACTTGAGCTCACGTTCACTACAATTCAGATTGCCCCTAAAGCTGCTAGTCTTACTTCGTATATTACATCAAGCATTACTATCGCAGTTACTGCTTCGCCCTTCTTGCGAAACTGTGATTTTCCCCCGAAAGACGGGCATTTCAATCGAGGCCTAAAGAAAGAGCGAATGTTGAAGGTAACTTACCCAATTTGCAGGCTCCTTGCTTGATTCAAGCTGCCGGCCTCAGAACTTACCCAACAGCTCTAAAACGTGTGGCTCGAGTCAGCTTATTGTTGAAGTCCATGGTTTGACGGAGGCCCGTCTCGTCGAAAGGAGGCATTGTAGAAAACGTAAAAACGCCGACTACAATACAACACATAATAAACAAAACAAGACGCTCCGGCTCCCGGACGGCAGCCTTGTTCACAACGAAGACGAAAAGTTATGAACGGTTATGTAGTACCTTTCAACAGGTGACGCAAGCATCGCGCACACATGTAAGGAATGTTTCCGTCGTTTCGGTCGAGGGTGCGCTATTTGTCTGTATTGTTAGTGATTCTAAATGAAATGGCTAAGCCAAGCTCTTTTCCTTCTCAGTGATGTTCGCGCTGCGCCAATCGATTACGCGTCCAGCAGCTTCTGCCTGTTCCGCCGGTGCACTGGATGCAACGCTCCTTTTTTTTACAGTCATGATGATGATGTTTCACGCTCTTCTCAAAATTTCCGGTTCCATCCACGGAAACTTATGTTATAAAACAGCTTATTGTTAGGAATATGCAACCTGGCAAAACAAAAAACAAAAGCAAAAGATAATCAGCGGAACGGCTGTTCGGTATTTAAACGGGGAAGCTGAGCAACTCATTGTATAAAGAAAGAAGGAAGAAAAAAGAATCTGCAAAGCGATCGCATATCTTTGAATTTACGTAAAGCATAGAAACCGAAAAGCGGTAACCCAAGTTTATCTACAACTGAATACGATTCGGGAAGATTTACTTTCCATTTATGCAACTGGTGATGTAAGGAAGGGTTTATGCGTGGCACCCGTCACAACCGAAACGTCTTGGCATGTTCACTTTAGTTCACGATACTCATCGAAATCTATGTCAAAGTAAACGCACTAATCTAGGTGAATCGGAACTGCGAGGTGTCGGTAACCTCTAACACACGGCGCAGTCTGCGTTTAAGCGCGCACGCAAACACGAGAACAATAAATAACGTGAGTATAATGTTGTTGTTGTTGTTGCCGTGACCTCCACTCTGGCACATACCCGCCCTGGGGGATTGGCCAAGATGTGGCAAGTATAAAGATCTACGTCAGAAGTACACTTCTGACGTAACTATATATGTGTGAAATGCCGATGTAAATGGAATAATCGGGTTGAATTTAAAGTAGAGATTAACAATTTATCAACAGAACCGTCGAATTTTGCAGCAGTAGAGTCCACGTGACAATATCCTAATGACGCGGCTCCCAAAGACGGAAGATTGGAGGCAGGGAATTCCAACCCAATCCTGTGAAGGAAAATCTTTCAACGTGTTATTTTACTAATGAGGATAACCGATTGCATTTTAAGATGTAATGAACTATAGCTTCGTCTTCGCCGCAATATGGACACAAAGGCGACGAGGCCAGACCAGCTCTGTGCGTATAAAACTTTAGTTTTGGAATGCAACAACGTAAGTGCGTAAAGTAACTTCTATTTTTCTGTGGGTGACTGCATTTCTATTCCAAGGGAACAAGAGGCGTCGATATTCATTTGTATGAGTTAATAATATTAATCGTCCGTATTCTTCACGTGTACACAATCATCATTCCTGTGAGCATAATCTTCGCTTAGCCATTGACCGAGCCGCATAAAGGCGTCGAAAGAACAGCTTCGCTGCACCCTTACATAAGTGGTGGATAGGTGCATTCGATCCCCGAAAGGTCTAGGACGTCACTCCTGGAGCCACGTTCGGGTCACCGTTTGGAACGCCTGTCCGTTGCCGTGGCTCAAGAAGTGCAACTTTGTCTCTCGGGCATGAACTTTCATGGTGATTATGACAATTATATTCAACAACCACGACAATAGTGAGACACAGGTGCAAGAGGTGAGTTAAGGATGGTTACCGTGCTCACAATGTCTTCAAGCTTTGCCCAAACGAAAAGAGGCACGACAAATAGGATCGGCGGTAGCGTGCCTCCTCCTTATTTGCGGTCCCTGTTTTCGTTTGCGCAGTAAAGCTTCGTACCGAATCACCAACTAGCCATATCTTCCACCCTTAGTAACACAATCGCAATATGGCGATCATCCCATAGTGAAGAAATGTCCGAATTCCCCGAAATCTGTCACGGAGTTGCCCAGGAAGACGTGTCTTTGACATCGCCGTAGAGACACTTTTGCAAATTGCTTTCGATACTCTATCACGTGCGGCGCAGCCTCGCATCGGTAAACAGAGGGTCGTTAATATTCACTAGGTCAATTAGGCGACAACTAACTCATTAATGATTTGTGCATTAATCGCTACGGCAATCAATATTTCTGTTTTATAAACAGCCAACCATTTCGTGGGGCGCTTATGATAAATGATAAACTTTGTTATCAAGAAACCGTGCGTGTGTTATGGGCAGGTGAACTTCAGAGTTGGCAGAGACCGTGTCCAGAAAGCCCGTGTCGCCGCGGATGGTGCAAAATATATCACGTGGCTTCTGGAGGCCCTTCTTCTAGAGGCGACGTGACGCATTTTAACGCGATAGCGTTAAATAACTCGTTTGGCAGGTATTCCGTTGTCGGTGTCTGTGTCGTTGGTCGTAAGTGAAAAAAAAAAACAGCATTGTACGTGAGCGACAATTCAAGGTAGACGCAAATAAAGGAATAAGGTGAAACCTTCGGCGACCGGGGAATCAAACATGTGCCCCCTCGCTCCGGGGTGCGCTACGCGCTCGGACACCCCGCATATATCTTCCTTCCTTCTCCATCTTGAGGTGAGTTTAGCGATACACAAAACACGGACAAAGTGGAAGACACACCGGACAGGTGCGTCTCCTTCTTTGTCCCTGCTTCGTGTAGCGCTGCACCCACCTCAAGATAAACCACTACGAAGCAGCTCAAGTCTCAGTTCTAATGGGGCCTTCTTCATCGGCGAGTTCTGATGGCGCATCTATGTCAAATGGCGCAAGACGACGAGGGAGGCCACGCAGTGATGCAAGCAACTCGCACTTTCTAACAAGTAGTGTCATGACAATTATTTGGCTGGGCGACTGAAGAGCATGGCAAGCGGAAGAGAGCGCGATGAGAATGGGGCCAGACATCCCTATCGCGTCGAACTCTTAAGGCGAAGCTTAAGGTTCCCACATCCTTTTTTTCTATCGTCCGTGGCGACGCGGATTTTGGACAAGGCCTCTGCCATAACACACACAAGTTTTCTTGATAACAAACTTACTGTGCTCTACCGACATCGTCGCAGTGGCACATGGCTAGGAAAGGACACATTCGCAGAGACGTACAAGCGGTGGCGAGTAGATGTTGACGGGTCAAATATAAGGTGCTTCAGAGAAACCGTCGATCGCCGCGTGATGTTCAATCAGCATGTATTTGTAAATTACGGAAACCTATGCGGCGACTATGCGCTTGTAACGAATGAACGAAGATGGGTGGCGACTGCGGCAGAACGCTAGACACATTCTACGAGCTTCCGAAACACTATATTTTTTGTTTATTGGAATGGCTTAACTTTGTGCAATTTCATGCTGTACTAGGTGCTAAGAATGTGTCAAGCGTGCCGTACTCTGTGCGAAAATAACTTTAATTGCAACCCATTTGTATTTTTTTCAGTTTACGCTGAAGCTATGGACAGCATCATGGTGAGACCCAATATTCTTGCTTTCACTGGACTACTAAGCGCGCGTCCCGCTGTATATTCACCTTACGTGTACACTATTCTTACGCACTGTAGCCATAAATGAGGTCAGAGGCACCTTGCAAGCTTATAAACACATTGAATCTCTGTCAAAGAATCCCATGTCAGTCGCGCATACCAATATATCCTAGTTGTGCATTGTGACATGTTCCTCGCATGCAACGCCTAGGTGCATGCAAAAAAAAATAATGATACGCGCGAAGTTCGACTCAGACAAAGTAAAGAAAAATGTTCTACATTAATTTGAAATTGCTGTAGAAGCGGAGCGCCTTTAGCTTTCCACTCACCCAGGGATAACACACGCTCCTTCCCGTCAAAAGGTGGCTTTCAGCCATCCAAAGCGTGAGCCGTCGTAGATCTTTTAAAGCGAGAAAAAATATAGTTCTTCATCTTTGAACTGGGTTAACAGGTAGCGAGGAATGAAGGTTAAGGTCAAAAAGGCTAATCAGGCATGTACTCGGTTGGCTATCCTCCGCATGGAGACGGAAAGGACAGCACAATAGGGCCGAGTGTAGGCAGGAAGAACAAATTGAGGGTTAATGTGAATACATACAGCATTAGGACGCGCTATACCTGTTCACAGGCGTCGGGGAAGTCTGGTCAAATCTAACGAGCTCAAGAGGAGATCGTGAAAGCTTGACTTGCTCTTTTTTTCATATCTTTGAGTTGTTCAACTATACCGTCAGAGACACGACTGCTGCGCGCCGAATTGTTGGTCATTGCTGTGAGGAAAGCATACGCATTCGTATAGGCCGTTTTCTCATGGGCGCCGCCATGTTGCCTAACGGGCGGAGTCGTCTCCGATCTGGCAACCCACTGGCTTGGGCGATTGATCGATTTGTGGGGTTTAACGTCCCAAAACCAGCTCTGATTATGAGAGACGCCGTAGTACACGCACCTCAACATTTCGCCTCCATCGAAATGCAGCCGCCGCCGCCGGGTTTCGATCCTGGAACACTCGGATCAGCAGCCGAGTACCATAGCCACTAGACCACCGTGGCGGGGGCAAAAGAGAAACGGTGCTGGCTTGGGCGAACGCCCGCTTTTCCATGGTCGGTATGGGAGCGGCTGCGGTTTTGGTCGTTAGTTTAGATCTGGCGCACTGAATTTCTTAATTTCGCCTAAATCGGGGCTCTGTACACAGGAAATGATTCTGTGCAACGTCCTGACAAATTGTGACTCTTTGAACCTGTGATGGTCACTGATGCTAACAGAGGATGTCGCGAAAGTATCAGTGCCATACATTTACAGCGAGGTATTTCTGTCTGCAAAGCGCGAACATGTTTTCACGCTTTCTGGCAGAACAGGGGCATCCTTCGGGCGTACAATTAACTTTTTATCCTGAGTTGTATAATTGCAAAAGGGGCGGGAGTGGGTTTCCTGCTTTTTTTATTTTGTTCGTTTTTTTCTTCTTTCAAGCAGTAACACGGTTAACAGGCGTAGACTAGTGTGGACCACGCCACCGCGAAAGATTTAAAAACGAGGTGCCCGCTTCAAGGTAGCGGAAGCCTACCCTGATTACCGAACTGGGCCTGATCACACCAGCGAAAGATGAGGGCTGCACCAATTTAACTAGATCATGTTTTCCCAGTGGTCTGATAGCTGCACTGTCGGTGGACTGTGTGCTCCGCTCTGCGAAATGCAAGGACACCTGCGTACCAAGTCAAATGCGCAAGTAAAAAAAAAACTCTTCAGGCGGTCACCAATAATTCGTACCCACCATAGCGCGTCCTGTAATAATGTCTTCTTTGTGGCTCGTGTATTCCTAGAATTCTATTCGATGGGCTTCGCATCGGCTTTTCGTGTGACATCACAGAGTCAGTATACTTGACCGCTTGGTAGACTGAGTTCTCGTTTTGAGCTCACTGACCTGTATAACGTATGAAAGCGGTATCCTGCTTAAAATTTGAACGCGATGTTCTGCACAGCATCAGAAGTGTACGCCGAAGTTATCGCACGTTGTCTTGATTTTGCTGGCGTTCATTTTAAAGCGTTCCTCATTTCTTTTCAGAGAATCCTCGATGACTAATCGACGACGAGAACGTTAGCGGAAATCCAACCTACAGACGAAGAAGTAATTTACAGAGAACCGCTGCAAAAGTTACGTCAAATTACGTGTCGTCTCTTTCTCTGGTATAATACACACAGGCGGTAACACACATCGCATTCCCGCTTTGCCACACATTCTGTGAAATGTTTAGTTCCTAATACACTCGTCGATGTAAAGGAAGTATCATCGGCAACTATAACGCAATACTTCTTTTCCAGCTTTCCTTTTCAGCATCGCTGGTGGTCACACGTAGAGGTTCACTGACAGCGTCACCAGGGTCGATCGATCGTGCGAGATGAATGATAAGGAAAAAAAAGGGAAGTTCACGAATACAAATTTTTTCATTGTACTGGCAATGTATTGAAATAGAATATTCAGTGAGCTTCCAGGGGAATTGTTAACTTTACACGAGCGCGAACGAAGGTAGCTAAAGAGCAAAACCAGGGAAGAGTTTGCAAATTTGGACAAAACGCGCTCTGGCATCTTTAGTCGGAAATGCTGCGTCTTCGGCACTGCAGCACCAGAGACGCGCTGCACAGTGCCGTTATAAGTTTTCTTCTGTGCAGCACTTGTGCTCATACCAGCGAACGAGCGCCGTCTCAACCGTACCTCCGGGTGCTTTTGGAATGGATGCTTGATAATTTATCTTTTGGGAAGCGATGGGCAGGTTTATTTCCCAGCCTGCGTCGATACGCGAAGCGACCCTACATAAATGTCCACAAGTGCAGTTACCCAAGGATCGTCGAATAGAGCACCAGATGTCACCCGATGCTTGACTCTCACAATTCTCACATGCCTGATCTGACTTCTTCGCACCTGCTTCTATGCGCAGGCCTGTCTTTCATCCGACAATGCTAAGAAGTCACTTTTGTCAGCTGGATGCACAGGAAAGAACAAGGGAACACAGAGAAGAAACGTGCTATCTCCTTCCTCTGTCCTTCGTCTTTTAATTGCTTTAAATTCTCAAGAATATACATACCAACTGACAATCCACTACACTGCTGAGCGCTATAATCCCGAGGGGCGACAATTTCGAATAGAAGACATTTCTTGCTAAAGCTTCCTGCTGATCCCGGCAGAAAACTTGTTTTCCTCTAATACTAAAAAAGTTCTTGGCCATTACACCGCAGGTGCTACACAATGTCAACTAAGGAAAACTATGCCGAAAGAGAAAAATTACGTCTTTCATAATAATTCTTCTTAATGTTATAGATAAATCATAGAATTTATAAAATCCCTCATAAATTTAAGCGTTATCTGTTGCCACCTGTTACCAATCTTTCGTAGCGCCCGCCTTTGGGCGGCATGTACAACCGAGTTGTGCGCGCCCGCGTGACAGAAGAATAAGGACGGCGCTTGGATGCGGCACGTGAAGCCACAGCCGGAGTCCCAGCACCTTGCTCTTAAAGTGCTGATATGAAGTAGCATCCGTAGGGCCGGAGAGGACGTCCGAGAGCTCGCTTGCAAACTCAGGAGGAAGGAGTGAGTCAACATGGTAGTAGCGCGTAGCTTCCCAGACGACGCGGTAGAGTGATAAATGTGCATCAGTCTGGTGAAACCAAACTCCTGTGGGTTCTTGGGCCAGAAGGGTGGGAGGCATAGCTGGACTGTCGAGGTGTCTTGAAGAGCTGACGCTTGTTGGAGGGTGCGGTCGCATCAGTTATTGTTCGTCCTAGGTCACCACCTTGCAGGTGGCTCAGGAGCCAAAGGACGAGACGGTTAACCACGCATCGGCGCCCAGCCAAAAGAACGCCAGCCGTGATGATGATGATGATTGTGGTTTGGTTAGGAAAGGACGCTAATTTCTGCAGCCCGTGTAGGGAGCACGGCTAAGCGTCCGTGGGGGTAGGTGAAATGGAGCGAAAGAGCTAGAGAGGAGAGAAAGGCCGTAGTGGAGGGCTCCGGAAATTTAGACCACCTGGGGTTCTTTAACGTGCACTGACAACGCACAGTACACGGGCCTCTGGCATTTTCGCCTCCATCGAAAATACCGCCGCGGTGGTGTAGTGGTTACGGTACTCGGCTGCCAGCCGTGGCTTCACGCTCCACTGCCAAGTGCCGCATTTATTTTAGGGGCGAAGCTCCTTAAAGCGGCACCCGTTCGTCCCTCGTCGTAGTCGTAGTAGTGCGTAACCAGTCTTACGCTTTGACCTCCAAGGTGGTGTCGGTGGGAGATTTCTCCTGTGCGTTGTTGAACAATAAAAAATTCGCAGCGTGCGCGTTAACTAAAAGCCGAATTCTTCTGTCTCTCATTCCCTATTAGCAGCCATTTCGTGCGTCCCCGATGTATGTAGTAGTAGTAGTAGTAGTAGTAGTAGTAGGTAGCCACCGGCGCGTGCCTGCTGGAGCGCACGCACGCGCCGAGGGCGAGCGCGTGGCACCTGGCGCTCGCCCTCGCCGCGAGCGCCGGGAGCCACGCGCTCCCCGGCAAACTCGACACTGCCCCGGCAAACGCGAGAGACAACGTTGGCGCAGGCAGCGTCTCCTAGCGAGTTTCTTGATTGAGAAATACCGACTGCTCGCGTTGGAGAAGCGTTCACCGGCAACCCATATATATACACTGGATCTTGCAATGAAGTGCCGGTGGGAGATTTCACTTGTGCATTGTGCATAGTTGAACCGTGAGGATTCGTAGCATGCGCGTTAACTAAATTAATCCGGAAATCGGCACGATCTACGATGCACATCCCGAGCTTCGCCCACTCATCATCATTCACTCCGTGGATATGCTGTAATTGTTTTTCTCTCCCGCGGGCGCGCACTACTCGGTTGTACACGCCGCCCAAAGGAGGGCGCTACACTGCAATTAAAAAGTACCAGAAGTCTATTACTATCACCTTTTGCTCTTGTTTCGCTCAAGGAGGATTAAAAAAAAATGCTGGAGTGGCAACGCCTGCTGCACCTTACCGCAATGGGTGAAGCCGGCATTTGCCTCTGGTTCAGCCCTAAAAGCTTGCCAAAGTGTCCAGAAACCAGTAGCAGTTCAAGCGTTCTTGATCTGCTAATGTATTGTATAGAGCACTTGTAATATAAAAGCGTGTTGTTTTGGATTAATAAACTACCATTGACTGAGCATCAATGCCACGATGTGGCACACAAATTTTTGGACGTTCAGGTTTCACCCAAAAACGAGTACCACAAACAGGCACATCAAGCATTGTCTGTCTAGCAAAGATGACCACTTCAAAGGTGCTAAGGAGCGTGAGGAAAGCGCTTTTTCGCTTGTGCTATCTGGATGCTGTTAATCGATGCCTCTGGTAAGATGGCGGCCGCCGGCTTCACATTTAGGAAAAAATCTCCACTCCAGCATTTTTTTTTTAATCCTCCTTGGTTTCGCTCTTTATTGCAACCCGATTATATATTCCTGAGAGGGGGTGTACTCGTAGTCTTACAAGCACCAGCATCATCATCGCCATGACTCGCGGCAAGTTCCCTCCAGTGGGTTGAACCACGTCACAAGGTTACAACGAATTAGCCAACTAGGCTGGTATGAACGCTGTACCAGCCAGCTCGCATGAAACCTACAGCCAGCAAAGCAAGCCCGTCCACAGGACGCGCGCCGACACCGCCACCACCGGTGCCGTGTTCTTATTTGGCCTCCTCGCCGTCCTACTATTTGTCATTACACCGATGCTCAGAAGGCGAGACGAGAAGCTATTTAGCCAGTTCGAGTCCTGCAGCGCCGACGAGGCGAGGTTCCTGCCCTGCGATCATTGCTCAAACTTCCGTGACTACTTCTGCGTGAGCGACACTCACAACGGCGTATCGCCGTGGATGTCGCCGGCAGTGCGAAGCGGACCATCGTCGACTGCTATCGGACGTGGGCAATACGTCCATTGGAATCACGCTGTGGCTTCTCTGGCACAGCTACGCCAAGCAACACTGGAGGCCCCAGCACGCGTTGCTAGAGTTCACAAGAGCTGTTCTTGATGCTGCCAATCTATCTCGCTCGCGAAGGCCTCTGAGTAGCCTCACGAGTATAGTCCAGCTCATGGCCTTCGTGGAGTTCAGGTTCAACGCACCGGAGGCACTGTCCGCGATAGAAGATAACAGGTATGCTGCAAGTGACGTTTCCGAGATGACCGTGGTATGGGAGGACATTTCAGTGAAGAAAAAAACGAAACTCTGCAGCACTTGCGTGGCAGCCGTCTTGAGAGCATTATTAACGACTACGATGTCAAGGAGACGTTGCCTCGACCAGAAAACCTTGAACTGCCGCGTCATGAGTACAGCGACGACGAAGGTCCAGAAGTGGTAGAAGGAGTCAGCATTGCGAATGCACCACCGTTCAAAGGAGTGGAGTCGGCTGGTTGGAACACCGTGCTAAATATTTTACGGCCAGTATTTCCCAGGTTCGGGTGTTAAAGCTTAGGAAGGAGTACGATGTTGACGGAGCGCTCGGGCGTCAAGCGGCTGACGCTTCTATAGGCGGATCTTTCGTCATCGTGCACACCGTTATAGAGTTGTATGCTCTATTGCAAAGTTACACCATATATGACGTAGTGAAGGACGGGCGAGAATGCTTCGGGAATATGGTGAAAGTTCCCGCTATGGCGGAAGCACTCTTAGCTCAGGTCTTCAGCAGCGCCGAGATTGGCAAGTACTTACGGAAGGTGTTCGCTCGAGTGATGAAGACCTTTTCCGGTCCTCTGCTCGCTTCGAAGGAAGGTGCAAATTCTGCGGGGAAGTTTCTTAGCAACGTATCGTCGGTGCAACCGGACGTTGCCGGGCTTATTACCCAGCCTGCGCCTAGAATGAATTTCTCTTTCGCCTGGAACCTGTTCCATGCGCGAACTTTCGACTTCGAAATCACCCGGCATCACACTGCACGCAAGCTACGCGAAACCCACAGCGCTTCTTCGTCGACCAAATTGACGCGACAAGGTTCTAAAACCTTCGTCTACGCCCGTATCTACGCGGACCTCTATTTCAGGAAACGCAAGCCGCGCGTCATGGACCCGCCGGTCGTGGCAGCCCGTATAGCTAAAGAACTCTGGGCGATCCTGTTCGAAAGAGTGGATGCGTGGTCCAACGAGACCACGCAAAACACATCGGTCTTCCACGAATGTTTCCGGCGAGCATTTTTTCCCGGTGGCAACAGCAACGTCGTACATCAGGACGACAACACCCTGGTCGAGTGGGCAACGGCGCTTGGCACCGTAGTTGATGCTGCTGACAAAATCAAGTGGACGCGACAGAGCCTGCTAGCATCAGACGCGCCTGTATACGAGGGCCGGCTGTGTTATCTCAAGTGGGTGAGTGCCATGTGTAACTTTACGCTGCCTCACGGTATCATGCCGTCAGATATCGTGAACGTGCCTCTGAGGCGCATGACCGATTTAGTGAAGCGTTTCAAGTGTCCCAAGAACTCTCCAATGACTCATATAACTTCTTGTCCTCTCTAGACGAGACAAACGCCTCGCCAGGGTGATTAATGCATTCCACGCAGTACACGGACACATGTGAGGACTTATATAAAGAGAGTGAACTGCCGTTAGTATTGTGTTAGTTATTCTATAAAAAATGAAGAGAGCGTGCAGTGTAGCGAGACTGTTTAATATTGGGTTCTCGCAGAGACCGCTTACTCTAGTACGCATGCCGTGTGTTGGGAGGACTTAACATTGAGAGAAGGCAGCGCAAAATACGGATCTACCGTATGGTTCAATATAATCTCTCAGATGTCGTTGCACAAAAGAGTCGCTGCCTCTGTACAAGATAGCAAATTTGGAGCCATTTTTCGTGTCGTATACCACTGCCAACGTTTGTCGTCTTTACTGAAATATATTTAAAGCGACCAACAACTGACCAGAGCGTGTGAACAGACCTTTGTGCATTTCCAAAGAACTTGAATTATAGTGATGGAATCGAGCACCCTTTTGCGATTTGAACAGGATTTGTATTTTTAAACTGAACTTAAAAATTGCGGCAACTGAAACGTGGCGTAGCCTAGTGGAGACGCCTTGGTATACTGATACTGCGATTTGGAATTTTTGAATCGCCGTACGCCGCCTGCTGGTGTCCGTGCGACCGTAACTCGCCCTCAAAGTTGCAGTCGACACATAGAAACGCCTCTGCGCCCTACTATTTGCTTTCTACGCAGTAAAAGGAGTCGACGCCGAGAAGCAGCGCTGCCTCCGCAGCAACCGAAAACCTGTTTTTAATATCGCCGCATGCGCCCAGTCATTCCCAGGCGCAGCGCGCATGCGCTCTGTGGAGTCATAGCCTGGCGCGAACACACCCGATGGCTGTCGGCCACTGTTTGCAACATGTGTTGCATGTAAGACACCATAGGCAAAATAAAATTCTCATAAAAATATTTCTCGGCGTTTTCGCAGCTGTCATCGCGCGACCGGACGCTCTGACCGATAAGTTTTCCGCTGAAATAAAGAAAACAGGTAGCTTCAAAATTGGTTGTTGGTCCCCTAAATGAGAATAAATGCAATTAGAATGAATCGCCGACCTTGCCCAATAGTCGGGTACTACATGTTCGTAAGTACACGAATAGTGGATTCACGTTTAACTAGCATGCGATTCAGCAATAATAGATTGCGTACGTGGTGCACGCGCCAGAGGCAGTGAACCACGAACGATATAGCAACAATATTTGCAGTAAAGAGGCCACAGCTGCTTACCCTTCGTGGAATGAACACAAGAGCAGAGCGCAGCGTTAAATATAAAAATCGAGAGCTACTTTTCCCTTATTCCGTCGGAAAGTTCGAATACGGAAGCCACCACTTTTCGCTCCTTGGAAAGCCCTCGTCTGTTTCATGTGAAACGTTTCAGTGATACAATTAATCCCGGAGGTCAATCAGCTAATCACCAGCGAACTGACGACTGAACTATATAATTAGCGCGAAGTGGACACACTGTGTGCAAGTGTTTGTCAAGATACAGTCTGTCTAAACGGGGAGAAACTTGACTTCAGCTGAGAAACCACGCTTGAATCTGGCGTATGGCCTGTACTCGATGACCACGTTTCGACCCACAGAAGTGACCACGTTGCCCGGCTTGATTTCGTCGCTGCAGAACCTGCACATGCAAAGAAAATTAAAGGCTTGTGTTACACCGCTGTTAATTATATAATTGAGGGCGAAAACTTGCTGCACATTTGTCAGCGCATTACGTACGTTCAGCGATACTTCTACAACACACGCCCTCGGGCAAGGCGTTCGGAATTGACTTAATCAGTCTCATTGACAAGTATTCGAAGATAGGTCGATATTCCCAGCTCCATGGGAATTCACGTGGATTTGCTCCATGGAAAATCCGGTCGGATCCGTGGAAAATCATGTGCTGCACATACCCACATATGTTGGGGATATCACGCGCTGGTATGGGCCACGCATGATCCTCGAGATCAACAGTCTACATGGATGTGTGCCAAACCCTTACCGAAGCCTTCCGTATGAAATTCCAATGACTTCATATCTTTGCTTATGAATGACATGTACATTTCACATATTTTCATTTATTTGTCAGATCTTTCCAAAGACACTTACGGAAACACATGCAATTATTTGAACAGCCATACGAAACTTCTTGAGAGGAACTTCACCCTACCACTTAGTTAACCTTAGCTATAATTAAATTTATAGTTTAACATAGCAATCAGGGTGGGAATAATAATTTACATCTTACAGGTGCTTCGCGGTGCTATGCCGCACTTATGGGATTTCTATGGCCACGTGATATTTTTTATACTTTGCGCGGCGATGCCATTTCTCGGCAACGTCACTGCGATTTTTTTCAAGGTCACCTTCATATGAGATATGTAAGGCTTGCGCCATAATGACACGTATCATGGAAATGTTAGGCAATAAAGGAATTCGGGAATGTCGCAGTAACTGGGAGGCACAGAAACCACGCAAGTTGATAAAAGAAGTTGGTGTGTACAGTTGCGGGTTAAATATGGTAAACAACCCTACGATCTCAAAAACGACTTCGCTGATCGTGTAAACGGTACCCCTTTCTTCATTAACGGAGATAGGTGCAAGGAGATGACACGTCCAGAATCCAAACGTACTAGCACTAATCAATCGATATGAGGAACAGACAGACAGACAGACAGACAGACAGACAGACAGACAGACAGACAGACAGACAGACAGACAGACAGACAGACAGACAGACAATGAACTTTAATTAATCCTGAGGAGCTACGTAAGGACTCCCTAGCGGGAGGCCGTTGTAACATAAACAAAAATATTGTGAAGCAACACACCTAGCTGGCCTAGTTGCAAATGATTCGTGCTTGTAGAGCGCGAAAGAAATACAGGCAGCGCACAACGCTTGTCCCCGTGTATTTCTCAGCTTCCTCCCTATGCAACCTTCGTCGCGCTTCACAACCAAGGAGCAAAAATATTTTGACCGATACTGGACAGTTTTAGAGCACCTCCCTGGCTTTGAGAGACAAGCATTATGAAGAGTAGAACAATCGTTTGCTATTGCGAAATCCTCCGAACCTTATCACGTGGCTACCGAATGCTCGAGATTCTCAGAATTTTTATGACGACTACCAGGTAGACACCGGCAAAGCTGTAGTATAAGATTTAAAACTAGTCCTACAGCTACATTGTTTCATTTTACTCATCTAACCCAAGCGTGATTCGCGCTCCCGTACTCACGTTTGCCCAAGGTAGAGTGACTGTAGTCGTATTTCCAACCGGTCGTAAATGCAGAACCTGCGGACTCGGTTGTACAGGTCGAAGGCACGGAAGGTGAGTTGAACTTTGTGGTTTGGCGGAGCCTGCGAACACGCAAATGGCGCAGCTGATGCGTCTCATGGGGGGCTTTCCCGATGCTACCATTCGTGGTACCACAATCACGCGTGGTACATACAACACGCACGTGCTCTATGTAACGGCCGTGTCATAGTCAAAGAAACATAGGAAGCTCATGCGTTGGGAGTTCAAAAAATATGAATGGCTCGAAACTCTTTCCTTACCGTGGGTAAGAACACCGTTTTTAGCAGGCTATGCAAGTTCTTTTTTTTTCTGAAAAGACTACAACACCAAGATTTTCTTGCATAACATCAAACAAAAGAAGAATGAATGTTAGTTTTAAAGATAAACGTTTTATTAACGAGATGTGTGTCATAAGTAAGATATAAAACGCTTAGTTAACGATTTTGCATCAAAAGGTAGCAAAATTTGCAAGGAAGCGCTTTTATCTACAAAGAAAAAACAAACAAACATAAATTACAATATATAAGAAATACCCCAACGTCTCTTAAATACTATCTCCTGAAAAATCTGAATTTTTCATGGAACAGAACTTCCGCTACAAAAATTGAACTGCAGGCACCACATGTGGGAGTGTCGCGCGCCTAATCAGTTTCTCGCCGTGAGACATAGCGGTGTGTTCTACGTTTTGCAAAAACACTCCGGTTTTCTGCTCTATTCGTCTCACTGACACTGTCTGTCATTAGGATACATAACAATGAAAACAAAGATCAAGCACTACATATAAAAGCAAAGACACGCTGACGTGGAAAGCGAAACCGATCATTCTGCGGCCGCCGATGTTCCAGGCTGGCTTGCGTCGTTGTCGCTGTAAGAGCCTAAGTCTGACCAAAAAGGCGGCATCCTCATACTAGCTACTACTCGATCCACCGATTACATCGGCCCTGGACGCACCGGGATCAGCATATCTGCGTTCTCTCAAAGCGGGGCGCAGCTTCCGAAGGCGTCCACTCTTGCTTGCTGCTTGACGATCACGAAACTTTGGAGTGGGTGCAAAATTCGTCGCCGCGCGGAGAAGGACATGAACTGATAAATAAAAAGCAAATATGGTGCTTCTACTTCGCGTACGATGGTGTGGCGTGTCCGTGTGCTGCGCGGAAGCACCGGAAAACGGAAGCCCCGTCACGGTGGTCTCGTGGTTATGGCACTCGGCTGCTGATCCGAAGGTCGCTGGATCGAATCGCGGTTGCGGCGGCTGCATTTCGATGGAGGCTAAATGTTGAGGCCCGTGTGCTGTACGATGTCAGTGCACGTTAAAGAACCCCAGGTGGTCGAAATTTCCGGAGACCTCCGCTACGGCGTCTCTCATAATCAGAGCTGGTTTTGAGACGTTAAATCCCATAAATCAATCAATGAAACCGGAAAGCGGAGACTGAAGCCATCGATAGCGGGCGAACAATGCCAAATGGACGCGGTAGACAAAGGGATAAGAAATCCGTACGTACGACATTTGGCATGCTGCGCGAACAGCGTGCTGCGTACGTACGGTTTCTTCGTCTAAGAAGTCAGTATGGCAAAACTAAACGACGTCGCCTGGACCTGTATAAAGGCGGCAAGTTTAGGTCTTTTCATGTTCGTTTTGGCGACTGAATTCAGCATCTCTCCGAGTTTCAAGTCGGAATATCCTGCTATCGATTTTTGGGGTTCTAAGTCCCAAAAAACTTTGGCTACCCGACTCTGTGAGAGTAGGATAGAGACTAGAAAGAGGGAGAAAGAGAGAAGGAAAAAAGGAATTCACTGACTTGTCACATCGCCATAGCTGTGGTTGACCACAGCGAGTTAACTTCAGCAAAGCATCGCCGTTGCTGTGGTTAACTTACTAACTCGAGCTGCTCAGTCACTGTCAGGGCAGTATAGGGCAGTTCACTTACTTGTATCCACCAGACGCAAACACCATCCTGTGGTCGCTGACCCCTAGGATACCCCGGTGACGCAATCGTCTTTTCCCTAATCACGCGGCCACCACAATTTGGTCGAGCTGCAAAGGAAATAACAGAGAATTTATTATGTAGCTCCCTTGACAAGCCCTCTCCCTTTACACCTTCGCGAATTCTCTCGTGCATGCCTACAATAATTTCCTTGAGGATCCCGACATTTGTACCGCATATCAGCGTCTCAAACGGGCGGAGCCTATTTCCACCGTTTTCTAGACCGTGACAGGCAGGCGAACTGTACAGGCGTCTTGACGCCATTCTGTCGCTGCTGCCACTTGAAGCAATCGCCTAACTAGAAGACTTTAGATGCTCTTGTCAATGTCTAAGCCGAACCAGTCGTATCTCAGCTCAGAATCATTCCTTTTCCGAGAACCGTACTAATTTTGTCAAAGCTGTAGGCTTAGCGAGTGCCTGTATGGCAGAACATGAGCTCGGTGATCTACGGTAGCCCGAGGGCAACCAAATCTCAGAGGCCATAATAGTGTACGAATGTTTGCTGTTTCTTTCTCTATAGATGGCGCGAACAGTATGAAAGTCGATAACATATTCATTGTTAGCAAATGTATCGGAGGATTTCATGTTTTCGTCTTTGTGGCAAAGTTATATTAAGTTCAAACCAAACGAGAAAAATAAAGCAGTGCTTGTTGCCAGACCTACAATGACACTCTCAGCTAAATCTGCTGTGTTAGTCCGCGCGAATCCCAATGCGAAAAAGAGCTTGGCATTTTCCGTCCGCGAGGTCCGCGACCGCGGCACGGACGGCACAAAACCGTGACGTCGGGTCACGTGATGCGCCGTCCGCCGCGGAAAAGACGGATTTAGTCCGTCGTGTGGATACACGCTTTTGTGCCGTCCGTGCCGCGGCCGCGGACCTCGCGGACGGAAAATGCCAAGCTCTTTTTCGCATTGGGATTCGCGCGGACTAACACAGCAGATTTAGCTGAGAGTGTCATTGTAGGTCTGGCAACAAGCACTGCTTTATTTTTCTCGTTTGGTTTGAACTTAATATAACTTTGCCACAAAGACGAAAACATGAAATCCTCCGATACATTTGCTAACAATGAATATGTTATCGACTTTCATACTGTTCGCGCCATCTATAGAGAAAAGAAACAAGCAAACATTCGTACACTATTATGGCCTCTGAGATTTGGTTGCCCTCGGGCTACCGTAGATCACCGAGCTCATGTTCTGCCAATACAGGCACTCGCTAAGCCTACAGCTTTGACAAAATTAGTACGGTTCTCGGAAACGGTGCCGAATCGTCATGAATACGTTGCTGGCGAAGCTTTCGGACACAAACCTAAAGCAAATACAAGCGTCAGTTTGGGGCTAACGCCCCGCGCAATGCGCGACGAAGAGCTTAAAGATTCCAAGCGGGCAGCTCTCGCTTCAGACAGTGCCGCCATGTTTATTTTTCTCCGGCGCGTCCGTCTGCTCGCTTCGTCCGTCGTGTGGATGCGCTTCGAAGCCGGACGGGCGGCGGAACGATCGTCCGCGGAAGAGATATCCGCGCAGCCGTCCGTCGTGTGGATACACGCTAAAGAACCCCAGGTGGTCGAAATTTCCGGAGACCTCCGCTACGGCGTCTCTCATAATCAGAGATGGTTTTGGGACGTTAAACCCCACAAATCAATCAATGAAACCGGAAAGCGGAGACTGAAGCCACCGACAGCGGGCGAACAATGCCAAATGGACGCGGTAGACAAAGGGATAAGAAATCCGTACGTACATTTGGCATGCTGCGAGGAACAGCGTGCTGCGTGCGTACGGTTTCTTCGTCTAAGAAGTCAGTATGGCAAAACTAAAAGACGTCGCCTGGACCTGTATAAAGGCGGCAAGTTTAGGTTTTTTCATGTTCGTTTTGGCGACTGAATTCAGCATCTCTCAAAGTTTCAAGTCGGAATATTCTGCTATCGATTTTTGGGTTCTACGACCCAAAAAACTTTGGCTAGCCGACTCTGTGAGAATAGGATAGAGACTAGAAAGAGGGAGAAAGAGAGAAGGAAAAAAGGAATTCACTGACTTGTCACATCGCCATAGCTGTGGTTGACCACAGCGAGTTAACTTCAGCAAAGCATCGCCGTTGCTGTGGTTAACTTACTAACTCGAGCTGCTCAGTCACTGTCAGGGCAGTATAGGGCAGTTCACTTACTTGTATCCACCAGACGCAAACACCATCCTGTGGTCGCTGACCCCTAGGATATCCCGGTGACGCAATCGTCTTTTCCCTAATCACGCGGCCACCACAATTTGGTCGAGCTGCAAAGGAAATAACAGAGAATTTATTATGTAGCTCCCTTGACAAGCCCTCTCCCTTTACACCTTCGCGAATTCTCTCGTGCATGCATACAATAATTTCCTTAAGGATGCTGACATTTTGACCGCCTACCAGCGTCTCAAACGGGCGGAGCCCATTTCCACCGTTTTCTAGACCGTGACAGGCAGGCGAACTGTACAGGCGTCTTGACACCATTCTGTCGCTGCTGCCACTTCAAGCAATCGCCTGAGTAGAAGACTTTAGATGCTCTTGCCTAATCCAAACCAGTCGAATCTCAGCTCAGAATCATTCCTTTTCCGTATACATTGAAGGGACATTCGACTCGTACTCACTGTAGTAAGCACGGCGCAACTTCTCGCACCGCTCTCCCTCCGTGTTGGGCGGGCAGACACACTTGCAGGTGTGGTCGACGAACCCTTCGTTGGCGCACGTTGGTCGGCTCGTGCATGCGGCTAAAACGAGAAAAAAGAAAGGTCGCAAGAGGAATGAGGAACTGACACTGAATGTATGTAACGGTTAGGTGGCACTCTTAGCTCGTGACACTTGGGCGCGCAGGTATCGAGCGCCGTACGACATATTGCAGCTCGCCGTTGTTGACTGCGCTCGTGATGAATGTTTGTACCAATCTAATTGACCGGTGTTTGCACTAATTAAGTCTAATAGCTTGGAAGAGAAAACAGCATCGAATCGTGCCCACAATCAGCGCATCGCTGGCTCCGCACGTTGCCACTTTCATTGCAAGAGAGCCCCTGAGTCAGAAGGAAGGTCCTATTGGACCACAATATTTGCAGGCACGCAATGAAAAATGTTTATTAGTATAACACTTAGGCCTGGAGCTCCTGCTCTAAGTGTCTAAGTGAAAACACCCGTAAGTAAAAACAGCTTAAATCAAGAAGGAGGGGGGGGGGGGGGGTGAGGGGGGCGCCCGCACCACCCGTAGGTATAGAGAGTTTAGACTCATGAAATATATAAAACCTCCTAGCTATTCACTTACCATCGCACCGGTAGAGGAAGTTGGCCTTGCGCCTGTCACGGAACGTCAGTCCGTTCCGCCTGCGGATCAGCGGCGCCAGAAGTGGGTTCACTGTAGTCAGCGTTTTCATCTCCGGCGAAGCTGCGAATGCCTGTATAGTGACAGTCATTCGTTTTTTCTTAACCCACACGAAGCTCAATGTCAAATGCAACCATAGAATAGGCTAATGTTGAAACACAAAGCGACTGCATGATTGCTAACTGGATCTGCAGCTGGATATGTAAGAGATAGTCAAAGAACTGTAGTTTGAGAACTATTCCTGTTACTAACAGTGGCTGAATTTGACTTATGAATAACGCGAAACTCTTTATCTCATTCATTGTGTAGATTAGCGATTCTGATATGCCACAGAGAACACAACGCTGAACAAACACGCTGCAGACACCGTCATTGACAACCATTAAAATTTGGGAAGCTGCAGTCAGAAACACTTCCGGCGATACACTTGTGGTGCAGGATGGGCCCCTCTGGCCCATCGCACGATGAGTCATAAACCCTCCTAACGATCATTTCGGTCAAGTGCTTGTGGAACCTGTACCGCAACACGTACTAGCATTGGTTTTTGCGTTTTGAATGCCTAGTTAGGGATCTTCTTACCGTTGGCGTGTAGTGCATCACGGATGTGTAGTCATATCGTGCACCGTACTCCCTCTTGTTCTGGTCAGGGTCGAACTGGCTGCGCAGTCCTTCCAGGATGTTAGGGTAGTTGACCACCACGTAGCGATCGCGGTCGGCGCGTGACTGTTCGTGCAGGAAGCCAATGGCGTGTCCGATCTCGTGCACCACAGTCCCAAGCTGATAACGTTGCAAAAAAAAAAAGTCAGGGTTTAATTGCAGGGTATAGACTTTGATTAGGTACCTTCCCTCTCTTGAAGGCCGAAGTAGGCTGTTAATCCTCGCCTCTCCGTGAGGTGTTAGTTAGCAAACCGTTTAGACTACAAGGAGTTGCACAATGCGAAAGAAGAACAGGCAAGAAGAGACACACAACGACCCAACACGGGCACTGCGCCCGTGTGTGCCTCCTGTGCCTTCCTTGTTGTCCCTCATTGTCTACTGCTCCAGAACGCCCGGCACTGTAGACCGCGTGCCAAATAGTTCGTGAACGATTTCTTCTGGAAGCTTGTTGAGTAGCCTTGCCATTGTGTAAAGGTTTGCCTATTCACACACACACACACACACACACACACACACACACACACACACACACACACACACACACACACACACACACACACACACACACACACACACACACACACACATAGGGATGGTAAATTCGATGAACGATTAATCGATTAATCGATTAAATGTACACCGTTAATCGATTAATCGTCATCGATTTCCACCTTTCAGTTAATCGAATTAATCGATTAAAGCTCTTCGATTAATCGATTACGGCCCCCCCCTGACCCCAACACCGCCCCTTGGCCGGAGCGCATGATTGTGAGGCGCGCGACGCCGTGACGCAGATGTCGAGCGCATATTTTTACGCAAGTCGAAGGAGCCCGGAACCGCAGGCGGCCATACCCAATAGAGATAGAAATGAACTCGACCCGATCTCCGTCGCCTACACCGTTTTATTTAACCCCCAAATGTTACTGACTTTTCGTGCAAGTGTCACATTGTAATATGCGCTGCTTATTTCCTGACTGGTTCAGTTCTTATTGCCGTCTTATTTTACTCCTTAGCGAATTAAAGATTATTTGTCACCAATGAAAGAAATAGAGATAACGTATTGGAAGGTAGAGAGAGCGGCCTGATCTAGTACGCCCGGCCTTCTACTGTACTTTGGAACAACGCAACAGGGGAAAAAGAGTGATGAAGTATGATGATGGGGATAAGAATGAGTGATCCGTATATACGTAAGACATGACTGCTTGCGCAAAGGGGACATGGACGCTAGTAATCATTTTTCATTACGCTTGGTACCAACTATATAGCCCAACTGTCCGCCTTAACGCTTGCAGTTAGTCCAACTTATGGCAGCTATTCACTTCTGCAAAACAGCGTGCTATGACGCGGGAAATGTCGACTCAGCTCTCTTGACATAAACACTCATAATAGTCAAACCCCAGCACGTGTAACTAGGACCTCGCCTCCACTTGAAACGTGACGGGGGCCGCCATTAGTTGGGCGAATATGCTGTGCAGGGGAACGCACTCGAGGATTATGAAAAAGATCTAATAGTCGCATAAAGGCAATAAGCCGCTTTAGCTGCATATATGAGTCTAATAGTCGCTTTTCATAATCCGCAACTTTGCGAATTGGTATACCGAACGTCTAGCATCCAGTCCATTTGTATTGAATAAATGACCTGGTAGCATTTGGTAATTCTGTATGGTCGCCTATTTCGGGTGAAATACAGTTTTCATCTATCGCTTGTACTCCCATGTCAGCCAGCCTAGAGGCCGTCGTCTACTGCTATGTCACGAATGGATAACGGTCGCGAAATACTGTGTGTTCTAATCTCTGATACATTATACAGCGCTCACAGTTCGATCTGTGCGCGCGATTAAAAAGGTGCGCGTAGCGCCGAGTTAAGTCGGCGACCAGGTGAAACCTGGAGGAGGAGGGAAGGAGAAAACAGAAAGGCAGGGAGGTTAACCAGAAAGGTGTCCGGTTGGCTACCCTACACTGGGGAATGGGGAATAGAAAGATGGGAGAGAGAGAAGGAAGGGGAATAAGGAAAAAGACGTTGTAGGACAAGTCCGACTGTCAAAGGCGTTCGCGCAAACCAGTCATCTTCAAAAAGCGCAAAAGTGCTTTTAGTGCCTTGTGGGCCGACGAGCGATGAGTGCGGTGATCGAGTATCATCTGTAAGGAAAGTGGCCGATCGTCAAGGTGGCGTAGCGTCTCAGCAAGGGTTTTCCTTTCCTCGACGAATCGCGGACAGTGGCACAGCAGACACTGGCACAGCTGCCGTTTGCTCTAGCCGAGAGGAAAGACTCATGTCACTCTATTTCCCACAGATGCCTGCACTGATGGCTTGTTTGAGTGCTGTGCAATCTCTCATGAGTGACCTCAAGGGAGAGGTGACGTCAGTTCGTGGTTATAATATTATTGACGGCTTCCACAATATCTAACGGACAGAGAATTGTTGCCGTCCCTACAAGAGCGAGCGTCTTTAACTTTCCTTTCCTCCTCGTCTCTCTTTTTTTAAATCTTTCTCGGTATTGCCTCACCCTCGGCCACACTGCGTGTTTCCGGTGCGACTTTCCAACTAGTGGTAGTCGAAAGCGCCTCCAATTTCGGTTCGCTCTAGTCGGCAGACTTCGACGGCATACGACCTGCTGCCCAATCGTCCGTGGGTCATGGCCACTCAAGAAATCTTGGACCCTTGACAACATCCAAAGACGACAAGCTCCCTATGTTCAGTGGGCGAAAGTGCGAATATTCACACAGCCGCTAATGCGCACATGTGATCTCTAGCGCATCGGATAACTTGCGTCGATATCAAACACAAGCAACGCCTCTCAAACAACAAGACATCATTTTTCAAGCACTTATAAAAAATGTCGATTAATCGATTAAAATATCACAGCCAAAATAATTAATCGATGAAAGGCTAAACCGACGAACGATTAACGATTAATCGATTAAAAAATTTAATCGACCATCCCTACACACACACACACACACACACACACACACACACACACACACACACACACACACACACACACACACGCACACACACGCACACACACACACGCACACACACACACACACACACACACACTAACTGGTTGTCAGGATACGTAAATTCTCGCATTTCATATCTATTTAAGCAAAACAAGCGATTCGCTTGAAGGTAAAGGATGAGAGAGACACACGAAACTACGCAGAGAAAGGCAGAAGCGTTCTGACTTGCGGTAAAGTGATTGCATGCATCACTATCCCACCCCTGCCCCTTTGCGTCATCAACGGTGCATTCATTTTCACTCACCGTCTCACAGCCATCGCCAATCGATATGGGCTGAAGAGAGCCCACGTGGCCAAATCGAGACCAGCACCTGCGCCGAATTTTTGAAAAGAAGATGCGCTGTAAAGATCGCGCAGTGTGCTAAACACAAACTCAAGGCTGCTTTCCATCGGCGTGAATAACGGTAATCGTGGCACCAATGCCCATGGCAACCGGGAGCCTGAGCCTCATCGGAATTACTTGGATTTGCCTAAACGTAGTCCTTCTGGATTCAGGTAGCTTTGCTGAGTTTGGTTAAACAACTATTTCCAAAGGTATTGTACTTTCTTTCTGCAGCTATTCGTTTTGATTAGACAGGCATGCGGAGCTGTAAAAGTTCATCCTTATGTTTACAAATATAGGGCTTGCACTTCTAAAACCTAGGTCGGTAGAGCATATTGCAACTGAAAAACATTTGAATTAACATCAATTTACTACTACTACTACTACTACTACTACTACTACTAGTACTTGGTATGCGCACAAGGATAGAAAGGAAAGAAAGAGCAAATGAAACAAGATGCTCTACCGATTGAGCTATGCAGGCGGTCGTTCCAACGTCCACATTATTGGGTATTTCTGTGAATTTATTCCTGGGAGTGTTTGTCAGCGCCACTCCTAGCCATAGCAGCAAGTATGGAACACTTTTTTCTCCAGACGGCGCCACGTAGTAGGTGACCGCATTACGTACTACGTGGTCAATGGTTCAAATGAAATTTCTGGTACTTGCATCGTTAATACTTTTACTCCTTTATAACACACTGTAGTTTATTTACGCCAAGAGGGTACCATACAGGCCCCGACAGGCGCAGCCAGCATCTGTGACGTCCAGTGTGACGTCAGCCATTACCTATGACGCCACGTCGAGTGTGTTTGCGAGCTTTAACGGTAGCTTGGTCGCTTATTTCTTTTCAGCACGGTTAATTGCCTATTGAGACTTTTCTTACGGAAGGAGTAGTGCGCATGACAACGTCGAGGCGCAGTTTACTAAAGCAATTGAAGTAACTTTTCTAAGCTAAAAAATGACTATCGGGAAACCTTCAGAATTTAGATGAGAACAAGCCCGCTTGTAAAACTACCTGTTTGCTCTTCACAGCATGCGAAAGCGATAACTCGGTGCATCAACATACACATTTTTGAAACATAGGTGAGAGAATTTGGCTGCGGTGAGCTCGTAGGAATTGTATAAGGAATTGCAGAATTTTATATTGAGACCACTGCTTCCTAAATGAATTTGCTTTAGAACTATCCAATTGTACCATACTTACGAAACATCCTTAAGCAGCCGTAATCGCCTAAAGCCTTGGACCTATGTCAACATTCCCGATATGCAATAAATATCTCAGTGTAATGACGTGGACTCGCTATAATGAAAGCGTTTAGACGAAAATTTAGTATCCTATAACTCAGCGGCTTTCGGAAATTGAGAAGTTCTGGGTCCCTATTCACAGACAAGGCAATTTCTTAAGCTCAAATTCGTAAGAGAATATTTCTGCCACTCTTTCTCCTAAACACACCATTATTTAAAGCTAGTGACAAGTTTCGCGTCCGTACTTAATTAGTTATCCTGTAAGGATTACGAAGAAAAAGTTTACGGCAAGCAACACTTACACTTAGAATGAAAAGTGTTCGCGAATTCGGTACCTAATTACCAGCACTACCATGGGAGAATAGAAAGGCAGGCCGGTACGGAATACATTTCCGCCATGGTACTTACCCTCTGCCCCTGATGAAGAGAATGAAGTCCGTGGTTGTGTCATCCCTCTCAAGTTCGCGGAACATTAGGCACGAGTTGTTCATCCAATGGGCGACTCCCTGCCGGATCAAGTCTGCTTCGTTGGCCGCTGGGCAGAAAATTATAATTTGATTAACGCCATTGCCAACTCGTAAACTGGGTGTACAGAATGAGGAGGTAACGTTTAACGACCACACAAAACTTGGTAGCCCAGTCTCCGGTCTCCTGATTTGGTACATCATAGAGCTTCCGAAACCAAAGCGGCACCACAACTTTTGTAGCCTACATGACGCACTCACGCGTACGTAGAAACCTCCGGCATGCTTATTGGCTGGTAGCCAATAAATTAATGGGTACTGAATGCGGAAGTGCCGGTGCAGTGACCCAGGATGTGTTTGTTCAATCGATAGCCATCGTACAGCCGAAGTCATGCGATCTGTGTGACGTCGCATAACCCATGGAGCGTGGTCTAGGTATTGTTTGTCTTTGTGATCCTCGTGTGGTTTTCATACTTACACGCGTACTTTTGTTTTCTCTACGGGGATCGCCGTCACCACTTTCTTCTGAAGCGCAGCGCAGTCCGGGTTTTTCTTGCATGCCGCCACGAGAATGCTATCGACCGTTCTACAAACTTCGCAAGCCCGACGCGCACATTTGGGTGGTTTCTAGAATCTTAGTGATGGTATGAGAACGCGCTGAGACGAATGTATAAAAGCCGACTCATTTCAGCGGTCGTCCGTTTTTACCGTCGACCGGCGACTGTTCACGACTCTGTCATCTTGCAGTGAGATTTGTCTTGCTTTGCTGCGCACAGGTTCGCCGAATAAACAGTTCGACTGACAACGCCTTGAGTTGTGCTGCGAACTTCATAGCCACGAACACGTGACACCTGGTGGAGGTGCTTCTTTGTCCATGAGCTGTACGCTCCCGACCAGCCGAGAACCGCGCCCGCTGACTACATCACCAGAGTACTGACTACCTCACTCGCTACGCCAGAACAGGTAGCCAAGTTCTTTGTTGAGAATATTATTTTACGTCACGGAGCCCCAGAAGTCCTCATCGCCGACAGAGGTACGACTTTTACGGCTTACTTAAGTCAGGCGATACTGGGATACAGGCAGGCAAGCTACTGTCAGGCCACTGTCTGCCACCCGCAGAGGAATGGCCTCACCGAGAGTCTGAATAAGACCATCGCAGACATACTGGCCATGTACGTCGACGTCGAACACAACACATGGGACGCCATCCTTCCGTACGTGGCCTTCGCGTACAACATGGCGGTGCAAGAACAACACGTATGATTGCTAGAAGCTTGTCTACGGAGGGAGCCGAGGAGCAACGACGCTTGACGCCGTGCTAGCGGTTGTCACAGACGAAGAAGACCTCGACGTTGCCAGCTACTTGGAGTGCGCGGAATAAGCTCGACAGCTTGCTCGCCTACGTAGCAAGAACCAGAAGACGATCGATAACCTTCGAGGACGCCACACAGAATACAAACCCGGTGATATAGTCTGGGTCTGGACTCTGATACAGAGGCGCGCACTGAGTGAAAAGCTCCTGCGGCGCTACTTTGGACCCTACAAGGTACTAGACGTTGTGGTCCACTGGACCATGAAGTCGCGCCCGATGGCTTAACGTCATCTCAGCGGCGCCGCGCACCTCCCGAAGTTGTACACGTGGCGCGCCTTAAACCTTATTACGCGCTCTAGTTAACTGTGACACGTGATCATCTTACTTCATTTATTGCAAGTATTTTCACTTTCTTGTTCTGTTTTCAGCATCGGGACAGTGCTTTTTCAGAGGGGGGAAGTAACACGCGGACATGCTTTGTTTTGTCTACGGGGAGCGCCGTTAGGACTTTCTCTGACGCGCGTGCCGGCTGGGCTTATTTTGCATGTCGCTTCGAGAATGCTACCGCCCGATCTACAAACATGGCATGCCGACTTTCACATATGAATGTCTTCTAGAATCTCAGTAAAAGTACGAGAACGCGCCGAGTGTAAAAAGCCGACGCATTTCACCACTCGTCAGTTTTTACCATCGACTGTTCACGCCACTACCGTCTCGCAGTATGATTCACTTTGCTTTGTTGGGCACAGGATCGCCCAATAAACATTTCGACTGACGACGCCTTGAGTTGTGCTGCGTCCCTCATTGCCGCGGCCTCGTGAAAATATAAGTGGCACTTCACCTAGGAACAAGGAAATACGTTTGTTCGCAAGATCTACAACGTGCCGAGTCCCGCATTGTGATCAGACTTTTGCTTATGATGGCGTAAATGAGCCTTCTGCTTGGAAAAACGAAGAGTCAGAACGACGAAAGAAATTAAATGGCAAAAGAGCATGATCAGCTTCGTCCCATGTATGAAGACGTCAAAAGGCGTCGCTTGCGGCCAACCAACAGGCATCCAACCTGTACCTATCAACAACCGCTATTTCACTCGTGCTTCATATCTTTTCTCTGAAAGAATCAGGCTCGACCTCGGCCGCCCTGGTCGCATTTGCGATGAAATCTACAATGCTAGAGGAACCTTAATTGTGCGTTTTTGGAGCCCGTTATATGAAACCCAGGTGTTCGAAATTGCTGGAGGCCTTCACTACGACGCGCCTCACAATCATATCTTTCTCGTATAACTGGTAATACTCACAGCTCTCACTGATCTTGTACGGCACAATTCCTCCGGGCCAAGTAATGTTCCTGGAAGGCACCAGGGCGTACATATCCAGCAGGTCGCGCTCGGTCATCAGCATGTCGCCCTGGAACATCGCCTGTCCGCCATCCAGCTTGGGAACCTCATACAGCATCTGCCTATACTACACGTGGAACAAAAAAGAAAATCGGCAGGCGTGACGCTCCCAATACACAAGACAATAAAAATCCCGCTGCACATTGGCAACGCATCAAGCTCAGAGCTCTGCAAGCCAAAAGGCCACTGGGAACGGAAATAGTCAAGGCTTGGCTAAGATAAATGCCGTGGCAACAAAATAGAGAACCTAAGGAACACCATTTTTTTATAAAAAGCGAGATTTGTTACACCACTTCCTTCGAACACTCTTATGAAAGCTATGTAACTGGAACCGTGTTCACAAAAGCCCCGGACGATGACAATTTTCGTAAAGGAATATTTCACCCAATCCTGACGGGCAATGAGTAGCAAACGGCAAAAAGCATATGCGAAAGAGAGGTTTTGTGAATTCCACCTCAGGTTGCTGTATATTACCAGTTGCCTTTCCGTATAGCATATTGCTTTTGATTTCTTAGTAATAAAGCTTTCCGTACGGTCTGGTGTTAGCTAATTTTGAGAGCCGCGCGCACATGTACAACGTCTCCATCCGCAGTATATTTGCTACCGCTGTATAAGTTCTCCTTCAGCAGACACAGGGAAAAAAGTCCACACTATCTTTACTAGCCGACCTGTGTACCTGTGGATCTCCGATTAATATGCCTCGAACCGGAGGTGATAGCCTGCACTCCTACTCATACCTTGCTGCAAAATTGACTTCACTAACCAGCATTATCAACGTTTGATATCACTAAAGCACAATATAAAGTTGTACAGATTTGTTGTCAAAATATATTTGGTGGCGACTGAAGCTTTCTGAAGTTCGTTTGAAGTTATTTCTAAAAAAAAAAAAAGAAGTTTAGCTTTCACCGCAGTTTTCTGAAAATATATTACAGGGCTCCCGACTGCCTGTTGGCAGCTTTTCTTCCCTTGTCCCCCATCTTTGAAACGTGATCGGAAGTAATGATTCGATTTCAATCGAAGTTGGTCGATTACCACGTGTGTAAGTCTCAATAGCCCTTTTTTCATGGACGGAAAAGCGCCATGACTTGGGATCGCCGAAATCAACTGGAAGTCCATGCCCCCGCAAACCTCCGCCACGCAGCGGTAGAGCGTCGTGTAGGTACGCCATCGCACTCATACGCCGGGTGTCACCGTCCTCATCGCGCGCTGACATTCAAAAAACATGGCGCGTACTTTGTTACTCACGGAGTCTATGCGCAGTTACCCTCCTGAAAAATGTCCACTCTCAAAGTTGTTCTTTTCCTTAAAAATCCTTTCTCACATCTATCCTTCTAGTTGTACTTCGCCAGCACTTAGCTCTGAACACTTCGCCTGCCTATAAAGGTGCAGTCACTTACCATATCGGCTTTATCTCTTCTGTCTTGAATCACCTCTTGATGACCGGGGGCAAGGTGTTCGATAGTCTGAATTGGGACAAAAGTGCAATCGCATTACTGACAGGTGTATTGAAATGTAGCGCTGATGTTGCACAATATTCCGTTTTGTTCGACTCTTATATAAGGGGAATAGATATCGAGTGATCGATAAATTAGTTGCGTGTGGGCCCGACAGAAAGTAAATGCCATGATACAGTTCCTACTCATAGGTTCCTATACAAGTTCCTGGAAACATCAATTATTTTTGCGGAATTCTTAAAATTAAAACAGTTAATGAATAAAACTGTCAAAGTTTTGGACGCTGTGTTGAGAACTAAAACGATAACACGAAATCTGTCGAGCCAGCACAAAAAGCAACAGTACTAAATGGCGCGTAAAATATTAATTAACACAGGCAATACTTCATTTCCCAAAGTTTACGTTGAATTCTACGAATGCAATCAACACGTTCGGTTTGGCTTTTGGCTGTTTTCATAAAAAGTTTCCAGAGATGTTGTCCCGTCGGAAATTTTACTGAATGGCATTATGAAATACCAAAACCGATAAACTGTACAAAGTAGACAAGACGCTTCTTGTGGATCAATCTTATAAGGTCGTAGATGGTATGCGAACGAAAGGACACTTTGTTAAGCATTTTAGCAGGAGTGAGACAACACTTGCGAATTTTTTCCTCCAAGATGACTTCTCTTTAAATGTAAGCCATTAAAAGTGATGTCGCCAATGAACATTTGCAGTGATAAATGCCGTGAGCTGTTGTGGGAATCTGTATACTTGACTCATTTGAAACCATTATCACACGTGCCTCAATATAAAAACAGAAGCGGCAATCCGGTTACCTGACCTATATTTCTTTCTGTCAGTTCTTTCTCGGAAATTCAATCTGCATTTGTTTTACTTCGCGATATTGCGAGCGTTATCAGTGTCATCAGCAAAACTATCAACCACGCGTTGTTCAGCAACAGTCACCTACGTCGACGACTTGTTGGCATGCCGGGAATGCTCAAAGAGTTTCTCACCTCTTCAAACTGCGCACAGGCCAGTCCAAGCAAAACGAAAAACAGCGTCGTCCCTCTTGGTATCATCATGACTATCGAATACCGAATTACACTTGGATCAGCGGCGATCAGGCCCTTTGCTTGAACAATCAGCACGGTGTAGAGGACGTCTTTGAGAGGCGCCGCTAATTACCTACGCAATACACACACTTCGCCCAGATGCTTAACCAGTACAACAGTAACCGTAGCTTCCGTGGAGCACGTGCGGAAGCTAGTGGCACGCAGAACTGAAAACTCCGGCCCAGAACCCTCTTTGTCGTTAGAGACAGTCAAGCAGCCGCGGCCAGGGTTAATATCCCGGTGGCTCTAAACTGCACCGCGCACGTGTAAGGCACCGATACCCCCACTGCAGCAGTGTCGAGCTTATACGAGTTTCCACCAGGAAGCCTCAGGTCAGAGCGGACGCAACGGGGAGCGTATACAGCTGCAAAAGGAGGGGTAGAGGAAGGGTATTACTGGTGAGGCGCGAAAGTTTGAAAGGAAGGCGATAAAACGGTGGCACACCTTAGCCACTGGGCGGGCATCCTGTGGAAAGCGGCACGTAAGGTAGCAGCGGCTGCGGGGAGCGGAACCAGAGGCGGAAGAGAGGTGCAGCTGCCGCGTAGGGGCGTAGGCGCGCGTAGGAGCGTAGGCGCACACGCAACGGCCCCAGCGGCTGGCGGGATTTTTCGGGAGCCCTGCACGGAATTACGACTGCCTAAATTAAGCGCACCCTTCTCGTTAAAACCGGCGCAGGATTATCTCTCTATCCAGTTTCCGGCAAGAAACGCTGAGCGTTCCGTTAGCAGTGCAAGGCAAGTGTGACTGCCACTCGTATTCCTGGGCCATTACCCTACCACGTTATGGTAATTATATAATCACCGCACCTGAAGTCAAACTCTTGTTTACTTGCCTAGGTTGCCGCAGCAGCATACTCTAATGTGTAGAGTTATACGCACACTCTTTGTTCAGGTGCTGCAACAGTGACGCACGAAATGCGCTGCGCTCACCAGCCATCGCTGATTGGCCTCCCTTACTAAACTGAAAGATAATACCGCTGAAGGACACAGTTTGAGGTCAAAAGACTGAAATAGGTGCTTCAGGAAATGTAACGAAAGCGGTGTTGAAAGCGATAGTTGCCATGAAATCCCCAAGGTCATTGTCGTTGCCTTGGCCATTTCACCGCATCATGAGGTCAGTGATGTTTTTGTGTTAAGAACGTGAAGCCTGTTAGCCTATCAATACGAAGTACATTTCTTACATATTTCAGCAGTCTGTAAGCGCTTATAATATACGTAAACGTGGGCTTCAATGTCATAGTGTGTGGGCTGCAGATCAGTTACTAGGGGACCTGAAAACACTCGCACAGAGGCGCATAACTCAATCTCAAGGTGGCCCGTACTAAGAAGCGTTTGTATCCTTTTAACAACGAATCTGTTTAACCTTTTAGTTACTTCGTCCGTATCACGCGTGTGATCTGGCAGTGACCTTGCCTAGCAACGATGCGGCGCTCCATCTATGAGCATAACCTTGTATGATCTCGACGTCATGCTACATCACGTAACATGACGTCACAACAACACGTTACCAGAAGAAGAAGAAGATGAAGATGGTGATGATGATGATGATGTCTCTCTGGTAAATGAGTAAAGGACATCGTTCAGGTGCCTTAACACCTGTAGCATCCTGACAGTGAGTTATGGTGATCCGATGCATATCCTATGCTTTGCGGATGAAGGGGCACTTTTTCATGCAAAATCCACAATGACACATGTGTTGCACAGAGGGAGCTGAAGACATTTATTCTGTCTCCGGCAGCATCTGGCAGGGCCTGCGAAGCATCTGCAAAATTCGAAAACATAGCATTATATGTGGGCACTTGCGCAGCGCATGAGTGCACAAGCTGCTGACGAGACAGAACTATACCCCTCGGCAATGCGTTGGCAGCTCTTCCAGTAGCAGCGCTTCCGACCCTTCTAATAGTTTCAAATGTCGAGAAGACAGCTGCCGCGTAGGGCGTAGGCGCGCGTAGGAGCGTAGGCGCACACGCAACGGCCCCAGCGGCTGGCGGGATTTTTTCGGGGCCCTGCACGGAATTACGACTGCCTAAATTAAGCGCACCCTTCTCGTTTAAAACCGGCGCAGGATTATCTCTCTATCCAGTTTCCGGCAAGAAAACGCTGAGCGTTCCGTTAGCAGTGCAAGGCAAGTGTGACTGCCACTCGTATTCCTGGGCCATTACCCTACCACGTTATGGTAATTATATAATCACCGCACCTGAAGTCAAACTCTTTGTTTACTGCCTAGGTGCCGCAGCAGCATACTCTAATGTGTAGAGTTATACGCACACTCTTTGTTCAGGTGCTGCAACAGTGACGCACGAAACGCGCTGCGCTCACCAGCCATCGCTGATTGGCCTCCCTTACTAAACAAAGATAATACCGCTGAAGGACACAGTTTGAGGTCAAAAGACTGAAATAGGTGTTTCAGTCTTTTGCGGTGTTGAAAGCGATAGTTGCCATGAAATTCCCAAGGTCATTGTCGTTGCCTTGGCCATTTCACCGCATCATGAGGTCAGTGATGTTTTTGTGTTAAGATCGTGAAGCTGTTAGCCTATCAATACGAAGTACATTTCTTACATATTTCAGCATGTCTGTCAGCGCTAATAATATACGCAAACGTGGGCTTCAATGTCATCGTGTGTGGGCTGATCAGTTACTAGGGGACCTGAAAACACTCGCACAGAGGCGCATAACTCAATCTCAAGGTGGCCCGTACTAAGAAACGTTTGTATCCTTTTAACAACGAAGCTGTTTAACCTTTTAGTTACTTCGTCCGTATCACGCGTGTGATCTGACAGTGACCTTGCCTAGCAACGATGCGGCGCTCCATCTATGAGCATAACCTTGTATGATCTCGACGTCATGCTACATCACGTAACATGACGTCACAACGACACGATAACAGAAGAAGAAGATGAAGATGGTGATGATGATGATGTCTCTCTGGTAAATGAGTAAAGGACATCGTTCAGGTGCCTTAACACCTGTAGCATCCTGACAGTGAGTTATGGTGATCCGATGCATATCCTATGCTTTGCGGATGAAGGGGCACTTTTTCATGCAAAATCCACAATGACACATGTGTTGCACAGAGGGAGCTGAAGACATTTATTCTGTCTCCGGCAGCATCTTGCAGGCCTTGCGAAGCATCTGCAAAATTCGAAAACATAGCATTATATGTGGGCACTTGCGCAGCGCATGAGTGCACAAGCTGCTGACGAGACAGAACTATACCCCTCCGGCAATGCGTTGGCAGCTCTTCCAGTAGCAGCGCTTCCGATCCTTCTAATAGTTAAAATGCCGAGAAGGGCAACACATAATCCTGGTGTCGTCCGTAGGGACTTGAATAGCGTAGAGCTGTCCTCGCTAGTGGAGGAGCTTATAGGTTTCCTTTGAGCGGCGGTAAATGTTGCAGTATAGGGTGGCATGGCCTAATTGCCTAATAATGCAGCGAGCTATGCTGGCGAACAAATACACAAGCGGGCGAGACAACCACGACAAGGTTACGACTCGGAACACTCACCTTGAAGACGGCCGTGCTCGAACACTGTACCCACTCCTCCATCTAAGGAACAAGTGGAATAAAAAGGCAGCGTTGCTGTCCGTTAATAATGCACTTACTGTTCTTTCTAAATATCTACTACGTGCTTAGCCATGTGATTGCTGGTTAGGTTATGTCTATGATTATGCCCATATCTGGTGATTCACATACACGATGCATATACCATCCACTGACTGTGGGCTTTCTTGTGCGCCGATATTTTGTTCCTTTATTAGACAATATAATAATAACTTCAGAGGCTTTACGTCCCAAAACCACGACATGGTTATGAAAGACGCCCTAGTGAATGGCGTCGGGTGTTTCGGCCACCTGGGGTTCTTTAACGTGCACGGACTTCACACAGTACACGGACTTCAACATTTCACCTCCTTCGAAATGCAGCCGCCGCGGCTGGGATTTGATCACGAACCTTCGGATCAGCAAGTCACTTGACCACTGTGGCAAGGCTATTCCTTTATTCGAGACTTTTCCCAAGTGTGTCGCTATGTTCTTGAACTTGCATACATGTACACCGAGAGAAAAGCATTCATGGACAACATGCAAAAAAGTGGGCTTCCGCATGGGAGCACTGAAGAAATTATATATCCGGAAGGGACACGGTCGGTTCGCAAGAAGGTGTCAGCTCTGCTTGTAGCGTTTCTTCAAGAGACAGGATTGAGTGACACGTGGTGAACAACGCGACATGGACAGAGACGCTCGGGCGGAGCAATTGCCGGCCAGGTCTGCCAGGCTAACACCGCCTGTAGCCACAACACCACCACCACCACCATCTGTGTGTGATTGTTTTACTCTTCTTGTTCTGGTGGCACCTACTATTGCAGTGATTATGAGTGATTACTTCTCATACTGAATCATGCGTGTTGAACGTCTATACCACTGAAAAAAACAAACAAAAACAAGTAGCCGGCGCTTCGTGTGTGCCTTAACATCCCCTTGATTCATATAAAAAAAAACGTAGCAACAATATCAGCTTTACGATACGTCCTTAGTGTAACTTTAGTTGCAAGTCGGCTAAACACAATGGAAAGATATGAAACACAGAATTCTTGTGAGATGTGGAATCGCGGTCCGCTTTCTGAAAATGTGCGGCACTTTTCGGCCTTTGCACTAGTAACGTTATGAAGCATTTATAGCAAAGCTGCATGCACTTCATCTCGCACTGTGGCATTAGTTTCTGTAACGTTAAAAGCTGTGTCCCCTCTGAGTGTGCGCAGAGCACGGATAACATTTATCAGAATGGTGAAAAATAAGTTTGTTCAAGGACAGGAGTTAACCAGCCAAGATTAAATTTAGTGCGTGCAATAGCCATGATGTTGCCCCATTACTCGTTCATGTCACATAATACGCAAATGAAAGAAAATGGAAAGCTGGAATACCGTGGGTTGCCTACATAAGTAGTCAGTTACACCACAATTAATTACGTTTTACGAATTAGTCATGGCGAACGACTGACCCGTAAATTGTTAACGTTAACAATATGAAAAATGTTTTCCTTGAATAAGTTCCACGAGGTATATTTACTAAGCAATACTTCACGTTATTTTCAATTGAAAACAAAATAGAGAATAACTTCCATTTCCCTTTCAATTGTGTGTTGAGAGCTTGCTATTATTGAACCAGTGCGACTCTTCTAATCAAAGGTATCTTACATAGATGCTACACGCAGTTAAAATGCCTGAGACCAGTTCAATATCTTAATTTAGATTTATTCCTGATTAATATAGCGATATTTTGTGTGTACTGATATTATTATATTAAGCACACGATACATAGTAGCTGCGTCTTACTTTTCATGAAGCAACGGTAAACTCAAGTCTTGTATTTACCCGTTATTGCGCTATATGTTAGTTGAAAATGTTATTTAGCAGTTGTAGCATTGTAAAATGGCAATGGTATACTTTCTTTCATACTGCGTGTCATCTACTGGCTGCTAAAATTATTCACGGAGCGTGATTATATGTTAAGCGTATCGGTGCCTTTTTATACATTTCTGCCAAGATACTGAAGAAATTTTCTCTCTTTTATGTATTACAAGGTTGCAAAGGTCGCCTCTAATGCCTACGTAACGCTATTGAACTTTAGAAAATTTAACATTTTGCTTGAGATGTAAGTAACTTACAGTTCAAACATTGCCCGAACGTCACTACAATTTCACAAATGGTAAAATCCGGGGCGCACTTAGTGGTGGCTACGTGACAGGAGACAGACATCTCATGCCGCTCATGAAAGCACTTTTATTTCCAATGCTTGTACAGCCACCATTCTGCAGAGGCTATAGCAGTTAACGTCCAGAGGTTAGGTTTTTAATGTCATCCACAACATGTGCATAACCTAGACGTTCAAACCTCGAGGGAAGCCTGGCAAATAAATCTTGCGCTTGCAGTAGCTTTCTTAAATTCGGAGTGGACGACACCGTTACCATCATCTGGAGAGATGCTAATTATTTACCCATGCACTTGAAATATTCGCTGCACAACAGGAAGTGCATTTTTGTAGCACGATGTGAATAGCAAAATAAATGCCCTTTTCTGTCCCAATCCGCTAGTTTATTCTTTTATTTTTGGTCAAAAACTAGATTTATGCAATCGAGGCGTCTTATGTCAAAGCATATTGTTGCTCAGAGGCGGCAGGGATTTTTCTGATACTTTATACGATAGCCAGTATGTATACGGGACACTTGGTGTTGTCTAAACTTTCTTTGTGTTGGGATGTCCAGTAAAAATTGCAGGAAGCTGAAGCTTCGCCTGTAAAAGTGGAACGTGATAGCGTGGTGAGCGCCATGTTGATGACGAAGTTATCCACTCTGCTCAACACCCCCACTATTTAAGTGTCACTGCCCGGGCTCGCCGCTGTTGGTATGGTAGAAATGCATCCGTCAGCCTCGTCACTTGCAACCTCATACCTTCCTTTATCACATGGAGGCGCGACTTCTGTAGTACTGCTTCTTAATCAACTTAGGACGCTCGGTAACGGAAGGTGTTAGGTCGCAAGTGACGAGGCTGACGGATGCTGGATACCCGAAACCTGTAATATGAGTAAAGTGTGATAAACTGGTGAAGGCAGTAAAAAAGTAGCGTGATGCGCCACGCAGCAGTAAAAGCAAAGGAAGAGGAGCATTTTGCTATGATTTCGTACCAGCACAAAGTAGCACACAATTTGAAAAACGTAGCGCAGCGGTGTGGTGTCAGCGTCGTATTCTCAGCCCCTCAGAAAATGTCGCGTTTGTGTGCTAGTGTAATGAATGTGGTTGACGAGGCACCCAACGACAGTCCTTTTGTCTGCAAGGTTCTGCATAATAAAGGGTCAACCTTAGTGCCCTGCGCCTGCGCAGTGGTCTATGAGTTCCCCTTCTCATGTGGATGTGTATGCGTCGGTCAGACGGCAGGATGCATGAATAATCGGCTCAAAGATCATCTGAAACTAGCACATCAGATGGTTATTCCTACGTGGCTAAACACTGCAACAAGAGCACGTGCCTTCCACTTATTAATCAAACTAAGGTTTTGTACCTTCATAAGGGCCCCACTGCTCAAGCTGTTTGAGGCGTATAAGGTTAAAACTACACGGAGCTATGTATGCGAACCTTCGGTGTCTCTTTCCGATTGTGAGATAGGTTTTTTAGGATTTACCTTCTGACAACATATCTATGTTTGGATGGCCAATTAGCTATTTTCATGTTCACCTGTACATACGTCATTTTCACCCATTAAACACTCAGTTGCGAGTCTGCGCACGTTTTGTCTGCCTCTTCTTTATCCGTGTGTGCTAGCGCAGTTAAATAAGTTTTACGATTTACGGCCATGAACTTGCCTTTTTGAAGCAGCTGCAGCCAACAAGGTCGGTGATGAGCTCGCGGAAGAACTCGGGAACATGAGCCATGCGGCTGCTGACGTACTTGTCGATGCCTTCCTTGTTGCAGACACCGTTCACCGACTGTGAATGTGTGGGCGAGTTAAAACACGTTAGCACCCTGGTTATAAACATCATAATAAACTAACTTAAGGCACTCGGGGTTCAAATGTAAGGCAGTAAGCCTGAAAACGGAAGAGGTTAAACCGAGAGAAGTTGCAACGTGGCAGTGTCTTCACTCTCCGATGAAGTACACCGCTGTCGTTTTCAATTTCATCGGAAATATTTTGTTTAATAGGTGCGTTACGTGGAAATTCATCATTAAAATATTACCTTGTATGCGCTTGTAGGCCCGAAAAACATATCGCATGGCTTCTTTGTGGGACTGAGTGGGAGATTGGAAATACTCGCTAAATGAGCGAACGGTGACACAAATCGAAGTGGAATTGTTTGCTGTATCTCTGGGCACGTGCTATGCACTTGAAATATTTTAAAACGCACATCTAATATTATTGGAACACCAAGAGCAGGTCAACTTCGATATTAAGGCGAAATAACTGATGTTTTAGACAACGTAACTCGTTAACGCATCGCTTCTAGCAGCTGCCACGGTGCGATGCTGAAGCATTGTTTGAAGCTACAGCTATACTCATGCAGTGATTCGGCGTGCCGCTTGAGAGCGAAATGGAATGGACATCCCGAAGAATTACTACAGGTATTTGCTGCATGAGCTGAACCACTCAGGGACACAGCCGAGGGCGTGGCGAATACGTCGCTATTCGTAGGGACGCCTGCATGGACGACAAATGCAGTATTAAAGTGAGTTGCCGACTGCGGTCAAATGAAATGTGAAAATTTAAAAAAAACAAACCTCGAAGGTGCAGCATACCTATATCGGCAGTCCGTGTGTTTACATCACGTTGTGTCTGGACAACAAGATCCTTGCGGAAAAATTTGTGCACGTTCTAAGTTATCAATGATGTGACGTCAACTACCAAAGTAGCGGCCAAAAATGCTAGCAGTCAACTTTGCATGACAACTATAATGTGCGGTTAAATGGCACAAGTTGACGTTTTTGGGCAAGTGTGCGCTTACTTGCTTGAAATTTCACCAGAAACGTTACATCACGTTACCACGTCATATGAACCAAACCTCCCAGCATGGAAGCTAAACGATTAAGTATAGCAAGTGCAAACAGTTGTCTCAATACTGTGTCAGCATTCCCTCGCTATCACTAGCCAGAAAAGAACTACCATTCATCAATTTCTCTACGTATGCGCATGCCTGAGTGTCTTCAATCTCACGTGTATATTTGTGACTTGGCTGCAAATAAAACATTGTTGAAGGTCAGCACGTTTGTGCCTCCCTTTATGTTACGTGCCCGTCTTAAAATGCGTCCCACTTAACCGGGAAGAGTCTTGCATAATTTACTGGTCACGCTCAGCGAGTAAATGTCCTTGAGGCGCTCGCATTTGAGACGAGCAATGGAAAAGTCACACAACTTTTTCCATACTGCACCCGAGACCGACAGTTCTGGACTCTCATCTTAGCTCTTTCTCTCCCACTTCCTACGCGTAGGATATCAAACTGAACAGTTTACATAACTATTTCACGTTTCCTTTTTTTTCCACTTTCTTCGTTCAATCATCATCATCATCATCATCATCAGCCTGTCTACGCCCACTGCAGGGCAAAGGCCTCTCCCATGGATCACCAATTATCCCTGTCCTGTGCTAACTGGGCCCAATTTATCCCCGCAAACTTCCTGATCTCATCTGCCCACCTAACTTTCTGCCGCCCCCTGCTACGCTTGCCTTCTCTAGGAATCCACTCCGTTACCCTTAATGACCAACGGTTGTCTTGTCTTCGCATTACATGGCCCGTCCAGGCCCATTTCTTCTTCTTAATTTCTATTAGTATGTCCCTATTACCTAACACGCGTTTGTTCCCTAACCCACACCGCTCTCTTCTTGTCCCTTAAGGTTACACACTGTAAACAAAAATTACCCGAGATGGGAGCTTTTACCAGCGCGTCAACCAAAAAAACTCGCATGCCCCAACCATTTACTCCGTCATAGCGGATTGAATTCGGCGCATGACATCATTTTACCACCATTGCTAAGTGACGGAGTATAAAAACGACATGACCTTATTATACTACCCACACGGAGTTTCAGTTCACGTGGTCCCAACCCCCACATGGGAGTTTTTAACAGCCGTCTTCGGTTGCGACGCTCTTGCGGCGGTGTGATGTGTGTGTGTATGCGCGCTTGAGCTCGCGCGTCTGTTTAGTGCTTCCGTGTGATGCTCCAGTGCATTGCTTGGTTCGACGAATCGTCGGTGGGATTTGTATCTGTGCGTGCTCGCACTTGTGCTTAGTGCGTCCAAGTGAAGCGCCACTTCGTTTTTTTAAACGAGTCTTGAGTGCGCAGTGAGTTTGCAACGGCCGATCAGTGTTCTGTGTAAACGTGTCAAGGCTCTTTCCACTGGTGACCGCTCTGCTCCTCCAGCCAGACGCCGAATGCCGCGCATCGACCAGACCACCACAGTGATGCGCGAATCGGAAATATTTTGTTACGAAGTGGCTGGGGCACCACCGCCCAGCGAGTGTTGACGTGGTTTTAGGCTTCCGAAATTATCAAGATTGTATGCGGACAAGCCAGGATTATCGGAAAGCAAACGTCAAGGCTATCGACCGGAAGGAGAAAGGACCAAAAGGATACCAAATTTGCCCAGGTAGATCGAATATTAATAAAATTATGCAAGAAATTGTCCCGGACCACGCCTAGGCTTAGCTGGCTTCAGCAAAAGCTCATACATTGATGTAAACATAAACTCCCATATAGGTACCCGCAAGAGCTCCGCGATGGATGTAAACAAATACTCCCATAGCTACCCGCAAAAGCTCCTCGATGGATGTAAATACAGCTGCGGTCAAGCGGAGTAAATCTTTTACTCCGCATGACCGGAGTATATTAAACTCTCATCAGGGAATGCGCTAGAGAACAGATCCATTTACTCCCATCTCGGGTAATTTTTGTTTACAGTGCACCAACCATTTTCCGTTCCATAGCTCGCTGCGTCGTCCTCAATTTAAGATGAACCCTCTTAGTTAACCTCCAAGTTTCTGCGCCGTAGGTGAGTACCGGTAAGATGCAGCTGTTATACACTTTCCTCTTCAGAGACAATGGTAAGCTACCATTAATTATCTGAGAATGCTTGCCCAATGCACTTCACCCCATTCTAATCCTCCTAATAACCTCAGCCTCATGATTCGGATCAGAGGTCACTACCTGGCCTAAGTAGACATATTCACTTACTACTTCCAGTGCCTCGCCGGCTATATGAAATCGCTGTACTCTCCCAAGGCTATTGACATTACTTTAACTTTCTGCATATTAATTTTCAGGCCCACTGTTATACTTTGCCTGTTAAGGTCAGTAATCATGCTTTGTAATTCATCTCCCGAGTTACTTAGCAAGACAATGTCATCAGAAAATCGGAGGTTACTGAGGTATTCCCCATTAACCCTTACGCCCACCTGTTCCCAATCCAGCGTTCTAAATACTTCTTGTAAACATGCTGTGAATAACATTGGAGAGATTGTGTCACCTTGTCTTACGCCCTTCCTTATATAGGTATCTTTCTGCTCTCCTTATGGAGGACTATGGTGGCTGTGGAGCCGTTGTAGATGTCTTCCAGTAGTCTTACGTAGTGCTCGTCTACGCCCTGATTCCGCAATGCCTGCATGACTGCTGAGGTATCGACCGAGTCGAATGCCTTCTCGTAATCTATTATACTCCCCGCATTTCTCTATCACCTGATTGCGCGGTGGCGCGCAATCCTCTATGCTCTACCTCTACGCGGTGGCGTAATGGTAGAGCATCCGCCTCGCGTGCAAAAGGACCGTGGTTCGAATCCCGGTTCCGGGCAATTCTCCACCGGATTGAAAAAAAAAAATCCGCGTGTTGACCGAATTGCATAAGGAGGCTTGGGGTGCGGCCGGATTCCGGCGACCATAACCGGTAAGGCACTCCCTCACCAGAGCAGGATTGGCCACCCTGGTTCAGTAACGGCCACAACCTCCCATGAATACGCCAATTAACCCTCGGCCCTCAGTCCCCAGCGGCTGCGAAGCAACTGACCATGGCGGCGGTCAGACCTGTGACGCAGCAGAGGGTGCCAAGAATCTCTGGGTCCGGACAGGCCGCCACTGGAATCTGACCCTGGCAACGTTTAACGCAAGAACTTTATCTAGCGAGGGAAGTCTAGAGGTACTGTTTGAAGAATTAGCGGGCATTAAATGGGACGTTATAGGGCTCAGTGAGGTTAGGAGGACGGGTGAAGCCTTTACACTGCTGAGAAATGGGCACATCCTATGTTATCGTGGCCTAGAAGACAAAAGAGAACTAGGAGTGGGATTTCTGGTCAACAAGACCATTGCTGGCAACATAGTAGAATACTATAGCATTAACGAGAGGGTAGCAGGTCTTGTAATTAAGCTTAATAAGAGGTACAAATTGAAGGTGGTACAGGGCTATGCACCAACATCCAGCCATGACGAAAGTAAAGACGCAGTACACTATTGTGATGGGAGACTTCAATGCTAAGGTAGGCAAGAGGCAGGCTGGAGACAAGGCAGTCGGGAACTATGGCTTGGGTTGTAGGAATGACAGAGGGGACTTATTAGTAGAGTTTGCCGAGCGGAATAATCTGCGTATCATGAACACGTTCTTCCGTAAACGGGAGAATCGGAAGTGATGATGATGATGTATGATGTTTTCTGGCGCAAGGGCCGTTTCACGGCCAAAGAGCGCCATTTCATGGGACAAAAGATGTGAGCAATGGTTATGGTAACTGGCTGTAAAGGGGCCTAAAATTCCACGCGCGAAAGGCGGGTAAAATATACATTTTAAAATAATGGCAGTGGCAGGAAATGTGTGCAGTGAGAACGAATGGCAAAACCGTCATGACAATAAAACTATGGAGACAGGGTATGAGCACGAAAGCCTCGTCAGTGCCCTTGTATCCAAGGGCCACGAGGCAGGTGCTTTACAATGTGTCTACCGCAGCAACGACTTCTCTTCAGAGGTCGTGCTGTGGATTACCAGGGTAAATAACATGAAAACTACGAACATCCTTTAAAAACGCGAACAGTGAATCATGTTTGAAGAGCGGATCCCTACCGATGAACATCGCTGGATGAAGAGGCATTTGTTCTCGATAGATTAATGGGAAATGCTTTTTTCTAATAGGATCTAAATGACTGCATTGAATGAGAAGATGTAGCACGGTAAGGGGTTGACCACATTTATCGCACATGGGTGGGTCACCACCACACAGAAGGTGTGAGTGTGTACTGTGTGTGTGTCCTGTTCTTAACCTTGTAAGTGATACTTGTGTTCGGCGTGACTTTGATACGGGCGGCCAGTCACCAAGGCGCGGCTTGATAACGTGCAGTTTATTTTGCATGTGTCCATCCCATGATCTCTGCCAATATGCTCTGAGCTGTCGTTTGAGGAAGGGTTTTAAGTCAAGCGCAGGAACAGCTATGTCTGTATTGGCAGTGCTCTCGTGGACGGATGCAGCTAGCTGGTCTGCCATCACGTTACCTTGGATCTCGCGATGCCCAGGCACCCAGCACACTACGACTTGTTGTTTGAATGTGTAGGCTGTGCATAGAAGTGAGTAGAGCGAGACAAGGACGGGGTTTTTGTGTTTTTTAAGGGTTTTCAGAGCTTTTACCACGCTTAGAGAATCGGTGTATATTATTGCCTTTTGTAGTTTTAGTTGCTTAATGTGTTTAACGGCCGCAAGTATCGCATAGGCTTCCGCTGTGAAGATGCTTGTATTAGGATGCAGAAGGCCGGCATCTGAAAAGGATGGTCCGACCGCTGCGTAGGACACACCATATTGAGACTTCGATGCATCGGTAAAATATTCAGGATAGGTGTACTTGTGCTGTAGTTCTAGGAAGTATGTATGGATGTGTGCAATCGGCGCATGCTTCGTCACATGTAAAAAAGATACATCACAGTCTATGAGCTGCCACTGCCATGGCGGCAGCTGTACAGCGGGGGACATCACGTGGTGCTCCAACAGTGGGACTTCCATTTCTCGGGCAAGACGTCGTACACGTAGCGAGTATGGTGCTCTCAATGCAGGACGATTATTAAATAGCTGAGAGCTAGATAGATCATTTACAGCACTGTACGTAGGATGTTCATTGTTTGCGCTGACCTTTAGAAAATAGATAAAGGAACTGTAGCTTCTCTGCAAATCAAGTGACCATTCGTTAGATTCCGCGTAAAGGCTTTCTACAGGAGTCGTCCGAAAAGCACCCGTAGAAAGGCGGATGCCTAGATGGTGGACCGGGTCCAGCATCTTTAATGCGCTTGGTGTGGCCGAGTGATAAATTATGGCCCCATAGTCTAGACGTGTAAGTATGAGACTTTTGTAGAGATTCATAATGCATTTTCTATCACTGCCCCATGACGTACGCGACAAAACCTTGAGAATATTCATAGTTTTCATACACTTATTTTTTAGGTGTTTTATATGTGGTACAAATGATAGTTTCGCGTCTAAAATAACACCTAGGAACTTGTGTTCTGTTCTTAAAGACAATGGATGTCCCTGTAGATGAATATCTGGTTCGAGGTTCACGCCTCTTTTCCTGGAAAAAAGAACGCAGGTGCTTTTTTGTGGATTGAAGCTGAACCCATTTTCGTCGGCCCATTTTGACACCTTATTAAGAGCAAGCTGAACCTGGCGCTCGCATATTGCTATATTACAAGATTTAAAACCAATCTGGATATCATCAACATAGACTGAATAGAACATATTCCGCGGGATACACAAACGCAAGGAATTCACTTTTATAATAAAAAGTGTACAACTGAGTACGCCACCCTGAGGTACTCCGGTCTCCTGGACAAATGGACGTGACAGAACTTTGCCGACACGAACACGAAATGTTCGGTCGGACAGGTAGCTCTCGATTATATTCAGCATTTTTCCACGTATACCCAGTTCCGAGAGGTCCCTCAATATCCCAAAGCGCCATGTAGTATCATACGCTTTTTGCATGTCAAGAAAAACAGAAAGGAAAAACTGCTTGTGTACGAAAGCTTCACGGATGTTTGTCTCAATGCGCACGAGATGATCAGCTGTAGATCGACCCTCTCGAAAACCGCACTGATATGGGTCAAGCATTCTTTCGGATTCCAGGAAGTGTAGCAGCCGACGGTTGATCATCTTCTCAAAAAGTTTACACAGGCAACTTGTTAAAGCTATAGGCCTATAGCTTGAAACCAAAGATGGATCCCTTCCCTGTTTCAAAACAGGGATAACAATAGCTTGTTTCCAAGAACTAGGTATTTCACCCGAGAACCATATGGCATTGTACAGGGAAAGGAGCGTTTTTTGCGTTTCGGAAGGTAAGTGTTTCAGCATTTCATATACCACACGGTCAGAGCCCGGGGCAGATTTGCTGCAGCAGTTTAGCGATGCCTGCAATTCAGCTATGTGGAAAGGTTCGTTGTAGGCCTCGTATCGTGCAGATTTTCGTTCTAGTTTCTGTGCCTCTATTCTTGCTTTATAGTGTTGAAAATTTTCAGAGTAATGTGCCGAGCTGGAAACATGTTCAAAGTGCGCACCCAGGAAGTTCGCCTGGTCTTCCAGGGTGTTGCCCTGTGCATTTACTAAAGGGAGTGAATATGTTTCTCGGCCTCTTATTTTATTAAACCTTCTCCAGACCTTAGCTTCGTCTGTATACGAGTTTATACTCAACAGATACTTCTGCCAGCTCTCTTTCCGGGCCCGCCGGCGTGTCCTCCTGCCTTGAGATTTGATGCGTTTAAAATTCACTAAATTCTCTGCCGTTGGGGAGTTACGGAGCAGCCGCCATGCCTTGTTCTGCATTTTCCGCGCATTTCTGCATTCATCGTTCCACCAGGGAACACGTCGTTTGGGACCTGTGCCCTTCGTTTCAGGAACACACTGCGACGCAGCATAAATTATAAGAGCTGTAAAATACTTTACCGCATCATCTATGGTTAGTGCGGACATCTCGGCCCATGTCACGTGGGTAAGAGCTCGGTACTGTTCCCAATTGGCCGAGTCGAGTTTCCACCGAGGAACTTGCGGAGGAAGCTCATTTTGTTTCGGCGTACTTAGGATTATCGGGAAATGGTCACTACCATAAGGGTTTTTAAAAACACTCCATTTAAAATACGGTAAAAGCGTCGGCGATGAAATACTAAGATCTATGGCAGAGTATGACTTGTTAGCGAGGTTAAAATATGTGGGCTCCTTCATGTTCAGGAGGCATACTCCGGAGGACAAAAGAAGTTCTTCTATAAGGCGACCTCGCGCATCGCAGCGAGAATCGCCCCATAGGCTACTGTGTGCGTTATAATCTCCAAGAACCAAAAATGGTTCCGGTAGTTCCCCTATTAATGTTTCAAGATCGCGCTTCTGAAGGTGATAATGTGGTGGTATGTACAAGGAGCAGATAGTAATGAGTTTATCGAAAAATACTGCTCGGATGGCCACTGCCTCAAGAGCCGTTTGGAGCTTCACATGCTGGCATGCCACACTTTTGTCCACGATTATGGCAACGCCTCCAGAAGATGCAACAACATCTTCGCGATCTTTCCGAAAAATTAAGTGTTGTCGGAGGAAGTTTGTCTGTCTAGATGATAGGTGTGTTTCTTGGACACACAGCACTTTTGGATTAAATTCGCTTAGAAGCTCTTGGATGTCGTCTAGGTTTCGCAGTAATCCTCTGACGTTCCACTGCATGATTTTGTACATGTTGAAAAAAAAATGTGCTGTGTGTCTCAAAATTTATAGAATAAAGCTTACTTAACAGGGCCCTTGTTAGGCCCTGTAATTGGCGTCTTCTCTTTTTTGGAGCGGTCGAGAGAAGCTCGCCGCTCCTTCGACGCCACCAGCGCCGTTTGGTTTGGACTGGTGTCCATGGCCTCTTCCGAGGCACTGGACACCCGTTCCATGGAGTGGTGTCGCGTAGACTTCGTCTGGTGAGACGAAGCCTTAGACCCCACCGCACCGGAGGTCGACGTGGCCTCCTTGGCCCCTACGGTGCTCGTAGTGGCCACCGGTGTGGTCTGGTTGAGGGTGGGCGGGGCAGGCTGGGCTGCTCCCACCATGGGGGCGGGTGGCGTTTGCCTCGGCACACTGCGCGTGGTCCGGGCAACCGCGATAGGCCGTTGTGGTGCTGCCCCCTGTCGCACCACTTCGGCAAAAGACGTTTTCAATGCGAAAGACGGTGAAATGCGTTGTCGTGCCTCACGGAAAGTAATGTTCTCTTTGACTTTTAGAGTTATAATTTCTTTTTCTCTCCTCCAAGCTGGACAGGCTCTGGAGTACGCAGGGTGGTCCCCATCGCAGTTCGCACAGTGTGTCTCGTCGTGAGTGCAGTCTTCAGCAGAATGGCCTGTTGTTCCACATTTTGGGCAAGTAAGCTGCCCTCGGCAGCTCTGAGAAGCGTGACCAAACCGTTGGCATTTAAAGCAACGTCGCGGGTTGGGGATGTACGGTCTAACATGAAGTTTCACGTAGCCGGTTTCTAGAGTCTCAGGTAGGATATTCGAACTGAAAGTAAGTATGAGATGTTTAGTCGGGATTTCATTGTTGTTTCGCCTGATTGTGATGCGCTGAACTTGTATAACGTCTTGATCTTTCCATCCATCCAGGAGCTCTGCTTCACTCAGTTCTACAAGATCTTCGTCGGACACTACGCCTTTTACGGTGTTCATTGTGCGATGTGCTGTCACAGAGATCGGAAAATTGCCAAATGACACAAGGTGTCCTAGTTTGTCGTACTGTTCTTTGTCACGGATTTCAAGAAGAAGATCGCCGCTTCCCATTTTCGTAGCTTTATAGCCTGGGCCAATTGCATCAGTCAAGGATTTGGAAACAAGAAATGGTGACATAGTTCGGACTGTTTTGGTTTCATGTTTACTGTGCACAACGTGGTACTTAGGAAAAGCTTGCTTCTGTTTCGCAAAAAGGAACGGTGTATCTTCGGTGCGCCACCTCTTCAGGGAGCGATCAGGGAATGTGGGTAGGGAGTTTGCCATGCGAAATGTGGAAAATTCGGCGGCGATGGTGGCCGCCCACCACCGAGCCCAACAAGGGGACGCTACAAGGTTGAGTAACACTTGGAGACGCCAGCCATGCATCGCCGCTATAACCAAATATAACTATCCAAGGTTGGATAATTACACAAGGTTAACCCTCGCCGCCTGGAAAAGTCAGAAGTGAACAGAAGAGATGAGGAGACAGGAAAGACTTAAAGTGAGAGAGAAAGACGAAGCTAAGAGGAGAGAGAGACAGGAAAAGGCGACTGCCGATTTCCCCCGGGTGGGTCAGTCCGGGGGTGCCGTCTACGGGAAGCACGGGCCAAAGGGGTGTGTTGCCTCTTCCGGGGGGCCTTAAAGGTCCAATCACCCGGCGTCGGCTCAACCCCCAGGATCCCCTTTTCCCCGGACACGGCTAAGCCACGCACGGCGACACGTGGGAGGGGGTCGAAACCCCCCCATTGGCTCGGGTCCGTGGTGTCGCCACACACCAAACGCCTGCAGAAGCAGACGCCCCTGCGGGGAGAATCGGAAGTGGACGGGGAAAAGCCCGAATGGCGAGCATAAAAATGAAATAGACTACATACTGTGCGAGAACCCTGGCGTCTTGCAGGATGTGGAAGTGCTGGGCAGAGTTAGGTGCAGTGACCACAGGATGGTGAGATCTCGAATTGGGCTAGACTTTAGGAGGGACCGCAATAAGCTAGTACGAAAGACGCCGATCAGTGAGCTAGCTGTAAGACGGAAAGTCGAGGGATTCCAGATAGCGCTGCAGAACAGATATTCAGCTCTAACAGACCAAGCAGACAATTGCGTTCAGGAAGTAAGCGATAATCTCACGCGGATTGTCACGGAATGTGCAATAGAAGTAGGAGGTAAGATCGGTAGAGAGATTATTAGCAAACTTTCCCAGGAGACGAAAGACTAGATTAGAAAGCGGCAAGGCATGACAGTATCAAATGAAATGGACAGAATAGAACTAGCGGAGCTTTCGAAGTTAATCAATAAGCGTAAGACAGCCGACATACGAAAGTATAATATGGAGCGGATTGAGCATGCTCTAAAGAACGGAAGGAGCCTGAAAGCGGCGAAGAGACGTCTATAGGCATAGGTAGAAATCAGATGTATGCATTACGAGACAGGCAAGGCAATGTGATCACGAATAGGGATGAGATAGTGATAATCGCCGAGGAGTTTTACAGAGATCTCTACAGTAGTCATGATAACCAGAATAGTGAACGGGGAAGCAGTTTAGAAGAGGCTGACATTCCGCCAGTACTGACAGAGGAAGTAATGAAAGCTTTGAAAGAGATGCAAGCGGGAAAGGCACCCGGTGAGGATCAGATAACAGCAGAACTGCTAAAGGATGGTGGGCAGATTATACTGGAAAAACTGGCAAGCCTGTATACGCAATGCCTAATGACTGCGAGCATACCGGAATCTTGGAAGAATGCTAACATCATCCTAATCCATAAGAAAGGCGACACAAAGGACTTGGAAAATTACAGGCCGATTAGCTTACTGTCAGTCGTTTACAAAGTGTTTACCAAGGTAATCACTAACAGAATTTGTGCCACCTTAGATTTCAGTCAACCTAAGGAAAAAGCAGGGTTTCGTAAAGGCTACTCAACAATAGACCATATTCACACTATCTTCATTCTATATTTCCATGCAAAACTGCTAAACAGGGGTATTGTGGACCCTCTGAGAAATTTTCCGAACTCAGGCAGCGCTGCAAAGGCGAAATAAATAAATAAATATCGTGGCTGTATGACCGGATCTCGGCATGGTTCCTACACGCTGTTAACGACTCAGTCACAGCTCCTTTTCTCTTTTTTCTTCACACTTTCACACACTTTTGTGGGTACTGCTCGCCTCGGAGCTCCACAAAGAAAGCACATGGTTTGTAGGCATAAGCCTCCGGGTGAATCTTGTACTCACGATTCCTGTCGTGTCCGTAAAGCAGACTCGCATCTGGCGAAAAGATAGGATGGGAATTAGTGGGCACTTTAAAAGACACTATGAGGGTAATTAAAGTGTAGCGGCAAGAATTTAGACACCTGTGCTAAATTCAGCCAAGTAACAGTGTTGAGCCTGTCTACAAAGCCAAACGTACTACAGCTATAGTTCTCTTGTCTTGAAGAGTTGCTAGTACTCTAAGCAAAGCAGTTGATAATGGCATTGGTACTTAATATTTGACTTGGCATAAATGCAAAACGCAAAACACGTATGTAGAACCGCGACTTATAAGTGATTTATAACTTATCGCGCAATGAATACATTTCAATGAATACGATTTCCCTCGGGATATGATATCTAGGTCAATACGGGTTCAAAAGAAGAAGCCATAGTGCTGAAGAGGCGACAGCAGATGACAGCGGCTCGGCGCTATGGCTTCTTCTTATGAAACGAAACAACTAGCCCCAGAAAATCGGAACTCCGATATGGATTTTGGCTATTTCAGCTAGGCATCGTTGCCACGTGATTGGACATATTTAAAAGAATATGCATGCGGGCTCCTATACCCCTATATACCTCCTATATGCGGGATTTTATATAGGAACAAGGCTAAACGAGAATTTACAGAGCAAATGATGCAATACCCCGGCAAGCGCAGAAACATGACTGTTTCTTAGACACTTTTTAAAACGCTACCGTAACATCAACCGGCTTGAGCAAGCAGCGTGCCTGAGATTTGTTGAGTACACGTATCGTTTAACTTCATCGCAAGTTAAAAAACAACGCTGCGTATGTGAGCTGCAAGTGGCTAGTAAATTACGAAATTGTGGAAGGAACCAAGAGGAAAAGCAAGTTTCTCTAAACGGCAAGCACCAGAATATGCTGAGAGATCGAAAACCCGTGGCCACATTGCTGCTGTCTTACCGTGTGTATGTCTTTATTTCCTTTGGAGTAGCATTCATCCATAACGGCTGCGTCCTGCAATTGTATGCGAGAGAGGGAAGACGTACTTAAATCATCCATACAGTGGTATTGTGTTCGCTTTCAAGGCAATTCCCGCTGAATATCGCATAGCTAGCAGCTCTGGAAGCTTAAAATTTATTAATATCTAGAATTTGTGAACGTCAACTTTCCTCCAATGTAGCATAGCCTTATACGACTTCAAGGATTGGAAAATTCACGTGAAATACTTTGCGTGTATGCGTATGGACACATTCCACTTATACTGGTGTCACACGGGCGTATCGAAGGCCTTCGAACCGAGAGTCCATCGACTCAAAGGTCAAGTTTGAGCTGCTACACGGGCGGTTTCGATGGCGGTCGAGTCGATAGTCTATCGAATCAACGGACCACCCGACAACTCCTTCGGGACTTCGAAGGCTCTTGAGCGACGGAAGCGGAAGCGGCGCGAACTCCGAGACTTGGCGCATCGGCATCTCGCGGACGCGTTAGTTTCGGAGGTCACGGACATACTTATGTCGTTGTATCAATAAGTAGAATCACACACCCATGAAAAATATTGGAAACCTGCTGAGAGGCCAACGTTCTCTCTTTATTGCATTAGTTCTAGAACGAATAAGCCGTCACTGTCATAAAAAACAAATGCCATGGAAACACTGCGTGTGGCGCCATCTCGCGTCTACGAATCAAACCACTCTTGAGGCTCACGCTAGAAACTTAGACTTAGCAGTGTCAAAATCGGCACGTTTTCTGAATAATTACTACAAAACGTCGCACACACTTTCTCCCTTTTGGTGCATGAGATTAAGGGCAGGCTCAATTTAAAGTTTGTTTCTTGCCGTCGGTGCAAATAGCAAGCGACTAGTGCGAATTCCAATTGAAGCGGGTGCTTTGGTTACCGCCATGTTGTTGCGAAATCACTCGGCGACTCAACGGCCATTCAAAACTCCCGTGTAGCAGCGCCAGAACTTATTTTTTAGTCGATAGAGTCGTGGGCTTTTCGAACGTCGTCGACTCGAAGGCCTTCCAATGTACCCGTGTGACACAGGTATTATGCTATTGAGGCTTCGTCTTCTGAGTGCTAGGTGTAGCTCGGCGCGTACTTCTGACTTGTCAGATGTGAGTGCTACTTTATCACACTATAAAAGCAATGAGGAAACAAGAAAAGGTAGACGTAGTTAACGGGCATCGAATCAGACGGAGAAGCCCACAACCCCCGTCCACAGCATCAGCGCTCTAAATACCTGAGCATTGCTTTTATGATACGATAAAACACGCAGCAGGTAGGTATCCGCATGAGGGGGTTTTTGGACGTTCCTTATTCTCCACGTCCTTGCGTTCCGGCTAGCAGACATCTCGACTGGGTGTCTCTTTTACAATACACGATTACCGTACTTCGTTTGCTTGCTTTGCGGATACGAAAGTTTGCCGTAGTAAATTAAGATGAACTAGCTATAGAGACCTCGTTACAAAGTGGGAATAGCCACCTCGTTTTATTGCGATAGCAATTATTTTCTATTAATTAGAGAAAACAAAACTACTGCCCATATCTCTCGCAATGTTCTATATTGCTCATTTTATTTTCGTCGTCTTTGGGGTAGAAAGGAATGTAGTACAGCTTGTTGTTGGCATAGTTCGTTTCGTCTTTCAGCATCAACACCAACGACAAAAGATTTTCATGCTTTGGTGTTGGAGCGACGGTGTTATAAGAGCTGGCGAGCTTCTTGCTATGGAGGAAAATCCTCCAGGTTTAAGTACCTCTAGCTGTAGTTCTCTGAGGTCACACAAAAAGGCAAATTAATTAAAAGACAGATTAATGAACCGGTTAACGCAATGAGTACGCGGGCTCACATTCGAACTCAGCGAGCAACGTTTCTGAGCGATGCGCTACTCATACCTTGGAATCGGCGTGTAACATCCTCAGAAGAGAGAGCACGAGTCGATTAACTTGCGGTTTGTCCAAAGCGCTGTCGACTGCGTCGTAGATAAGTTGTAGACGAAAGTCTGCGGGCACGCAAATGACATCGACAATGTTATGAACCGAGGGCTAAATGCGCTTTGGGCTATGGCGGTATGAGCAAGCAAGGTCTAGCGTCAGGAAGGGGCTATAGTTCGGGGTGCCTCGCCAGCTATATGCTTGGACTTGTAGCAACAATAATTCGTTTTTAGTCACCACTGACATAGGAGGCATCCACATTATGTCTATGTGCCCCATTTGTTTTAAACTCATTTAAAATAGAATACTTCGAAAAATGCAAAGTAGCAAAGAGTGCTCCACATGGGTAACTTCCCTCATTTTATTTCGCCTTGCCTCTCTCCTAGAAGCTTAAAATCTTAAGTGACAGGATGGCTTATAGGCACGAAACGTGGATAGAAAGACTGCGGCAGATTGGCTTGTCTAATTCGTGGAGCTAATGTGTTTACAGCCGTGTCATACGCAAACATCGTTTACCACCTCAGGAGGCCGTACTGAGCGAAATCCAATGAGAGTATGCGTTTAAAGATTTTGTGAAATTGGTGTATAGAAGGGAACACGTTCTTACGTTGGTACGCGAAATTCTCAAACCATGTATCGTAAGTCCTTGATATGGGCCTAACTGTTCCACTTATAGCGGAATAAAGTGGACAATATTCGTACTTTCAGGATATAACTGGCACCTCGCGATTTATATTTGTGCTACCAAGGGTCGTGACTGGAGGAAAAAAATTTCTTCCTGGTTTTTGATGTGGCCACGTTAGTGTAATTACAGTTAGTGGGCATTGGTGGAAAAGTACAGCTCATTGTTCTCAGAAAGAACGTAGAAAAAAGCTTGGCAATCGAGAACAACCGTTGGTCAAAAGCATTAGCCAAGAAATACAAGAATAAGAAACAAACAAAGAAAAAAATTATAAAACACGAACGAAACGTTCTCAAAAGACCACGTAGTTCACATTTCAAAACCCTGGAAGCGCCACAACACATAACAATGCCCTCCAAACGCAACGTCTTACCCAAGTCGTCGTCGCAAGAAGCTACAGCAATCACCAAAGCCAACAGAACCAAACGCATTGCCCGGACCATGGTGTCTGAACGCGGGCCGCCTTGCTTCTGCACCTAGCCCGATCCCTTCTTGTACTGCATGCTCATCAATCTCGCCCTGCTTCGATGGCGACCAGACGTCCCCTGTTTGTACAGCGGGACACGCGCCGCGAGCGAGGCACGATGCGTCGACTGTTGGCTTATGGCTAATCGAACGAACTTCTGGGGCGTCACATTCAGCGAATCGGGTGGGCACCCTCACTCTTGGTACACTTGACGATTCCTCCGCATTTCATCATTGTGCTTCAGCGTTCTTGTACCCCTCCAATTCCTTCCGCATTCAATGTATCCCCAGTACTCGGAGGACCACTGATGGAATTCCGCCTTCGGGCTTACCAAGCCGTCATAGTGTGAATTTAGTTCGGAAAGGCCACGAAAGTCGTCGAAGTGTCTGCGCAGCTGCCAACGCGCCTTAGCTGCTTTTCTAACTTTTTTTTTCTCTCTTGCTGTCCTTGCTGTTACGAGCACTTCGCATATCATATTGCTTTCGAGTATTACAATGACGTGGTTTGGCCAGCGTGTTTTCTTCGACAGTACGGTTTTCAAAAGTCCCGACCCTAAGCACGCATTCGCGTGCTGGCCCTTTATTTCGGGTCGCACACACCGGACGACACGTGGGCTGCCAGGCATGACGCAGGAAGCCTTGTTTGACTTCGCGCCTTCCCAAGGCCAGTGAGTTGCGTCAGCGAGTCTGGTGGATAGATGGAAAGAGGGGGCACGCGACAACCGAGTTCTGCAGAACACACTGCGAGTCTCTTATCCCAAATTCGACGAGCGCTCGCCTCGACGGATACGTTAATGTTCTGCATGGTACTAAGCTCAAGGTTACGCTTTCGATTACCGAACCTTGCGGTCGCGGTTAGGCATAAACAGAAAGGCAAGAACGTCCCCGCAGCTACATTGAAGTTAGCGTTTCTGGTTTACATTTCTACCTGTGTCCCGTATTAACGCAAAATGACCATGTCCCATCAAGCCAGTACATCGTTGGTTGTACGGCGCGTTTGCGCTAGCCGTGTTACGCCGTTATGAGCGACAAGCCACGCGAACCCACCAATGTCGCATCGCATCCCATGACTATCGCATCGCACTCACACAAACTGCAGCAATGTGCTGGGAAGATGTGTCACATCAATGCGCCAGGCTGGGATATACACACGGGCCAGACGTGACTCGCGCGGTGGAAGTAAACGCAGGACTGTTCCGTCAGAAACGGTGCGATTGGATTACTTATTGTGCTCTCACGTGGGTTAAGCCAACGTTACTAGACTAACTATAGTAACGTTGGGCTAAGCTAGCACCAGCCAAAGTTGTCCGACACGAAATCCTCTCAGAAGTGCCAGCGCACGACCGGGAACTCGTTAGAGTTGATGTTGAACCTGGCGCACCGGCAATTCTCGTACACGAAGCCGTGTGGCGCCACACAATCGGGGGTAGGTAATGCGCTTTATCGACACGCCGGTGTTAACCTCGTTGCATTCTTCCCTAAATGGGCTTGAAAATGCGATGCACAACTAGCCCAATTCACCGCCCTTCCATGCTATATAAAATTAGAGTCAGAGACGTGTGAGACCCGTATTTTGTATTCGAAAAATCTACCTCAGGGGCTTCCATCTGACTAAGTTTACGAGAACTTGTACTTTTTTTTTATCGAGCACCGTAACAATGCTTTAGGTGCTTTGCAGTACGAAACAATAAAGTACGGCGACGGTACGAGCTTTTTATCTTTTGTCAATGAACTTCTACATTCCTAGATATTGTAACATTTGAGAAAGACGAAGTGTCAAATTTACAACATCGTAATTCAGCCTCGGAAAGCGATAACAGAACATCGTAAAACTCAGCAAATGATACGTTTCAATCGGTTAACCAATCGGTCTATTGGACCGGCTGGTCAGGTTCTACTTATTTTAAGTCTAGCACGATTTTCAATGGCCCGCTATGCACTGTAAACGTCTCTCGTAGAAAAATAAAGTTGCCAGTCCTTTTCTGTCTCTTTCTCTTTTTTTTTTTTTCAGCGAGATCAAAACCAAGTTGTGAGGCACGCCGTACAAGGAGCACTGCGGATTATATTTAACCACTTGATATTTTTAAAGCGTATTCAAATCACGCTTCACTGCTAAATTGCATTTGGGCGCACGCTGCAAAATCATGTAACTCTATTCACATGTTATCATGGTAGTTTCCGCTAAGTGTCATGCTCAGTCATGTAGGCTCGTGTCCGCATTCGTGTTGACGTATATGCTTTTACGTTGGCTCTAAGAGGTTACCAAACTCGTCGAAACTCGGTAAAGAGCTGATTTTTGGAACGAACTGCAAGCATAAACGAATATACCAAAAACGAAGAAGGAGCTGAGCTTCCTTGAGATGAATTAGGACATGTACATCGGTTTGCTACATCTGCTTTAATTTGGCAGAAACTTAGCTAGTTTTGTGTCTGTGGAAGCTCACGCGTAGAAGGCCCCGTCTTTGCACTTTCGCAGGTGTATTTTTGCTTTTCAAAGAACCGCTCTGGAGGTCCCAGCAGTCACGAAGTGTGTCACCGAAAACGCGAGAACCTCATCATGAACGAAGTCGGGGAAGGGTAGTTTCCATGCATCTTTGCAAGTTCTACGAGCGCTTCATTCTCGATTTGGCACTCCTCTAGGCACCGACATGGTAGGATGTGTCTACAGCACGAGTTGGATACTGCAAACGCTTCTAGTCATAGCGTTCTGTGCGGTGAGCCTTCAAGGGAAAGTTAGGATTGCCTTCGAGGAAGCGGAGGTGGACGTCCACGCACGCTTTGGAATGCTTGTCCTCTCGAACGATGGCAGTCCAGAAAAAAAAATTTCGCCAGAGTTAGCACCTTCGACATCTATCCACGGCCGATTCAAGAGAGCTGATGAAGACGACGGAGGTGGAGTCGAGGAACACCATGGAACCATCGGACACCACCACGCTGGAGGTGGCATCGGACACAACGATTTCTCAGAAACACCAATAGTAGTCACCTACGAAACAGACGCCGGAGAAACGGGTGTCCCAGAAAAGACTGTTACCTACGAAATAGACAGTGGCATTGCAGAAGGTGGTGGTGGGGGTGGTGTAACGTCCATTGGTGGTGGCAGCAGGCGCTACCTGACACCGACATCTGGCAGCGGCGGAAACGTTCGTCTAGGGCGCATTGTGTACGGCGGTGGTGGCTTGCGACCGGCATACGGCATGATCGGAACTCAGTTGGGTAGCGGAGGTCTTGCCTACGGCTTTCAACCAGCACTGGCGACAAGTGGGCTAGCATTACACGGGGCACCGGCGATGGGTATGTACGGAACTCAGCTCGGGTTCGGAGGCACAAGACTCGGTTTGGGAGGGAGTCGAGTTGGAGTCTTGGGCAACGGTGGCGGCAGCGGGTTCGGTTATGGTTTTCAACCGGCCTTAGGCTATGGTATGGTGCAGCAGGGGATGCCTTCCTTGTCTACGATGGGTGCTCGATTAATGAGCGGCGCAGGAGGAGGTGGCTACGGCGGTAGCTTAGGCTTAGGCGGATATAGGTTGGGAGGTGGTCGGCTGGGGACTATGGCTCTCAGGAATGGTTATGGAGGTGGCCTAGGCGGTGCAAGGTTGGCCATGCCGAGCGTTGGAGGTTATGGCATTCGTAATGGAATGGCTGTGAGTGGTTTGAGTGGACTTGGAGGAGTCCGAAATCTTGGTAGCGGTTCGTTTGGTCTTGGTAGTGGCATGGGTGGCTCTTTGGGTAACCTGGGTAGCGGTGTCGGTTACAGACGCATTGGTCTAGGGGGAACAGGAGGAGCAGGTGGTATGTCCCTCGGTGGGCTAAGAAGCAGTTCTCTTGGCATGAATACAGGTGGTGCTAGAGGGCTAATTGGGGGCGGCGGATTAAGAGGGGGGTCGATTGGTCTCGGAAGTGGGGGACGTGGATCCGGCGGCTCTCTCGGCATTAGCGGTGCGTCACTCGGAGGTGGAATGGGCGGACTGGGATCTGGGAGGAGCGTGAGCGGAAGTCTTTCCGGAGGATCCCGCGGTGGGTCTCTAGGTCTTAGTGGTGGTAGTTTAGGAAGTGGAGGAAGCCTTGGTATGGGAGTCAGAAGTGGTTCTGGTGGTATCACAGGAGCCAGCAGTGGGCTGGGATCTGGTGGCCTAGGTGTTAGTATGAGAGGTGGCGGAGCGAGGGGATCTGTCGGTGGTAGCATTGGAGGAGGGTCGCTTGGAGGTGGCGCTGGACTTGGTTCTGGTGGCGGTGGACTGGGTTTGAAAGGTGGTTCACTGCGTATGGGAGGAGAGGGTGGTTCTGGCGGCCTGGGAGTTGGAATGAAAGGTGGTTCTCTAGGATCACTTGGCAGCGGGCTTAGGGGCGGTTCACTTAGGATAGGAGGTAGCGGAAACTCGGGTGGCTTGGGAATGGGCCTTAAAGGTGCACATGGTTCTGGTGGGGGATTAAGCGGTGGGCTCAGCGGGAGTAGCATGCGATTAGGAGGAGGTGCTGGTGGCGTGGGGCATGGAGGATCACTTGGTGGTGGACTTAAAGGCGGTGGTCGAATTGCACAGAGTGGCGGGCTTGGCATGGGTGGCGGTTCTAGTATAGGGCTCAAAGGGGGCTCAGGACTCGGGCTCAAAGGCGGCTCGTCGCTCTCCAGTGGATTAAAAGGGGGATCCTTAAGTGGTGGACTCTCCGGTCTTGGAGGTGGCGCCTCCGGCGGCCTCAGTGGTTTAGGAAAAAGGGGAGGTACAAGACTAGAATTGAAGGGTGGTTCAAGCCTTGGACTAAAAGATGGTGCATCGCTAGCCGGTGGTTTGAAAGGGGGGTCCTTAAGTGGTGGATTAGGCGGCAGACATGGTGCTCTAAGTGTAAAAGAAGGCGGCGGATTGGGCGGCGGTTTAAGTGCTGGTGCCAGCGGCTCTGGGTAAGGTTTCAAAGGTGGTTCAATGAGTGGCGGTGTAGCGGGCGGCCGCACTGGCTTAGGAGCTGTATCCGGTGGTCTCGGTGTCAAACAAAGCGTCGGGATAGGTGGTAGTCTCGGCACTGGTACCAGTGGAGGACTAGGGCGGTAGTTTAGAAGTAAGCGATAGCTCAAGCGGAATAAAATGAGGTTCTGGCATTGGCACTTGTGGCGGTCAATAACTGCAGGCATTTCATGTAAATTGGTGGCAGAATAAATGAACGCCATGTGATATTTCTTTCATCTTCCTGCAGCAATCCATTTCGTAAGTTTGCTATGCAATGTAGGAATCAAGAAAACACTTGAGAGTAGAGTGGCTAGCAAGGTTAACGAAAAATAGCAACGTTGCACAACTCAGTAGGCATGTCACGCCGGCATTCTTCCCATTTTTTCAGTTTCAGCACAACGAAACGAGACCTCCTTATGCTGCGACCACTTCAAGCTGTCGCTGCCTATACTAAAGACTGTTTAATTATACGGCACCAAGGTTTTCATAGTTACGCTACTTCTACTATGTTAACAAGCACCTAACATATTGCCGTGATGGAAGTATAGCACACCAATTTTAGCCACTCACTTCTAGGTAAACGTACTGTAACCCTGAGAATATTAAGGAGAATATCTTATTTGTCTCTGGTGCAGGTGACATTGTAAAAATGGTGGCCTAAAATAAGGCACAAAAATTTGATGCCAGTTCCACGTCTGTGCGGTATGAATAAACACCTCAGCTGGCGAGCAAGCGCCACCCCTTGCAAGCACAGATTGATTGTGATGATGCTCCGGAATACATTTACTCTTTCTACTTATTTCTTTCAGCTTCCTTTCTTTATTCATCTCTTTGTACACCTTTTCTTCTCTGTTATCTTCCTTACCTCTATATATTGCAGTCTCACCTTCTTTTCCTCTTCACCCACACTTCAGTTTCCTTTCCCTTGCTATATTAAAGTGTACATGGCCATGCTATGATTTCACCTCCAACGTACTTCTCGTTCCGCCTTCTCTTCGCCCTTACATCAGTCTTTCTCACCTTCACTCCCTTTTCGCCTCCCCTTGCAAACTGTACCACAGAACGCATGCGATGCCATGCTTCACTCTCTCTGCTCCTCTTTTTCTTCCTGCTTACTCACACGTCACACCTCCTCACCCTCGCTTATTTTCCCCACCACCTCGCTATACTATACCATGCATTGCATGACTACGCTACAACCGCATCGGTGGCCTCGTGGTTAGAGCGTCCGCCCGGAGCAGTGGGTTCGATCCCCACTTCCGCTGAGCACTCACCGGTTTTTCTAGTGGGGAAAGGGTTACCCTCACCTTGTTGCTGTGTGTAATCTCCAGTCTCGCGAAGGTGTTCTCTTGTTTCACTGCCCTTACCCTGTGAGTTTTGGTTGAGGTGTCCTCAGGCGAGAGACAGCTGCCGTGCACTAAGAATTTTCTTTCCAAAGAATCCATGTCTCTGCTGCGCTAAGAGCTGTTCGGCTCATACCCACTTTCTGTGCCGCATGCCAGCCTTTTATGTAGGGGACCGAGGGCATGACCTCAGGAGAAGAAAGATGTGCGCCCGCAAATTCCGCACATAAGCTATTTCATAAAAGTGCGCACGCACATGTTTTACGATGATAATTTCTCCGAGCTTAAATACCCCACTGTTAAGCAAAATATATGAAAGGTCGAAAACTATAGGAACCCCTCTATTTGGTATACGCACGAAAATTGGCGCGAAAGGGTACGAACGTAGGACTAACATGGCTGAAACGTCATGACGTCAATGGCTCCACATCGTTGCCGTTGACGTCCGCACAGGAGATATAGCTCCACGTGATTGTACGGTAAACTTTAGAGTCCATGCCAATTTATATTCACGCTTTGTTTCACTGCCAGATAGTTCGGGTTCGAAATCCCAAGTCCCTGGTTCGTCTACGAAGGGTGTTGGCTCTCGCCTATACATCTCAAGCAATAGCCAAGGACTCCTAGGAATCTAGGGTTTATTACCTGTACAATTGTCCAAAGTTACGAGGGACTAATCACTGTACTTTGAATTAGTAAGTGTCTTAGCTGAAATGCGTATTCCAGCAACAGCCCAAACAGCATAACAACACAGTGAAGGGCCATAGTTCTATAAGCAAGTCCCACTCGTTGACTTCAGTCAAATTCTCCATAAGGAAGACACGGATGTGACTGGACAATTAAGCTAGATATTATCGCTGAAAATGAATGCCGAAACAAAATACGTAATGTCGGAGTGGATGGCGCAGCACTACACTTTAAAGAGACTGCAACACTTGTTAAACATAATCCCTTAATGCTGCCAATCACTCGTGCAGGCTTCTGCGAACATGCGATCCAGATATATCATTGGACCGCAAGTGACACCCGAACTATGGTTGCCTATATGGCTTCAAATCGCCTGCTTTCCTTTCAGCAAATTGCGTCATTGGTGGCACAGACTACACCGATCTGAATTTTTTTCCGTGTTCTTATATATAGATGCATATTTCATTGTTTTATTCGGTGAACCCAAAACGATAAGATAAAGCATTGGCGGGCATGTTCCTGCAACCATCCAAATAGCCGACGCTAGTTCTGCCCCAAAGAAATCAGTCAGTACTCCCAGTGGCATGATTTGTTGAAAGGCAGGCAATTTCCAGCTGCGTTTAAAACCAACCTGCGAATTCCCTAAAACGTGAAGAGCAATATTTGGCTGACCTGTTCGCGGAAACCTGCACGACTGATCCGAACCGGACCGTACGTTTATAAAAGAGCTGCAGGACTCTTGGCGCCCTCATTCATACCCATCCTCGCACTGAGCGTCATTCGTCGACGCTGCCGAAAGCGAGCAAAACAACCCAGCGAATGATCTCTTGGCTCACGCGCCTTAAGCCACTCGACACTCTTCTTTTGCCGCTGAGGGCAGGATTACCGGGAAGGCAATAACTAATCATACTTGCTGGACTTTTACGTCCAAAAACCGCGATATCGTTATGATACGGCGTAGTGGAGGCTCGTAGCAATTTCACGTCCATCGAAATGCGGTCACCACGGCCCAGATGCCATCCCGTGACCTGGGGGCCAGTAACCCAAGTGTCATTCTCACTAGACCACCGCGGCGGGAACCGTGGTGGTGAGAGCTACTTAACGGCAACATTCCACGAGCCAGGAGGACCCCGGAGCAACAGAACCTCGTCTGTCCTTTCTTAAGAAGAATGCGCGGCGGAACCTTAGCGTAGCTTATTGATGCAAATGCGAGGTAACGGGAACCTACATGTCTCTCTGAAATCAATTCGCTCAGTGTGCCGTGACATAAAAAGGTGTGCGCACAGCCGCGCTCACATTCCGAATAAACAAGTATCCTAATCATCGCTAATATTTTTCGGAATAAAATTCTCCTTGCGAACGCCGCTGTAAGAACAGCGCTTTGAAAATTATTCCCTAGCAAATGCTCTTACGGCAAATATTGCGTGATCACCAGGACAATACTAGAAGTCACTGTCGCCTCCACGTGTCTCTAACACCTTAGAATCATTCTTTGACTGAGGTGAATTGCACTGGCGAGCTTTATTGGATTGTATACATATAAGAGCGGTGATTACTTTTTGCCACGGATCCATGCGACATGAGAAATGAAGAGGTATTGCAGCTTCGCGAGCCACAATGTGAGAGGCGTTTCCGCGACTTTTCCACTTATTGTGTCCTCAAACTTTGACCGAATGTCCTTCACAATCGCAAAAGTAATACCTACAGTATAAGGTACATTCAAGCTGGTATGAGCCTCTTCCTGTACTTGTCTTCAAATGGGCGCCTATTTCTCGACTACACGTCTGTGCTGGCATCGGGCATACCTGATATCCTTTATCAGCTATTGTTTAGCGGGCGAACAATAAGATAGGAAGGATACGCTGAGATTCTACCACGCCCACCGCAACAGGAAAAATTTATTTTGGGTGACTCTTCACATAAGAGGCCATGCTGAGAGGCGTTTCACTCGTTTGAAGCGGCAAGTTTTTTCAAAGGCGACGAAGCCACTTGGGGGCGCCGACAAGCTTTCTTCTCATTTCTGTTACCAAGACGGGCACAACCATGAATCCAGAGGAGAAGTCTCACTGTGAGTTGCTACATCTCTTGATTTTCAATTATACGACATGCAGAATTTAGTGACGCGTACTTTGACTCTTTTTTCTAATCAATCAGAGGTGCCCAGACAATGATGTGAGGCTTCCACCATGGTATGGAAAATAAATAGGGTATTCCCGCGCTAAGAACACGGTGACTGTGTAATAAAGGTATTCTTCTTTTGTTTCCTAAAGTAAATTACAGCGATACTTACAGTGTTAAACTAGAACTGTGCTCACTGCTGAGGTAATTATTGCAAAATTAAAAAACTATGTCGGCAATATGGTAAGTAAACGTCTCACTGCCTTCGAACTGAGACAAAACAATATATTTCTGTTATTCATGGAGCTGCATATGAACAGCGCGCTCATAGTCAAAAAAAGTTCCGTATGGATGTTAAGACACTTGGAGAGATAATGCGCGCACTTCACGTAAAGCGAGAATTCTCTAATTATTGGCTGTGTTGAGAAGAAAGTCTGTCTTCCTAGTCTGTTCGCTCTCTGTACTTTCTTCGGGCTTCAAATTGAAGTGTGAAAGAGGTACAACTTAATTAATGTAGCGTACGTTTAATTTTTTACCACGTTAACCTGTCTATTACTTCGTGAAGCACATGAAATGTAGCACATTAGAACAAAACAGTTATATATTGATTCTTATGCCTACGCGTGCCTAATTAAAACCTATGAAAGAATGCAAGGGCAGGTATAATCGTATTTCTAAGGCGTGTCTCGGATTCAATTCCTTATGTCATACACAGCTGCACGGGAGGTATAATTCGTTATTTGCCTAAAGGTACAAACAAAAGGGGGCGGGGAAGGAACACATATTCACTCGTTACTTATAAAACCCTCCTTATAAAAAATGCTCAGAGACTCCCTAGAGCAGACTTCAACCACATCGTCCAGCTTCTCTTAAAAAAACTCGCTTCTTGTGAGGAGCAGTGGGAAGCTGCCTTGCGTTGCTTGAAATCCAACATTCAGGAGGCAATCCTGCAGTGGACACAGAGGCTGTAGGAGGCCTACTTCAAGTAGCTCCCACTCTTCCCCCGCCCTGTAACTCATTGCCCCTTCCCTTTAACAAGCACAAATCAAGTCTCTATTCATTCATTCACTGAATGAGATTCAAGCGATAATTTCATTTATATTCCCTCATCGCAGCTGCCAGCGATGTGCCGAAGTCCAAGTATCCATCCCTGCAGTACTACAAGGGTGTACCTCTGCCCGGATTCTTCCCACGAGAGTGCATCGAGTCAGCCTGCGAATATAAACCGACCAAGGACGACTTGTACATCGTGACGTACGTCAAGTGCGGCACCACGTGGACACAACACGTGGTGTACTTGATTCAGACGGGTGGCGTGCCGCCATCGAACGCGGAAGAATTCTACCGGGCGAGTCCGTACATCGAGGCCTTCGGAGCCGAGTGCGTGCAGTGGATGAAGAAGCCCGGAGCGCTAAAGACACACCTGCCGGTGCAGCTTCTGCAGTACAGTCCCGAGGCCAAATACCTCGTGGTCGCCCGCAACCCGCGTGACGTCATCGTATCGTTGCAGTACCACTGGCTCTCGTTCGTCGGGTATCATTACAACGGCACCTTCGACGACGCCTTCGAGCATTTCATGAACGACGAGATCGACTGCGGCAATTTCTTCACGTTCTACAAGGACTGGTACGAGCGAAGCCGCGATCCCAACGTGCTTTTCGTCGTGTACGAGGACCTCAAGAGAAACCCCGAAGAGCTTATCCTGAGAATCGCCCGCTTCATGGGCGAAGAGTACGAAGCTAACCTTCTCAAGGACGACCGCAAGGGACTGCGCGACGTTGTGAAATACAGTAGCGTCGAGGAAATGAAGAAGTACACCAACAACATCATCCAAGAGTTTTTCCGGCGCAAATTCGACTTAGAAGGTCCTGAGTACGAGGGGTTCCGGCAATTTCATCACGGAATTCATTCGGCCGGCGTGGACGCGGCGAATAACATCAACTACGTCCGCAAAGGCATTGTGGGTGACTGGAAGAACCATTTCACCGAAGAGCAGCTAAAACGACTGAACGAAAAGTTCAAGAGAGAAACGGCAGGAAGCGGCATCGCCAACCTATGGCCGGACTTGAACTTCCTCGAATGAAAAAAAAAATGTAGCAGTCTGTGCGGCGAGGCACTAACAACACAGGGCTGCACAGCTGTATTGCGTCTGTAGAGCACACTCTTCTTCGACTTCCAAGAATACAAGATGGCTCACAAATCAAGTAGAAGTAATTACTCTAATTGAGGTGGATGCTCTAGATTGCTTTTGCCAAAGCGACGACCCCAAGTTTACTCTGGACTGTACACGTGTATAATGGCTTTAATCAGGACGTTCAAGAACTTTGTTCTTAGGGATCGAGTAACTCCTATTAAAGGCTGCTTTTTTTATCCATGACAAACTTTGTACACTTTCTTACATGCAATTTGGCGGTTACTTTGCTAAGCTAAATGAAAGCGTTATGTCGCATGTCGTGGAACGCCTCATTGGCGATCGGTCACTCCAACTAGAGAAAAGGTGTTGTTGCTTCTCCATATCGGCTGCATGCCAGGCGATTTGTTGTTGCAAACTCTGAGACGAAGCCCTCAGACGAAGCTTCCCGGGCAGGCGCCGTACAGTGCGTCCAACAGGATATAACAAAGATGCTACTGATACCAGGTATGCAGTGCGTATACGGTCATATTCCTGTTTGGGATGCCCACTGTTTCTGAGAGGATCGTACAAAAAAATATAAAGATGTAGTACGCTGACTTGGGCGCAACAATGCTACGCATGCAAACTCAAGTGACCCATCTTTCTCAAGAGAATAATGAATAGTAGTGGTCGTTTCATTTTCTTTTATCCCACTTCATTTGAGACAATGGTCTGGAACGCGAATAGGGAACGTAGCGTGTGCGATATAGGGGCCACATGAGGAGAAGAATGTGCGCTCTGTGTCACCCAGGATTGAACTCTGACTGCTCGGAGGCCCCGAGTTTATCCCAGCTGATAAGCGATGCGCCGACAGAGCAATTCCTGCGTCAGCTCTAGCAAAGATATGCGTCGCACTGCAGCTAGCGAAACACTTGTTCCCCCTCCTTCTCCTCCTGATACGCTCAATAATACGTTTCTACATTGTTCAAGCCACTCGGTTTTAAACAATTGCAGAGCAACACTAAAACGGTGCTGTAGCAGAGGCTCGCCAATAATTATAAAAGGAAACCAAAAAAACATGGGGTAGCATAATAGCAATGCTGGAAGAATGCGAGCAGGATTGTCAACGCTATTACACACATAAGCGCACAGTATCTGTGACAACTAAGCATATATAAGCACGAGAAAATAAACAATAGAAAGGAATTGTCTTCTAGTTTGTCTATGAATTAGTAATAATTGCTGTGCTGGAAACGTTTTCTTTCTTTTCCTGGTTTGTTTTTTCTTCGTTCAGACCCGTTCAGGGAGCCCGAGTCATCTTCACCATTTTTTCTTAATTCAAGAGACAGAGACACGTTCGCAAAACGCAACATAAAGCACACGGCCATAAGTGCTGGTGCTTCCATACAGAAGTACAGCGAATTCAATTCAGAGAAAGCAAATGGGTCGTCTTAACCCCTTATATGTTTCATTTCCTTGAAAATGTTCCCAAGACAAAGTGTTTATGTTTTAAAGTGCTCGAACCACGTTGTGCTAGAGAGCCAGCATTCAACTCTTAAACCCACCAAAAACATTGCCCCGCCACGGTGGTCTAGTGGTTATGGCACTCGACTGCATGATCCGCAAGTCGCGGGATCGAATCCCGGCCGCGGCGGCTACATTTCGATGGAGGCGAAATGTTGAGGCCGGTGTGCTGTGCGATGTCAGTGCACGTTAAAGAACCCCAGGTGGTCGAAATTTCCGGAGACCTCCACTATGGCGTCTCTCATAATTAGAGCTGGTTTATGACGTTAACCCCACAAATCAATCAATCACCAAAAATGTTCAAGAGTTCTGTGATTATACGCACGATACATTCGTTATATTTTGTATAAGACTGCTAATTATTACAGCATTTTTGTATTGCACCATCACTAGCCGCTTAAGGCTATGGGACGAAATATTTTTGTATGAATTTTTCATAATATCGTGTAATAAAATTCTCTCTGATTCATTGATTGATTGATATTATGGAAGGTTCATGTCGTGCAGAACAGTTCGGAAATGCTCTGGCTGGGACGAGCTTCCGTTCGAAATACTTGAAGGCTTAATGTTCAGCCTCGCATCCTGCCGATAGGCTGTGGAGAAATCTTCCATTACAAAAAGCTTTTCCCCCTTACGCCTGAGGAATAGCAGGCGAGGGACTTGTTGCTTAGGCCAACCTGTCCTCCTTTCCTTTCATTAAATACTTCTTGCCTTCCAAAACACCAGGCCGACAGATATTTAAGAATCCCACCGCGACGACGTGACGCCTAGAATAAAACCAACGGCCTCGCTCTATGCAACGGAACGCCACAGCCACCGTGCCACCGGGCCTAAAGAAGGTCACTGCAGCGGGACTTGTCATACGCGATAAGGATACACGAAAGAAGGTCCACCGTAATCACTGATGACATGAACTTCCCAAGAACACCGTCCAATTTGTCTTACACTGATACGGGAAAAAAAATTGTACCATGCCTTGTACCGTAGTGGCGGTCTATCTAAGGTTGTAGAGCACCAAACACGAGCGCTTTGTTGTGGCCTTCTTGTCACTTGGCGTCTCTTTTCTTTGCCAGAAGCGGCGCGCGAATGCAGACGGCGCGAACCACAGGAACCGTCATTGTTTGCCGAAGCCAGATTAGACAGTGAAGAGCATCGTACGAGTGCCAGGAGGCATGGGCCAACTAGAGATATTCTCTCCGCGGACGAGGACGTGCCACATTTTACCGATGTCTACGCAGTCGAGGGACGTCTCAGACGAGATGCATGAGATGAATGACAAAAAGAGTAAGTCCTACTTGAAAATAAACATCATGTAATGCGCGCACTGTGTTAAAGCAAGTGTTCTAGGGTTCTTTTCGTGTAGAACGTAACTGATAGCAAAAAGCTAGAAAATGCTATAAAATTGCCCAATATTTAGTTCTGAATTAAGAGCTGCCATGCATTGCTGTGGTAGAACATGAGAACTGTGGAACTAGCAAGAGCTAGGTTAGCGAGAGTATACTTCTAGCAAAGTATGAAGGTGTTGAAGGTGATGCATGCTTGACAAAATGCGCGGCTCTAAAGCATAAGAAGGGAAAAATGAATAAAGAACAACTTGAGCCATTCTTGCGTGCGTGCGTGCGTGCGTGCGTGCGTGCGTGTGTGTGTGCGTGTGTGCGTGCGTGCGTGCGTGTGTGCGTGTGTGCGTGCGTGTGCGTGTGTGCGTGCGTGTGTGCGTGTGTGTGTGTGTGTGTCAGTATCTTTGATGGTGCGAGTGGTGCGAGTTCAATTTCATGCACTCTCGCCGCCCGCCGTGGTAGCGTTTTCCGGATTTATTTGACCACACATGGTTATTCAGCGCCCACGTAACTATAAGGACGAGGTTTTTATCGCGTTTGGGTTCCCTCAAAATTGCAACTGAACCCGTGTCCTCGAACTGACCAGCCGGTGAGTTACATGGTGAGGTTTTCTATATAGATATAAACGATACACCGGACTTTCGCATAGCGTCTCTGGTTCGTCTAGTGTATTAGCATCGTCAGTAAGCGCCCCCGCTATAACTATTTGCAAATGCAGAAATTTTGTACCTCAGAATAGAGCTGCTACTGGCTAAGCACCGTACGTCAGTTCCACGTGAAGCCGCCAGTGCTCGATATGACGTTTGTCTCCTACACTGTAAGCAAAAGTTGCCCGATATTTGGGTTTTTGCGGCTCATGAGCCTTAAAAACTCCCTTGTTTTCAAAATTACTACGTCTTGTTGAGGTAAAAGGAGCATATGACATAGTTTTACTACCACCTGTTAGAAAGGTAGTAAAAGGACGCTATTGCCCTGTTTTACTACGTAGGGGGTTTTGTGTCACGTGATAAAAAAACCCCAGTCTAGAGTTTAAAGCCACGTGATCGACAACTACGTACCACGTCACGTGGTAAAAAACTCCAAACTGCCGTGGCGCAGGGGTGGGGGCCGTGATAGCCCTCGAATGACTGTTTAGGCCTAGCCACATGGTGCGCGTTTGCAAGCAACTGTTCGTCAAAAGCGTCGGTCGCGGAAGAGGGGACACGACGTCTCGGGGCGTGAGTGTGAACGGTGTGAGTGTGATCAGCGCGTACGCGTATCGGCGCGTGCCGATACGCGTACGCCGGCGTCCGTCAACTAGATACCGTGACATCTCCGGCAGCTATGCCTAGTGACCGTCGTTTCGAAGGCACCGCCGAGTTCTGGGAAAGCACGGAAACTACGGTCGCAAACATTCCTGACTGACCGCATCGTCAACCAGTACGACAACGACACGGGGAACTACCCCGAGTGTTACCAGTGCGGCGTGGTTTTGTGCTGAGTTCTAGCGATGCTCGCTGTCCTAGCGCCGGTCTTGGTGGACGACGGCCAAGTGAAAACGCACTTTCGAGTATCTCTGCTCCCGCGCTTGTGCCTGTGCTTGTTGCGCTCTCAACGAGTGAAAACGTGCTTCCAATGTTATAAGTTCGAAGGGTGAGTCCTCGTTTACTGCTCAATAAATTGAGTGATGTCTGCATTTTGCTTAAGCCTAGTGTTTACCCAGCCACAGTAAACCTCGAATGAGCTTTAAAAATAACTCTAAGAAAAGCCGAGAAAACATTGTTTAGGCAGTAAAAAATTACTCCGCGTATACTCGCTGAAAACCTCCAGGGGGGTAAATAATTACTGCCGTTTCTACGTTCAAAAACTCGGTTAGCGTGAGAGTAAATTTTTACCTTGACTGTTACGTAGTAAAAAAAACCTAGGAAAGGTTGTGCGCTAGAGGACAAGCTGTTTACTCCCGTTCCTGGTTATTTTTGTTTAGTGTGTAGGATATAAGTGGGCTCCAGTACGCAGGCAGTGAGTCTTCGGTTGCTTGGTCTATGAGGTTGCTAATGTTGGCAGTCACAGTTGCTCGAAATGAATTGTGCCTGCGCAACATATATGGTATTGTTTAGATAACGTTCCTTGCGTTGCAACTGCAATGCTGTGCACGCTCGGGACATACATAGGACCGCATGCAGCAGCTCTTATCCAACTAGTGAAGGCCTGTGTATTGTTCGTTAATCTTAAGCTATCTCTAAGCTTGCCAAGAAAGAGTGTGGCAGAAGGTAGTGGTGCATAAAAGTTGTCGGTAACCAGCTGATAAAAAAAAAAGAAGCGGAAGAAAAAGAGCTCCGAATTGGAGGCACACATATAGCGATAACTTTTAAGGCATCTTTTTGGAGAAGCAGAAATTCCTTTTAACAAAAAGAAAAAAGAAAAAGGATTGACTGCAACACGACGTCTTCCACGCGCTCGCTTGATCTGCACTTGCGAAGGCGAAGTATAAACACATCGCAGCCGTTGCCTAAAATTTACATGCACGAAGGCGAGTGCCTACCAGAGATAGATCAACAATAGCGACAGGAAAGAGCTAAGTACCAAATTCACGCTAGCAACGGTATTCAAGACACTACGGCGCTGCACTGGGCGGCTACAGGTCACTTGTTTGATCCCAACTGTGGCGGTGGCACTTCCATGAGGCAGGTGGTGTACTTCACTTGATTTAAGAACCCCAAACTACTACAACTGATACAGAGTAAGAAGTTACAGTGTGCCTTATAATCGGTTTGTGGCTCGAGCGTGCAAAACCACACGACTTCATTTTCTTTTCTTTACACTGGTAACAAAAGTGGTTCTAATGGTGCAGAGAAGCTCATGTCGAAATTTAGCAAAGTGTGCATTCCTTGCTAGCAAATACAATGAAAATACTACCATAAGGGTCCTGCAGGTCCCACGCATCGTAGGAATCGGTGTCATGCAAAGCAGTCATCGATGAAATTGATTTTTGATTTGATTTGTGGCGTTTAACGTCCCAAAACGAGTTCTGATTATGAGAGACGCCGTAGTGGAGGTCTCCGGAAATTTCGACCACCTGGGGTTCTTTAACGTGCACTGACATCGCACAGCACACGGGCCTCAACATTTTTCGCGTCCATCGAAATGCAGCCGCCGCGGCCGGGATTCGATCCCGCGACCTTCGGATCAGCAGCCGAGTGCCATAACCGCTCGACCACCGTGGCGGGGCATCGATGAAATTGCTTATGACATTAAGCGAAGTCTTACGTGCAAGGTTAAGGTCTTTGCGCAAAGGGTGAATGCTTAACATGGGCTAACCATAAAGGTCGACAACACCATGGCGACCGAATGGTAGGTCGTGGTACGAGCTAACGTTCACACTTTTGCGGAGGTAAAATGCACACTACGGCGAGCTGATGTGCGTGTCATAAGCGTTGTTTGTATAAGTATTCTTAAGGGATCGAGCAAGGTTGAACAAAAGCATGCTGAATCATTCTAAAACATACGTATCTCTTACTACATCGCTGTGATAGCGCTAAACACATTAGAAGCGCAACTCACATTACACAAGCACCATCTTCAGAACTGCCGGTGTGATACGTATACTTACTATATATTGCCACGATAAATGCAGAAGAGGCAACAGCCAGTCACCCTGCAAAATGGCACCGATCGAACAGCACGTCCTCTTCGTTGTCTTTGTCTACCTCCATGCCACAATCCGCGGTGCGCAAAATAAAACTGCGGACGGCCGTAACTGCACAACGCACACAAATGCACTGAAGTTCTGCGTCATTACTCCCCCCCTTCAAAAGCATCGGCCCGATGCTTACACAGGAATGAGGGAAGGAGTGGTGATCATCGTGAGTAATATGGCTTCATCCTAGCCACATGAACGATGTCCGGTTGTGGTGTACGGCGGGAGCGTCCCGTGGTGCTCTCAGGAACAACTATATAATTGACGTCGTTGACACGTTCAATAACCCGGTAAGGTCCGAAGTAACGGCGTAGAAGTTTTTCCGACCTTCCTCGTTGGCGCACAGGGCTCCAGATCCATACTTTGTCTCCAATGCAGTAGGAAACTTCTCTGTGACGTAGGTTGTACCTGTGAGCATCGTAGTGCTGCTTAGAGCGAATGCGTAGGCGAGCTAACTGACGAGCGTCCTCGGCTCGCTGGGCGTATTGGGCAGCATTCACTGTGGTGGTTGTGAAGGGGTCAGGCAGAAGCATGACGTCTAACATTGTGGTAACCTCGCGGCCATGGAGCAAGCGGAAAGGAGTAAATCCTGTGGTTTCTTGTACGGCGGTGTTATAGGCGAAAGTTACGAACGGAAGAACGCTATCCCAATTCTTGTGATCCACGTCGACGTACATCGAAAGCATGTCAGCGAGGGTTTTGTTGAGCCGTTCGGTTAGTCCATTCGTCTGCGGATGATAAGCAGTCGTGCGACGGTGAACAGTGCCGCTGAGGTGCATCACTTCTTCAAGTAGTTGAGCTGTGAAAGCTGTGCCTCTGTCTGTAATAACCACGGATGGTGCACCATGTCGCAGAACGATTTCATGAATGAAGAAGTTGGCGACGTCTTGAGCAGTACCGCGCTGAAGCGCTCTGGCTTCACAGTATCGTGTTAGGTAATCTGTCGCAACTATTATCCATCGATTGCCAGCGGAAGACTTCGGAAATGGCCCAAGTAAGTCCATTCCAACTTGTTGAAAGGGCGCCCGGGGTGGCTCGACAGGGTGCAACAGACCAGCTGGTTTTACGGGTGGTGTCTTGCGCCGCTGGCAGTCTCTGCATGTCTTAACGTAGTGCTTGACGGTACGAGATAGTTTCGGCCAGTAGTACTTGAGGCGGATACGTGCGAGAGTGCGCGTGAACCCCATATGTCCAGAAGAAGGCTCGTCGTGACAAGCATGCAGGATGTCGTCTCGCATCGTTGATGGCACCACTAGAAGGTTACTTTCAGCCCTGGGATCAAAGCTCTGCTTGTACAAGACGTTGTTGTGTAGAAAGAATGAAGAAATTACACGTCTGAATGCTCGTGGCGGCTGAGTAATGTGGCCCTCAAGATAGTCGATGAGGGGACGAAGCTCTGGGTCATTACGCTGTTGCTGAGCCAAGTCAGATGCTGTCACGGCGCAGAGGAAACCGTCCTCGTCAGTTACTTCAGGCGGAGTCGTTGCAACCGGAGCGCGGGACAGGCAGTCAGCATCGGTGTGCTTGCGCCCGGACTTGTAGACAACTGTAACATCGAACTCCTGAAGACGAAGGCTCCATCTGGCGAGGCGGCCTGAGGGGTCTTTGAGGCCCGCAAGCCAGCACAAGGAGTGGTGGTCACTGACTACTTTGAAAGGTCGCCCGTACAAATATGGTCGAAACTTGGCTATGGCCCACACAACAGCTAGACATTCTTTTTCTGTGGTGGAGTAGTTTGCTTCGGCCGAGGACAAGGTACGACTAGCGTAGGCGATAACCTTTTCGGCGCCTTCTTGCCACTGCACGAGGATGGCTCCGAGACCGATATTGCTCGCGTCTGTGTGTACTTCAGTGTCGGCGTCTTCGTCGAAGTGACCTAGAATTGGAGGCCTCTGAAGTCGCTGCTGAAGCTCACAAAAGGCGCGGTGTTGCTCGGTTTCCCAAACGAAAGGTACATTGTCTCTTGTCAGGTAATGCAAGGGCTCAGCGATCTTTGAAAAATTCGGCACGAAGCGACGGTAGTACGCGCAGAGTCCCAAAAAGCGCCGAACCTCGCGTTTGTTCGTAGGCGTTGGAAAGGACGCAACAGCTCGCGTTTTTTCAGGATCCGGGGAAATTCCTTCACGGCTTACGACATGACCAAGGAATTTGAGCTCCTCGTAACCAAAGTGACACTTTTCTGGCTTCAGTGACAGGCCAGCACTTCGGATGGCATCGAGTACCGCACGAAGACGCTGAAGATGCTGCTCGAAAGTCTCCGAGAAAACGACGACGTCGTCCAAATAAACAAGGCAGGATTGCCACTTCAGACCGGACAAAACTGTGTCCATCATTCTTTGAAAAGTGGCGGGAGCTGAGCACAGGCCAAAAGGAAGGACTTTGAATTCAAAAAGTCCGTCAGGAGTGATAAAGGCGGTCTTTTCCCGGTCACGGTCATCGACATCGATTTGCCAGTAACCACTACGTAGATCCATGGATGAAAAGTATCTGGAGTGGCGAAGTCGGTCCAGCGAGTCGTCGATGCGAGGAAGAGGATAGACGTCTTTTTTTGTGACGCTGTTGAGCTTGCGATAATCAACGCAAAACCGCAATGTGCCGTCTTTCTTTTTAACTAGCACAACTGGAGACGCCCAGGGACTCGTGGATGGCTGAATGATGTCGTCAGCAAGCATTTGTTTCACTTGTTCGCGAATGGCGTCTTGCTCCATTCGAGACACGCGGTAGGCGTGCTGTCGGATGGGTCTTTCGGTGGGTTCAGTAACAATCCTGTGCTTTGCAACGGGTGTCTGCTTGATCTTCGACGTCGTAGCAAAGCAGTCGCTAAAGGAAAGCAAAAGAGAGCGAAGACTCTCTTGCTGCGAAGCTGATAGTGCAGAGTTGACATCCAGTTGAACAGTCGACTGCTTGTCTTCATTTGGGACGGCTGAAAGTTCTGCGACTGATATGCTGGTTCTCGCGTCGCCGATTTCTTCGAAGTGAGCGACAACAGCGTTTTTCGCGAAGTGCTGGTATTCGCGACTAAAGTTCGTGAGTAGAATTTCAGAAGGCTGCTTGGTCAATTCGAGGAGGCCACGGGCGACGCATACTTGACGAGAAAAGATGAGGGATGCATTGCTTTCAACATTCCAAGCGGCGGCTTGGTCGCTGTCGCTCACTACGGTAACCAGGACGCTGGAAACGGGGCGGTATGGTCACAGAATCTTCACATACTCGCAATGCCTACTTTGTGCGATTTGCAGCCCTGCGAACTTGCGTTGCGGTGAAAATGTTACCAGTAGCTCTGGAAGATTTATAATGGCCCCATATTCTGTAAGAAAGTCCATTCCCAAAATAAGCTGCCTGGAGCATTCGCGTAGCACTACGAAAGATCCGACGAAAGCAGAGCCGCGATATGTACTCGAGCAGTGCATCTTCCAACCGTGTCACGAGATGACCACCTGCAGTACGGAGCTGAGGGCCATTCCATTGGCGTCGTCACCTTTCGGAGAGTGTGACCAATTCACCACTCATAACGAGTAGGTCGGGCGCCGGTATCATGAGGGCGGCGTTACAGTGTGCCTTATAATCGGTTTGTGGCTCGAGCGTGCAAAACCACACGACTTCATTTTCTTTTCTTTACACTGGTAACAAAAGTGGTTGATTTGATTGATTTGATTTATTTGTGGGGTTTAACGTCCCAAAACCAGTTCTGATTATGAGAGACGCCGTAGTGAAGGTCTCCGGAAATTTCGACCACCTGGGGTTCTTTAACGTGCACTGACATCGCACAGCACACGGGCCTCGACATTTCGCCTCCATCGAAATGCAGCCGCCGCGGCCGGGATTCGATCCCGCGACCTCCGGATCTGCAGCCGAGTGCCATAACCACTAGACCACCGTGGCGGGGCAAACAAAAGTGGTTCTAATGGTGCAGAGAAGCTCACGTCGAAATTTAGCAAAGTGTGCATTCCTTGCTAGTAAATACAATGAAAATACTACCATAAAAGTCCTGCAGGTCCCACACATCGTAGGAGTCGGTGTCATGCAAAGCAGTCATCGATGAAATTGCTTATGATATTACGCAAAGTCTTACGTGCAAGGTTAAGGTCTTTGCGCAAAGAGCATGAGTGGGTGAATGCGAAACATGGGCTAACCATAAAGGTCGACAACACCATGGCGACCGAATGGTAGGTCGTGGTACGAGCTAACGTTCACAATTTTGCGGAGGTAAAATGCACACTACGGCGTGCTGATGTGCGTATCATAAGCGTTGTTTGTTTAAGTATTCCTAAGGGATCGAGCGAAGTTGAACAAAAGCATGCCGTATCATTGTAAAACATACGCATCTCTTACTACATCGCTGTGATAGCGCTAAACACAATAGAAGCGCAATTCACGTTACACAAGCACCATGATCAGAACTGCCGGTGTGCTGTGTATACCGTGTAGGAGGAGCCGCCGGAGCATATAGTGGTAACGTGCTTGTTTGGCACCTCGCGGAACCGGGTTCAACGCCCCCCTACTGCTCGGTCGGTTGCGTGCGCGCCTGTTATGTTTGTATTTCATTCACAAGCTACGAGAAACGGTGGTATTTCTTTTTCTATAGTGTCTTCTAATATCTTAGATATGTAGGTACTTTAGTTGGTCATCCATTGACATAGGCTGTATAAAATTCAAGCATCTTGTACATAGGACGCAGGGTCTTCCCCCCTCCACATAGTAAACTAAATAGAGCTCAGGCGATTACGCTAAGGCTCTTACAAACAGGAACCTACCCGAACCCGCTATTAATAAGCAAAATATATCCGGACTTGTCTACTGGTACAAAATGCGCTAAATGCAACGCTTCCATTGATCTCAGTCACATGCTCTGGCGCTGCTCCGCGTTACACAGCGACAAGGACAATACTGAAGAGCGGTGGGACGCAGCTCTACGCAGTCCCACTTTAGAAAAGCAGCTATGGGCAGTCCAACGGGCCCGCGAAGCGGCCGAAAGGCTATCCCTTTCTGTCCCAACGTGGGAGCGGCCCGCTTCACGCTAGAAAACTAGCGCGACCTAATGGACCTCAATAAAGTTTTTCCATCCATCCATCCATCCATCTGTGGCGTATACCCGCATACCGCAGGCCGAGCACTACTGGTATGATCTGCATATGATTGCAGTATCGTTAATTGTGACGTGCATGCTGAGCGTCTTTTGTTAGGGGTGCTAAGATTAGTCATCCCCGTACGTCATAGATTTGTACCCCATGCACCATTCGGCTATATCAAACGAATCGAACGAGAAGGAGAGCACCGAGGTTAGATAGATAGATAGATAGATAGATAGATAGATAGATAGATAGATAGATAGATAGATAGATAGATAGATAGATAGATAGATAGATAGATAGATAGATAGATAGATAGATAGATAGATAGATAGATAGAGTCAAAGTTGCTTAAGTTCCGCCAAGAAGTGCATCGCATCTAATAATTTTTCCTTGTTACCTAGGAGCAGAGGCAAACACCAGGAAGAAGCCGAACATGATGATGGTCAGGGGCACTCCCTTTGCGGGATACTTCGACAGACAGTACGTCGAGTCCGCAATGGACTACACCCACCGCTCAGGTGACCTCTTCATCGTCACTTACGTCAAGTGTGGAACTACGTGGATGCAACACATCGTGTACCTCATTCAAAACGACGGCGTACCTCCGGCGAACGCCGTTGAATTCTACAAGGCCTCCCCATTCATCGAGGTTTGCGGCGCAGACTGCATGCAATGGGTGAAGAGACCGGGTGCCGTGAAGACCCACTTACCGCTGCATCAGCTACGCTACTCTCCCGACGCAAAGTATATCGTAGTGATCAGGAACCCATTCGACGTTCTCGTGTCGATGCACCATTTCTGGTTCATGATATCGGCCTACGAGTACGACGGTAACTTCGACCGACTCCTTCGAGAACTTCATGGACAACTACATCGACAGCGGAGATTACTTCGCCTTCTACAGGGACTGGTACGAACGAAGCGCGGACCCGAACGTGCTCTTCGTCGTCTACGAAGACATGAAGAAAGACCTGGAGGTCCGCCGTACTCAAGGTCGCCCGCTTCCTTGGTCCTGAGTACGAACAACGCTTGCTGGCCGACAACGGCAAGGTCCTCGGGGAAGTGGTCAAGTACAGTAGCGTCGAGGAGATGAAGAAGTACACCAACAACATGATCCACGAATTCTACGCGGCCGATTTTGCGTTTCAGGGAGAAGAATACGCAGGTCTGCGTAAGCTGCACGAGGTCGTACACAACGCCCGCGGTCGCGAAGAAGGATCCGCTGACTCCGCGGACAAAATATACTACGTTCGCAAAGGCATCGTAGGAGACTGGAAGAACTACTTCTCTGCCGAGCAGGCCAAGAGGCTGAAGGAGAGATTTCGAAAGGAAACGCGAGGCTCCGGAATAGCTAACTTGTGGCCTGATATGGGATTGTACGAATGAGATGTAGTATATATATGTAGATCTGTGTCCACTGAAAGCTCCGTGAAAATGTGCCAGTGTCTTGTCTGTAGTGTTGGCACGGTGAGAACTGTCCTTCGCATGTCACGACCGTTTAGAACGCCTGAGCGAGTGTGGCTTTTTTTAATGTGCATACCATTCAGCGGCGGTGTACGAGGCTGTGCACGCAAACTGTTTTCGACAGTTTAGCGGAAAAGTCACCACGAACGTGCATGAAACACTGAGCTTGGTATGAGTCGAGCCCTCGACGTCTTCAGGGCGCCATCAATTTGCTACAGTGTATGGCGTACACTGTACTGCGACTGAACTCTGACTGCGCGGAGCCCCCGAGTTTATCCCAGGTGATAAGCGATGCTCCGACAGAGCAATTGCTGGGTCAGCTCCAGCAAAGATATGCGCAGAGTTGCAGCGAGGGAAACACTTCTTCCACCTCCTTCTCCTCGTGATACGCTCGATAATACGTTTCTACGTTGTTCAAGCCACTCGGTTTTAAACAATTGTAGAGCAACACTAAAACGGTGCTGTAGCAGGGGCTCGCCAATAATTATAAAGGGAGCCCAAAAATATAGGTAGCATAATAGCAATGGTTGAGGAATGCAAGCAGGATGGTCAACGCTATCACACACATATGCGCACAGTATCTGTGACAACTAAGCATATATAGGCATGAGGAAGGAAACAGTAGAAAGGAATTGTCTTCTAGTTTTGTCTATGAATTAGTAATAATTGCTGTGCTGCGAACGTTTTCTTTCTTTTCCTGATTTGTTTTTTCTTCGTTCAGACCCGTTCAGGGAGCCCGAGTCATCTTCACCATTTTTTTCTCAATTCAAGAGACGGAGACACGTTCGCAAAACGCAATATAAAGCACATGACCATAGGGAAATGAGTGCTGGTACTTCCATATAGAAGTACAGAGAATTCAATCACAGAAGGCAGACGGCTGTCTTATCCCCTTATATGTTTCATTTCTTTGAAAATTTTCCTAAGACAAAGTGTTTATCTTTTAAAGTGCTGACTTCAAACCATATTGTGCAATAGAGAGGTACTAATCAATTCTTAAACTCACCAAAAACATTCAAGAACAGAAGTTATTCTGGAAAGACGGGCTTCATGTCGTGCAGAACAATTTGTAGATGCTCTGGCTGGGACGAGTTTCCGTCCGAAATACTTGATGGCTTAACGTTCAACCTTGCAGCCTACCAATAGGCTGTGGAGATACCTTCCGTTCCAAAAAGAGTTTCCCCTTACCCCTCTGGAATAGCAGGCTAGGGACTTGTTCTCAGGCCAACCTGTCCTCCTTTCCTTTCATTAAAAACTATCTTCTTCTTGCACTCCAAAAGAAATATTTACCATGTCGACATATTTAGGAATGCCACCGTGACGACGAAACGCCTAGACTAAAAAACGACGGCGTCGCCCTATGGAACAGTACACCGCAGCCGCTGTGCCACCGCGCCTAAATAAGGCCACTGTAGCGCGAATTGTCATACGTGATAGCGACAAACGAAAGAAGATACACCGTTATCTCTGATCACGTGACCTCCCCAAGAACACCGTTCAGTTTGTCTTACACTGATACGGAAAAAAAGAAAAGAAAGGCAGGAACCATCGTTGTTTGCCGAAGCCAGATTAGACAGCAGCGAGCATCGTGCGAGGGCCAGGAGGTACACCTATAGTTATTATCGCCCTAGACAAGGACGTGCCACCTTTTACCGATGTCTACGCAGTCTAGCTACGTCTCCGACGAGATGCAAGAGGTGAAAGACAAAGTGAGTAAGTACTACTTAACAATAAACTTCAGACTTGTAATGCGCGCAGCGTGTTAAAGCAGGTGCTGTAGGGCTCTTCTCGCGTAGAACGTAACTTATAGCAAAAAGCTAGAAAATAAGCACAGGCTATAAAATTGCGCAATGTTTAGTTCTGACTTAAGAATTGCCATGCAGTGCTGTGGTAGATCATGAGAACTACAGAACAAGCATGAGCTACTTTAGCATGCGTATACTACAGCAAAGTATGAGCCTGTGGAACGTGATGCATGCTTGACAAAATGCGCCGCTCTAAAGTATAAGAAGCGAAAAGTGAATTAAGAACGACTCGAACCGTTTTTTAGGGGCGAAGCTCCTCTTAGTCTAACCTTGTCACGCGTCAGGCGTCAGGCGTCAGTCGTAACCCGCGTGCTGGGAGGCACGCGCTCGCCCTCGGCGTTCGCCTCGGCGCGTGCCTCCCGGCGCGTGCCTCTGCTGTCTTGTGAGAGAGAGAAAGAGACAGAGAGAGAGCGAAAGGCGCGCGCTGGCTATGGAAACGCTCTTTCTTAGAGGAACGCTGTACCAGCTCGCAAAGAAGGAGAACGCGCTCTCACCCGCGAGAGACAACTTTGGCGCAGGCAGCGTCTCCTAGCGAGTTTCTTGATTGAGAAATACCGACTGCTCGCGTTGGAGAAGCGTTCACCGGCAACCCATATTATATATATATATATATATATATATATATATATATGTGTGTGTGTGTGTGTGTGTGTGTGTGTGTGTGTGTGTGTGTGTGTGTGTGTGTAGGCCCTGGATCTTGACTTGCAATGAAGTGCCGGTGGGAGATTTCACTTGTGCATACTTGAACCATGAGGATTCGTAGCGTGCGCGTTAACTAAATTAAGTCGAAACTCGGCACGATCTACGATGAACATCCCGAGCTTCGCCCACTCATCATCATTCACTCCGTGGATATGCTGTAATTTTTTTTGTGCGTCCATGTGCGTGCGTGCGCGTGCGGCTGCGTGTGTGTGTGCGTGCTAGCATTTCATGGTGCGAGTTCAATTTCACGCGCTCTCGCCGCCCGCCGTGGTAGCGTTTTTCGGATTTGTTTGACCACCCAAGGTTATTCAGCGCGCACGTAAATATAAGGACGGGGTTTTTATTGTGTTTGGGTTCCCTCGCAATTGAAACTGAACCCGTGTCCTCGAGCTGACCAGCCGGTGATTTACCATGGCAAGGCTTTCTATATAGATATAAACGATACACCGGACTTTCGCATAGCGTCTCTGGCTCGGCCAGTGCACTAGCATCGTCGGTAAGCTCCCCCGCTATAAATATTTGCAAATGCAGAAATTTTGTACATCAGAATAGACCTGCTACTGGCTAAGCACCGTACGTCAGTTCCACGTGAAGCCACGGTGCTCCATACGCGGTAAGTCTCCCAGCGTGTGATTGGGCTTCAGTACGCAGGCAGCGAGTCTTCGGTTGCTTGATCAAGGAGGTTGTTAATGTTGGCAGTCACGGTCGCTCTAAATTATCTGTGCCTGCACAGCATAAAGGATTGTTTAAATAACGTTGCTTGGCGGTGCGCATGCAGTGTTGTGCACGCTCGGGACATACGTAGGACCTCATGCTCAAGCTCTTATCCAGCTAATGAAGGCCTGTTCGCTTGTTAATCTTAAGCTATCTTTAAGTTTACCGAAAAATAGCGCGGCAGGAGGTGGCGGTGCCTCAATTTATGGGAAACCAATTGATACAAAAGAAAGAAGAAGAAACGGAAGAAAATGAGCTCCGAATTACACGCACATATAAGGCGAAAATTTTAAGGCATCTTCCTGGCGAAAAATAAATTCCTTTTAACGAAAAGAGAGAGAGAGATGATGGGCGGAAGACAGGGAGGTTAACCGGGAGGAAAATATCCAGTTTGCTACCCTGCACTGGGGAAGGGGTGAAGGGAGACAGAAAGGGATGGAAGAAAAGAGTAAAGGGAGAAAGAGAGAGGTCGAATCGCGCACACACACAAGCACGGCATGTGTCAGAGACGGTTCACGAGGCCCGTTGCGCGCAAAAACTTCAGCACAGCCTTCGTGGCTTTCTGCTGCGAGACACTATCGTTCCGGCATTCCAATATGGTTTGCTCAGACAGCGGTCGACCATCAAGGCGTGACAATTCTGTGGCGAGAGTCTGTCGCTGGGAGCAGTACCTAGGGCAATCGCAGAGGACGTGCACAATCGTTTCCTCGCTGCCGCAGTGAACACAGGCAGCACTGTCTTCCAGTCCAATGCGATGGCCAAAACTTGTGAATGACGTTCCTAGCCACAGACGGCAAAGTACGGTCGTTTCACAGCGGGTTAGTCCATGCGGAACTCGAAGTTGTAGCGATGGGTCGAGGCGGTGTAGACGGGTATGCAGAAGACCAGGAGTGTTCCACTGCGCTATAGCCATATCACGCGCAAGCGAGCGAAGTTTTCTTACTGCACCTGTTCTTGACAGTGGGATGGCTGGCAGCACTCCAATTTCTTGAGCATGTTTCGCAGCATTACCTGCGTGCTCGTTGTCGATTATTCCAGAGTGGCCTGGTAGCCACTGAAACGTGATGTTGAGTTGAGTTGAGTTGAGTTTATTTACCACGTACAGTTACAGTAAGTGGTTGGGACAGGGAAGAAAAGCTGCATGAAGCAGCTTGACAAATGCCCCACATCCCAATGTTCACTGTGACAACAAAACGACAAAAGCAAAGTAAACCACAAGACAATTTAAACCAGCAATGCACATGCTTTACATCGGAGCAAAGAAGTTATATAAAGTTATACAAACCAGCAACGCACATGCTATACATCGGAAGAAAGAAGTTATACAAACAGAAATAATACTACGCACATAAACTAATAAAGCATATTTAAAATAGAAATATTAGAGAGCGTACGAACATTTTAACAAGTAATTTTTAATTTATTCAGTGTATTTGGCAAGCAATAACGCAGTGCCTCAAAACCCTAATTTGTGCGCGGCCTCGGCACATGCCAATGTTCAGAGTGTCGGTTTAGGCGCGTCGAAGGATTTAATTGTAAGTCAGCTAAACTACGTATATAGCTGCGACCTTTCTTTTTAACTACGTATATAGCTGCGACCTTTGTCGGTCAATTGACGATAGAGCTGTCGTGTTTGAAGCACTAATTGGTCTTGCGGCCCGCTACTTAAGGCCGATAAAAGGCACTGAAGGGCTGACTTAGAATATGTAAAGATGGCCCATTTCTGTGGTGGCTCTCCATCGATCACGCAAAGTGCGGTGCGTAGTGCCTCAAGCTCCACGGCTGTCGATGTTGTGCCATGAGACGTCTTGAACAGTACTGCTTTGGCAGGGAAGGTCACAGCTCCTGCAGATCTGCCTGCTGCTGTTGAGCCATCAGTGTAAAGCTGAAGGTGGTTCCTGTAGTCCTCATGTAGCATTAGCAGAGACACCTGCTTTAAAGGGCCACTAAACAGGCTCCCACTTTTTTAAGCCGCCCAAACAAGCTAACTCAATCATAGAGAAGGTTGCGACGATCACATTCTGCGAATATGACAGCGCTGCGCGCCACACAGACGCCGTATTACAAAAAAACAATTCCCGCGCATCTTTCCTGCAGCGCCCTCGCATCCTAGGTGTCGTCACGTTCTACCGCGAACTTTGCGCAGTTGCAGCTCGTTGATTGGTCGAAACCAGGCCTATGTCAGATCCTCTGGCCATCCCACCGGCGTGAGCGCCGGAGCAGCGCTGGCCGGAGCAACCGCAACTGCACCGCAAGCGTCAATGACGTCAATCGCTCCCGTCATGTCACGTGTCAAAAGTGGGCGGAGTCACGACGGCGCACCGCGCCTACCCTCTCCTCGGCAGAGAAGGGTGGGGAGGCCGACCGAGAAAACGAAACCGACGCAAGCGGCCACTTAAACCCGTGTAATTTCTTTATTATTGCACCTATTCGCAAAATTCTTGCGGGAGCATGTTCATATTGCACAGGAGCGTAGTTATATTTTTATAACAAATTTTGAACCTCGCAGTTGTGTAGGGGCCCTTTAAAGCCGGCGGTGAGGGTTCCGCTTTCGTCCGAATCCCTGGCACTGTCATTCGGACCGTTGGACGGGCCAAGCACCAAGGAGGCGTCGGAAGTCTCTCAGCAGGAGTATAATTCTTTGGGAGGCACTCGCGGTGTGCCGATTGCCTCTTACAAAAAGAGGCACCAGGCCGGTCTTCTGGAAGCGAGGACGAGGTGGTTGGCAGGAGCACGAGCAAGGTGTCGAATGTGTGTCCTAAGCACCTCCAAAGTGATGTGAGTGGTGGCAGGAACGTCTTTGGCAATCGCTATAGTATCCGGTGTTGAGGTGCAGCGTGGCAATCCGAGGCAGATTTTGAGTGCCTGGCCCTGAGCGCTCTCGAGTGTGCGGAGGTTACCTTTACAGGTGTCAGTCAGCACCGGTAAGCTGTATCTCAAGTATCCGAGAAATAGCGTCCGGTATAGGTGCAACATGGCGTTCACTGACATACTCCACGTTTTCCCTCCGAGGAAGTGGAAAACTTGTGAGGTGGCCGTTAGGCGCTTGTTGAGACCGGCCACATGGGGACTCCAGCAGAGGTCCCGATCGATGGTTACTCCCAGGAACCGTGTGCGTCCTAGCGTAACAAATATTTTGCCCCTTGATAGATATGGCATCTGCTGTCATTGGCTTTCGGGTGAAAGCGACCAGCGCCGATTTTCCAGGCGAAATTTCAAGGCCTTGTTCATCAAGGCACGCCGATATCGAAGTCGCGGCTTTTTGGAGCCTCGCGCGTATCTGAGGACGTGTTACGCCTGACGTCCAAACAAGGATGTCGTCAGCATAAATCGATATCTGTACACAACCTGGTATGCGTTCCACGAGACCAATCATAACCAAATTAAATAATGTGGGGCTCAAGACGCCCCCTTGAGGAATTCCACGGTGTGTGCAGTGCTGAGAGGTTGGCCCATCGTCGGTTTGCACAAAGAAGGATCTCATCTGTAGGTAGGCACGAATCCAGCGGTACGCTCGGCCACCAAGACCGACGGACTCAGGGGCGTCGAGTATGGCCTCGTGAGGAACGTTGTCGTAAGCTCCTTTTATGTCCAAAAATAGTGCTGCGGTTAATCGCCTGCTCAATTTCTGGTGCTGGACGTACGTTACGAGGTCAACAACGTTGTCGATGGAGCAACGAACGCGTCGAAAACGGGGCCATGACACTTGGATAAACCTCGTAGCGCTCTAGGAAACACTCTAGTCTGGCGAGGATCATGCGCTCCATCAGCTTCCCTACACAGCTAGCTAGCGCTATTGGGCGGTATGACGAGAGCTCTAGAGGCGATTTCCCAGGTTTTAGGAGGGGAACCAATCGGCTCGTTTTCCATTCTTGGGGTCCTACTCGCCATGAGTCATTGAATATTTCTAACAAAGCTTTCCGCGCCTGCTCACCCAGGTTCCATAAGATCCTGTAGGAGATGCCATCTGGTCCAGGTGATGACGAACGATCGCACAACACAAGTGCCGCATCCAGCTCTTCAATGGTAAAGGGCAGGTCCATGTGTGAGTCCAGTGACTGTGGAGTGTTCTGTGTAGCGAGGACTCATCTGCAAGCTGCATTGCCGACAATCTTCTTGCCGAAATCTTCAGCTACCTCAATATCCTGTCGACCTTGGTAAAGCGCTAAAGCTGTGGACGGAAACCGCTGCTCAGGAAGCGTACGCAGACCTCGCACTCTTCTCCATATTTGCGAGAAAGGTTTCCGAGGGTCCAGAGACTCACAGAACCTTACCCACCGTTGAGACTCAAGTTTACCTATGCGACGCTGTATCTTCTTTTGCATGTGCCTGGCTGTCCTTAGATCGTGTACGGAATTTATCAGTCTATATCTTCGCTCGGCACGTCGACGAATCGTACCTGAGTCCTTCCAACTCTCCGTTTCCGAGCGCTTTGGGGAGCATGTCAATGTGCGCATCGCCGTCTGTACCGCTTCCTTTACAGCTTGCTCTAGACCGAAAAAACGAAAAAAAAAGAAGGAAGGTGGGGGGAAAGGGGTTTACTGCAACACGCCGTCTCCCATGCGCTCGCTTGTTCTGCACTTTCAAGGGCGATGTATATGAACATCGCAGCCTTTGCCAAAAATTCACATGCACGAAGGCGAGTACCTACCAGAGGTAGGTCAACAGTAGCGAGAGGAAAGGGCTACGCGCCAAATTTACGCTAGCAACGGTATTCAAGACACTACGGCGCTGCACTGGGGGGCTGCAAGTCACTTGTTTGATCCCAACTGTGGCGGTGGCACTTCCATGAGGAAGGTGGTGTGCTTCATTTGATTCAAGAACCTCAAACTGCCACAATTGATCAAGAGTAAGAAGTTACAGTATGCCTTATAATAGGTTTGCCGCTTGAGCGTGGGAAACCACACGAGTTTATTTTGTTTTCATTACACTAATGACAAAAATAATTCTGATAGTGTAGAAACACTCACCTTGAAATTTAGCAAAGTGTGCATTCCTTACTAGCAAATACCATGAAAATATTACAATAAAAAGTCCTGCAGGTCCCCCTCATCGTAGGAATCGTTGTAATGCAAAGCAGTCGGTGATGAAACTGCCTATGACACTAAGCAAAGTCTTACGCGTAGTGCTAAGGTCTTTGCGCAAAGAGCATGAGTGGGTGTATGCTCAACGTGGGCTAACCAGAAATGTCGACAACACCATGGCGACCGAACGGTACGACGTGGTACAAGCTAACGTGCACAATCATGTCAGCGCACAGCACAGACCTTTCTTCGGTGGAGGCAAAATGCACGCTACGGCGCGCTGATGTGCGTATCATAAGCGTTGTTTGTTTAAGTTTCCCTAAGGGATCGAGCAAGGTTGAACAAAAGCACGCCGAATCATTGTAAAACATATCTCTTACTACATCGCTGTGATAGCGCTAAACACAATAGAAGCGCAATTCACGTTACACAAGCACCATCATCAAAACTGCCGGTGTGATATATATACCGTGTAGGAGGAGCCGCCGTAGCATTTAGTGGTAACGTGTTTGCTTGACACCTCGCGGAACCGGGTTCGATTCCCCCTACTGCTTGGTCGGTTGCGTGCGTGCATGTTATGTTCATATTTCAATCGCGCGCTATGAGAAACGGTCTGCCTTTCTTATTTGAAAGTGTGTGCTAATTGTATGTTAGATATGTACGTACTTTAGTTGGTCATCCACTAACATAGGCTGTATAAAATCCAACATCTGTGGCACATACCCGCATAATGCAGGCCGAGCACTACTGGTATGAGGCACAGATGACTGCAGTATCGTTGATCGTGACGTGCATGAGGAGTGTATCATGTTAGTGGTGTTAAGATTAGTCATCGCTATACGCCATAGTGGACATATGTACCCCATTCACCATGCAAATATCCGGTTATATCAAATGAATGGAAAGGCCAGGAGAGCACCGAGATTGAGGCGGTTACATAGATAGATAGATAGATAGATAGATAGATAGATAGATAGATAGATAGATAGATAGATAGATAGATAGATAGATAGATAGATAGATAGATAGATAGATAGATAGATAGATAGATAGATAGATAGATACGCCAAGAGATGCTTCGCATCTAATAATTTTTCTTTATTACCTAGGAGTAAAGGGAAGCGCCAGGAAGAAGCCCAAGCTGATGATGGTCAGGGGCACTCCCTTTGCGGGATACTTCCACAGCGAGTACATCGAGTCTGCAATGGACTATGCCCACCGCACAGGTGACCTGTTCATCGTAACTTACGTGAAGTGTGGAACTACGTGGATGCAACACATCGTGTACCTCATCCAAAACGACGGCGTGCCTCCAGCGAACGCCGTCGAATTCTACAAGGCCTCCCCATTCATCGAGGTTTGCGGCGCAGACTGCATGCAATGGGTGAAGAGACCGGGTGCCGTGAAGACCCACCTGCCGCTGCATCAGCTACGCTACTCTCCGGACGCAAAGTACATCGTAGTGATCAGGAACCCATTCGACGTGCTCGTGTCAATGCACCATTTCTGGTTCATGATATCGGCCTACGAGTACGACGGTAACTTCGAAGACTCCTTCGAGAACTTCATGGACAACTACTTCGAGAGCGGAGATTATTTCGCCTTCTACAGGGACTGGTACGAACGAAGCGCGGACCCGAACGTGCTCTTCGTCGTCTACGAAGACATGAAGAAAGACCCGGAGGCCGCCGTACTCAAGGTCGCCCGCTTCCTTGGTCCTGAGTACGAACAACGCTTGCTGGCCGACAACGGGAAGGTCCTCGGGGAAGTGGTCAAGTACAGTAGCGTAGAGGAGATGAAAAAGTACACTAACAATATGATCCACGAATTCTACGCGGCCGATTTTGCGTTTCAGGGAGAAGAATACACAGGTCTGCGCAAGTTCCACGAGGTCGTACACAACGCCCGCGGTCGCGAAGAAGGATCCGCTGACTCCGCGGACAAAATATACTACGTTCGCAAAGGCATCGTAGGAGACTGGAAGAACTACTTCTCTGCCGAGCAGGTCAAGAGGCTGAAGGAAAGATTTCGAAAGGAAACGTGGGGCTCCGGAATAGCGAACTTGTGGCCCGATATGGGATTGTACGAATGAGAAGTAGTATATATATGTAGATCTGTGTCGACTGAAAGTTCCGTGAAAATGTGACAGTGTCTTGTCTGTAGTGTTGGCACGGTGAGAACTGTCCTTCGCATGCCACGACCGTTTAGAACGCCTGAGCGATTGTGTTTTTTTTTTTTATGTATACACCTTTCAGCGGCGGTGTACACGACTATGTACGCAAATTGTTTTCGCCAGCACAGCGGGAAAGTCACCACGAACGTGCGTGAAACACTGAACTTTGGATGAATCGAGCCCTCGACGTATTCAGTGCACCGTCAGTTTGCTACAGTGTATGGCGTATTCCCGAAGACAAATAATTTTGCAGAGGCGTTGCCACATTTGGCTAGTGAGTGTTGTGGAAAACAATTTTCCTTGGCTGTTAACGAATACAGCCAATTACAAGCTGTATCCACGTTTCGAGTCCAACGTGTCATTTACTTTCTTACAAAAATATAAGATGGCAGACTTCAGAATAAATTTACATTCAACTATGGTATAAATATGAATAATCGCTACGCAACGAACATTTCGACATATAACCACGCTTTCTTTTTTGTTGTAGCATTCGGATTGCCACGAAAGCCATGTGTGAAGATTTAACGCATATACACACTCTCCGTCATAACTCTCGGATGAAGGGAATATACTACTTTTGACCTTGAAATAATCGAGCTGGAAGTGTTTACTGTGGGTGTTTACGTCACTTTATTCCGCAATCCCCGTTTTTCAGGCGCATCACACGTCTCATAGTACGCGGCCGCGCCACGGTAGTCTAGTGACTAGGACACTGCTGCTCATCCGAAGGTCGCGGGATCGAATCTAGGACGCGGCAGCTGCATTTCGATGGCGGCGAGATGTTCAGGCCCGTGTAATGTACCACAACCGCTCATATGTAGCTGCCGTAACTGTACGATGTCAGTGCACGTTAAAGAACCCCAGGTGGTTGAAATTTCCGGAGTCCTTCACTACGGCACCTCTCATAATCATAGCGTGGTTTTGGGACGTAAAACCCCCGAAATCAATCAAGCAAGCAAGCAAGCAAGCAAGCAAGCAATCCTATCGTACGTTTATCCGCGACGTGTTCATCTGGTCTGTTATGAACAGCGCTTTCTCTGACGATGAATGATCCTTTCCCTCTGAAAGGGTTACAGAAATCGGGACTTTTCTCACAAATAGCCAATCAGTCAGATAAGTCAATCATCTTTATTTATGTCCAAAAAGGTAGACAAAGGAGCGGCGGGTAAAGGCTGTCCTACGAAAGCTTGATGAGGCGCTGCCCCCATTACACAAGAACTAAAGATTTCGCTTATCGATGCTTGTCGAAGTTACGTTTGCTCATGCAAACTAAAATATAGATCGCTATTCGGCGGCTTATTGCAGAGTAAATTAGTTCCATTTCGTTTTTCTCATTTCTCGTAACTTCTGCGCCGCAGATCACCCCGCCAACTTTTATGGCCGTGCTCAGCTTTTCCCCGCTGTCTCTGTACCGAGGGCTTGCTGATAAGGATGAACGCTTAAACTCGATTAAACTGACGAGGAATTTCGGAAAGTGAATGACACAATAATAAAACCTATTCAGATTAAAATGATCGCGCGTAGAGGGCAAATGGTTTGATGCAGTCCCCTATTGTTTATAGGCGTGTCCCCACTACATTTGGTGGAAACCAACATTAGTAGACTAGCTTCACTTATTAAAATCTCCGCCCGCGTCCTTCCCGCCGGTGTCACCATCTCTTTGTCAGCCGCCAGATGGCGGCGTCATTCCGTCAAGCTCCAAAACATACGTCCCGCCGCAGCAGCCTTGTGGTCGTGCGTAAGGACAGCCGGGCAGAGCGCGCGCGCTGGCATTCTCCCTTGCAGAAGTAAATATTAGTAAAAGTTACTGTAAAGCTGCAGTAAACTGCAATTGCGAAAGGGTTGATTAATGGCAACTTTGTACATGATCACAATAACAATATATTGTCACATATGGGACGTATTGTCTCGCCATATGAGGGGTGTTGACGGGGAAACCAACGTTGAAGGGCTAGTCGGTGACTTAGCTTGCTAAACATGTTCAGGCGCAGAAAGAAACGAGGAAAAGAGTGGAAGCAGGAATGATACAGACGAGCGCCAACTACCGATTGTTTATTGATGGTCAGGTTATATGGCCAGGTGAACTTTCCGACATGCGCAGCAAAGTGAACAATACAATATCAAACATGTCGTGGAATGAGTCTATCTAAAGAGCGTGTTTCAGTGGTGTGCAGCGTTACTGAGGTGTCGCTGACACAATTAAGCAGACCCTTTCGATCTTATATGGAATGCCTCTAGAAGTTCCCTTTCAGTTGGATCCTTGCTTTTCTCAATGATTTTAGCGAGCTTGGGTTGCGGCACGCATGAGCAAGCTTTTACGTGTGCAGGAAGATGCGCACAATCGCTTTTGCAAAGACTATTAGCGTGCTTCCTCAGTCGGACATTAATACAGCGTCCAGTTTGTCCTATGTAGGGCTTGCAGCAGCTCAGGGGAATTGCGTAGACAACTATTTCGTGCTTTTTTTTTTACCCCTTGGGGCTTATTAGTATGAGAGATGCGTTGGCACAAGTGTGCCAGCTTGTTTGGAGCCGAGAAGACCACTGGTACCCATCCATGGTAGCCACTTTCTTCAGGTTGTCCTAAGTCCTACATAGGACAAACTGGACGCTGTGTTAATGACCGACTGGGGGAGAATGCTAATAGTATTGGAAAAATCGATGGATCGCATCTTCCTGAGCACGTAAAAGCTTGTTCATGTGTGCCGCAATCACGCTCACAAAAGTCATTGGGAAAAGCAAGGATCAGACGGCAAGGCAACTTCTAGAGGCATTCCATATAAGCATTCCACTGCTTGTGTCAGTGACACGTCAATATCGCTGTACACCACTGAAACACGCTTTTTAGATAGACGCATTCCACGGTAACATCTTTGATGTTGTATTGTTCGCTTTGTTGCGCATGTCGGAAAGTTCACCTGGCTATTTAACCTGACCGTCAATAAGTAATTGGTAGTTGGCGCTCTTCTGTATCGCTCCTGGTTCTACTTTTTTCCTCGTTTCTTTTTGCGCCTGAACATGTTTAGCAACCTTGAAGGTTTCGCACCATCTTCTCCGCGGATGTGAAGATGCCACCGATGCGGAACTCAGAAGGACATTTATTAAGAAAGGAACGTGCAAGCTGGAAGAACAATACAATACACAACGAAATCGCGGGCTATACGGCACTGCCCCGTAACATTTATGATGCGCGCACAATGACAGTTCCCGCTCGGCACGAGAAATAGTTCTCTCCCACAGCGAGCGCAGCGTTGCATTGATGGTAGCCTGCGAGAGTTGGCGTAGGCAACCGTCACGGTTACCATCACGCAGGGACGCAGCACGTAGACCCTGTCTGCAGACATCTCAGGCGAAGGCTGCGTTTTTGCGGAGAACACGGTTGATAAAACCCACCGTTAACAAGCAACCACAGCATACACCAGAGTTACCTGTCCTGTCCGCGTATCGGCTAGCGAGGAAATGAAGCTTGGTGTGACTGCATCGCCACGAATGCGTGGACACGTGGTGGTTCCGTTGGTGTAAACTACGCACAACTGAAACGCTCTCGCCGACACATTCTTTCGCAGAACTTGATAATACCTAACATGAAAGGAAATGCTTAATAACGAGTCATTGTACATTCAGGCTGATGACAGTATATTTGCAGTGTGTTACCGTCCACCTGAGGGTATTGTTGAGGAGTTTCTCACGTTTACAGACCGTCTATTAGCGTATGCATGTGAAAACAGGCAAAAATTGATTTTCGGCAGTGACTTCAATATTGATATGTCCGCACGCGACACCATAGAGAGCATGACTTGTTGAACATAGTCTGTTCTGACGGAAGCATAACCGTCATAGAATCGAGCACTAGAACCACGCACTCCCTCTGAAGCTACGTTAGACCTATTCATCACAAATTACCCTCATTTACTTGTAAAATGCGCTGTATTAAATTCTCCAATTAATTGATCGATCTCCAGCATGCATATTTATTGACCGCCCATTAAAATGTCCAAAATAAACAGAAATCTCATTTCAGGATGTCATTAAACGGACAATGACAGTTTTTCAAACTTAGATATAGCAATTAAATTGGGAGGACATATCTAACGAAAATGATTCCGACAGGGCGCATAATAGCTTCATTCATTAAGAAATACCTGGTGCATAAGAACACTTCACCATAACGCGACACAAGACACAATCATGCCGTGAACTATGGACAACAAAAGAGTTGTTAAAGAAAAACTGCGAACGTGAAAGGTTGTACGCCAAAATCAAGAAAACTCGTCAATTTACTGATCTTAAGGAATTCAAGGTATAGAGAAACAGATGAAACAAGGAAATAAGGAAGAAAAAAAAAGAGAATTACTTTCTCGAATCCTCTTCATCATGTAAAAAAAGTGTGGAGGGATCTCCTTTGGAGGGATCTCCTTAAAAAAAGTGTGGAGGGATCTCAAGAATATTATGGAGCGTACGCAAATAGCAGAACTTATCAAAAAATTATGTAAATGACCGCTTATTATCCCGAACAGATACGGTAAACGTGTCTAACCAATATACTTTTTTAAGGGGGAAACGCAGCCGCACACGAACCCTACAACTACCTCCTCTCTGCCTTCAATCGCAGATAAAATATTGCGAAAAAGATATCGCAGATAAAGTATTAACGCCAACTAAAAAAATCTAAAAAAAAACAAAGTCACACAAATATATAAAAAGACTTGAAGGCTCAATATTCAAAATGACCGCCCTATATCAATTTTGCCGCAGTTGTGCAGAGGTCTCGAAGAAAATATTTCTGCTCAGATATTATCTTTCCCTGAAGAACATCGTATTATCACGAAAGTTCAGTACGGCTATGATAAAAAGAAGTCCCCTCAATTAGCACTTGTAGATCAAAAGGATCACATACTAAGTAACCTTAAAAAAAAGCTACCTAGAATAAATATAATTGTAGACTATCCCTGAGCTTGCAACACAGAGGAAAAATGAAACATGCGGAATAAGCGGCATTACATTACAGTTTATTATATTCTATTTGCATAAAACAAGGCGAGGACGGTTGGGTTGAGGAAAAATCAAGTAGTTTAGGTTTATTCTTCGTTGACCCAGGCATACAAATATCGATTCCATAAAATCCGAAAGAAAATAGGAAGTTTGAAACATTGGTGCATAGCCTGCAGTTTGGTACCGCATTTACGAGTCATTTCCTCTACGGGATCAGACGGTTGTCTAACCCGCAGTGGTCGTGTGGTCATCCAGATGAAGATGTACATACATCATCTGCTCGAGTGCGTAAAGTACGATTCGCTACGGTGTGTGCTGCGAGCCAGTTTGTCGCTTTAAGATGGGAGACCACTTAACCTAAAAAAAAAAAAAAGATCCTTTGCCCGTCGCCAACAGCGGGCCTCCAGAAAAGAGACCTTTTTGTACTGGAAAAAAACCTCAGAAGACGCAAATAACCTTTCGAAATACAAATTTTCTCTCTATTCTAAGGCCCAAATATCGATATAAATCTTGTGCATTACACACTGTTTTCAGTTTTTCTTATATGTTTTTTATTTGTATATTCGCTTGGGTTTGTATGCTTTTGTAGCGCACAGTGTTCCATGTCAACTATTAAATCGCATGTGCACACGCGTGTGCCAACTCTTCTAACGCGAACACCCCCACGGAACTTAACCCGTGCACTGTGGAACTGCATTGTGTCGACTCTTCTAGGGTTTTTAGTGTGTATATTTAGAGAGAATTTTGTTTGTTTCCGTTCTTTTTTATTTCTTTTTAGAACTTTTGTTTGGATTTCTAAGCGAGGAAGAGTAGTCGGTGCCGTACTAAAGCCACCAGCATCACATATTCACCATTTCAACAAACCAAGAAGCATGTACAAATAAATCATTTCAAGTCACGAACTGGTGAAGTAAGAACAGGCGTCCCTTCAGTAAGCATTTCAAGGCCTTCTGCGTTTTAATTTATATGTAAACGATGTTGTTCTGACTTACAATACTGCTAGGTATAGCATATATGAAGACAACTAGAGCGTATTGATTTCGTCATGGTGTCATACGACAATGATGAATAGCGCCAATAAATTTCCCCGAAACATGTACATATGGTCAGCAGAATATTACCCAAAAATGAATCGCAGGAAAACCAAAGCCGTTATTTCTTATGCAAACCGAACAATATTTTCTAAGATACTACGCCTTAGTGATAAATAAACGAAACATAGAAAGAGTTAATAAATAATGAAGTTTCATGAATGCACTCTCCGAGAACGTTACAGTGGTATCAACATGCCGATTCTGCAAAAGCGTAGCCGTATTGCAGGAATGTCAAACTATTAATTTAGCACTCGTTATTCGCAACGCAGATCAATTGCGCACACCTCGTTTCGGGCACAACAGCTGAACCTAAACTTAGGAAACTACACATATTACAGAAAAAAAGTGATATGTATTATAGAACAACGCACCGCACCAAAATCACAACGAGCACGTCTTCATTTACGGCAACATAACCAGTATTTGCACCCTATACAATCGCTTCCTGATTCGTGTAAGGCACTCTAACAAAACCTCAAAACAACATTTTGAATGTAATAGCGTGTCTGTAAAAGACTTCAGCTACCTAAATTACCCGTCACGGATAACTTTGGTATATACCCCAATGAAGAAATTATGGCACACAGAGGATAAAAAAAAAGCAAATTGCTCAGATTGCTTAACTCGCTTTATCACGCTGGATTTCAACCTGCCAACATAACACGGTCACCAACTGTTTTCACTTATTCGGTGACTACCTTGGTTTCTTTCTTCTTTTTCTTCGATCTTATCAGCGCCATTCAGAATTGTATGCGTTGAAACTCATCTGTATGACATCCCTCTTTAATTAAGTTTGTTGCATTAATGACTGCCTTTTCACCGACATTTATATTCTACTTCTTTTTATAGTTTTGCAATTGTGTTGTTTCTATCTACTGTGTATTTCTTATTGTAATTACCAAACCTGTTATGTCCATTAAGTTCCCCACTTGCTGCCACCATGTTGTACCGGAGCCTACGAGCTTCTGAATCTGCATTATAGCGGCTTTAATCTTGGCATCTTGCCATTGTATGCTTGTAATGAAAAGAAATAAAGAGAAAGCAAGGAAAATAAAATTTTCACCCACACTTTTGTTTCTATCACAAGACCAAGGACACCCCTCCCCCCCCCCCTTCCCCCCATCGAGTATTTCCTCATCCCACTGCCTTTGTGTATGTAACGTTTCTGCTCAGTACAGCTGTGTTTACGATGAGCCTTTTTCCTCTACGAAGAGGCGCCGACTCCAGGACGACGCCCGCCATCACCGATCAGCCACGTGGCAGCTCATGATTCGCTAACGTCATGCCAGTGGCCGCACAGCTGCCTCTTTGACGGCCTCGATCGCACATGGTGCCAGGCTTTTCTGGCAGAGTTCAATACATCAGCTCATATCCGGACAGACGATGCCGATATAGCACCAGCTTATATCGGCCGACGCCCACCCGGATACAGGTGTGTTTTTACCTCGCTTTCGTTTTCACCCTCGAGGTCTTATCGGTGGCTCCTCGCCACGGCCTACGTGCACAGGCGTACAGTGCCGTTCTATTCTGCCGTAAAGGGACGACAACGCTGTACGCCCTTAACGTTCAGCCGCTCAGTTTAAATGAGGCATCTGTGAACCAAGGGAGTTGTTTTGTTTTTTAGTCGGTCCTGGTACCACGCAATGGCAAGCGTCCCGCAGACCGCAGCGCCAGACCACTCGGAGGACACGCAAGGTGAGAGCTATTTTGTGCGTAAATTCTAAACATGGGTGCCGTGAGCTATCCGCTTTAGGTTATTACGAAAGAAGCCGTGGCAACGGAATCCGTCCGTTAATTTATGTTCTTCTAAAACGCTATTGTTTTACATTCTGTCCAATGTCCTTAAGCGCGAAGCGTTGAAGAAACCAAAACAGCTTAAACCGCACTCGTGGCAACATATGTATGATTCGCACTAATTCGTAGGCGATTACGGCAAGAAACATGTGGTTAGTCTGCTTGAAAGCAGAACCTTTCGTGTGCCTTCGCGGCGGTGCAGCGCTTACAGCGCTCCGGTGCTCACCCGAAAGACGTCGCTTGGATGCCGTATACAATGGTCGCCCTTCGATGGATGCTAGATGCCCGTACTTACGTGCAGAGAGACCTAGTTGGCCCAGTTTCTGTAGCTCTTCATTACAGCACGCGGCACAACCAAATCGTGCTTCCAGAAGGATAGTAATACTTACTATTCACTTCGCGCCTCGAATAGAAAGGCGGTGATTTGTCCCTTTTTTTTTTGTTAGTGTTCCTCGCTTACTGAGGCTGCCCATTTGGTCTTTACAAGCTGACTTCTGGAATTCCTTTTCAGATCACGTAGGCGTACGGCTAGCCATGTTCCAGAAAATAAGGTTCGCAGTTAGCGCGCCGTCCCCGCCGTGTCTCCCACCTTGCTCCGTTGTCGGGCTACACACTTGCTGGTCAATTTCGTCGCGTAGCCACTGCACTATTTAGGTCCCAGATTGCGCAGATCAGTCAAGGCGCTGCTTCAAACGTTGGCGAAGGTGCCGTCTTCGACAATCAGGCGCAACATATCGAAGAAAAACTATATATGGAATAGTAATTGACGTTCGACCATGAACATGGGTGCTGGCTCAAGATCATTGCCGGAAAAGAAAACGAGATATATAAAATGACCACGCACCCACGTGCAGTTTGGTGCAAGGAGGGACTGTAGATGGCAAAATTATTCCGTCTCAGAGCTGCGCTCTAGTTCTGCTCATATGCAAGTTGCTCAAGCAGCTGCGCACGAGCCAGCGAATGCACAAGCGAAATGAGAAGGGCTGTAACACATTTATTTTCACACCATCCACTGTATCACTGAACGTTTGCTTGCCTGAAAAACCGTTGCGGATAGCAACCAGCTACCCCAAACATGCTCTTGCTGTCTTCCCCTCATACTTCTCGACTTCACGTTCTGCCGTTCTGTACTGTGCTTATCATGCGGTCCGCTTTTCTTAAACACTTGTAGACGATACCTACGTTCTATATGGTAATCTTTGCACCGTTTAAACTTTCAAACAGGTGGTCTCTCAAATGTCAGACCAAAGAAACCAAGTCATCAAGTCATCAGGGGCACGCCGTTCGCCACTGCTTTCCTTCGCGAGTGCATAGAGTCTGCAATGGACTACGCCCACAAAGAAGGCGACCTCTTTATCGTCACTTACATGAAGTGCGGCACCACGTGGATGCAGCATATTGTGTACCTCATCCAGCATGGTGGCGTGCCTCCAGCGAACGCAGCGGAGTTTCACGCCGCGTCACCTTACTTCGAGGTCTGCGGCGCCGAATGCGTGAACTGGGGTCCCAAAAGACCGGCCGCCTTCAAGAGCCACTTGCCGCTGCACCAGATGGGTTACTCCCCGGAGGCACGGTACATAGTTACCATACGCAACCCGTTGGACACCACGGTGTCGTTACACCACTTCTGGCACATGATCTCGTCTTACGAGTACGACGGGGACTTCGACGACTCCTTCGAGAACTTCCTGGCGGGCACCATCGACAGCGGAGACTATTTCAACTTTTACAAGGCATGGTGCAGACGCATCGACGATCCAAACGTGTTGTTTCTCGTCTACGAAGACATGAGAAAGGATCCCGAGGCAGCCGTGCTGAAGGTCGCGCGCTTTCTCGGGCCTAGATATGAGGAAAACCTCTTGGCTGGTGATGGCAGAGTGCTCAAGGATGTGCTTAAGTACAGCAGCTTCGAGCAGATGAAGAAATACACAAACAAGATGATCTACGACTTTTACCGCGAAGAGTTCCCGTTCCGAGGAGAGGAATACAAAGGCCTGCGCTATCTGCACGGAATAGTTAGCAGCGGCCGCGGCTCTGCCCCTGCTGAAGACTCCAGAAGTTCGGCGGATAAGGTAGACTACGTGCGCAAAGGAGTCGTCGGCGACTGGAAGAATTATTTCTCCAGCGAGCAAGTCAGGCGCCTGAGTGACAAGTTCCTGAGAGAGACCCGCGGTACCGTTATTGCCAACTTGTGGCCAGACTTGAACCTTGGCAGCCGATAGGGTACATTACGACCGTGAGATGTGCTGGTTTTCATATTATAGTACAAGTGTGACGTGCTCAGTGCTGTAGTCCTCATGTGAAAAGTTCCGCTGATGGCAGCAAAGTGCACTGTAAAGCGACATCTTCTTAATGTGATTGTGTGTGGCACCATCTGTTCTTTTTTCGGGAAATAAATATGTATATCCCCAAAATAGAACCGAGCGTACTAAATATCTACACCATACACACATCCTCATAAACTAGTCGTTGAAAAATAACCACACACTTCCCATAGCAGGAAACAGATCGAGCAGTTTATTTCACGTCACTGTGATTTTTTTCCGCTCACATTTGACAACGAGATGATACCATTCTGATGGTTCACTAGACTTGCCGAAGCTGACAGTCTTTTCATTTTGACAGAAGAAGAAGTTTGGTGCTCGTAATGATTGATTGCCAAAACATGCAGGCTGCGACATTACCTCGTAACGCCTGACGTTTGCTGCAGGACAAAGCATCGTATTGTGATTGCTCTCTATTACTGACTTTTACCACTATGTGGAAAACCGGGCCGGGGCATTACCACCAGGTGGAAAACCCCGAAACGACCGCGCTTTGCCGCCCGTGGTTAGGCGTGTCATTCATTAGCAGCCTAGCTTACCGCATTCGAATGGCAGACAGTGCTGCCTGTGATCACTGCGGCAGCCAGAAAACAATTGGTCACGTCATCGGTGATTGTCCTAGGTTGCTGTTCTCAACGACACTCCCTGACCGCATAAATGACACGCCTCGATGGTCGACCACCATCTGCCCCGACAGTACTGGAATGGCGTAACGACAGCCACCGGGCTGAAAGCCTTGAAGGTACTGCTCAAGTTTCTGCGAGCAACGGGCCTCATCGAGTGACCCCGGCACTTCCGTGTTTGTGTATGTGTGCGCTTAGTTATCTATCCCTCTTTCCCGTTTGTTTTAGATGCGAGAGCATCTTATGTTCGGGGCAGTGTCCGTTCTGTGGCGTCCGCACCCATACTGCGCATGCGCAACTCTCCCTCATTCTCCTCTCCTACGCAGGTGTGCGCTCTTCTCCTCCCCTCTTCCCCTCTCCGCCACAGGCTCGGCGCATCAAATCATTGCATATAACTCTCTCTCACTCTCTCCCTCTCTTTCTAAGGGTACGCCGGCAGGCGGCGGAAGTGTCGCGGCGCAATATAAAGCGCGCGTTCGCTGTGCTTTAGTCATTCTCTCTGTGCAACGATGTGCGAAACGCCATGAATAACGTCAATGTCGGCGCTAGTTGCAGCGGCAGCGCCATTCTCTCACTCTTTCATTAGGTTGTGTTGCCAAGTGAAACGAAACGGAAACTCGATGCGCACACCCCGCGATGCTTTCGCATCCCACCATGGTTGGCCATAGGGGGAGATGATGTGTTCTTTTTCTTCAATTTCTGTCTCCCCTTACCCCTTCCCAAATGCAAGGTAGCAAAACGGATGATTTTCTTTTCGGTCAAACTCCCTGCCTTCCGCACATCTATACCTTTCTCTCCGAGCATTTACCCCTGTGATGCGTAGCAGGCTAGAGACTCGTTCTCGCGGCCAGCCTCTCCTCTTTTTCTTCATTAAACACAGTCTTCTTACACTTGTATTCCAAGACAGACATTTAGCACGTTGGCAGATATTTGGAACTATCGACGTGACGACCTGACGCGAGGCAAACCAACGGCCTCGCTCTGCGCAACAGAACACCACAGTCGCTGTGCCACTTTGTCTAAATAGAGCCACATATACACGCGACAATGACACGCGCAGGAAGATGCACCATAATCTCTGACGACCCGCGCTTCGCAAAAGCACCACTGATTTTGTCTTACACTGATATGGAAAAGAAAGAAAGAAAGAAGTCATTGTTTGCCGAAGGCAGATTAGACAGCAGTGAGCGCCGTACGAGTGCCTCGGCATGGACAACAAAATATTCAGGGCTATTCTCACCCAGGGCAGAGATGTCACTTTTTACCAACGTCTACGCAGCCAATCTACGTCTCCGACGAGATGCATGAGACGAACTGCAGAGACAGCAAGTTCTAATAAAATGTCTTTCACTCTTGTAATGCGCGCAGAGCATCGAAATGGTCATGAGGTTCTTTTTCCCGTGGAATGGAAAAGATAGAAAACGCTGGAAGCTAAGCATATACCATAAATATTGCGGGCGTTTATTAAGCACGTCGTCATCATCTGTATTTCACCATCATTACCATGCGTTTACCGTATCTTTTCCATCGCTGCTGTGTGATCATGATCGTCTGTTTTGTGCCCATCGGGTTGGCATTATCGAGTGACCTGCCGAGCTACTCAGGGAAATAAATGTCGTCCAAACCGAGGCCCCATGCTGAATCTTTAGTTCGGAATTGGGAACAGTAGATCCACGCCATGCTATGATAGATGGTAGAACATGAGAACCATAGACCCAGCAAGCTACGCTACGCAGCGTAAACTTGAGCAGAGTATAAAGCTGGGCATGTTGATGGGGGGATAAACAAATGCGCCACAGTGAATAAAGAACCAACCCCTGCCCGTTGGGTTTGTTTCTTTATCCTCTTTTAGGGGCGAAGCTCCTCAAGGTTTTGGTCTGTCCGTCCGTTGTAGTAGCGCGTTACCTCCAAGGAAATGAATGACGCTACGTGTGGGAGGCGCGCCCTCGCCGCGTGCCTCCCGGCGCGTTGACTATGGAAACGCTCTTCGATGAACGCGCTACCAGCTCGCAAAGAAGGAGAACGCGCCCTCACCCGCGAGAGACAACGTTGGCGCAGGCAGCGTCTTCTAGCGAATTTCTTGATAGAAAAATACCGACTGCTCGCGCTGGAGAACCGTTCACCGGCCACCAATATATATATATATATATAGGAACTTGATCTTGACTTGCAATGAAGTGCCGGTGGGGGATTTCACTTGTGCGTAGTTGAACCATAAGGATTCGTAGCGTGCGCGTTAACTAAATTAATCCGGAACTCGGTACGATCTACTATGAACATCCGGAGCTTTGCCCACTCGTCATCATTCACTCTGTGGACATGCTGTGAATTTTTTCTTATACTTTTCGCGTTGGGCACCTTTAATGACGGAGTTGATGGGCTCTTTCCGTCAGTTAACATCCTTGGTTGACCGCCTAGCTGAACAAAGCAATGTATTTGACGCTGGTGTGTCACGTGCCAACCATGGGGTTATTACGAGACGCGCCGTAGTGGCGGGTTTCGAGTTAATAAGACCACCCACGGTTCTTCAGCGTGCACTCATCTCATGGACTGCGTTCTTCTTGCGCTTCGCTCCCACCGGGACGCAGCCGCAGTGGCCGATAATGAAACCTGTTGCCTCCAGCTGAGCAACCGCTAAGCTACCACGACGAGTCTGCTACATAAATGCTATGCTGGACTTTCGCACAGTGTCTCCGCTTCGGATAGCGCACTGACATCACCAGTAATATCCCCTGCCACAATTATTTGCAAATTCGAAAATTTTGCCGACCCCAGACAGAATGGTACTCGCTAAGTAGATTACGCCAGTTCCATGTGAAGACACGAGTGTTTTATACGCGGTAAGTTGCCTAGCGTGCATTGCAAGTCGACGAACACGCATGATTGCACTATAGTGTGCCGCAATTAACGATTGCCTTTTAAAGACGATAGTCTTTCTTGGGATACTTCAACGCAGAAATTTTGGTCTGTCGGTCTGCGTGTGTGTCCGTCCTGCTTTTCTGGCGAAATGGCGAAAGTTTAACCCCGTCCTCAACGACCACCCATCTTGATCTGGTTTCTGCGTTCATACTTGTGAACACAGTCGACCAAAAAGCAAATATTACGCATATCTGAGGCGCCACATCAATACGTAAGTATTAGGTGGTGTGATCCTTTAGTAGAAAATACATAGATGCGTAATTCTAAAGACAATAGTGCTTGTTAGGATGCGCTAAAAATGCAACGCTATGCACGAAAAAACGGACGTTTCCTACGCTTCGGTAAACCGACACGGTGCTGCCACCTACCAGTAGCTCTGCGTACTACGCAAGCTTCTTGCGTTTCCCGATATCATGGCCAGATGACGTCCATATCTGGCGTCCAATCCTCATATGCTACCTATGGCACCAAGTCTGCCGCAGCGAGACTAAGCGAGACCCAAGCTATGAAATAACGAAAGGGAAGGCGATCAAGGGATCGCTTTTAAATGCGAAGCATTTCTTAGCGAACTTCGGCGAGTTTGAGCGTATCTATCTATCTATCTATCTATCTATCTATCTATCTATCTATCTATCTATCTATCTATCTATCTATCTAGCTAGCTAGCTAGCTAGCTAGCTAGCCGCCTACGATTTTGTGCTCTCCTGGCCGTTTCGCTAATCGGATGTTTACGAAAATTGGTATGCCATATCATGACTACATGACGAGCATAAATGGCAGGTCATAACATGAAAATCATGATATTCATGTCATGAGCGGCATGATTTTCATGTCACGGTCTTAGGGCTCTCCTGGCCGTTTCGCTAATGGGATGTATGCGAAAATTGGTATGGCACAACATGAGTGCCTGACGAACATAAATGGCAGGTCATAACATTAAAATCATGATATGCATGTCATGAGTGGCGTGATTTACATGCCACGGTCTTAGTGTTCTCCTAGCCGTTTCGTTAATGGGATGTATGTGAAAATTGGTATGGCACAACATGACTACCTGACGAACATAAATGGCAGGTCATAACATGAAAATCATGACATGCGTGTCAAGAGCGGCATGGTTTACATGTCACAGTCTTGGTGCTCTCCTGGTCGTCTCGTTAATGGGGTGTACACAAAAATTGGTATGCCACAATATGACTGCATGGCGAACATGACTGACAGGTCACAACATGAAAATCATGATATGCATGTCATGGGCGACATGATTTACATGCCACGCGTTTCGTTAACGGGATGTATACGAAAATTGGCATGCCACAAGGTGACTGCATCATGACCGTAAATCACAGGTCATAACATGAAAATCATGACATGCATGTCATGAGCGACACGATTTACATGCCAGGGTCTTGGTGCTCTCTTGGCCGTTTCGTTAGTGGGATGTGTAGGAAAATTGGTATGCAACAATATAACTGCATGACGAACATAAATGACAGGTCATAACATGAAAAGCATAACATGCATTTTATGAGCGGCATGATTTACATGCCAGGCGTTTCGTTAATGGGATATATACCAAAATTGCTATGGCCCAACACGACAGCATGACGAACGCAAATGACAGGTCATAACATCAGAATCATGACACGCGTGTCATGACCGGCATGATTTACATGCCATGGTCCTGGCGCTATACTGCCGTTTCGTTAATGGGATGTATGGGCTCCGTCTACTGACCAGAGGGCGCTACGTAGCTCTCGTCGGACGGCTCAGTCGCGCACGGTGGAAACCGAGGTGACAGCGACGCGCGCGTTTCTTCGCTGCTTTCCGGGCGTGCTGCGAACCACACGAACGCTGGCGGCGTCGCCCTTTGAAACAGTTTGCCGCAGGTTTGGAGCGCGCGTCTCAAAGGAAATAAAACGAAAGAAGGTGGGACGGGCGGTCGCTGCTGCTATAGAGTTGGAGACGCGCATCGCGTTCGCGTATTTCCCTGTCACAGTCTGCCCAATTTTGCTTCTCTCCGCCAGGCAGCGCATGCTGGCGCTGATGTCGCACATGGAAAACTCGACTGCACGGAGCCTATACGAAAATTGGTTTGGCACAACATGACTGCATGACGATCATAAATGACAGGTCATAACATGAAAATCGTGACATGCATGTCATTAGCGGCATGATCTACATGCCACTCGTTTCCTTAAAGGGATGTATACCAAAATTGCTATGGCACAACACGACTACATGACGAACGTAAATGACAAGTCATAACGTTAGAATCATGACATGCGTGTATGAGCGGCATGGTTTACATGCCACAGTCTTGGTGCTCTTGTGGCCGTTTCGTTCACTTCATATGTACCAAACTCAGAATAGCGAAACAACAATGCAAATCCATTTTACGTTCCTTATGCGTGCTTCGCATTTCCTTGAATTCCACTGCACGTGGGATCTGCCAATTTTTTATTTGTTAGAAACAAGTTAATGAAACAACAAGCATTGAAGCCTAGGAAAGCATAGGGGAAGTTATTCCAATTCGTAATTATGATATTGTAATTTTTTGGGGTTAGTAGAAAGGAATTAAAGTGGACGAAAAGACAAACCTGCCTTCGGTGGGAACCGACCCCACGACCTTCGGATATCGCGTCCGATGCTCTACCCACTGAGCTACGAAGGCGGTCGTCCCGCCTTCCACTTTATTGGTCGAAGAACCCACGAAGGTCGTGGCTTCGGTTGCCACCGAAGGCAGGTTTGTCGTTTCGTCCACTTTAATTGCTTTCTACTAACCCCCAAAATTACAATATCATAATTACAATTGGAATAACTTCCCCTATGCTTTCCTAGGCTTCAATGTCTGTTGTTTCATTAACTTGTTTCTAACAAATAAAAGCGAGCCCTTGACCCACATCCCATTCGTTATATATATATATATATATATATATATATATATATATATAACAGAATTGACGATGCGCCTCTTAGAGAACGACGGTTTATTAAGTCAACGTTTCGGTCGGAGCCCGACCTTTTTCAAGACATGTAAACCAGAGGCCAGTATGGCCTTATATACACACTTTGCCTTGTAGTAAGGAGAGAAGGACAAGGGTGGGAAAGCGAATGAGTGGGTTGAAAATATGCGGAAATAATAAAGTAAAAAAATAAAAAAATAAAAATAATAATAAAGATTGCCGGTATCTTCACTGCAACAAAAGATGAACAAGTCACGCAAAGGGAACTCGCACACACACACACACACACACACACACACACACACACACACACACCACAGAGAGTGAGAGAGAGACCGAAAGAAAAGAAGAAAAAAAGAAAAGAAGAAGAAGAGAAAGGGGCGAAAGTCGGGGAAACAGCGAGAAGGACGAGTGCCGCCCGCCGCGCCAGTGCTGTCCGAGTCCGTAGACATCTTTAAGAGCAATCCATCAATTGGGTATTGTAAACAGTGGCGCCGGCTTATATCTGGTGAAACTAACGACACTTTCCGTGGCGTACCTTATGCGGTTTGGATATTGCCTCTGTGGTGCCGCTGCCCAGCAACGCGCCCCAGGAGGGAAAAACGGGGGAGGTGCCGCTGCCCAGCAACGCGCCTCCTGGGGCGCGTTGCTGGGCAGCGGCACCACAGAGGCAATATCCAAACCGCATAAGGTACGCCACGGAAAGTGTCGTTAGTTTCACCAGATATAAGCCGGCGCCACTGTTTACAATACCCAATTGATGGATTGCTCTTAAAGATGTCTACGGACTCGGACAGCACTGGCGCGGCGGGCGGCACTCGTCCTTCTCGCTGTTTCCCCGACTTTCGCCCCTTTCTCTTTTTCTTCTTTTCTTTTTTTCTTCTTTTCTTTCGCTCTCTCTCTCACTCTCTGTGGTGTGTGTGTGTGTGTGTGTGTGTGTGTGTGTGTGTGTGTGTGTGTGTGTGTGTGTGCGAGTTCCCTTTGCGTGACTTGTTCATCTTTTGTTGCAGTGAAGATACCGGCAATCTTTATTATTATTTTTATTTTTTTATTTTTTTACTTTATTATTTCCGCATATTTTCAACCCACTCATTCGCTTTCCCACCCTTGTCCTTCTCTCCTTACTACAAGGCAAAGTGTGTATATAAGGCCATACTGGCCTCTGGTTTACATGTCTTGAAAAAGGTCGGGCTCCGACCGAAACGTTGACTTAATAAACCGTCGTTCTCTAAGAGGCGCATCGTCAATTCTGTTATAAACAAGCGCAACCCAAGCTATTTTTGCATATACAGTCCTATATATACATATACATATATATATATATATATATATATATATATATATATATATATATATATATATATATGGGGGGGGGGGGAATGGGAGGTAGGTGCGTGCGTGCGCCTCCCTTAAGTGCGGTAGTTAAGATTGAGAATCACATGAAACCGAGCGTTTTACAGCACCTTTGTGAAACTTCATTCTCTTAGTCAGCGTGTGGCCGTTACCACAGCATGTTTGCATGGTAGGATGGAAGAGAATGCCGCTGAAATCCGGCATTGTCATTGTGCGGAAACCGTGAAAATATCAGAATAAAATAATTTATCTTTCCTACCTAGGAGGAAAGGCAAGCACAAGAAAGAAGCCAAACACGATGACGGTCAGGGGCTCTGCCTTTGGGGGATAATTTCATTGCGGTGGGTGGTGCTCTTCAAGCAGTGTTGTACACGTTCCTCCAAAACAGGAACGAAAGCTCGTTCCTCGTTCCTTCCCATTTTTAACGAGTTCCCGTTACAAGTTCCTTTAACCAGAAAGGAACGCGTTCCAGTTATATTTCGGAAGTTGGAGCGTGGCGTTACATTTACGTTACATTTCATTTCAATATTGAAAGATATATAGGGTCGTAGAATCGTGAGGCGAAATTACGTGAACACTTTTAATATTAAAAGCATGCAGCCTGAATTTGAGAATTTGAACCTCAAGAGCAGCAGATATATGGAGCTGAAAAGCATGAAAAGAAACACTTCTAGACATATGTTCAGGGAGCACCGAACGCAGACATGTCCACTGCGACTTCGACCATAGTCTATGACAAGCGCAACGCATAAGGGGTCTTCCAAAGAGCAGTCAAAATAGTGCGCTTCAGATATACAAATAGAAGATCACTCACATTCACAAATGCTTGTGAGTATCAAGTATGCGTTCAGCACTAAAACCTATAAATAGACCTTTCGATTTACGGTCGCATATACTAGTTTGCGCTTGATCGACGCGTATAAATACTGGAAAAATATTTCCCGATATATCGTCATCATTTCTTGTCCTAAACTTTTTCGCTCGTTTTAGTGCCCTAATAGCCTGACTCACAGCTCTGGATATATTACTTCTGCTTAGTTCTCACAGTTTTAAAGCATTTGTGACGCCTTGTTTTGTTCTTATTTAAGTTAGCGGGCAATGTGTCTCGGTGTGAAGAATTCGAACTACACGGCAGTCAGTATGAGGCAGAGAGGGTTGGCATTGCTGCTTGTGGACCGCTGCATGCGGGTAGTGAAAAGCGTAGGGTAACGCGGCCGCTGTGTACCGGCCGGCTTTCAGAAAAAAAAAATGCGGTTGATCCCCCTGTCATAGGAATCTGCATAAAACGAATGTGAAACCTGCTATCGCAAAGTTGTGAAACGCATAAGCGCCAACCTGGCGAATAGAGGGGCGCGAGATGGCTCGGTTGCTGTGAACATGAGAGCACGTCACACGTGAACAACAGCGGCACCTCGACACTGCACAGGGATCCCCGAAAGTTGTACACGAGGGAAAGTTCTCGAACAACTCACATTGTTTCCGAAACGCCGAATTGCACGCGCCCGATCCCTGCGCAAACCTGCCACAAACAAGGAGCGTCCGCAAACGGCTACACCTTGCAAAGCAAAACCGGACGGGTTGTCAGCGGATCGTTTTGTGAACACACGGCCCATTGCAGCGAAAGGCCAATGATTTGCTTGTCAACGGCCGTCCCCGCGTTCCTGGAGCAGTGCACGTCGCAACTCAACACACCCAACGCCTCCTATGAGGCGTTGAAACAGCTGGCCACGCAAGACCAATTTTGTAACGGCGGTCGAGGCGCGAAGTCTAAGGAAGCGCTGACTACCGGCGCGAATTACCTCGACTATCTGCTTCGCTCTGTCTATCGTTCCTAGATCACGGTACCACCGCAGCGAGCCTACGGAAACCAAGACAGCAGTATAAGGGGAACGATGTTAGTTTAAGTGTAATTTCTTGTTAATAACAACAGTTCACTGTACTAAACACCTTCACTTTAACCGGACGAAAATTACATGCAACTTTGGAATGGCTGTAGTGAACGGACCATCTGTTCCTATATGAGCCATGCTGCGGTGGTGTATCGGTAGAGCTTCAGCTCCTCTCGTCAAATCCCGTTTAAAGGTGGGTTCTAGTCAGACTGGGTGGAACTTCTTCATTGTTAATGTATGTTCATTTTTCAGTTATCTACTTCAGTTACGGAAGTACGTCACTGATTTCTTGCTGGACCCCGGCATAAAACACTTTCGTGTTAAAAAGAGAACACAGGTCGGCTCCGCTAGGAGGAGGACGTGCTAGACCGCATATGCTATAAGGTATTCTACCTGTACTCATACGGGAAGGAATGCCGCCAAGTGGTTGCCGACGAAAGAGCACGCAGTCGGGGTAACTAGTTTCAATGTCGCCGTCAGCGGGCCTGGGAAACGAAAATGACCGCGACCGCTTAGTGATAGATGTGCCCTCGTTTGCCTATTATACCTTCGGTGCGTGTTGAAACGGCGGTACTCATGGCCCCACGGGCTGGTTATCTTCTGACAGCTTGTGTGACGAATCCTGGAAGGCCATGTGTAGCGCACCGTTCGGCAGACAGACAAAGGCTTAAGTACGTGTTCGAGCCTGGCTGCCTGTGCCAGCGGACATCAAGGGTGAGACGTCAGTCCTAATGCATGGGAAAGGGAAATAACACGTACTGCACTGTAAACGCATCTGCTTGCGTGTTGTGAATTATGTTCTCTAAACCAATACTGCAACGAAAGTGTTGGCGCCATCGGTTTAAATATTGTGGGCTCTGTTTGCGATTAGTTCACATGTAACTCTTTCTGTATCGAATGGTTCAACAAGTTATGAGTAAATTTCAGGCAAGGATAAAGTAGAGAGAACGTGAGGTGACCTTGTTGTGGTGAGGAACTTGTCCTCAGTTCCCACCTTCTCCTCCTTCCTGCTTCTCTTCTTTTTGGAGCCGAGCTCCTCCAGCTAGCATTGCTGCTGCGAAGAAGGATGGACGGAAGCCTTCCTGCTACCTGCCCGCCGTCGCGTTGTTGGCTTGAAAGATGGAGACCAGCCTTTCACACCAACACAACACGAGACTTTATATACCAGACAGACAGTACATATATATTGACAGACAGTAGCTTCGGTTGGCAAGACCTAGGTGGAGCCATCGGTTGGTAGGGCATGGCGGTGGGACCGTCGCTCCAATTCGGCAGAGCCGACCAGTGCATAGCTCCTCTCCAGCGACCTCAACAACCGCCCGGACTCGTACTAGATGTCCCCTCTAGTACTATCCGCGCCCGAGCCCCGGTTGGGAGGACCTTGGTGAAACGATCGCTTCCATTCGGCAGAGCCGACCCCAGTGCATAGCACTGCTCCTGCGACCGTAACCACCACCCGAACTCGTGCTAAATGTCCTCTCTAGCACTATCCACTCTGTCCTCGCCAACCTTCGGGCTACCCTCCAACCTACTGCTTACCTTCAGCCTTTCCAACCTCCGCTTCCAGTCTTGCTTCCAGTCTCTCCTTGCCAGGGAAATGGGGCCACCGTATACACCTTTCCATCGGCACTCTCGCACCGGCGAGCAGGAACCTGTTTTTGTCGTCTGCTACGGCTCTCCGCGCCACGCCCCCCTTCGTTGGGCTGTTTGTTGCGCCGAGCCGCCCATACGTTTTGCCGTGCTTGCACGGTGCGCGCGCTGTTTTTCGCTCACTAGAGCGATTTAAAATGTTCTTTAAGAACAGTCAATCGACAGGGCATCACTGCATTGTCTACGGTTGCACGTACAACCAGAAGAAAAGAAACGCTACACGTATACAGCTGTGCACCAAGCACAACGTTGCGCAGGAGGAGTACGGCTGCGCACTCACTGACGTACTCGTGCCAAAACGCCGCACCGCTCATGTTCCCATGTGGTCTAACACTAATGTCGCCAACACACCCTCAACCCTAGTCAGTGCCGTTCTTAGAATATGGTGCGAATGTCCCAGATTTCTTCTTTCATTCTCTCCCTACTTGATTAGCTTCAACCATGAGAGCTAAACGCGTTTCACGGTACTACCAAAGCAAGGGGTTTTGGTACGGACATTCCTTTTTCTTTTCCTTTTTTTGTTGCTCTTGTCCTTGCTGATGTATGCCTCCGGCCTGTGCAGTGGGCATGTTTTGTTGAACGGCAAACGTGCTTCAGCACCTTATGTGACGCGAACGCTTCCTTCAAAAGCAAAAAAAATGTGGAGAGCTCGACAGAAGTCGATAATGAACTAGGCTGCGAGAACGGAGCCGAATGATTGCTTCTTGACCATGAGTGCGATAAATGAGAAACCCGATTAGAAAAAAAAATCCAGGTCTCACGCACCGTGGGAGCCAATATTATGCCAAGATGTCAGCGATGTAACTGTAACTATTAGCCAACGTTATTCATTAAAGAGAAAGTCAGCACGCAATAGCCGACAGTTGAAGGAATTCTAGCCAAGAGTAGCTATCTAGCGCTGGTTTTAATTGAGTAGATGCCGCACATATGCCATGGCTTATACATCATGCCACAACATTATAACGTTGTTATGCACACAGATATACCGTGTCATTTACTGACTGACTATCACACCTTGTTAAAGTTTACTTGCTTTGTTAGCAGTGTCCGAACGCCGTTGCACTACTTATTGAGTTTTGTCGTTATGTTGAGTAATGACCATATCGAGCCACGATCATGTCATGTCATGAACATGATTATAAAATATCACATCCCTCGAATTGTAGTGTGACACCCATTTCAACCCCCTTAAAGCTCTCATGTTGAGTCATAATGATGTCGTGCCATGACCATGTCGTGTCATGAAAATGACTATAACTCATATCACATCTTCTCCTGTGTCTTTCGCTTTACAACCGGTATCAAACCCCCTTTTGCATAATGATGCTCATGTCATTTCATGTAAGCGATGTCATGAACATGATTATAGTATATCTTACGTCACATCCCTCGAGGTTTACTTTTCCTTTGACCCCCATCTTCACCCCCTTCCGTTAATTTTCGCTCTGTCATGCTCATGTCATATTACGGATCTCATGTCATGAACATGACTAACTCTTATCGCCTCTCTCGATCTATATCTTTCGTTGGGCACCGATCTTGACCCCTTCCCGTTGATTTTTGCTTCGTCATGCTCGTGTCATATGTGTTTCATGTCATGAACGTGACTAACTCGCGTCTCTGGACCTGTACCTTTCATTTGACACCCATCTTCACCTCCTTCCTTTACATTTGTTTTTGCAGAGTCATGCTCATGACATGAGCACACCATGTCATGTCATGAACGTGACTATGACCGATATTACATTCTTCGACATGCACCTTTTGTTTGACATCCATATCGATCCCCTTCCAGTGGTCTTATGTTTGCAGAGTCATGATCATGTCATAGCATGACCTGAGCACATCATGTCTTGTCATGAACGTGACTATGACTAATATTACATTCTTCGACACGCACCATTTGTTTGACACCCATATCGATCCCCTTCCAATAGTATTATGTTTCCAGAGTCATGCTCATGTCATAGCATGACCTGAGCACATCATGTATTGTCATGAACATGACTATGACCAATATTACATTCTTCGACATGCACCATTTGTTTGACACCCATATCGATCCCCTTCCAATAGTATTATGTTTCCAGAGTCATGCTCATGTCATAGCATGACCTGAGCACATCATGTCTTGTCATGAACGTGACTATGACCAATATTACATTCTTCGACATGCACCTTTTGTTTGACACCCATATCGATCCCCTTCCAACAGTATTATGTTTCCAGAGTCATGCTCATGTCATAGCATGACATAAGAACATCATGTCATGTCATGAACGTGACTATGACCAATATCACATCCTTCGAGATTCACCTTTCGTTTGACACCCATCTCGGCCGCCTTCTCACAGTTTCAAGCTTTTCCTTGTATTATGTGTCATTAATAACATGCTTTGTAAAATCAGGTCATTCTTTAATCGTGATTTGGTAATAATCACGGTGCACTCTCATTATCGTAACCAGTCTAACCTGCCTTGTGTGACTTACCAACATTATTTAGGGTTTTTTCAATCGTTGATTTCTGGACATGCTCACTTTCATAGTTATAGTCATGAGCATGACTTAAAGCCTGGCTATCATGCTGATTATGCCCGAGTCATGTCTGCGTTAAATCAAGGGTTCCTTCGATATATCGCGTTACGTGATTAGTCATTTATTTCTCAAGGCATCGTTTCTTGTGATAATTCTCCATAATTTTGGAACCACTCTCTTTTAAGGTGACTGAAACATTAAGGTTACTCTAATTGAGATATTAAGGCTTTCGCCTTAATGAGTGGCACCATTGTTAGCAAAAGCCACAGTATATTTATTATCATACGAGTAATCTTACAACAGTAACTCAAACAAAGAAGAGGCGACAATGTTCCCGGTTTCCCACTTTTACTGCTACCAACCGGCCCCGCTGATCCCGCTTCTGCCCGCGCAATAAGACGCAAAACAATGCCGATAACAACTGTACTGCTAATCATTCAGATCCCACATACTCACAAATTAACCTACCTAACGATTCTGCGATGTTTACACACAGCGAAAGCAAGATCTTGCTGAAACACACACAACGAACGCACGCGCCCGCACGGAGAGCCTGGCGAGCAAACAGCCCAAGATGGCACCGCCGCTAGACGTCGCTAGCGGCATTTTATCGCGGCGCCCAGGAGGGCTCTATTGGAAAGGTCTATATACACCGGTTGCTCCGACCCTGAACCCCTCACAGCCAATCACAAACGGCGATCGAAACTCCGACGCCGCACTAACAAAGGACAACCGTGAACAATACATTGGGTACGCTCGCTGCCCACCACGCTGCGGGGGAGGGGGTGCGGGCGCCAAACCAGCTGTACAATACATCCCCAGAATGGTCTCCTCCTACCCCACCTGTTCACCACGTGGTTTCGCGTCTTTTCCGGCGCCTACTTGACCACCTTGGCATACCGTGTTCTCCGACTCATTCCGACGATCCTTACATTATGTTTATAGGAGTAATGAAAGAGCGGAGGTTCGGACTTCGACAAGGTTAGACGCTCTGGCGTTTCAATAAAACATTCCCTTCACCGGCGAACGACTCTTCCTTCGCGCTGCCACAGTGCACTCGAGTCATCGAGGGGCGCCGACAACTACGGGGAAATTAACTGTGGCCATCTGATGAGTTTGGTGGCAAATTATATAACGTATTTCCTTTTATATTATGGCGTATAAGGAATGCGCTTTGTCTCTTTCAATTCTTAAAGCAGTAGAATCTTCTTGCAGGCTAGTTGGTTGGTGTCGAACGGCGCTCCTTCCTGTCTCTGTTCCTTGCTTTCTTTCTACTAGCGCAGTATAATACCTGTATCCTTGTACAGCAGGCCCACGTTCACGCGATGGCAAACTGACATTGATGTGTAGGGAATAAATAAGTAAATAAATAAATAAATAAATAAATAAATAAATCCTCATATGCACCATTTCATCAGAAGTGAACCAAAAAGTAACGTCTGCAGCCGAAAATGACATATATAACACATGAAAGCTTCGCAGCAGAAAAGACCAAGAAGCAGAAACGCGCACGCGTGCTACTGAGCGTGGGTCTGATTCTTATGAGGTCCAGACATGGCAAAAACAATATCTAACGTAAAGGGCAAAGTAACAAATAGACCGATTTACACTTAGAATACAAAACTCCCTTTTCGTAATGCGAATAAGAAGGAACAATAAAGAAACCATACCTGCACGTGATTCTTCCTTGCAATAGAATCTAGGTGCCACAGGAGGCAAGATGGTGTTCCATAATTTTTAAATGTCAAGTGAAAGATGTCAAGTGCGCCCAGCCTTCACAACGACTCTTGCTTGCTGTTTAGATTGGCTCAGACGAAGCGAAAGACTGCTATCCCTCCCCACGCCGTCGGTCTCGCCGCGCGCGCTTCCCTGCCCCCCTACGGGCGCCTGCGACTAACTAGCCTCCGTAGTATCACACCTGCCACTGCTCGCTTGCTTTGTCGAGCGGCCTCCTGAGTACAAAGTGCCAGTGGCGCCGAGGCCCACACATGGGAGCCGTAACCGCATTCTCAGAACCAATGCGTTGAGCGGCGATAGCAAAGCGCGCGTTGACAGTCTCAGTTCCAAGGGAGCCGTGGAGGTGGGATCTGAAGGGACGAAACGAATTTCTCGGTTGGCTACGGTTCGGCCTGCGCTGCCGTACATGGCCGGTTGAAAGCCGGAAATTTTTCCTCCAGCTACATGAAGCGGCCGCATTAACTGCACTGGCGAAAGGGAAGCTTCGCCCTCGTCGAAGCGTCGAAGAAAGAGAGTAAAGGAATGGCGTTTTGCGCATGGTTTTCTTTTGAGTGAGCGAGACTGCTAACAGTAAAGCGGGGACTCGAGGTTCGACCTCGGCCTATCTGTCCTGCATGGGTACCTGTGGAACGCTTATAAAAGGAACATCTTTCCCTTTGCCATTACTTCATAAATGTAAAGCGTTACCGTTACAATTCAACCAACTCTTAAAGGAACGATAGCATTCCTTCGTTCCTCCAAAAAGGAACTAGTTCCAGGAACGTCGTTCCTTGGAACGGCGTTCCGTACAACACTGTCTTCAAGTGACTACACCCGCCGCAAGGGCGACCTGTTCACCGTCATTTACGTCAAGCACAGTGAAAATTGTACCGCGTATGTCACGAACGCAGGGGATATACGGCTCTGCTCACGACCGTTTACTACGCCTGAGCGAGTGTAAGGTTTCCTTGTATATAATACGTTTAGCCTTGAAATGTAAGAGATGGAACTGCACGCTGTGTGTCGCACGCCACGTTATTCCACAATTCCCGCTAATATCAAGCCAATAATTTGTCCTAACATGCATTTAATTATGACGTGTTCATCCGTTGTGTTCTTAACAGCGCTTTTTCTAACGAAGAATCACCTTTTCCCTTTAACTGGGTCACGGGGATCAGGACTTGTCTCACAACTGACTCAGTGGCGGAAATAGGAGACGATGGCGTCTGTAACCATAGGAAATAAACATTCCGCTTATGGTTTCTTATACGAACGAAATGTGCTGGTGTCACTAAAGACATAGTTTACTTTTCTTCGGCATATTGGGCAATAATTCTAGTTGCCGTGCTCTTTCGTTAGTGTTTCTATTTTCACAACCTTACCACTACCAATAATCCGGGCGCCTTTAATGGACATGCTTCCATGCTTCCTCTAAACCCGAAACGCTCTCGTCCAACACATTCTTTCGCAGAACTTGAAAATACCCCTGATGATAAGAAAATAAATTTTTACCTACCATTTTGTCTATAGCACGAAAACAAAAACCATCGCCCCCTTCCCTGTCTTTTGCATAATCCCCTGCCCTGGTGTTACTAATGTTTCTGCCGAGAGCAGTTGTGTTTAGTAGAACACGTCGCGGGCGTAGGTGGACAAGCATCGTTGAATTTCAACCATAAGCAGCGCGCAGAATTAGACACGGACACAGACAGCGCCAACACCTGCTCTTGCGGTGTGTTTCTCGGCGTTCGTCTCCTAATCCTCCGCGCTGCTGATGTTTCAAATTGAACAATGTTCTGCTTATGCTTGGGCTTTTTCTTCTCCAACAAGCCATCGCATCCGGCGCAACACCCATCATCACTGATAAGCCCCGTGCCGCATCAGCATTTGCTGTCCACGTGCCGGAGACAGCACAGGTGCTCCTTCTAGCCGGCCTCGATAGCGCGCGGTGCCAATCTCTGCAGACGTAGCGCAATACGCAGATTGCAGCGGCAACATATAAAGGCGGACGCCTAACCGGATACATGTATACGTTTTTTACACGAGTTTCTCTTCTTCCCCTCGAGGTCTTATCGGTGGTTCGTCGCCACAAACTACGTGCACTTGCGTAACGTAGTCGTTCCCTTCTTCTGCCACGGCCGACAGCGCCTCCTTAAAGTTGAACCGCTCAGATAAAAAGAGGCAGGCGTGTAGCTAGAGATTTGTTTTGTTATTAGGCAATGGCAAGTGTGCCGCAAACCGGAGCCCCAGACGACATGGAGGACACGCAAGGTGAGAGCTATCTTGTGCGTACATTCTAAATACATGTAACACGAGCTATCAGCTTCAAGATATTACGAAAGAACCCGAGGCAGCGAGATCCGCCCTTTAATTTATGTTGCTTTAGATTGCGCTCTTGCTTTGAATTGTATCCAATGTCGCTAAGGGCAACTGGTTGAAGCCAAAAAGAGTTTCAAGGCACACTATTGCTGATATAAGTATGATTACTGAAGCCGCCCTGGTTGGCAGGCGGTAGCGGTAGGAAACGCTCCGTGCTTAGCCTGCTTGAAAACAAAACCTTCAATGTGCCTTCACGCTGGAGCAACGACTGCTGGTAGCACAAAAAAAAAATGCGTTCGATCCCGGCTGCTGCGGTCGCCTTTCGATGCATCCCAGATGCCGGCGTTCTTAAGTGTACCTGTCCGTTACAGAAACCTAGGTAGTCCGAATTTCCGTATCTCCACATTATAGAGTGCGCCACAGCCACATCGTGGTCCAGGCCAATATTTGACAACGTAATATTTTTTCATGTATTTCGCGCCTATACGAAGGCAGTGATTTGTCCTGTTTCTTTTTCTTTGTGCCCGTCGCTTACTACGGATGCCCATTTTGTCTTCGCAAGCTGCCTTCTGTCATTGCTTGCGGAATCACGCGGGTGTAGGTGGCCTACGCGTGTTCACGACAATGAAATTGGCAGTTAGCGCTCGTTATCTGCTATATATTTGTCCGCGCTGTACGTTTGTTGACCACTAAAGTTCGTCGTGTATGCTCCACTATTTAGGAACCGTGTTGCACAAACCCGTCCGAGCGCTACTCTTGTTGGCGCTCTGTGTTCTTTGACAGCCCGATGCCATAAATAGAAGAAATACCATGTATCTAAGTGTAATTGCCGTTAGGCCGTGAAGGTGGCTGCCTGGCTACCGGACCAAGAGTGTTGCCAGGAAGACGAGATGTACAAAATGCCCATGCACCCATAATCAGTTTGATGCCAGGGGCATCTGAGGTAGGCAAAATTATTCTGTCTCAACACTGCGCTGAAGTTATGCCGATATGTCACGTTGCTCAAGGAAGCTCCCATGGGCTAGCGAACACATGTACAAAGCGAAAGTATAAGGTCGCCAACATTTCTTTAAAATCATGCGCCTTATTTCACTCGTCGTTTATTTTCCTGGACAATCGTTCCGCATGGCAAAAAAGCTGCCGGAGGTGTGCACTTTATCACTACAGCCCTCATACTTCGCGACTTCGGATGCTGCCGTTCTGTACTGTATTCGTCATGCGCGCTTTTCGTCTTAAGCACGTTTGAACGATAGTTACATGTCATATGGTAATCTCTCCACTATTTATGGCTTCAAACAGGTGGTCTTCCAAATGACGGAACAAAGAAACCAAAGTATCAAATCGTCAGGGGCACGCCGTTCGCCACTGCTTTCCTTCGCCAGTGCATAGAGTCTGCAATGGACTACGTCCACAAAGAAGGCGACCTCTTCATCGTCACTTACATGAAGTGTGGCACCACGTGGATGCAGCATATCGTGTACCTCATCCAGCACGACGGCGTGCCTCCAGCGAACGCAGCGGAGTTTCACGGCGCGTCACCTTACTTCGAGGTCTGCGGCGCCGAATGCGTGAACTGGGGTCCCAAAAGACCGGGCGCCTTCAAGAGCCACTTGCCGCTGCACCAGATGGGTTACTCCCCGGAGGCACGGTACATAGTTACCATACGCAACCCGTTGGACACCACGGTGTCGTTACACCACTTCTGGCACATGATCTCGTCTTACGAGTACGACGGGGACTTCGACGACTCCTTCGAGAACTTCCTGGCGGGCACCATCGAGAGCGGAGACTATTTCGACTTCTACAAGGCATGGTGCACGCGCATCGACGACCCAAACGTGCTGTTTCTGGTATACGAAGACATGAGAAAGGATCCCGAAGCAGCCGTGCTAAAGGTCGCGCGCTTTCTCGGGCCTCAATATGAGGAGAACCTGTTGGCTGGTGACGGCAGAGTGCTCAAGGACGTGCTCAAGTACAGCGGCTTCGAGCATATGAAGAAATACACAAACAAGATGATCTACGACTTCTACCGAGAAGAGTTCCCGTTCCGAGGAGAGGAATACAAAGGCCTTCGCTATCTGCATGGAGTAGTGCGCAGCGGCCGCGGCGCTGCCCCTGCTGAAGACTCTGGGAGTTCGGCGGATAAGATAAACTACGTTCGCAAGGGAGTCGTCGGTGACTGGAAGAATTATTTCTCCAGCGAGCAAGTCAGGCGTCTGAGTGACAAGTTCCGGAGAGAGACCCGCGGTACCGTTATTGCCAACTTGTGGCCAGACTTGAACCTCGGCAGCCAAGAGTGTGCATGACGACCGTAAGAAGTGCTGGTTTTCTTCGTGTATTGCAAGCGCTACGCTAATCTTCAGGTGAACAGTTCCACCGGTGGCAGCAAAGTGCACTGCATGCACAGTGGCGTTTTCTTAACAGCGTGGCTGTCTGCCGTCATCTGATTTTCCTGAAGTTAATAATGCCCGCAAAAAGAATAGTACATACAGAATACGTACGCGGCAACACATGCCGCTAAACTAATTGTTAAGAAAACTGTACACTTGCCGTACCAGGAAACTCGTTAAAAATGTTTAATTCGCTTTAGTGGGCACTTTTCCTGCTCCAGTTTCCTAGCAATATGACACTGTTCCGATCACTCACTGTGCCAGTTGGAGCTTCCAGTTGATTACTTCTCATAGAAAGAAAGCACTAGTTGTCCTAGTCCGCTCGGGGTGAGTGATTCCCAGAATATGCTGGCCATGTCACAACCTTTTCTATATCTTCTGACGTTTGCTGCAGGGTAACGTCACATTTGTGATTGTCATGACGTAATCCCCGAAAGAAAACTTTAAGGGGACACGCTACCGTCCTTTATCGATTTCTTGTTTTTAACAGCGGAGGCAGATCATGCTTTTAGCTGGGCAATGGAGCCCGGAGAGGAAACTATGATCTTCATGAACTAAGTGCGTGTCCACATTTATGAGATGCCCAATGTGCGGCATTTGTCGCGAACTTCCTGGTTCTTTTGAGTTCTTGGAATCAGATCACAACTGCAGGAAGGTGGGTATGAGGCACAGAAAGCAGTAACGTGCCACTAGCTCCTCACATAGCGTAGCCATGCATTGTATAGTATAGCAAGGGGTTGGGAAAGGGAAATGAATAGGAGTGATAGGAGGGTGAGGAGGAAGGGAAGGAGAAGTGGATAGGGCATAGCATGGAATTGCCTTGTACGGTATAGTAATACACCATGGAAAGTGGATATGTGACACGCGCGTCTTAGCATTGCATAGCCATGCATAGTTTAGTATAGTGAGGTGGTGGGAAAGTGAGGCTGACGAGAGAGAAGGGAAGAAGGGAGAGAATAAAACAAACGTAGCTGCGTGTACTGCATAATAATCGTGGGGTACGAAAGGAAGAGAGAGATTCTATTTATTTAAGGACGTGCAGAAAATGGGGTGCAGAATGCACGGTAACTGTCTCTCAGTGAGGACACCTCAACCGAAGCACTCAGGGGTGGGGAAATTAAAGGGACAGAGAGAAAAAGGAAGGCAGCTCTTAACACACCATGTCCGGCCGCGGAAAAAGGAATACAATCACACAAACGCAAGGGAAGACTCGTGTGAAGGTGAGGAGGAGGAAATGGAAGAAGTGCAGCAGCTCCATTGTTTCCTCACTTTTCGAACCACTAGTGCATAGTTGGTCCATATCTTCGTAAGTACAACAGCACAAAAACGGAAGACACGGACCAGGAAGATAAGGGACAGAGACGGTCCGTGTCTTCCGTTTTTATGCTGTCGTGCTTACGAAGATATGCATCACCAACTAGCCCGCCATCTGCCTTATTTTAGTTGTCCATTTATTTTGTAGGAACACAATGTGCACTCTCCGAAGTGCCTAGTTGCAATGGTTTCACAAGGAAGACAGTAGAAATTATTCAATCAAATTTTTTCTGTGTTAGTCGATATCCGTTTTCTTATGTGTAGGGACGATCGGCAACAGTGGTTGTTATGTACTGCAATATTATTTCAGAATAAAAACTACGCTCCGTCAGGAAGGAACGCTACCAGGTGCACTCGAAATACAAACGTAAATGCTTTTTTTACGCAAAACAAGTCATCCTGCGATTTCTTTTCAGTCTTTTTCTTTACACTTCGAGTTTGAAGGTCGCGCCACCGATCATTTCTTTAATTTTTTTGCAGGGTCAGGTTAGATATTATTCCATTCGTATGAGCCGCAATCATGCTCGTTTTGGTCAGTATAATAAACGATCTTCTCATTTTCACCACAATACAAACACTTTCCGAGCGACAAACAGTATTAAGCTCTTTTTTGGCAGGCCAGGAGTAAAATTGAAGAGTGCGACACGTAAAATACGGTTTTATATACAAAGAACGAAGTGATGTGCCTTAAACCGAACACGCTGCAGATTCCACGATTCCTGGGGATGGACGTTGCGCGAAGCAGTCACAGAGAAATTTGCCTATGCCGAATTTTCGACATTGAGCCAAGCGTTACGAGTAGGAGCCACGTTCTCGACCGAGCTGGTTGGATATGTGCGTAACCTCCACTTCATTTCCTTCCCATTTAATTCATTCCCACTCCCATTCCTCAGCTTTCCAATTCCACAGTGATGGGTAGCCAACTGGATGCCTTTATCGTTAATCTACTAGCCCTCTTGTTTCCTCCTTTCTTCCTGCTATATGTGTAGTGTCGTTGCACGAGGCCCGTCGACGGAACTGTGGCGGTAAAAGATATAGCTCATGGTATGTCGTAAGGTCGGCCCTCACATTATCCCGCCCGCGAACGTCCTTAGCGGAAATGCACGCTATGGTGCGCTTGCGTGCATATCATAAGCGTTGATTGATTTCAATGGTTTTACGTCCGAAAACCAGCTATGATTACGAGAGACGCCGTAGGAGAGGGCTCCGGAAATTTTGGCCACCTGGGGTTCTTTAACGTGCACTGACATCGCACAGTACACGGGCCTCTGGCATTTTCGCCTCCATCGAAATGCAGCCGCCGCGGCCGGGATTCGATCCCACGACCCTCGGATCAGCAGCCGAGTACTATTGGCCTCGAGGACATACTGTCGCGCCACCTACGCTCTGACGTCACTCATAGGATGCCGGGTTTTGTCGTCTGCTACAACTCCACATTTTCTGCGTGTATACCACCGCGGGTCTTTTTGTTGTAGGCACCGCGAGTGCTTCCCCCCTGCCTATTGACCGCCCCCCCCCCCTCCCCCCCAAAAAAAGCATTTTAGTGAACCGATAATCGGGGCAAGTACACGACGATTCCGTGCCCCTGGTGACAATACCAGGTAAGGAGTTGCTATCATGAGCCATAGCCAACGCCATATGAGACTATGCAACTGCTACACGCGCTGATCATTCATTATGAAATATTTTTGACGTCCCATTTCACATGTCCTGTGTTGAACGAATGCAAGTGATCGTGAAACAGCGAATAAAATTTGCCACTGAATCAGGATATGGCAGAATACCACCACGCAAGCGGCCCGCTCGCACTGTCGACAGCTTATGGGAATGATGGAGACTGGCGCGTTATCAAGCATGCTTAGGAGTTGTGGCTTAGCAATCACCGCCGTTTTGTTTACGGTAGATAGCTTTACTTTTTGCATCAGCTCGTCGTATAACCAAATAAGCTAGCATATTTGGGTCTAATTAAGCTAAGATTGATTAGGACCAGCCTCATTAAAGTAACACTAATGAAGCCAAGCAAACGAGCGCAATTAAGCTAAAGCTAATTATACCGGTCTTATTAAACTAAACAAAGCCTAATTAACCTCATATTAATGAGGTCATATCTATATAAGGTAATTATAATTAACCCAAGCCTAATAAACATAATACAAATTAAACCAAAAATAATTAATCGAGGTCTAATTAATTTATTACTAATTACACAAGCCTATTTCAAATAAAACTAAGCCGAACCTAGTTAGACTGATTAAGTCATGCCTAATCAGACCAATACTGAGGCTAATGCTAATTAAGATATGTATTATAAAGTTGACCGGCCTAATTAAGCCAATGCTAATTAATGCAATAATAATTAAGTTAGGACTGATTAAGGCAAGCCTGACTGCGTTACGGCTAAACTGGTTGCAAAGTGAGACCTAGCAAGGCCATGTAAGAACCACGTCCAACTTCAAATCGACGAGCTGCGGTGTGTTAAGCCATGCGCGTCTCAACGCAAACCTGGCCTATTATTTTCCTTTGTTCGCTTACAGTTAGCCTGCCATTCTTCAGCATCAAGAACTTTATTGGCAAACAGTCCGAGGATTTGCGGCTGCTTTCCGAAGGAAGTTTCGTTTACGTGTCCAAGCCCGTCAGTTAGTTTGGTGTAAAAGAAAGCGACAATTAACATGACGAGGCTAATTTGGCAGCACTTCTAAAAGCTTCAGCTATCACCAGGAAGGATCTGCACGAACTCGTTCTGTACATGCCGATTAGGGCACGCCAGGTTCGCACAGGGAGAAATATTACTTAGTTTCAATGGAAGACATGGCGCAGCCAGAATTAAACAAACAATGAGAACGGCGTGTTAATTTGTTGGAAAGCGAATGTGTATGAAAAGATTACGTTGTTCATATAACCACATAACTTTTCAGTAGGGATAACAAAATCACGAATGAAAACAGGTACGTCATGAAATTTTGGGCTTTACACAATATTTTCTTTATGCTACCACATGGCGAAAGATGGTCGAATACTGCTCTGCATATCGATAATGAACTTGACATTCCCAGAAGCGAACGTTCCATGCTGATCATTAAGACGACAAAAGATTTAGAATGCGCGATTTGACCCGCACGTCACGTTTTACAAGGGAGCTACGCAGCGCAACGAGCAAAGAAAGAGGGGGCATCCTACCTATGAGGTCAAAACGATCGCAGCGCCGACCACAGCAGTGGTGGGCCTCGCGGCCAATATCCATAGACCGCCGTGGCGGGGCATATCACAACCGTCGTTTTCTGGAGTATTCACATACGCGGCCGAGCAAAACTGAACAAAAGAATGTACGTACATACATACTTACTGTTTCCTGCATAGCTATTATAGCGGATAGCGCAGACTACAACCAGACATGACGTTACGCATGCATGACACCGTGACTGGAGCTGGACAACCTTCAAAACAACTTATCCTGCAATACTTCTATGTAAGATATATAGTTACCGCGTTCTAACATCGTCCTGCCACGGTGGTCTAGTGGCTATGGTACACGGCTGCTGATCCGAGGGTCGCGGGATCGAATCCCAGTCGCGCCGGCTACATTTCGATGGAGGCGGGATGTTCAGGCCCATGTAATGTACCACAGCCGCTCATATGTAGCTGCTGTGACTGTACGATGTCAGTGCACGTTAAAGAACCCCAGGTGGTCGAAATTTCTGGAGACCTCCACTACGGCGTCTCTCATAATCACAACTGGTTTTGGGACGTTAAACCCCACAAAACAACAACGTTCTAACATCCTTCGTGGGCGAAGTACAGCGTTATTGCTTAGCGCTTCTAGGACAGGCTTTCGAATTCTCCCACCCCTATCACGCGTTTTATTGCCTTCGGTTGGTACCTACCGCATGTTTGTCTGTGCCTGTGTTCTTGCTGTGCCTACATTTCAAGCGCTAGTTGTAACAAGCGCCTCGCTTTAAGTGCGGAGCGTTTTAAGTGCCTGGGTTGTCGACGTCTCCTCAGATCTCATATGCCCATGATAAAAAAAAACTTCAGTCTGAAACATATGGTCAAAACATGCGAACAGTTGACCAAGACAATTAAAATGAATCCTGATCGAGAATGGTGACAGTAAACCAGACTGGTACCATACAATAAAACATACCGTTTAAAGGGAACCTGAAACGTTTTTGACCATTTTTGTGGAAACATGGTGATCCGGTAGAGCGGGCCATTAGGATCATTAGAGGACAGATTTTAGCGCTCTGCGTAAAGTGTGTAATTTACAATAAGGTTTCGAACACGCGCATCGCAAAAGATCGCAGCGACTCTCCAAAAGGAATTTTCCAACGCCTCGCCATCGAACGATGAATGGGGAGGCCGCTGATTGGCCCCTAACCAATGACGTGCACATAATTTTCCCAACCTAACTGCGAACAACGTGCCCCATCAACGTGCTCCTTCGTTTCAGCCAACGGTATTGTCGCGGCATCTGGCGGCGTACACGCGAGTGCCAGTGTTCTATTACAGAGCCTGCCGCTGCCGAGGCGGGCGACCTTAGTAAAGATATCGGGGCGCTACGTCGCTACGGAGGGCTTGGCAGAGAGGCTGACGCGGAAGGCGCAGTCGTCGCTAGCGGGCACTCCGCAGCTGATCGAGTTGAGGAGGAACAGCAGTGGTAAGGAGGAAGGCGACAGAAATAAGCCAATAGCTGCCTTAGCGCATAGTGTTTTGCTTTATTTATGGTGTGAATGATTTCACAATTGTGTTGCCTAATCAGCTACACAATGTAAAAAGAACGTTTCAGGGACCCTTTAAGGATAATTTATCACTGAATGAGATCGAATTAGGCGAGAGTAGTAAACGACGGCGATAAACGCAAGAAAAATACAAGGAAAACAGACGAGTCAACGTGCCGCAGCAATGCAATCTTACATACACCGATTCATTCTCATGAAACCAATCAACAGTCGTTAGAAATGGCCTAAATGGAACCAGATAAAGAATGATTAAAGTAAGCCACTTTATTATGCAAAACAAAAGACATTAAGGGTGAATAATCGCATAAGGTGAAATTCTAAGAGGATACTGAATTGGAAATGAAAGAACTGCAAAACGGATACACAATAACCACGGGTGGTTTTCATCGATTGTGGGATGCTCCGGAAATTTTGACCAACTAGGGTTCTTTCGCAGAGTACACGGGCCTCAACATTTAGCCTCCATCGAAATGCAGCCGCGCGGCCGGCACTCGATCCCGCGACCCTCGAATCAGCAGCCGAGTACCATAGACACCAGAGCACCATGGCAGGGCGCAGGTGATTTTAACGCCAAAGTAGGAAAAAAGCAAAGCGGAGAAGAAGCAAACTAGCCACCGCGCGCCCATGCACGACCACAAGCACATATGAGCAGCGGTAGCCAACACGAAGGCCTATACAAAGCTTTAAAGAAACTGAAAAATATCAACTAAAAAATCCATGGTATCCCTGAAGGGCGCTCTTCCACGGCCAGAAAGTGTGGAAACAAGTGTGCTTTTTACAAAGAGAGAGATCGTAAAAAAAACACGGCCGAGATCGTAAAAACACGGCCACTTTCTCGGCGGTGTCTGGCCGAGGAAGTGGCGGCCAGACACCGCCTGGACGCCCTCTCCCCGTAAGAAACCTGGGATTTTCTGAATAAAGTTGCGTACCACTACTTACGAACAGAGAGAAGGTGCAATTTGTTCGCGGTTTCTTGCGCTACGGCAGGTTGGAAGACTAACTGGCCGCTTTACGGACTTCGGTGTGTATTCAGTGGCAGCATGCAGCATGGAGATCAGGAGGTCATTTCGAATCCTGGTTGCGGAAAGTACTTTTAACACGAACGTGCTTTATTCCGGGGTCCACCACGACCCCATACGTCACTACCGTAACGGATATGACGCAGTAAAATAAACATGAACAAGAAAACACTCGGAAAAAAATCACAGCATATTCACGGGGTGAATGAAGATGAGTGGGGCGAAGCTCCGGAAGGAATCATCGGTAGACCGTGAAACTCTTCCGTGGAATTCGCCCCACAATTAAATGTGAAACACTTGAGTAAATGTCATCAAACTATTATAACATCTCGCATCTTTCATCATCAACTACAAGTACCGGCATCTAGTTTCATAACATCTCGCGCATGCTACGAATCCTCGCGGTTCAACTATGCACAATGCACAAGTGAAATCTCCCACCGGCCCTTCATTGCAAGTCAAGGTGCAGTGCCTATATATATATATATATATATATATATATATATATATATGCCTGCCGGGAGGCACGCGCCGGTGGCTACCTACTACTAGGGACGCACGACCCACGCCTTAAGTAGCTTCGCCCCTAAAAACTGTTGATGCGCTGCGAATCGAACTCGCAACAGCCCGCTCTACGACGAAAGGCGGCCGGTGCTGTGCTCTACCACTGCGCTAAAGCCTCACACGCCCGGTGCTCTACGAACGCGCGTTATATTCCTTCTTTCTACGACGCTCTCGTCCGGCTCAGCGCGAGCGCATCCAGGCGCACATTGCCTAGAACGGTGCCGCCATCCATGAGAGGCGAAATGAATCACTGCACCTTTACTTCGCCTCTCCTGGTGGGCAGCGCCATTCCAGGCGCGTTCCAAAGTCCACCGATAGCAATGGGCAAGTTCACCTCGATGTAACAATAGACATTCAACTGCTCATACGCAGACACATTTGACTCTCGTGTTACAATACGTATCCCTTTGACAGAGGGATCAGCCCCATTTCTTTCATAATGTTTTCTTCTCGTTTTTAACGCGATAGCGTTAGAGAGCTCGCTTCGCAGAGATACCGCCGTTGGTGTCGGTGTCTCTCCGTGAGCGAAAAATCGAGAAAGATGCAAATAAAAAAAAATTACAGCATATCCACGGAGTAAATGATGGTGAGTGGGCGAAGCTCGGGAGGTTCATTGTAGATCGTGCCGCGTTCTGGATTAATTTATGGCATCTTCGACAATGCGCACCGGTGCGCACCGGGGCGCACCGGGGCGCCTGTGTGTCTTCGATAAATCGCACCGGTGCGCATCGGTGCGCACCCGTCGTCTTCGGTAAACAGGGCGCACCCTGTCGGGGCACTTTTTTTGTTGCTCCGAGGCGCTCCGAGAAATTTGGCGGAGCGCCGCTGGGCAATCCCAGCATTCATTGCGTGCCGCGCGCGTAGCAGACGGTCAGCAGACGACGCGGAACAGCCGGTATGGCGACAGCTAGAAAAGCAGCGCGACTCGAATTTTTGGAAGCCTTGTCGTAAAGTTCATCCGATATGAGGACAGCGAAGATGAACTTTTGTTGAGCCTGGTGACAGGGCGCACCGATGAAATACCGAAAGTGCGTAATTTCGTGGGGGAAACCGTCAAGCTCTACTCCGACGTCGACGTGAGTAATTTAATACTTATATATAATTTAAAAGTGTGCGGAATTGATCAAGCTTGTTGGTACTATTCATAGCGGAAAACAGCGCGAAACAACGAAGACATCCTGTGTCATAATAAAACACAACAGAAGTGTTTAACTTCTCCTCGCGTACGTTGTCGTCTACTCGTTAGCTATGTGCTTCATGCATTGTGAGCGATTTCTTCAGCTCTTGAATAATTACTTACCCGACAGAATCTCATCCAGTTGAGGCTTCGTCATTGCAACCGAATATCTTTTTCCATCAACAATCACATCTACGACGCGCTCATTGTGGAGCAGACGATGCAAGGAGCCGGCCTGAGCACAGTGGGTGCACGGTTCGAAGCGCGCGCCTTGCGCTAGGCGGCGCTAGCAGTGCGCACCGAAGTGGTACCTCTTGTCTTCGGTATTATTTGCATTTGCTCCTGCACAGAACCGGGGCGTTCTGCCCCCTTTTGGTTTCGGGGAGGTTATCGACTGCTCCGGGGCATAATTACCGAAGATGCTATTAGTTAACGCGCACGCTACGAATCCTCATGGTTCAACTATGCACAAGTGAAATCTCCCACCGGCATTTCATTGCAAGTCAAGATCCAGTGCCTATATGTATACATATATATGGGTTGCCGGTGAACGCTTCTCCAACGCGAGCAGTCGGTATTTCTCAATCAAGAAACTCGCTAGGAGACGCTGCCTGCGCCAACGTTGTCTCTCGCGGGTGAAGGCGCGTTCTCCTTCTTTGCGAGCTGGTACAGCGTTCCTCTAAGAAAGACCGTCTCCATAGCCAACGCGCGCCTTTCGGGACCATGAGGCGATGCGAAGCAGCACGGGGGGTGCACAACGCGTTTGCACCGGTTTGACTAGGTGTCGCGTTTGCATCGGTTTGACGCTAGCAGACGCTGCCTGCGTCAGCGTTCCCATCATCAGCCTCGCGAGTTAGTTGCGTGGTTTTTAATCACGTCCACCGTAAGTACTTTTCTTGACGGTAATCGACAAAGCTAAGTTTCATATTGTCAGTTGAAGAAACATTATGCGATTGTGAAATGGAGTCTTCCGTTTTTTCTTACCTCGCCCTGTATTTTCTATGCTGTATATCGTTGCGAGACCTTTGAGCACACTTCTTCAGTGCATAGTCGAGGTTGAGCATCGGTGTCGGGTTCGTTATGCTACGTTCGCAAAAGAATGAAAGGCTCCTAGCATACCGGAGAACTTGTAGGGTTTACAAAGTTTAATCCATTTCAGCAGGTAATCGAAGAACGCCGCTGCTCCTCGCCAAGAGGATAGGGGTTGAACATGAAGAGTGGTGATGCACGTCGCACAATTCCTCCGACAAATATTTCCTTTTCCTGTAGTTGTTGGTGCAGTAAAAACCTTCACTGGCTTCCTGTCAGTCTTTTGGTCGCTGACATCACAACACAACAGAAGAAACTGTGAAAGTTGAAAGTTTGCACGAGGTCTTTGAAAGCTTGGCACAGCAAAGCTGGTCGATCTCAAGTCATTTAGAGTAACGCCAGTTTGTAACGTCGTTGCCGCCAGGTCTAAAGGTCATCGCGTAGCAATCGCTTTCTTTACGTCTCCCTGGTATTCTATTGTCGAGCGCATTCCAGGGCTTCTCGTCGCCGTCTCTTCGCAGCCACCTCCACGGCCACGTACGCAGGATCCGATAATCACTGGCGGTTACGCATCCCGCTCTGGAGCACGTCGAGCTTACCAAAGAGCAGCTTCTACCTCGGCAGTCCGCAACTTCGTCAATCACCCATATCTCTCAAACACACGATCGGGCACAGTATTTCATAGACACCCGTCAATGAAGTTTGCCTTCTGCGACAGCAGCGCCAGAATATGCAGTATCGAGGACAGAAGAGGCAACCTTGGTTGTCTGATCCGCCCAGCTGTGGCTGCACAACACGCGAATGCGACCCGCGTGTCTCCCATCTTCTACGACAGCAGGTGTCCCACTTCCCTTGACGCATGCGTGCGTAGTCTCGTTCTTTTGTGTTCCCCGCGGGGAAGTCTGACGAACACAATAATGTTGGGAGACGACAAAAAGAAGCGAGAAAGAGGTGCCCGTAGGACTTGGGGCCTCGAACTATAAAATGTTCTAACAAAGAATACAACACCTGCACGCCTCATTGTCTTCCTACCCCTAGTGCCCTATGTCAGCAACGCTGGGTTTTTATGATGAGAGCGCCGTAGCGCCCCGGGTCGTTGACGGATGCCTATAGCCATCTTCTAGGTCATGCGCATGTGCAGAGCCACAGCTGTTGCTATTGCGCATGCGCAGGTCTCGTTGCGGTGGCGAAAACCGCTCGCACGTAGTGTCTGATGTGCGTGGCTTAGCGCCTGCCGTTAGTGCGGTGCGTGGGGAGCTATGTCGATGTTTTTCCAGGTGGTGGGCCAGCTGTGGCGTGGCCTTTTGCGGCGACGCGAGGAGAGGTTTTTTATTGCGGCGACGCGAGGAGAGCAACTGACTTTTTATTCGTTGTTAAAAAATCAAACAAAAAACAGTATATTGTTCTACAACTAGCACGAACTTGTTCGACAACGACCCGCATCCAAACATTAGGGCGCGGACCATGTCGTCTCGCACTGGCCAGGCGAGGAGGAAGGCGCAGGTCCCGAGACTGCTCTTACTCGCCCCGTGAAAACGGTATAGCTTTATTTTTCGAAAAATTTCGTTTTCGTGAGTAGGCCCTTCGGTTAGCAATAGTCCTTGATACGCGTATCCTTGCACACATTGTAAAGGATGGTTGTTATTTTGAACTCCTGCGTCTTAAAGGGTCCCTGAAACTTTTTTTGACATTGCGTCACTGATTAGGCAACACAATTGTGAAATCACTCACACCATAAATAAAGCGAAGCACCATGCGCTAAGGCAGCTATGGGCTTATTTCTGTCGCCTTCCTCCTTACCACTGCTGTTCCTCCTCAACTCAATCATCCGAGGAGTGCGCGCTAGCGACGACTGCGCCTCCCTCGTCAGCCGCCATGCGTAGCCCTCCGCAGCGACATAGCGCCCCGATATTTTTACTGAGGGCCCCGGCCTCGGCAGTGCTAGCCTCTGTAATAGAGCGCCGGCGACTCGTGTGTACGCCGCCAGAGGCCGCGACGATACCGTTGGCTGAGACGAAGGAGCAGGTTGTAGGAGCACGTTTTTGCGGTTAGATTGGGGAAAATTACGTGCACGTCAATTGTTAGGGGGCCAATCAGCGGCCTCCCATTCCATCGTTCGATAGGCGGGGGAGTTGGAAAACGCATTTCTACAAGCCGCTGCGATCTTTTGAGATGCGCGTGTTCAAAGCCTTATTGTAAGTTACACACTTTACGCAGAGCGCTTAAATCTGACGTCTAATGATCCTAATGACTCGCTCTACGGGATCACCATGTTTTCATAAAATCGTCAAAACTGTTTCAGAGTCCCGTTTAACCAAGCAGTTTAGTATTGTTTAGGTTTTTTTAGTGCTCATATTTAGTTCTATTTTGGTACTTTCTCTGTTTTGGAATCATTTGGCGTATTAATAGCCATCATTGATGAAGAGCACGGTATCCCCTGCAATCCTTTAATGGCTTAGATATCATCGGTCAATTTTAACACGAAAGTGTTCTATGCTGGGGTTCACCAAGTAATCACTGACGTATTTCCGTAACGGAAGTGGATGTCTCGACAATGAACACGCAATGAAAAAGTACCACCCGCTCGAACTCGAAACCACATCCACCTAGAATGCTACGAGAGGAACTGGAAGCTCTACCGAAACGCCGAAAGTATCTCCGCCTTTGATTATCCCCCGCCTTCGTTTTACGCTCAGTGATACGATAAAGGACTGCCGCGATTATCTCACACAACTTTCTATGCACACAACATCCTATACAAGCATCAAACTGAATCGCAAGACAACAGAATACATGAAACGAAAACAAATACATGCTAAACAATGAAGCAAGCCATTGCTGTTTCAAGCAGTGAAAACACTAGTGCATGTTTCTTGAACTGTCAATCACAAAGTCCACAATATACAGCACCCCGTGGGCAGGAACATTCACGTCCCCACAGTTGGCATGGCACTGTTATTGTGATGGCTTCCATGAACTGTTGTGAAGCCTCGATCATAAGCATTACCATTACAGGCTCCTTTCCGATGTTGTACGAACACCTGATATCGCTGCAAAGCCAGTGCCCATCTTGTCAATTTCGCCCTGTGCGGAGTCGAAGTTGTATGGTACGACTGCGGATTGCGATCGGAAACGACGTTCACCATGGCACCAAAAGGCCAGTAGTCAAACTTCTTTGATGTCGAAATTATTGTAAACGCTTTCCCTCTCAATTGTCTACCAACGCATCTGGGTCGGTAAGAAGCGATGGGTTGGAAAGGCGATAGGCGTTCTCAGCTAACATTTGCGCCAAACATGCGCCCGCTGCCGTAGCTGATGCGTCTGTGAAAAGCCAGTAGGGCTCAGACGGCTCTGGGGTGCGTAACGCCACGGCGTCGCACAGAGATTGCTTGAGAATCTCAAATGCCGTCTGCACTTCCTCTGGCCAGGGTATCTTACTAGGTACAGCTTTCTTTCTTAACAGCGCGAGCGAGTCGGTCACCTGTGCATACCTCCGGACGTACTCGCGATAGTAGCTGCGAAGTCCCAACAGGCTACGTAGTTTTGTGTTTTTTTTAATGCGCGGTGGCACTAGGTTCTTAATCACTGCTATCTTTTATGGATCTGGGGCGTGTGCCCCTGAACCGACAATATGCCCCAGGTGGTAGATATGGGATTGCGCAATCTGACATTTCTCCGGACTGGCTTTCAGCCCACCCTTCTCTAATACCTGAAAAATAATGTCCAGATGCTTTAAGTACACCTCCCAAGTGCTCGAAAAAATAGCAATGTCATCCACGTATGCAGTGCCATACATTTGAGGCTGCGACAAGAGTTTATTCACTATTCTCTGAAAGGTGGCCGCGGAATTTGTAGTCCGAAAGGCACCACTTCGTATCCGTACAGATCCTCATTCGTTACAAACGCGGTGAATTTCTTACTCTTTTTTTTCCATCGGCAAATACCAGAACCCGCGCCTAAGGCCCACTGCTGTCTTGAAGTACGCCCTCCCTACCCTAAAAATCAATTCCTGGGGATTCATCATAGGGAACGCATCCACCTTCGTGACGGCATTTAGCGCTCTATAGTCCACGCACATGAGGGTAGTTCCACCCTTTTTCCCCACGCGTACTACCGGGTGTGCAAACTGACTCTGCGTAGGATAGATTAGGTTCCAGGCCAAAGTTCGTCAACTTGCCGGCTAACCTCTTGCTTTAATAGTTCCGGCACCTCATAAGGGAACGCCTCCTTTGGCTGGTGAGCCGATTCTGTTTCTATTCTATGTTCATCTACCTTTGCTATACCTGGAGTGCCTTCAAAAAGCGTGCGATGTCTCTGAGACACCGCCTTTATTTCCACCAATGCGTTGGCATCAACGTGAGCAATTTTCTTGGTAGTCACCAATAACTCTTCCCACTTTATAGTGGCCGGTTAAGGAGCATATTCCACCTCCCAATGTCATGGTCTTCATCAAAGACGACCACAATATGGCTAACCCTTGCATAATACGATCGGATATGTAACTGGCATGGAAGTTTTTACTCTACCTACAGCTGTTCCGACGCGGTAAGAATGTTCACGCTCACGTCCAGCTACGATGAATGGGCCCAGCCACTTAGGTGACATCTTGAATTCCAATCATTGTCGAAAACGAGGGCTTGGTCGCCAACATTGAAAGCTTTGAGCCTGGTGCTGTGTTTATAAGCGCTGGCGTAACTCTCCTGATGGTCCTGTACTGGTTAGCTCAACAATATTAGCGGCAATGTCCAGCTGCTCCCTAAGGTGCTGTAAATACTTAGCAGAGTTTTCTCTCAAAGTGTCAGGCACCAACATTTCTCCCGTCCACGTCCGCTTTAATATTAGAAGCGGTCCCGTGGGATTCATTCCATACAGTAGACGAAACGGAGCTACTCCGGTTAGCCCCTGTGGAACCTGCCGGTAAGCCCATTGGAATCAATTTTCCCAATTCTTGGTGTCTCTCTGAATGGCATGATACAATATGTTTTGCAGTACTCGGTTCCATCTTTCTACAACTCCATTATTCTCTGGGTGTTCTGGGGTTGAGAACCTTGGCGTGCAACGTGATTTCTTGAAATTAGTGCCTTGGTCAGAGCAGATCATTTCCGGAACACCTGTGCGACTGAAGATCTCAATCAGTACGTCACATGTTGCCTAAGCTGTCAAAGAGCGTAACGGAACCACTTCTGACCACCTCGTGCAAAGGTCGACTAAGCACAGCTTGTACTTATGACCTTTCGCTGACGGTCTGTCCAAGGCTCCAACCACGTGTACACTGACAACTTGGAAAGGGTGCCCTGGTCTAGTGAACGGAGTTATAGGCACTCTATCCGTGCGACTGCCTTTCTGAACGAATTTGACATTCATGGCACGAACTACAATGCTCTAATGTTTCCTTCGCCGTACCCGGCCGAAAAAAAATTATACCTAATGCGAGCTTTTGTTATCTTTGGCCCTAGGTGCCCCTCACATAGTGACTCATGAGCTAAATGCATCACCTCAGTGTGCTTTTATTTGGGGCAACTAGCTGACTCACAGGAATGCCCGCTGTTGTGTCGCAGTGGTATGGAAGCTCGTCTGAAATGAACATGCCAGATTTCCCACTGCGAGCTTCGTCCCAACATTTCTTTAGCGTCGTGTCACCCAGCTGCGCTTTGCGAAACTCTCTCCTTTGACCTAATGACGCTTCCCTCTCTTCATCACTTTGCACATCTTCCCCGCAAACGTCTCTCTCCTCTAAGGTAAGATTCTAGGCTTTGCTTTCTTTGCTTTGCCGTCGCCGCCGCCGCCACACTCCGTATATATATATAATATATATTCGTCCACGTATCGGTCAGAGCGTGACCTTTCTCAAGGCTCTGACCGAAACGTCGACGAATAAACGAAATATTATTGAAGTGCTACGTCTCGTATAATTATATATATGTATATAAGGAGTCTGACGGCGACGGCAACGGGGACGGCAAAAGCCCCATTCAAGAGTCCGCATAGATGTTATCGCACTAAGAACAATATGTGGACGTCTATAGAAAACCCCCTAGAGAAGTGCAGAAAGCATTCAGAGTAAGTGTCTACGAAAGTCGTCGCAATTGGATCCCACGCACAATCTGTGATAGTATGCAGTCCCCAAGTCCCCAGGATCGCTCATTGTAAAGAAAGCAAAAGGAAATATCCGAAGGAATGCGTCCTCCATTATACCGACCAAAGCAAAACTGGAAGAAGACTGTGGTACCCACCATCAATCACATTCTGGAAACATCAGAGAAACTGACGCAGCAATACACATAGGAATGGGAATTGGGGAAGCGTTAACTCATTCAGACAACACTCAGTGCCCGCCAACAGTAACAAAATCCGGAAGGCTTTTGAAAGTGCCGGCACGGCTTGATCTCTCAAGGAGAAGAAGACGAAGAAGAAGGAAAAATGAGGGATGTGACGGAAGCCGCCGTGCAAGCGACATCATATTCCTGACTCTTCCGCCCCCCCAGTTTTGCATGCCCAAGTATAGCCCCTTTCCTTCATGTATCTTTAGTCTGTTTAAAAAAACACACACACATTCAGAAACTACCACGCAGAGCACGGGGTGTGCCTCACGATCAGAGCTGATTTTGTCACGTAAAACTATAAAATATTTTTAAAACAGCGAAGTGAAATATGAGCGACCGGATTCGTAGCCTGTGATCAACCAGATCAACTACGTGCGCGCGAGCCATTGCAAAATCAGCATCATCATCGTCGCTCGTGCCGCGGCCACGTCTACGCGCCGCCACTGCTACCGAGGCATCAGCACCGTAATTATTCGCACAGCTAAGTCAACTCGCGATGCTGCCGCTGTCCGAACAGTTCGACGCATGCACTCGTCAAGCTCTCCTGTTGCTAGCGGCAGGTGCCGGCCTCCTGATCCTGTTTGCTCGACGCAACACAGAGCCAGGGAAGAGGCCCGCAGTGCCGCTGCTGAAGGATGTCCACCACGACTACACCGTGCACTTCAAGGAGCGGGTGCAGGTGACGCACAACACCGTGCTCCTACGATTCGAGCTGCCCAGCGAGGACCAGGTTAGTAGCGTAGCGGACCCGCTTATAGGCAACTCCGGCGATTTTTTGGTGCCCACTGAGCTCAATAATATTTTCAGTATATATATTCTCCTCGGTACTGAAACAAAGTATGCCAAGTAAGGCGGATGTAGGTCATTTAGTTTTCCTGTAAACGAATTTTAAAAGCTTTCAGCGGATTCACGCGCGGGCCACCCTGTGTTTTTGACGTCATCACCTCCGCGCTGCCTACCCGAGCCAGAGGTCCTTCAGAAGCAAACCGGCGATACTTAGGCGCTCAAAACGTCGCTGTGAAGATCAGAAAAGCTGGCCTAACTAAATATATCGTAGGATTACCGCGCCGCTGGCATTTCTTTGGCGCCATTTCCATATTTCTGGTGTCGGGAAGGTTGTGACGTCACCGCACACGCCACACAAAGCATCTACCCGTTTCGGTTTGGGTTTGAAGACGATTTTTTTCAGTTGCCTATTTAAAAATGTTGGTGCGTTTCTGAGAAAAGTGAACCACCCTGGCTGTTGCAGGACTATCAGTACCATTGGAAAACACTGATATGAGAACATGGTGAAAAAACCACCGGAGTTGCTCCGGCGGCGTTTAGGTGCGAAGCAGCTTATGGTCGAGCCTGTTCCGTCCCTGCGCCGTCCACAGCCCCCTCTGCGCATGCGCAACATCTGGCCCAAGCTGGCAAGAGAACGCTGATGCAAGCCGCCTCTGCTTGCTCCCCCCTTTCTCTCCTCTAGGAATCCTCTACGGAGCGGCGCCCGCGTCCCGCGTCCCACCCCCCAGAACGCATGCGCGCCACCTCTCCCTCTCTCTCTCTCTCTCCTACGCTCCCCCTTTCTCTCCTCTAGGAATCCTCTACTATACGGAACGGCGCACGAGAGGTGGTGCGACAGCTACATACTCCGCTGCGGGAACCACGGTAGTTCCGCGGTATGAAAATGACGGAGCGCGCGCGCCTCGTTCTCTCTCCTGTGCAGCGTCTCGTTCTCTCTCCTGTGCTCCCGCTCAAGCTAACCATCTCCCCGCTGCTTCGTATCTACACATGGTTCCTTTTAGAGGGAGATAGTGTAATTTTTTAGGGGCGAAGCTCCTCTTAGTCTAATCTTGTCACGCGTCAGGCGTAACCCGCGTGCCTCCCGGCACGCGCTCGCCCTCGCCGTTCGCCTCGGCGCATGCCTCCCGGCGCGTGCCTCTCTCTCTCCCGGCGCGTGCCTCTGCTGTCTTGTGAGAGAGGAGGAGAGAGACAGAGAGAGAGCGAACGGCGCGCGTTGGCTATGGAAACGCTCTTTCTTAGAGGAACGCTGTACCAGCTCGCAAAGAAGGAGAACGCGCCCTCACCCTCGAGAGACAACGTTGGCGCAGGCAGCGTCTCCTAGCGAGTTTCTTGATTGAGAAATACCGGCTGCTCGCGTTGGAGAAGCGTTCACCGGCAACCCATATATATATATATATATATGTATAGGCACTGGATCTTGACTTGCAATGAAGTGCCGGTGGGAGATTTCACTTGTGCATAGTTGAACCATGAGGATTCGTAGCGTGCGCGTTAACTAAATCAATCCGGAACTCGGCACGATCTACGATGAACCTCCCGAGCTTCGCCCACTCATCATCATTCACTCCGTGAATATGCTGTAATTTTTTTTCACCATATTCTGATATCGATGTTTTCGAATGGTACTGATAGTCCTGTAGCAGCCAGTGAGGTTGAGTTTGCTCAAAAACACACCAATAATTTTAAATAACCAAATGAAATGCGTGTTCGAACCGAAACTGAAACGGGTAGACGTTTTGCGTAGCGCACGCCATGACGTCACAGCCTCTCCACCATCAGAAATATGAAAGGTGGTGACAAAAACATGACAGTGACGACGTCACCCAGCCATGTATTGAGTTATGTCAGCTTGTACGAACTTGACAGCGACGATTTCAGCGATGAAACATCGCCGTTTTGCTCTTGAAGGCCCGCAGGCTCAGGTTGGCAGCGTTGAAGGTGATCACGTCAAAAACACAGGGTGGCCCGTACAGAAATCCGCTAAAGAATTTTAAAATTCCTTTCCAGGAAAACTAAATAATTTGCGATCGCCTGGTTTGGCTTATATTATTACAGTACCGGGGGGCATACATACTGAAAATTTCAGTAAGATCTGTGGACATTGAAAAATCGCCGGAGTTGCCCTTTAACCGCTCATATAGGTACATTCTCATATCGACAGGCGCACACCCACTTCTCGGATTTGGTCAAACATTCACCGCTCCTTTATCAGTTGCTAAGACAACTTGATGTTGAAAGTCCTCCCACAATATGAGCGAGATTCTCTGACTGTTCTTCTTTGTCATTCGTTTACTGCTCTTGCTTGGAGATTCCTGTCGACATGCTATCTGCGCCATCTGTTTCGGCTGGACCTTGAATGACGCATGATGCAAAGGGTAACATCATCGTCAAGTGTGTCTCACGCCCCCCCCCCCCCCTCTATCCCTGACCAAGGAAGGCGGGTATGAATGATACGTCACTATATTATCGTTAATGGTGGCGTAAATGGCTAGCACATCCAGTTATCCACGCAGTGACCTATCACTCATTTTATTATCAAAGCCGGACCATGGACGGTGAGGCTTCGAGAATCTGCTCACGAGAGACGGAGATGCTCTCCTTCTGGAAAGCCAATTGAAGTTTTCGCCTTAATAATCAAGGGCCGAATTCGCTATGTCACATTGTGAATTCGGCCCTTGATTGTTGTTCACTGACTTTTGCTATTGGTCGGACGCCTTTTGAAATATGTCCAGCACTGGATATGCTTGAAAATTCCTTTCTACGAAAGATTCTAAAGCAAAATATTGTGAATACGAGCTTGGCTACTTATAATCAAATATACGAGGTAAGGGACGTCGTTTTTTATTGTTGTTGAAGGTACCTAGAGTAGAATCATCACAACACGTTTTTATAAAGAAATTGGCTGGGGCAAAGTTGTCATATAGGTATAAAAGGTTACTTAACGAAATAACGTTAAATATAGAAGAAAAGAAACTAGAAAGACAAATAGAACATTGATTGTAAAGTTGATTTCCATTCACTACTTCAAGACGTTGAACGGCAGCAGGAAGATTCTCAACGCTGCGCATAATAGCATTGTACCGAAATAGTAAACTTACAGGACTTAAACGTAATGCAAATATAGCAGTAAAGTTCGCGCAGTTGTTTCTTTACGTTCTCGAAAGCCGCCACCACCGAACATTCAGGAATATACGTGCACAGTCGTGTGAGTGTAGTCATTATCGCGCGAACCAATTTTCATACCATTTAAAAGCCAAATAAGATCCAGTGATCAAAATGATGCAAGTAATGTTTACATTTCTCGTAGGCCTTCTAAATTAGTCACGATAGAAAACACAGCAAAAATAACCACTAAAAAGCGTGTTCTTTCTCTGTGTGTTTCGACAAAAAAAGTGTAACTTTCGTACAAAACTCTTAAAACTCAAACTCGAAGTCGAACAACTTCTAACATTCTTTATTGCAGTGTCCAGTAATCGTCGACCGTCTGCCTAATTGTGGTTTTGCTTTCTTCATTGCGAAATTTTAAAATTGAAGCTCGAGGACACGAGAGATGCACAGCAGTGACCGAACTCGAGTAATGTCCGTTTGGAAACATTCATTTACTGTAGCTAAATTATAATAAAAATTATGATTGCTGTATACGTCTTCCGTTGCAATACGCAAGTGCGTGGGAAACTTGAATGCATAGTGTACGAATTGAACAAATAAAAAAAGATATCATTCTTCACATGCTCCAAATTGAAACATCGACAAGCAAAAGGTTAATTACATCCTCGACAAAGAATATATCGTGCATTGAAAATCACCACTTATAGGTCACCAGATAGACCACTAGCGATCGACCAACGCATATGGCCGGCCGATTATTGCGATAAAAAAAAAAGCGAAGCAGCTCGTACGCAGCAGTAGAAAATAGACCACCGCGCACGGTCCGTTTCGATGGACCTCCGGCTATAAGATACGCATACTATTTCACATTGCGACGAATTAAATATGCTACAGCCACCCACCGCTGCGGCCTATGGCCATCGTCTTGTGCCTAGTAATACAAAACGTAGCTTACACTGCCTAGAACTGTCGCACGTTGGAGTGGCTGTCTTCCGGACCAGACTGCATCTATCGCTAATCGCGAGAAATTTTGCGATAACGTAAGTACGTTACTCGTTATTGTGTGTAAGTGTGTCCTTTCGTTTTCACTGTAACCTTAGTTTTGGTGCCTCTTTTAGGTTTCGTATTATTTGTGACACACTTATTGTTGCCCCTCAAAACAAAATCCCTTGATAGGCCTGTTAGGCGTTGGGAAGAGATAAATATCAGCCTTCTTACCCCATCTTTCACAACAAGAAGGGCGTCATCTGGTCGCATCGACAAGGCTTTGTGGTGAAGTAGCAACGCCAGGATTCAGTTATATCTGGTCACCGTGGTCATTAGCGCAACGGCGACTTTACGGGCTCCCCAGCCTGAAAGAAAAAGAGGCTCGAAATGAACTTTCAGTTTGCTAGCGATATCACTCGCACACCGCTCATATAGACAGGGTGCACAATGTCGACAAGGCTCCCGCGCTGGCAATGAGACGGTGGCGGTTTTGAACTTAATTTAGACCCTTACATTTTTGGGCGACGGAGACTGCTCACGGAAATTTCCTTTCGAACATGGCGGTGACAAATAGCGACTAGACCGCTCGAGTTATGACATTTTTGCATATATGCGTAATAATGTTTATTTAGTGGTGCTCTCCTCTCACTTTTCTACGCCGACCAACTAGCCAAGTATGGCGAGTAGAGACGACGTTTCTAAAGCCATTGAAAAGTTAACGGCGAGAATCAAAGGTGATGAGCTTACAGGGATATTAAAGTCACCTAGCGTGCACTGAATATAAAAGCATTGCGGCCTCCAGGTGTGACGGCTGCATCGACCTACATGCTATTCTGGCGTCTATGTCACGTGACGTCGTTATATGACGTCGCCGCATGAAATTGCATATGCTCACGTGCGTTACCTTGGCATGTTGTAGTAACGCCGACACACGCAGAATTTCCCGCTCTATGGGGCCTATAACGCACTCTCGATAACAACGAAACAGCCTACGAGTGGACTTCACATTACGTCTTATTCAGCGACACTGCATATGTAAAGGAGACTGCACCACATACCCTATACAGTACGTCTCGCTATAGTATAGTATATAGCGTAATACAGTATGTGGCGCTATCCATCATGGAGAAGCCAACGTTACAGCGTTGACTCCTTGATGATGGTACATACAGGTATGACGCATATGCAGTACTCTAGGAAATTTCTTTCGGAAGAATATGCGCGTGTAATAGAATCGAGTAAACATGCTCGCTAAGCCCACGTAATTTCTGTTGTGCCTCCTTTTCGTTCCTGTGTACGCGAACAGGTGCTTGGCTGTGCCATCGGCCAACACATATGCTTGTGCATGGGCAGAGGGGAACGCCTTCTGTTGCGTCCGTACACGCCTGTCAGCATGTGTGACCAGCGCGGCAGCTTCGACATTGTCGTCAAGGTGTATCGGAAAGGAACATCTTCCAAATACCCAGGTGGAGGAATTATGTCGCAGACGCTGGACAGCCTGCAACCGGGCGATCCCGTACAGGTATGTGCGCGGGCCAATAGCACGCGCAGTCTTTTGCACGATATTGCGCACCCCGCACCTCCACCAATAATGTTAACACAACACTGGGTGGTCAAAATGGCGTCGGTACAACAACAGCCCGAGAACGTCCTCCGAGTCGGTGTGACGGTCTGCTGCGTTTCCCACATCTTGCTTCTCCTCCTCCATGCAGCCTGGCTGAGACGGCTAGTCGGTATCAGTATCGTCATCATCGTCATCCTATTTTAAGTGCACTGAAGGGCGAAGGCCTCTCTCCGTTGTTTCAGATTCATCCCGACCTGAGTTCGTTGATCCCACTTTATACCGACGAATTTCTTATTTTCATGCCTCGTCTAACCTTCTGCCTGCCCCTGCTGCGTTTTCCACATCTTGGTATTCATTCTGTTCTGACTGTCCAACGGTTGTCTGTCGCATAAGATGTCCTGTGCAGGTGAACTTCTCTTAATTAATGAGTTGCACCTGTTTGTTCCCAGAGCCATCCCGCTCACTTTCTGCCTCTTAACCGATCATTTTTTTTTCGTTGCATAGCGCGTTGCCGTTTTCACACAATTATATTGCGAAAAAGGTCGATTCGGCGCAGAATAGAATTTTTTTAGTGATGCTGGTAAAGAGCCGCAGGCACAGCTATAGCACAGGTAAATTGGCGCTACAACACTTGTAACAGCCATCGTAACCCAAACCCCCATTATAGACCATTTTGCTAAAATACGGCCACATTACAATCGCAGTACCACCTGTCATCTGGACTACAGTGCTCGTACGTGAAACATCAGCATGAGCATGCGCACCATGCGATATCGACGAGGAATTTCGACCACAGATGGCCCGCACTGTTCTCACTTCTCGTATAGACCAGAGACGCGTCCATGTAATGCGGAGCTTGTACAACTCGCAAAGCTTCAGGCACTGGAAACTCTGGAAGCTTGTTTCTTTCTCTAAGTAATGAGAGGTGTCAAGGCGATTGTACACTGTGCATCTCCAATTTTTACTGTCGCCCAAGCGTCGACTGCATCGCGCACCACCACGTGATAACGGCAAGGATCTGCGATCGATTGTCGATAAAATGCACACGTGCGCAATATACTCTCCAAGTGCGAGCCCGTATGCATCGCTCTTGGCTTCACGAATACGCCGCCATATACCAAAGCAGTTAAACCATAGGCGTGAGGGCCACCTGCAACGTTTGCAATAATCGCATCTAGCGTTTCTAATGCCAAGTCTAGAAAAACGTTGCGCCTTAGGGTGCCCGCGCGGCACTTTGAACTTTGTCCATTAAAGCGGCGCTGTCAAGGCGTCAGCCACCGCGCTTCGAGGTGACTTTTACGACGCGAAAAAAAACAAAAACAAAAAAACGCCGATTTGTGCCTACCAAATTATTTCTTTTATTACGTCGTGAACGACGAAGACCAAACTAGGAACAGACGAGAGAACACACAGCGCTTGTCCTGCTTTGTGTTTTCCCATCTGTCCCGTGACTAATTCGCGCTTTGCCGTCAACGAGTACGAAACAATAAACCCAGTAACGGCTCATCTTAGAATTCGTGCTACTACCTGATCATTAAGATGCATCACTAAACGGCACCAACTGTTATACCTACGGCACACGAATGAACAGGGCCTTACCTGTTGGGGTGTGTTTGTAAAATCGGCATGTGGCACGTGCTGCCGCGTTTATGGAAGTGAACACCTTAGTGTCCTTTTTCGTAAAGCGTGGCACATTGTCTCGAAGGCTACGCTTGTGGCGCGACGCCGCGGTGATATGTCAAACGAAAACGAAAGGGCGGCACCAATCTTCCTATTGTGTGCGCCCACGTGAAGCCTCTTTCTTTTTTCATAATTTTTTTGCGCCTCACCCTTCTGAAGATTTGATAGCGGCCGATCCCTTTCGAAATCTGTAATTGTTTGCTTGAACGTGAAAAGAATACTCAAGAGAAAAATGCCAGATCCCACGTGCGGTGCGAATCAAGGAAATGCGAAGCACGCATCAGAAACGTAAAATACATCTGCATTGTTGTCTCGCTATACCTCTTTTGGTACATATGAAGCTAACGAAACGGCCGCAAGAGCACAATGAGTGGCATGTAAATCATGCCGCTCACGACACGCTTGTGATGATTCTAATGTTATCACCTGTCATTTACACTCGTCATGCAGTCGTGTTGTGCCATAGCAATTTTGGTATACATCCCATTAACGAAACGTGTGGCATGTAAATCATGCCACTCATGTCATGCATGTAACCGTTTTCATGTTCTTAGAACATGTCACCCATGGTCGTCATACATTGTTGTCTCGCCATACCAATTTTGGTATATACCAAGTTGACTGACAAACGGCCGCATGAGAACCAAGACCGTGGCGCGTAAATCATGCCGCTCATGACATGCATATCATGATTTTCATGTTATGACCTGTCATTTACGTTCCTCATGCAGTCATGTTGTTGCCTACTAATTTTCGTATACAGTCCATTAACGAAACTGCCAGGAGTGCACAATGTCGTAGGCGGCTAGATAGATAGATAGATAGATAGATAGATAGATAGATAGATAGATAGATAGATAGATAGATAGATAGATAGATAGATAGATAGATAGATAGATAGATAGATACCCTCAATGTAGCCGAAGTTCGCTAAGGAATGCTTCATATTTAAAACAAAAAAAAAATACAAGGACACTCGCGGCGCAAGCGTCGGCGGTGGAAGAACGACACCACCGCAGTGGTTCCACTCCTTCCAGTAAGCACATGTGTGTGCTTCTATTTTCATGTGTCTTCATTGTGCCGCGCCTCGGTGCATTACTGATAACAAAAAGAACTGATTGATTTCTGGCCTTCTACGCCCCAAAGCCACGATTTGATTATGACAGACGCTGTAGTGGTGGGCTTCGGAAATTTCAACCATCTGAGGTTCTTTTAACGAGCAATGACATCGCACAGTACACGGGCCTCAAGATTTCGCCTCGATGGAAATGCAGCCGCCGCGGCCAGGATTCTATCGTGCGGCCTTCGGATCACCAGCGGAGGGCTACAAACACTACACCACAGTCGCGGCGCAATAAAATTAATTGCTTTGGTTTCAGGTGACCAAAGCACAATATGATTATGGAGCACGCCGTAATGAAAAGATTTGGAGACTGCGACCGCCTGGAGTCCACTGATGAACCACAGCACATGGACCTATATGTCATTTTTGTCTCCATCGAAGATGCGATCGCTGTGGCCGGGATCGAAGCCCGCGTCGTTCGGCTCAGCATTCAAGCAGTATCAATGTATTGTCTTCGCCAGCGGCCCCGAAGGCAGGCTCACTTGTCGAAACTTTGGCGCTGTAGCAACATTCCCTGTTTCTATTTGGTTGTTTGTCTTTTTTCAAATCCCCCCCCCCCCTTTTTTTTTAATCACTTTGAGCGTCCATCTTCCACCGTATTTCTGTGCTTGACTGATTCCATACCACTCGATTTCCACCAACACACTCCGGCTGCAGAGGGAAAAAAATTAAGCCAGGTAGGCGCCTTGAAGACCGTCAGAACAGCCAGGTTGTTCTTGTATCTTTAATTGTGACGTAACAGGCAAGAGCTTCCACTTATTGAGACCATGAGCTATTGCGTTCGTCTTACATTCGTACCCCAACGAAGCGTTATGTCGCTCATCTGACGGTGTCTGTGTACTCCGCCCTCCATCATTATCTACTAACCGTACCTGATCCTTTGCCATGCACTTCTTCCTTCTTTCCTTTCTTTCTTTTTCTTTCTTTTCTTTCTTTCTCTCTTTCTTTCCTTCCTTCTTTTCTTTTTCTTTCTTTGCATTTGCTCTATGAAAAGGCAGCCGCGGCTGCGGGGATCAAGCCGGCACCTTCGAGATAAACTTCTACACTTTATCGCATGTTGAGTTACGGATAACCACTATGGCGTAAGGCTGATGGGCTGACAGCATGAACAGGTCGACCGCGAGAGATGAAAGAAGTGAGCGCGCAAATGCCGCGCTATGGGGCTCGCCTACTATCACCATGTATAGCCCGAACTTGCTTGCGACCGTGCGTACTTAATCACACTGAGCTGGTCTCGGTATATCGGCTGTTCGTACCTGAAGCTGCACACGTCGTTATGGAAACTTGCCTATAGCAAATATCAGTTGCGAACGAATAGCCTTCCGAGCTTCAGGCCCGAGGTCCATCGGTATAAATCGGGAAGACGTGATCACTGTCTTACGCGACAGCTTCTTTGTACTTTATGCGTGAGCAGCTCAGTGCGGGACATCGTGGAAGGATTTCAAATGAATCTATTTGACCGTAGCTTTCACAGCACAACTTTCGGGATACGCGCCGTATTCGGAACCTGCAAACATGTCTGCTTAGCGAGAACGGAGAAGTTAAAACGACTCGCTATAACAGCCGACTTGATCAAAGACGAAGGAGACATAGCTGACAAACTTGCATCGCTTTTCACGAAATCCATTAAGACCTCTAGTGTACCACACAGTTGGAAAAATGCTAATATCCTAATCCACAAGAAAGGTGACGTAAAGGAGTTAAAGAATTACAGACCAATTAGCCTACTCCCAGTAATATACAAGCTATTTACGAGAGTAATTCCTACTAGGATAAGGGAAACACTCGACTTTAACCAACCAAGAGAACAAGCTGGTTTTAGGAATGGTTAACAATAGACCACAGCCAGGCTGTCAATTTAGTATTTGAGAAGTACGCTGAATATAACAAACCTCCTTATATAGCATTTATAGACTACGAAAAAGCATTTGACACCACAGAAATACAAGCAGTTCTAGAAGCTTTATGTCGACAAAGCGTACCTGACGTATGCGTGTAAACCATAAATAACATCTTCAACGATTGCACAGCCACACTACTCCTACATGAGAAAAGCAGAGAAATCCCGATCGGGAGAGGTGTCAGACAAGTAGATATGATATCCCCGATGCTATTATGTTTAGAGGAAGTGTTTAAACGTGTAGACTGGGAAGAAAAGGGAATTCGGATAGACGGAGAATATCTCAGCAATTTAAGATTTGCAGACGACATTATGCTCTTCAGCAATGATGGAGACGAACTTCAAAACATGATTCATGACCCAAAGCGGGAAAGTATATTAAAATTGGACTAAAAATGAATAGGCAAAAGACCAAAGTTATGCTCAATAGCCTAGCTAAGGAAGAGGAAATTAAAATTAACATTGACCCCTTAGAATGTGTAAACGAATACGTATACCTGGGACAGTTACTAACAGGAACACCTACCCATGAAAGAAATTCTCCGTAGAATAAGGATGGGCTGGAGCGCCTTCAGAAGGCATTCCGAAATCATGACTGGAAACTTGGCGCTCTCACTAAAGCGAAAAGTGTTCAATCACTGCATTCTCCCAGTACCAACGTACGGTGCAGAAACGTGGAGGATAACGAAAAAACTACAGATGAAACTAAGGAGCACGCAACGTGCAATGGAAAGAAAAATGATAGGTGTAGCGCTAAGAGATAAAAAATGAGCGGTATGAATCAGGGGACAGGAATAGGTGACATTATTATATCAATTAAAAGAAAAGTGGACCTGGGCAGGACATGTCATGAGGAGGAAAGATAACAGATGGACAGTAAGAGCGACGGAATGGATACTAAGGCAGGGAAAATGAAACAGAGTCAGGCAAAAGATTAGACGGAGCGATAAAATTAAGAAGTTTGCGGGCATAAAATGGAACCAACTTGCTCAGGGTAGGGCGCATTGGAAATCGTTGGGAGAGGCCTTCGTCCTGCAGTAGACCTAAATAGTCTGATGATGATGATTATGATGATGATGATTATCGTATTTGCGAGCACCTATGCAGGGGTGGTTTTTGGTAGGCAGGAGCGTCCCCTGATTTCTCAATCTCATTTGTTATTTTATTTATTTATTGATACTGTCAGCCCTTGGCGGGCTATTACAGGAGTGGAATGAAATCAAATAAAGACAGCAATGTGCGTGAGATAAACAAAAAAGGAACTACACCGCTGGAACTAATAATTTCACAGCTCATACCAAAACACATATAATAAGTCTATCAAAACTGCAGGAAATACAGCTGAAGCAGGGAGGTCAGTCTGTGAAACCATCAACAAAGAAAACACCACTGAGACATATATCATGTAACACATATCAGAACACATCATAAATACATAACCTAATTACAAATCACGTTAATTACGCCTGGCATCACAATCTCAGTGCATGGCATCACAGTACACAATTGAATTTATTGCATCTAGAAACACAGAAAGTGAATTAATTTTCACAACCGAGTCTGGTAACGAATTCGATTGTTGAATCGCCCTAGGGAAGAAGCTGTACCTAAGCAATCATTGTGAATTTTGTGGGGTGGTATGTACGTGCTGTGTCTGTGTCTTGATGTTTCCTGTGTTTTGATCTCAAAGTACTTGTCGTAGCTTATTTTAACGGGACTGTGAATTATTAAGAAAAGGAATTTGAGCCTTTCATATTCGGTTCGTTGTTGTAGTGGGGGGAGCTCTGCAAGTTTACATAACTCGGTAGGTGAGTGAAGACGGCAGTATTTGTTAAATATAAACCTAGAACTAAGGCGCTGCATTTTCTCAAGTTTAGAACAGTTAGTTTGCGTATAAGGATCCCAAACTACTTTAGCATACTCGAGTATGGCTCGTAGAAGTGTTTTATAAGCTAAAGTTTTAATTTCAGGAGAGGCACAGTGAAGGTTACGTCTCAGGCCCCATAACACCTGGTTAGCTTTGGAACAAAGAATCAGATCCACGTTCAAGAACCCAAGCTGGCCAAAATTACTCCAGAGCCCTCCACTACTGAGCAGGCTTCGCAATCATAACTGGCTTTAACACGCAAATGCCCATCACTCATTATTATTCTTTTGTCGTTGTTGTTGGTGGTGTAGCTGCTACTGCTTCTCTGTCGTCATTACAATGCCGTTCATGAGCGCAGATCCAGGGTCCGAAGGGAAAGTTCCAGTACGTTGGTCGTGGCCGCTTCCTGCTGGACAGCGGTAGAATGCTGTGCATCGCCTCGCACATCGGCCTCGTGGCCGCTGGCTCGGGGGTGACGCCGATGCTGCAGCTACTGCGCCACAAGTTCGCGGACATGAACGACCACGCGCGCATCTACATGGTGGACGTGAACCACTCCGCGCAGGACATCATCATGCATAAGGAGCTCGAGGAGTACGCCCAGCACCAGCGCAGGAAGTTCAGGTACATCCTTCGGATGACCACGATGAGGCATTGCTCAAGAGTCCACTAAGAGAAGTGTCTCTATCAATGCGTGGCGATAAGATAGAGCTTGAAAGACTACGATCCGACGTAACTCGTCACTGCTTACTACCTATGTATATATATATATATATATATATATATATATATATATATATATTTATTTATTTATTTTTACATACTGCAGCCCCGAAGGGCTATCGCAGGAGTGGGTTAGTAAAATACATCAAAGAGCAACATAGGAGTTGGCAAATACATAAAATACATAAAGAACATAACAAAATTCGCTGAACATCATTGGTTAGTAATATACAATAAAAAGTCATCAAGTGATGCAGATCGAACATGGCCAGGTAGAGCATTCCACAATTCTATGGAATGAACAAAAAAACTATATTTAAACGCCACCGTACGATGAGAAAAAGTAGACATGTTTAACTCATGGTAATGTCGGGTGGTTGTTGGTCTAGCGGGTGCGATGTATTTGCCGAGTAGGGGGAATCGGGGGGAGTTTATTGAATTATAGAGAAATTTCAGGCATTCAACGTGACGACGGGAAGAGAGACTGGTAAGCTGAAGAATTGGAAGATGGGAACTAGGTGAAAAATACCGGTCATAGCGACGATAAATGAAGCGTACGGCTTTCTTCTGAACAGATTCTATTTTGTTGCTATCGGAAATTTGGTGTGGGTTCCACACAACAGAACCATATTCCAATATTGGACGAACCAAAGTTTTATACGTAAGGATGTCGAATGCTGAGAGGTGCTGAACGTAATGTGCGTTGCAGGTAGCCTAACTTTCTAAGCGCACGGTTACACATGAGTTCAATGTGATGAGACCAGGATAAATCCTGAGTGAGAATGAGACCAAGATATTTATATTGCGAAACTTTTCCGAGAGGGCAACCATTAAACGAATAAGTAAACGGAGAGGGAGAAGAACACTTCGTAAATGACATGGAAACCGTTTTCCGGAAGTTGATTTGCATTTGCCAAGTGTTACACCATGATTGAAAAGATGCAAAGGAATCATTAAGGATGACCTGATCATGAGGAGTTTTAATCGTATGATACAGAACACAGTCATCAGCATACATGCGGATTTTAACAGGAATATTACTTGGCAGATCATTAATGAAAATCAGAAACAAGAGTGGGCCTAATATTGAGCCTTGGGGTACGCCAGACGTTACAGTGCAAGTGGAGGAATGAGAAGACCTGAAGAGTACGTATTGAGACCTATTGGATAGAAAAGAAGAAATCCATTTTACTAATCTTTCGTTTTTAAGAATAACAGTGAGCTTGTTTAAGAGTTTATAATGTGACACAGTGTCGAAAGCCTTTGAAAAATCAATGAATATTGCGTCAATTTGATCACCTGCATCGAGGGCCTGGAGGATGTCGTGGGAAAATTGACAGAGCTGGGTTATGGTACTAAACCCGCGTCGAAAACCATGCTGGGCATCGGATAACACATTATTGCAGTCCAAGAATTCTATGATATGTTTGAAAATTATGTGCTCGAGTATTTTACAGGAATGGCTTGTGATAGAGATGGGTCTGTAGTTCAATAAAGACTGCTTGTTTCCGGATTTGAATAACGGAAGAATTTTACCCATTTTCCATGCAGTAGGGACAACAGACGTCGAGAGAGATTTCTGAAAGATAATGGTGAGATATCGACTAGTCCATAAGGAGTATCTAGTGAGGAATTCATTGTCAATATCGTCAGGACTACCTTTTTTCTTTGGATCGAGCTTTAAAATGAGATTCAACACACCCTGATTTGAAACAACAATGTCATCAATGGAGCTGCTAGTCTGCCCTGTAAAATGAGGAACATCGGAGTTATCAAGAGTGAAAACGTATTTAAAGTAATCATTAAATGAATTTGCAATCAGAGTGGCGTCACTTGTTACTATGGCATTTATTTCAAATGTATCAGTGGTGGATTCCATTGGTAGCACAGACTTCCAAAATTTACGTGGATTGTTTCTCAGCAATCCCGGGAGTGTAACTTGAAAATAAAAATCACGAGCGGCAGTAGTTTTGCTTCGAAGTTCCTCCTTTAGGGCAGTGAATTGTGCAGCAACAACAGCGTCACTAGTGCGTCTAGTACGCCGCATACGCCCAAGTCGTCGCGAAAGGTGCAACATTTCCCGTGTAATCCAAGGCAGCTCTGGATTCGTCTTTTTTGTTTTTAACGGAACAAAACGCGTGATGCACGTTGTAACAAGATCACTGAAAAATTTTGTTAAAGTGTCAACATCCTCAGAAATACTAATTGTTTCGAATTGGCTGAAAGAAGTGCTAAGTGTATCAATGATACCAGTATCATCAGCATTGCTCATATTGCGAAAAGTAGAATAAATGTATCGGGCTTTCGGTACAGGACAAGAGATAGATACAAAAACGGCTTTATGATCAGAAATACCCTCTACAACAGTGCACTCATAACCATAATCACAGACTCTGGGGCTGAAAAAACAAGATCTAAGATTGCTGTGCCTCTTGTGGCGTCACTGACTGTTTTAGGCCGGACGTCAGTGAAAAGTTTAGTGTCTCACGATACAGCTGGGAAGCGTGAACTAGCGGTGAAAACAATGTCCAGTTCATATCGGGGACATTAAAATCACCCATACATATTAGATTTGGCGAATGAGGAGCTATTTCTTGGACGAATGCACTCAAGGAAACCAAAGAGTCCGCGATTAGGTTAGGTGGACGGTAAAAGACACCAACAACAAAAGTCAATTTATCAAAATAAACTTTACACCAAACTGATTCAGTTTGAGACGGAGCATCGAGCACAGAAAATTTTAAGTCGGACCGTAAGTATAAAGCAACGCCACCACCTCTTCCATTGGTGCGATCGGTTCTTATGACATTAAAGTCCGGCAACGATATCTCGGCATCAGAGATTTCGTTATGAAACCATGTTTCTGTGACGCCAATGACATGGGGAAAGTAGGATAAAGTTAGTGACAAGAAATCAGGAAACTTGTTGACTAAACTTCTTGCATTGATATTTAAAATACGAAGGTTATCGGGGAAATCACGGAGGCGTCAACAAGAACTGGGAGTAGTAGCCGAACGAGATGCCATTTCACTAGTATTTTGATTACTAGACTGAGAAATCGTGTTAGACTGCGCGTCCCAGTTGTAGCGTATGTTATCAATGAACACGTGGTCATAAACAATGCGCACGACAGAACCGCTGTTGCGATGGGTTCTGGTTGCCTCCCATAGCTTTCGTCTGATAAAACGTACGTCGTTCGAGTAGTCTTCAGAAATGCGTTGGTCGGAGCCTTTTAGTTTGGAAGCGTTTTTAAGAATATGAACTTTCTCACGAAGGTCCAATAACTTCAAAATGACAGGACGGGTGCGGCCTGTGTGACGTCTGCCTAACCTGTGACACCTTTCGATTTTTGGACAATCTATGCTCAGTGTTTCCGTGAAAAATTTTGAAACGACGTTGGTCAATGCTCTGTTATCATCATCTGGAGACTCGAAAATTCCGTGCAGAATCAAATTATTACGGCGCAGTCTATTCTCTAGATCATCGTTCTGAGCCGTGAGCGTAATCACCTTCTCATTAAGAGCACAAACTGAGCGTTTTAAATCGTCTACCATATCTTTAGGTACGTTAGACGCTGCACTGGACGACTCTAGAGCATTAAGACGTGACTCAACAGCTTCGAAGCGCGAATTTACGGAAGAATGAAGTACAGCAATATCCTGTTTTGTTTTGTCCAGCAAGCAGAGTGGAAAACATGGCAGAAACGGAAGGTTCATTGTCAAAGGATGTCACAACACTATCTGCACCACACACAACGCCGGACGGTGACACCGTAGATACAACAGCTCCAGTGCCAGGATAGAAATACCCTTACCACCCCTAGGCCCAGGGTTTAGCTCAACGTCTCCACTCAAGCCTAGGCAACTCACACAGCACGCAAGCTGAGCATAGATGGAAACAAATAGAGAAACAACAGTTTGTGGGCAATAAAGCAGCAGCAAGAAACGGTTATTTGAATGGATACATCGTGCATTGTCCAAATAACATACCTGCACAATAAAGAAGCACCGCGTGAGCATTGCGCTGTCGCTGCTGCCGCCTTGCCCACTGAAGCTGTGCTGTGGCTGGGAGCCTTTTATATCCGTTGCTGATGACGTCACAAAGGTAGGCTTGGCGAAGATTTGATGACTCGATTGATATTCAGCGTGGACACTTGGGAACGGCGCAGGCGCAATGGTTGGACCAGGGCGATCTTTTGGCAAAGGGACCGGAAGGGCAGACTGCATGCATCTGCGGTGATCGGCCTGTTGATTTGCGCCAGTGGACGCGTTCCAAACCGCCACGCTGTCCTGGCAATGTACCGGGGAATCCACGAGGCTGGTCAGAAACTGCACAATAAAGAAGCACCGCGTGAGCATTGTGCTGTCGCTGCTGCCGCCTTGCCCATATATATAACTAAAAATTTTGTTCGCCTGCTTTCGCTCATGTTGTAACACGCTTTGTGTAACCGCGTATGATAATATCGCAGCTAGTCGCGTTTGCATATCCTAGCTCAGTTACAGGCAGCGTGACCACGTAAGACGACGTCACATGTAGTCACGTGATCTAAGTCACGTAACGTCACGTGACAACTACTCACGTGACACGTTCGCGCCAGAACTATGTAACAGCTAGCCTCGTGAAAAATCACGTGACTTAGTCGAGCTTGTAGAAGGCGGAAGAAGCCAGGTCATTACGTGATTTAGGTCACATGAATACATTTGACGTCATTTCACGTAGTCACGCTGCTGGTAAATGAGCGAGGATACGGAAAAATAAAGACACGCTAAAACGTTTTAAAGACCGAAGAAACAAAGTTAACAGTACGCTGAGTCACGAAAAGTGAAAGTACCTCAACAGCACCTTCAACAATGATGTAATGAACAAATCGTTGCTGGCTTGGTCAAGACTGAGTTTCTTGGCCGTAACAGTAACAACTTCAGCCCCACTGAGCTTGTGGTGAATAGTGGCACTATTCGCAATGCTCATTTAGCGAACGTGTTCAATGATTATTTTGTGTCCTTAACAAAACAAGCGCACAATCCAGCTTGTACTACATATTTGTCGGACAGTACCCCGTTTGCGGCGCCGACAGCAGCCAGCGAAATTGCTCACGCTTTCTCGTCAGTAAAACAGCACATGTTGTGACGCATGCGATATCCAGATTAAGCCCATTAAACACGTGCTAGATCTCACTGCTGATTTCTTGGAACATATCCTCAACCTCATATTTTCAACTGGAATATTTCCACAAAAACTACAAGTGCCCAAAGTAGTCGTGTTGTACGAGGGGATAAGAATTCGCTTAACAATCACAGGCCTATATCTGTACTGCCAGTAATATCGAAGGGTCTAGAAAAACTGGTTCAAAAACGTGTGGTTTCTTTTTATTGCGATAGCAATTATATGGACAGTCTCGGCTGGTTTTTGCCGTCCCCGTCGCCGCCGCCATCATGCACCTTGTATGTATAAGTATGTATATATATATATAAAAGTCCCAACGAAAAATAATTCACATAAATGCTTCCGGAGCACGGAATCGAACCAGCAACCTCTCGCTCCGCAGCGCGTGGCGCTAACCACTACGCCACAAAGAGCAGATCCTTCAGGGAGCTAACGGCGAGCCTTATACACACACCCTTTACCACTGGCAGGACTCAGAGACGGCAGGCGCTTATAAGCGTTTCTTCATTACCAGCGACATGGCACGAGGAGCGCAACGGGCGCATTTAAATGTCGTCGGCCAGCTCGCTCGCTTCTTCTAATATTTGCGCAGGGAGAACCTTGCCCTTCCGCTGTTTACTCGCGCGGTTGTCTCGTGGTGAGAGGAAGAGGGATGTTTCGAGCTTTCACCGTGATGTCCGCGCTGATGTTATGGGAGCGTACGAAAGTCACTCGTGCTCAAGGGACGCCGCTAAATGAACAAACAGAAAATGAGCGCGAGCTATCAAGTGTAACAGCTCGAGACTTGAAGCACGCTAGTTTCCTTCGCTGCTTCGGCCGCCTTTGCAACAGGAGCGCTGTTCAAACTGAGAGTATCCATTGTGACAGCTTATTCGCGCTCGTTCGGTCTATATCTGTGCGTTCGTTTCGTGCGTGCTTCACTTGATAGTTCGCGCTCATCTTCTGTTTGTTCATTTAGCGGCCTCCTTTTTTTCTCCATAACGGAGAGGGCACCGCTTGGCATAAAGTGTTCCGCTCTTTAAAAGCGTTGCAGGGCGCCTTTAAGAGACTCGTTACGAAATGCGGCCAGCGTATTCAACGTCGGACTCGCAGGCTGTGCCATGTGTTGACCGAGATGCCCAAGCGCAACCCGCTGCGTCCGACATACTCGGTATGCCTGGAGGGTCCGCTGACGCAGATCATCATGGAGGAGTACCTGCCGCCACCCTCGTCGTACAGCGTCATCCTCGTCTGCGGCCCACCCCGACTGGTGAGCGAGGTGTGCCAGCCCGCGCTGAGGAACATCGGCCACGACCCGCTGCGCGTGCTCGTCTACTGAGCGGCCTCCATGCTGCCTACCCGTGTCTCCTTGTCGCGTTTTGCTTTCTTTTTGTTCTCTTTCTTTTTTTTATTTGGGGGATGGGGGCTATCTTACGGTGTGAGTCGCACACCTCATGACGACAGTGCATATTTTTGTGATGCGAATTAAAAGCGAGCCTCATCATTGTTTGTTTGTTTGTTTGTTTGTTTGTTTGTTTGTTTGTTTGTTTGTTTGTTGTTTATTAATACTGTCAACCCCAAGCTGGGGTTTTTACAGGAGTGGAAAACACATACAATGAAATAGCATACACATAAATGCTGAAATTCAAGAAATGGTCATGAAATACGTTACAAAATAGAGACATACAGCGAACACAGGCATTTACACTAAAAGACAAAATTAAACACAGGCATATGCACTTGCATTCTGCGCATTGAAAACATCAATTAACAAAGCGAGAGGCAATATACATTGACATCGTGAATTATAGAAATAGAAAAATAACAAAAAAAGTACTATGACGCATCTATTTCGGAGAAAATAAGCGATTCTAAAGCTGCAGAAAACGCTGTGATAGAGGAAGACATCGCGACTGTGTTTGGTAGTTCATTCCATTCTTTAATTGCCCTCGGGAAGAAGCTGTATTTAAATGCGTCGTTTCGGGTGGCTGGTGGCTGTATATATAAAGTGTGTTTGTGTCTAGAGCGCGGATCTGGAGAAATTTCAAAGAAATCTAATGAGTTAATTTTAACCTGACTACGAATAATGAGGAATAGAAATTTCAAACGGTCATACTTAGTTCTAAGTTCTAAGGCTTGTAGGTTTGCCCGGTTGCAAAGTTCGGAAGCAGAGTGCATGCGTTGATATTTATTGTATATAAACCTGGCAGCCATTCTTTGAACTTTCTCCAGTTTATATAGGTTAGTAATGGTGTGAGGGTCCCATACTATTTTAGAATATTCAATTATTGGTCGTACTAGCATTTTGTACGCAAGACTTTTTACTTCAGGTGTTGCATCATGTAACCTTCGCCTCAGACCCCATAGAGTTTTGTTTGCCTTTCTACAGGTGACGTCTATGTGAGTATTCCACCTCAAATCTGGAGTGAATATTAGCCCTAAGTATTTATATTCTGTTACCCTTTTTAGATCGTGGGAACCAATATTGTAATTATATTTGAGAGGAACCTTTTTTCTTGTTATGCTCATGCAAACTGATTTTACGGGGTTTAGAGTCATCTGCCATTCATTACACCATAGTAAAATTTTGTTTAAGTTGTTGTTCAGGTCTACCTGGTCTCTCAGGGATGTGATCTTGTTATATATAACGCAGTCATCTGCAAACAATCTCACGGGAACAGACAAATCTGAGGGCAGGTCATTTATAAAAATAAGAAATAAAAGAGGCCCCAGAACACTGCCTTGAGGCACACCGGATATAACGAGTCTGGACGTCGATTTAATTTTATTTATTTCTACGTACTGTGTACGAGAATAGAGGTATGAAATGAACCGTTGAGTAATATTTGAGTTTCTGAATATTTCATTTACTTTTAGTAAAAGTTTGGGATGCGAGACCTTATCGAAGGCTTTGGCGAAATCTAAGAATATTAGATCAATCTGTTCCCGTCGATTAATTGCCTGCGCAAAATCGTGAACTGTAACAACAAGCTGCGTTACTGTAGATAATCCCCTTCGAAAGCCGTGTTGCACTGGTGATAATAAATTGTGAGTGTCTAAATAATTAGAGAGATGCTTACACATTATATGCTCAAGCAGTTTGGAGCAGGTACTCGTAAGAGAGATAGGCCTGTAGTTACCCACTTCTGAAGTGTTCCCACTTTTGTGAACTGGTATTATTTTAGCTTCTTTCCAGGCTAGAGGAAATGAGGCCTGATTAATTGAAGTTTGAAAGATTAAAGTAAGATACTTTGCGACCCATTGAGCATATCTATATAGAAACTCGTTCGGAATGCCGTCTGGACCAGGGGATTTCTTAATGTCAATGTGTAGAAGAAGGTTTAACACTCCTTCTTCGTTGATTAACGGGACGGATACCGGAGGGCGATTGGAAGCGTCAGAAAGGGACGGAAGGGCACCATCATCTTCGGTAAAAACAGAAGAAAAAAAAGAATTGAAATTTTCCGCGCGTTCAAGGGCAATTTTTTCATCGACCGGTTTATTCTGTTTCTCGGACGGGTTTACATACCTCCAGAATTGGCTAGGTGCTTCGTACAGAAATTTTTTCAAAGTTACATTAAAAAATCTTTCCTTAGATTCCTTGACAAGACGATTTAGATCGAGTCTCATGTTATAAAGTGAAGTCTTGTTCTGGGCACTTGGATCACGAGAACAAGCTTTTCTCTTCCTTTTAATCCTCCGTTTGACGTGAATTATATCTCTCGTGATCCAAGGGTTATTTCTTTTACACTTTTTAAAACTCTTAGGGATAAACCGCCTAATGCATTCCATTGTTATATTATGAAAATATTCCCACAAGGAGTCAGAGCTACCATTTGATTCATAAATAGCAGTGAAGTTACCAAACGACCTTTCAAGAAAATCCAAAACACTAACATCATCGGCAGCTTCAAAGTTCAGATAAGTGATGCCCGATTTCTGCTGTGAGGTGCACGACGACATGCTCATGGACAGTATAATCATCTTGTGGTCTGATAAACCCTCTTCAACAAGGCAATCATTCACATATGAAGTCAAAGCATTGGATAATAAAATTAAATCAAGTACAGAGGACCGTGTTGCACATACTCTAGTGAACTCATTTACAACCTGATGTAAATTGAAAGAGAATATTAAGTCGAGAAATAAGTCACAAGAAGCATCATGTGAGTCGACGGCCACATGCGAGTGCCAATCAATAGCCGGAAGATTGAAATCACCTAGTAAGATGATATTGTCTTTTTCTCTAAAGTGGCTGTCCATGAATCTTCTTAGTTGCGAAATGTACTCAACAGGGGAGTTTGGAGGTCTGTAGACCCCGCCTAATAAACACTGTGCGATTATTTAGTTTTGCTTTAATCCATACGGCCTCAATACCATCTGCTGCGTCAAGGGAACTATAAATAATGCCTTTCTTGACTAAAAGAGCAACTCCACCCCCTCTTCCATCACGATCCCTCCGAACCATTGAGTAACCCGGTGAAGCGATTTCAGTATCAAATATAACTTCGTGCAACCATGTTTCCGTAATTAAAATAATATCAGGTTCGTGATCGATAACCAAGGCTTCAAGCATATGTGATTTATTTGATACACTTCGGGCATTTAAGTTGATTATTTTAAATTTATCTTTCTGACCCTGTGCCTGTCACTTATCACGTGTTGCATCATCATTTCCAAGCTTGCATCTTTCGGCACGTGCTTCATTCCAGCAGTAAAGAGTATTGTTTACCCTCAGCTTATCAAAAACAAGTTTTACCTTCTTTCCTGCCTTTCTTTCTTCGATAGCCGAGTCCCAAAGTTTTTTTCTTATTCCCTGTACTCTTTTCGAGAAGTCCTCGCTGATACTGTAATCCGTATCCTTCAGTCTTGAGCACCTCTGCAAGACTTTCATTTTATCCGTCGTTGGAGCTTTACTCAAAATCTGTCTCTCTCTGTCTTTGTGACACCTCGGATACCACCGGTCTATTGAGGCGACAACCGCGATATAGGCCTCAACAAACCCGAAAAGTGACCAGTGTTGACCTCAACACGAATGGCACCGTCAAATGGCGAAAACAGGGTCCTCTCGTTCTCTCGACATGTACCAAAATTGGCGTGGCACGCTGTGAGTGCCTGACTAACATGCGTAATAGGTTGTGACGCCAGTAACGTAGCACGGCCATCACTTTCGTCCCTATTAGCGCTAATCCAATCGCGTGAGGCGTGTACCCGCATTCCTGGACCAGGAATATGCGGGCATGTGCATCGTGACATCTGATATTAAGCTCTACAGCGTATACGTGAACCTACATGCTGACGAGTTGTAAACTGCGTTTAGAGATAAATAAAACACGTCAAGGAATATGTTCCACGACAACGCGGAGTGGCTTTAGCCGTCAAGTGACCCCTGAATGCGACGAGGGACCGGTGAATTTCGCATTTGCGTCTCGCGTGTTACAAAACATTTGCGCGGCCTTGAAAATCCTTCAGTGTATCAGTCTGGCACATGCATTTTTAACAGCAGCAGGGCTGCTTAGGAGACAGGAATGTATGTACGTAAGCGATGTGTTCGTCATGGTCCTTGCGTCGCGCTCCCTTTCCCGCGAACCCAGGAACGTGCTCGATCCACGCTTGCCCCATCAGCCCACTGCTACATGACAGTAATGATGATGATGATGATGATCCTTCACATTTGGCATCTACCCACATGGGGGGACAGCGATTATGCGAAGGCAAAGAAAGAAATAAAGAAAGAAAACGAAAAAGAATGAAAGAAAGGGCCGTGGGAGGGGCGAGAAATAAGCGAAAATCATAGATAATCGCAAGGGAAGCACCGCAGAACAAAAGCTCCGCTGTTTCAGCAGATTTCATAGTGGGTCCAATTGCCTTCTGTTCTATTATTATTATTATTATTATTATTATTATTATTATTATTATTATTATTATTATTATTATTATTATTATTAATCGTGGTTTGGTTACGGAAAGAACGCCGTACTAGAGGCCTGCGAAAATTCCTACCATATGTGATTCTTTGACGCGTACTGACAACGCACAGTACACGGCCGTCTAGCATTTTGGCCTCCATGAAAAGTAGGAGCGCCGCGGCAGGGCTTGAACCAGCCTTACGATTGCACATGAAAAGGAGTGGCTGAAGAGATTATATGGAGAAAGAAAGTAGGCTACAGAACCAGGCTGGGCCAACAACGAATCCTGTAGCCTGAGTTGTTTCTTTAACCAGTTTTACTTTCATATGCTGCCGTGTAGCAGCTGGCATAACTCTGAAGTTTGCTGCCGTGATATCGAACAGGGTGTCATGAAGAGACGACGTACGATGGTAGGCCTATAATATTGACAGTTGGCCGAGTTAGTACTGATTAGTGATAGGCTACGCAACACACACACAGCAAAGAAGAGGACTGGGAGGAAGCCCTGAGAAGCGGCGACCTTTCGGTTCAACTTCGGGCTGTCCAGAGAGCCTGCGAGAGGGCGGAGGGCCATGGTCCTCCTGTCCCTGCGTGGGAGCGGCCCGCAACTGCTTAAGAATCCCCCTAGAAGGGGACGTCCCAGCGCAGTTCCTCGGGACCTAAGTAAAGTTGTCTGCCTGCCTGCCTGCCTGCCTGCCTGCCTCCCTGCCTGCCTGCCTGCCTGCCTGCCTGCCTGCCTGCCTGCCCGGCTACACAGACAGACAAGAGAGGACACAGCACGAGTGAAATGTAGGCCTAAGATTTTGAAATAGCCATTGTCGATCCATATATTACCGTGGCATGCCGGAAAGAAGGTTTTTGTGTTAACAGTGTACCCACCAATTCAGCCTACATTCCGATGACGAAAGGAGGCGTTAGCTTTTGCGGAAGTATTCCGCAAAGCTAAAGCCTCCCTTCCTCGCACTACAGCATCGACTCGAAACGGGCTTCAAAGGACTAGCAGTTCTCGCTGACTATCTTCGGCGATACCGTCTCTGTTGGGTACTGCTGAAACTCCTAAAAATACTATCGACTTGTCAATTTTGAGGACTGTGCTGATTGTTCCAAAGACTTTTCATGCTCGGTGCTGTGGTGCAAGCGTCGTTCACGTGCGGCCTGGACACGTGCTCACGTGCGGCCTGGACATAAGCGGCCCGGACATATTTTTAGTGCGTCGAATGTAATGCAGAATGTGACGTCAAAATTCGCGCAGTTGACAAGGTAATTCGGTGACTAGATAAATATGTTTACTAATTAACTAAGGGCCGACAACAAGAGAACAATTGTCGGTTGGCTCAAGGCGATCAATAACATTGTGCAGTTGATAACGTATTCGTCAGTCGTCGCACTTTAAGTTACCCCGACCTTTCTTGTCTGGGGTCACGTCGTAAGATAGCATAGACAGGGTAAGGCAAACTGCGGTTGGTGTGGTTTTAGAAGCGCTACAGCGTGAACACGCGAGCGCGTTGCTAGTGTCGTTCAATATCTGTTCCTATCGTAGTACGCGAGTGAAACCCAAGGCACTGAAGTTTTTTTAAGCGTAGATATACAATCGCCATTGCCACCACGACAACTGCCACCACCGTCATCGGCATCACTGTCATCACCTTATGTCATTGTTCTGCCTAAAGCGCACAGAGCGGGTCAGTAGTCCTAGAAGAAAGAAAAACATTTAGGACATAAATGCTTTTCGTTCCGCTTCCATGTGATGTCGGGAATCCGAGTTCATTGTGTCTAAGGCGAACTGCAGCAGCGCAACACCATACCAACTAATGCTGGTGTCTGTCACGGACACATTAAGGAATAAGAAAAAAAATCCATTTCAAACGCAGCCATCTAGCATACAGAGGACACTTCTAATGCCTGTGTTTTAGCGCAAGACTGTCGGCAACTACACTCCGTTTCAGCACTTTCGTGCAGCACTGCAGAGGATACAGGCCTCTTCGCGACCAGTCAGGAGGGCGACCATATGTCCTTCCGCGCCATGTTATCTGTCAGTGGTGGGCGCTGCAGTGGAAGGCGCAAGCTTAGAAGGAGGAGGAGAAGAATGAATCAGGGCCCCTGTTTTCAGGAGCAGCTCGCAAGTGCGTGTCTGAACAATGGCGTTTCGCCTCTCTTCGGGAGAATTCTGCGCTCGATGGCCGCGTGGCATTGGCTCTGCTGCACAGAACTAGCGAAACAGAGTGTAGCCTGAACTTCCGGCGCCGTCCGTGATGTTCGCGGGAGGCAGTGCGCGCGCACTCCTGTGTTCTCTTGCCCACTGCCCGCTACTGCATGATGGTGATTACGAAAAGCCCAGTGTGTTGCACATGACATAAAAGCTGCGATAAACAAAAGCAAAACATGTGTTTGTGTATCGTCGATAGAAAACCCAAGGAGGTGACCGATAATTAGAAGGACTTTATTGATCCGTCCGGATTAACACGTTGATGATATACAAAGGGAGCGCACATTTCCACTATCGCTGGTTTACCATCTGCTCAGGGTGTATCAGAAGTGATTTCTTTAAGCATTGCATGCTAAGTGAACTTCAGAGGCCGCTAACACAAATATCAAATCAGCAGTACACGGCCATGTAATCAACTGTCTATGAAAGCAATGTTAAAAAAATGGTGACGTCTACTCAAGAGACGTTGCAAATTGCCGAGTGCATGCATGGTCAAATCCTCATGTGAATCACAGCTGCTGGGTTTATTTAAGCAGGTTCCCCGAGCCGCGAGGATGACTTAAGGTGACGTACGGCCGACAGGCGTCATTCTGCAAGGAAAACAAAAAATGGAAGGTCAGAATGTCACCGTGCTTATCGCCCAACAAGCAGAACGCAAATGATGCATGCACCAACGAGAAAGACATAATATTATGAAGTTAAACTTGGCGATTTAGCAGGTATATTGCCTTGTCCTTGTTTTCTGGGAGCTTGTGCTTACGCTCTACCACGTATGCGAGAGCGCTTCGTAAAAACATCCGTCGACCAATGTCAGGTATATTGCCTCCTCTGTTATCTGTAAGCGTGGCGCTGTCAAATGGACAGGCGGGCTCTTCCGCCCCGCAATGTAAACTCTCCAGACTTCAGGCGATCACACTCCGAATGTCGCAGACTAGGTCATATCCCAGTCTAGCTTTCCTCAGTAATGATAGTTCCGGGCACCTCCCGGAGTACCTGCCCGTATGGAGGGTCGGTTAGCGGCTAGGACCACATGCTCTGGCGGTACCCCTCATTACAAGTGCTCAAGAGGTCCACTCGAAGAAGGAGTGGAGCACTGCCATCAAGAGTTCCGCGCTTCTCCCACAGCTTCGCGCTGTCCGGAGAGCCCACGATGCAGCGGTGACGCTAGGCCTCCCTGTCCCCACGTGGGGGTGCCTCATAAATAATAGTACATAGGTCTACCAATGTGGTATTTTAACGATAGCAGTCGGCCGGTTCCTAGCAGTACCTTCTATAACTGAAACTTTTAGGGGCGAAGCTCCTTAAGGCGTGGGTCGTGCGTCCCCGATGTATGTAGTAGTAGTAGTTGTAGTAGTAGTAGTAGTAGTAGTAGTAGTAGTAGGTAGCCACCGGCGCGTGCCTGCCGGAAGGCACGCACGCGCCGAGGGCGAGCGCGTGGCTCCCGGCGCTCGCCCTCGCCGCGAGCGCCGGGAGCCACGCGCTCCCCGGCAAACTCGACACTGCCCCGGCAAACGCGAGAGAACGTTGGCGCAGGCAGCGTCTCCTAGCGAGTTTCTTGATTGAGAAAAACCGACTGCTCGCGTTGGAGAAGCGTTCACCGGCAACCCATATATATATATATATATATATATATATATATATATATATATATATATATATATATATATATATATATATATATATATATATATAGAGGCACTGGATCTTGACTTGCAATGAAGTGCCGGTGGGAGATTTCACTTGTGCATTGTGCATAGTTGAACCGTGAGGATTCGTCGCATGCGCGTTAACTAAATTAATCCGGAACTCGGCACGATCTACGATGAACATCCCGAGCATCGCCCACTCATCATCATTCACTCCGTGGATATGCTGTAATTTTTTAATTCGCTTACAGACGCCGAATTCAGAAAGTCCCGAATTGCTGACAGCAGTTTCTAATTGTATGGGTAGTACATTCAGGCGAAAGCCTTATATTTCTTCAACTCCGCGCTGGGAGGTACAAAAAGTAAGAGCGCGCACCAGATATTTTGAAGGCAAGTCTCGTCATAATTGCTTATCGGTTAAGGAAGGCACGCTAACTTCTGCAGCCCTTGTCGGGAGCACGGCTCAGCGTCCATGGGGTATGGGAAAGGGAGTGAAAGAGCGGGAAGGAGAGAAACGGCAGTAGCAGAAGGCCCGAGTCCGCCGCGGTGGTGTAGTGGTTACGGTACTCGGCTGCCACCCAAAATACGCGGGTTCGATCCCGGCCACGGCGGTCGCATTTTCGATGGAGGCGAAAATGCCAGAGGCCCGTGTACTGTGCGTTGTCAGTGCACGTTAAAGAACCCCAGGTGGTCAAAATTTCCGGAGCCCTCCACTACGGCCTTTCTCTCCTCTCTATCTCTTTCACTCCCTTTCCCCCCACCCCCACGGACGCTTAGCCGTGCTCCCTACATGGGCTGCAGAAATTAGCGTCCTTTCCTTACCGAACCACAATCAATCAATCAGAGGGCCCGAAAATTCTCACCGCCTGAGGCACTTCAACGCCCACTGAGAGCGCACAGTACCCGCGCCTCTACCATTTTCGCTTCCATCGAAAATCTGGCCACCGCTGCTGGGTTCGAACCCACGTCTTTCTGGGTCCGCAGTCAAGCCCCATAACCACTAGACCATCACAGCGGACACTGAAGGCGCGATCAAGCAGGTCGTGATGGTGCGTTCACTTCGTTTCTCCTCCGCCTTCGGGCAATTTTGACCGCGTCTCGTGAAGGGGTGCTTAAAACAAATTAGTGCAGCTTGCACTAAATCGCTCAACGCTGAGTTACAGCGCTCCTGCAGTCGCCTAGCTTGTCCGGGCTTGGCTAGTTTGAATTTGGCGTGGACATGTGACTAGTGCTGACGTCACCTTATGTGGTCGTGCGTGTGACCTATGCTGCCCCCCCCCCCCGCATTGGCTCAGAACGCTGTGCGTGCGCGCGAAGCGTAAGCAATCATTCCACATCACTGAGGTTGACGACGCTTCAAGCCATCCACGCCCTACTGAGTGGCGAGCGATGAAAGGCGAAGAAGGAACGCCACTACGCGAAAGGGCAGCTCGAACCGCTGTCAGGTGGAGGCGGCTGCAAACGAATCTACAGTACTGACCCGACGACAGCGGTAGTTCAACATTATTTTGGTCTTCACGTATTTGAGGCACGCCAAGACACCGGTGATCAAGTCCGCTGGTGTCAGACCTCGAGAAGCACCTGATCGAAATACCCTATTGACAGTTCACGGCGCTTTTCGGAGGAGCCTAACAGTTAAAGATTTATGGCTAAGAATACCGCAGTCCCCAAAAAAAGCGAACCAAGAGGAAAAGTACTTTACAGTCAGGTTAGAACGCGTTACGGTACGAAGAATGTGTTAAAGAGAAATTGCGCCCGTCTTTTTATGCAAAGCTCTTACACGCTCTATTTGTGTCTAAAAAATTTGATAACTAATCTTGACGGCAAATATAACTAGAAAAAAAGCTGCGGGCCAATAGCAAGCACCTTTTAGAAAACTCAGACCTATGTGAACTTGACCGTGTATTTTCTTCCCGTCTATGCGTTCATAGTGCGGTTTGCAAACCACCCGTACGCATTAACGAAGACGATCAAGATAGTGAGTGAATAAGCATTATTTGTGATTGCGGCCTAGGCCCAGGCCGCACAAGAGGGGCGGGGGAGGGGGATAGCAGGGTTAGGAAAACTTGTCCCCTGTCCGCATCCCGGGTTTGCTGGACGTCCCAAAATTCTTGTTCTAGACCTGAGCTGGCCATCGTGGACCTGAGCGCAATGTATTGCTGAATAGTTTCTTTTTATTTTTAATGGATGGGAGGAAAAACAGCTGAAATTAGCATTTTTTGGCGAGTGCGCAACTTAGAGAGTTTCGTCGGATACCCAACAACTAAACTTACGGGACAAGATATAGCTGTGATGAAAATGCAGTCTCCTCAGAACGGGTGGGGGCGCGGTGGAAAACCGCGCTGACAAGCTCGGATCTTTCAACCATACATCTAGCAAGCCCAGAAGGCGGACGCGAGACAAGGTTTCCTGACTGCCCCCGCCCCCCCCCCCCCTCCACTTTCGCGGCCGAACCCCGGGCCACACTATTCTGCAAGAATCTCTGCTGAACCTGGCAACGTAGCCTCTAAGTTAACTTCCCAGTCCAGAGCAGCTTTCTTCCATCTACGCAGCTATCCATTGCATCAGGTGAACGTTGCATCAAGACATCAGAAATTGTCCCTGTGTCTCCTAGTCTCCTACTCTTCGTCCTTGTGCTTTTACGCGCTAAAGGATTTTTAAAAATGGATCTGTTCTAAATAGGTCGACTCACAGTTTTGCTCCCTAGAGAAATTCACATTCGCTATGACGTTCATGCGCCATAAGTGTTCGTGTGCCGCGCGTACATTTAGAGAAATGCTTACAATTCCGACGGCCCCTGGGCATCGCGGTCGTCGACTGCATCTTGCCGTTTCCATTCATCATGTCATTCCCACCTCCTCCCGTCATTCCTCCCATCGGTCGGGCGGTGCAGTTCGCCTTCGTCATACGCATGCCCATTTTCCCGTTTTTCATCATGGCTTTCGCGGGAGCGTCCGTCGTGCCGCCTCTCATGCCGTTGTTGGCCATGTCGTTTTTTCCGCTCATGTCCGTCATACCGTGCATCGTGCAGTTCTTCTCCCCATCGTCCATCTGATCCGCTTCCATGCTCTCGCTTTCCATGGCGTCGTCTTCGTCGTCGCCACTCGTCGTGTTCGTCGACGACATCGTCCCCTGCATTTTGTCACCACCTGGCGACCCTTGCTGTTTCCCAGGTCCCTTCATGTTCCCGCTGTCCTTCATCATCGCCCTGGTCGTCATGCCCGAAGTGAATCGCAGCAACGCAACCGCGAAGCATGCGAGTACGAGGCCGTGGCAACCGTTCATCTTGCCGATTTCAAGGATTTCCCTGGTGAACTGTGTTTTTGGTCACTACAGTTTGGGTTGTTCAGGAATGCGGCACTTGCCCGAGCGATGAAGGACGCAGACACTGAGAGGTCAGTTGCGTGGTCCGTAGGTAAAATCAGTCTCAGGGACTTGCGTGGAATGGAAATGAGCGAGGCAAATGGCGTGACTGGGGCGCACTTCGGAGCAGCTAATGTTTGGAAAGCCCTTTCGCGTGGATCCTCGTGCATATATATACATAAAGCCACAGGTGGTGACAGAGGTACCCGCTCAATGGGCGGTTCCTGGCAGAGATGGTTTCTTTTGGGGTCGTCGCTGTTTGATCAGCGAGCCGGCGGCGAATCTCGTGGCGCACACAACTGGGGATCGCGATACAAGCCGGGAGTGGTGGGAGGAGAAAGTTGGACGCTGAAGGTCGACGGTGAGACGGGCGGAATGAAGAGGGGGGGGGGGGGGGGGGGTGTTTCGACGTAGCGATATTTGCGCAATGCTAGGTGGAGTAACAATACCCCTAGCGCTGACGTGCTTCTAGTTACGTATAGCCAACTGAAGAACATAACCTGCTAGACAGCTCGATATAATGAGCCTTACGTTGCTTGAAGTTCAACTTCCGTAATGTTCAGTTAGCAGTTCAGTCGACAGCGATGCGCTGTGGTGCTGCTTTAACCTATCGTAATGAAGGCATTAACGAGCGGAAATTATTCTGAGGGTGGAGACTCAAGAAGACATTACAGATGCTGTAATTCTTGTTCGCTACAGGGGTTTCTGCTGTTACAACTGTAGTCTGCACGTTCGTTATCGACGACGCCACAGCTTCACAAGGGATGGCTCGCACACGTGTGAACGCAATGTCTATAATCGGCGATACCGGTCTTGATACTGAAGTTTGGAGTAATACGTGACGTTAGGTTATTCAACGAGCTTGCCAGAACGAAGTCAAGTCTGCTCACAGTTCTTTGTTTCGTCTTGGGCACATTAATAATGTACGCTTTCGCGAACTCTGCGGCTGCTTCACGTATTCTGTGTGGTCCTTTCTAGAGAAGGGAACGCTCGCCTGAGGTCTCTGCTGGTCGTGGTCTCTGCTCTGCGGCGACTGCATGTTGAGCCAGGCAGCGGGAGTAAAAGAAATCCCTTCCAGTACTGGCTGCGCGCATTCGCGGGCAATACATTTCCTTATCGGGGGAAGGAAAGGCGCTATTAGATATACTTGGTTATCTTTAGCGCCGGCATAAGACGCCTAAAGCAGACGTATTTCCTCTCAATGCCATTTTCTGGCACTGTAAGAAGCCGTCGCAGGGCACAGGTCGCACGCTAGCCGTGTTACCTTTCATGAAGGACCGTACTGTATTACATCGAACTTCAACCACAGCTTCGGTAAACTACAATCTCGTTATCCACGGTGATCCAGTGGTTTTTATGCTTGGCTGATGACCCAGAGGATGCAGCTTCGGTACTGACCGTAGCGGCCCCATTTTCGATAGAGTCGAAAATGCTAGAGATCCGTGCACTGTGCGTTGTCAGTGCACATTAAAGAACTGCAGTGTGGCCGAAATTTGTCGCGACATGTCGCAAATTTCGGCCACATGCGGTTCTATATGCTGTGCGCCATAATCATACCTTGGGTTTGGCATCTAAAATCACGGCGAGTTATTATAAGCAAACTACACGTTGCACAGCAGTATAAAAGAAATAAAAATTCATTCTTCCGGATGCAGCATGTTTTGGTGTAAAGCAGCTAACGTGACACTGGCCAACACAAGTCACACGTCGGCTCAGTTCACACGCGGCACAACATTGTCAGCAGCCCAGATGTGCCTCCTTTGACACCTGTACGCTTTAGCTTCTCTAAACTATACCGGAATTGTCTCATGTCGCAAAACTTCTGCAACCGCTTCTTAAAAATCTGACCACCGGAAACTCCGCTCCTAGCTCAGGAAGCTGCCTCATTCAGTGTTTTCTACCTGCATCGATAGTGAATGGAGCAATTTGGTTCCAGAGTCACATTGCCTGTGAGTGAGGTCTGAGTGAACGAGCAGGTATTCGACTAAGTCAGATACGTTTATGCATTTACGACTGCAATTTTATGCTTTATTTCTTTCAAAAATAATGGAGCCACTCGTCAAGCTGTCCTTCCATGCGCTCAAAGCATGTCTTGCCGGCTTGAGTTAACGCTCCAGCGTTTAGTAAGTTTGTGATGCAAATATGTGAAAATGACCATTTTTGTAACACTATCTAATGAAATTGCATGCTCAAAGAATAATACCTGCCCACTAATATGGAAACCGTTCCAGTTTGTCTCTCTCACTGTGGTACATCAGAATAAAAAAAGAGCAACTTATAACATATGCTACTCGTTTCTTGAAAAGCGTAGTTTTTTCAGCAACTAATTACTACTCGTAGGAAGTGAGTGACGACTTGCTCGCACGTAATGGATTCGCTTCTACCTCAGTTTTCTCCCAATTTTTTATCCACTTTGTACAAGCACAGTGAAAGTACAGCTGGTCTTACTAATTCGGTGTCCACTATAGTTCTCCACGCTCTGTGTTCACGAACAACTGTTTTTCAAAAATTTTTGTTGGTCATCTCGAGCGTTTTTTAAACAAATGCAGTGATACTGAGCCCTGGCCTCACCCCGAATGACGCTTTAATAATGTACGAAGGCAATCCTCGCATGGTCACATGGTACACACGGCCGTCTAGGTTGCGGTGCTTTTATCTGCAACCTCCTCGGCCATGTGTACCATGTAGTGCTTTCACCTGCAACCTCGATGACGTGTTGCGCTTTATAGCTGAGTGTGAATGCTCGGAGGAAGCGTACTGTGTACAAAAGCTAAAGCGACTGTTTTATCAGGACACAGCAGAGCTGGTTCGATGTTTCGGGCATGGTCTGGTGCAGCCTGAGCTTGAAGAAATGTACAACAGACTTTGCGGATTTCAGCGTTCGAAAGTCTTCTGCTATAGAACGACCGAGCAGTTAACTACAATTTATATGAAATTCGAGGGCTGAAAACTGCGTCACCAGTTACAAGCTCTCGTCTTTACGCAATTCATTACATGTAATTCACTACACAAAAATTGGAAATGTTTCACTGGTGCACCCCCAAGGTGGTGTAGTGGTTATGGCACTCGGCTGCAGATCCGAAGGTCGCGGGGTCGAATTACGGCCGCAGCGGCTGCATTTCGATGGGGACGAGGCCAGTGTACTGTGTGATGTCAGTGCAAGTTAGAGAACCCCAGGTGGTCGAAATTTCCCGAGCCCTCCACTACCGCGTCTCTGATAGTCATATCGTGCTTTTGGGACGTAAGACACCATGAATCAGTTCACCAGTGGTCCAATTTCCATGGAGATGAAATGCTATAGCCCTGTGTACTTTCATTTAGGTACATATTGAAGAACACAGAGTGACCGAATTTTCCAGAGACCTGAACTGTAGCGAGCCATGTAATCATACGGTGGTATGGCGGTTAAGGCACGCAAAACGCCGGTAATTATTATAAAAGTGCAAGGATGATTTTCGTTCGCATCCTTGCGCATTACGCTAAAGGTGTGATGCCTTTATTCGCTGTCTTCTTTTAACACCCATGGTAATTAAGACTGCGCTAGCAAGCTGTATAGTTTATGCACATACAAATGGCGCCATATGCGACATCTCATTGTGTGTATAACGTAACACCGTCGTCTTTCCACCATTAGTATTAGACGGCGGGGATAGCTACCCTTATTTGAGTCTTTTTTAAACTTGGCGGCAACGAATCGCTTCCTATCCTTTTCTTCTAGTCAGGTTTCATAGATGCTATTCATTCTGGCGTCGCGGTTACATATTTCTTGTTATGCTTTCCTTCTTCATTCTGGCTTCCATTTCTGTGTCGTTCTATGGACACATGCTTAGTGGCGCCACATGTCTGTGAAGGCATGCGAATGCCCTGCCGTTCAGCACAATGCTAAAGCACGATGGCAGTGACCATCATCAGGAACCCGTCTCCGATATCGGAGGGGGCGTGTTGACACAGGTTTCCAGGCCGAAACGGGTCACTGTAGGCCACTGCACCGGCCACTGTATGTGCAGAGCCGCGCTCTCTTTGAAAGCTCCAGAAACTCGTTACAAATAAGTACTCCTTCCTGTAACGCCCGGCGCGGCGGGGCCACGGACGTTTCATCTGCAAATGACGACCTCGTGCCAAATTTCCCAGGGTGCCCGTTTTTGACCGATCCTCGTCCTTGGCACGAGGAGAGCCAGCTTTGTTTGCGTTAATCTTATGTGTTTTTTGCTGTGCTTGCTTTCTTCTTACCAGTTGACACTGCCCCGCAGCGTAAGCGAGGTTTTCATAATAGTGGACCGTACTGAAACATGCGCTTCAAACACAAGTGAAGAAGAAGAAGAAAAAGTCTGTATTCGTGGTTTGTCGTCAGCTTGCGCATAATCCTTTGGCGTTCCTGTTGACAAAAGAGGCGCGCTACTTGACATGGTCGTCAGGGTACAAAATTCAAAACCACCACAAAGCACAAAGGGAAAGTGCAGACACTACATCAAGAGTTAGAACGACATCTTTGTCATAGCGCCGCATTGTTTTCCTCTCTGTCTTCTTGCAACGTGGACAGAGAAAGGGCAACTGCAGGGAAAGCAAACGCCCAGTATACCGAAAATCGAAGCTGGTAACAATGCCTCTGGCTTCTTTTTTTCGCGGATATCACATTCAAAGTCGCTGACATATAGATTCGTAACCCAATTCCTCTGAGATTATCATTTCGTCCATGGCTCTCAGAGGACAGGATGTGACACGAGGCCACGGGTTCACAATAGAGACGCATGCAAACATATCGGACGCATTAGCTCTATACCACGAACACGCACGGCGGCTAAGAAGGGTATATATATACATGCCTCCGCATGCCTCATCGAGCCAAGCATGTCGAGCCACTGTTGATCCTTGCATCTCTCATACGCAACGGAAGATACAACCTTCAGGATAATTCTACAGGCATTCCGTGTGCGTGGCACAAGCCGTTCACTCACAGTGAGTGCAGTTTTTCTAGGCACCTTCTGGGAGCCTTAGATTTTGTGAGGACTGGCAGCAGCAACGTAAGCTGTGCGCCATCAATAAGTCTTAGAGCGTTGCTTCCGCGTGTGCTACGCTGCTTCAGTGTCCTGGTTACCAGCTCTGCCCGAAGACTCCTTGAAAGTTTCATCCCTATAAGCATTGGACAGATACAAAAGGCACCATTCGTTCGAAGGTCAAGCGTGTGTTCAGCATTGGTGTTACAGGCATCTAGATTAGATAAACCTAAAGACCCGCCCGCAGGATGATGCCTTCGGGTTTGAAAACCTCCGAAGCGGGTTCTGGTGATCTCCTGCGTTCTGCTGGTCGGCATGCCTCTTGCTCTGTTGGACGAACAACACACCGTGAGCTCCAACTCGACCTTGGTCAACGACACTCTGACGAGAACGACGCGTAGCAGGTCTGACGTCATTGTCGTGCAACCGGCGTGCTGCGGACATGCGCCGGCTGCCGCAGCTCATCCGCCGGCACCTACGACCCTTGGACCGCTGTTCTTCTTGGGCCGCTTTGGAATCGGCTTCCAGCCGCCTTCGATTCGACTAGTGGGCGGCGTCGACACTCAGTTTGGGCGACGGTGACAACAGAAGGCGATGCGAACCGCTTCAGTGGGGATCTATACTGGCACAACAGGAATCACCTTCTAGCTTCAAGTGGCAAGCAATGAATAAATTCACTGCATTCAAATGGATTTTCTGCAGCCTTGTAAAATTTGTGTGCTCGTTACGGTTACATGCGGTCCTGCCTATCGGTGTTTTCATGGTAACCTTCTTGTAAACATATCTCAGGGAAGAGACAAGCAAACCGAAAGAACTACAGTGGTTTATGAATTTGCATATAATGATGCTCCTGTTCTGCTAGCTACACCTGCAAAATAAACTGCAGCTTGCACTGTATCTCTACGGTACGCTGCAGTTCGTTATGTTCATGGTTTAGTCCTCACTGCAGTCGGTACTACCAGGCCACCGACATGCTTAAAGCTAAAGAAATAATTTTAACAGGTGTGAAAATGTTTTTCTTTTCAAAATAATTCGTATTTTTACACCGGTCCGTCCTGGAGCTGAAAATCTGTCCCTATAGTTCCAAAGTTTTCCAAAGCCAAATAATTGCCCGCAGGCCAGTTGTGTTGCCCAAGTTCAATGAGACTTGAATGGGGCGCACTTTTTCCCTGGAACACTTCAGCCCTTAGAGAAAACCCAGTACATTTTCCAAATCATTGCACCGGAATCCGATGTGGACAATCAACAGCTAAGTCACGGATGCTACCGCTGACTTCCGTGTAAGTGGAGTCGCAGGTATATATGACCGCAAGGAGGTGGTCTCTGATTGTATGAAAATTTCTAGAGCGACGGTCCTCACCACGTGGTGAAGGGAAAGTGGATGGGTGGTCTTATGGTTACCGTCATGTCGCTTGCCGAAGTTCAAGATTTTAGGACAATTTGTACATTTCGTTGTATTCTCCTTTTAGGAAGATTCCAGCGCCGCTACACATTTTTAAATGTCATCCTCTTCAGGCGCGAATTCTCGCGGAGTGTCTATAAATACGTCAAATCCTCACACATATTTTGTGTGTCACTCCACATTCTGCTGCAACAAAAAAACACCGTTATGCATTGAAATGTTAGCTATACAGATAACAACTGTAATTGAAGCCTAATTAAATATAAAACAATTTAGCAGTTATTCTTTATTTTTTCATAAGACGATTCTTCATTTTTTCATAAGACGAATTGGAATTAAGTCAGATTTGAAACGCGGGTGCAGTTTGTTATTGCCTGTGTTCTTTACGAGCCAATGAAAATTATGTTTTTGTCATCGCTACTGGAACGTACCACGTCGACCTTCTCGTCAAATGTGGTAATGCTCTCGGAAAATTATTTGTCTGCAGAAACACGCCGCACATCGTAGCAAACTGACGGCACACAGACTATGTCGGGCGTTCAATTCATCCAAAGCTCGATGTTTCATGCACCTTCGTGGTCGCTTGAAGATTGAATTGGCCAAACAAGTTGCGCACAGAATTCTGTACGCCGCCGCAGCAGAAATGACTATTGATACCCAGCACCTCCACCACGTATGAGGCCTCGGTTTGGACGACGTTTATTCTCAGTAGCTCGGCAGGTCGCCCCATGATGCCTTCCACTACGGCGTCTCTCATAATGAGAGCTGGTTTTGGGACATTAAACCCCACAAATCAATCAATCAAGAGTTCAGCTCGAAGTTGCGGGTTCAATACGCGGCTGCAGCTATACGGAAATACGCCCCGCCACGGTGGTCGACATAGTGGTTACGTCACTCGGCTGCTGATCGGAAGGCCGCTGGATCGAATCCCGGCCACAGCGGAAGAGGGAGGCGAAATCTTCGGGCCCGTGTATGCTGTGCGATGTCAGTGCGCGTTAGGGAACGACAAGCGGTCGAAATTTTCGGAGGCCTCCACAATACGGCGACTCTCATAATTATGTCGTGTTTTGGGGACGTAAGACCCCAGAAATTAATCAAAGCTACGGGAAACTGAAATGCAGCCAAGAAAAAAGTGCACGGTGAAGGTTCACGTATGGTCAGTAGACAACGATGAAAGGTGGCACGACTAATAAAATTGACATGTCATGACGTCAATGACTTAGCGCCCTAGCCATTAATGTCGCGATAAAAGAACAGTCTCGTTTTTGGATGGTTCTCACGGCGCAGAACTGCCTTGAATTTTTCTGCTTGCTGTTTTTTTTTTCTTTTTTCACATGGCGCATCTTTCTCTTGCTCCCTCTCCTGCAGAACAGAGAAACTGGGACGTACGCGAGATCCGCGGAAATTCCGTCATGTGACCTTGCGCCGCTGTTTCAAACGGAAAATAAAAGGAATAAAAAACCCTGCCCGACGCTCGCTTTCAAAGGATGCAAACAAAGGGAGTTGGCACAGCCGCGGAGCCGGTTTCATGTTCCCGCGTGCTCGCCCACAATGCAGCTAGTCACACGCAACCGTGACCAAACCCAGCCATTTGGTGTCGTCTATGGGTGCGCACAAAAACGCCGGGGCTCCTTTGTAACGTGTTTCTTTTTTCTTCAGAAAAACTCCAGCGTTCCACGAATATGTATGACTAACTAGACACGATACAGAACTTTAGTGTAGTTGAAATAGCACCACGTCATGTCAATGAAATAACGGGAAAGAAATGGGGGGGGGGGGCTAACAGGGGAACTTTATGATTGCGTCTGCGCTGGGCAACACGGTGCCTTTGCTTGTTCGCGATCACAAAGACGATACTGCGCAGGTGATAGACACACTCAAGAGCGACGCACTCTGTATTTCCGACGCCACTTTAACACAAGTTTGCGCCGATACCGTTCGCAACAGATGCTTGTAGTTGCTTGAGAGCTTGAGGTTTGGGTCATGGTGCGTAGCCAGCGAGGTATCGGTAACCAATAAAATCTTCTTTCAGGCTAGTTGATTCATGTCGAACTGGTAGCATGCTGCGCGAGTACGAAGGAAGGAAGGAGCGCTACGCTCTTTCCTGTCTGTGTTCCTTCCTTCCCTCCTACTCGCGCAGTACACTATCCGTTCGATATCAGCAACTACCAGACGTTTCTGAGATCCTTTTTATTTATTTATTTATTTATTTAATGATTGCCACTCTAAGTTGGACACGCAAGAGGGAGTGCATCAACTACGCATAGCTTCCGAGATCTTCAGATCAGCAAGGCCGGCAAGCCAGGCGCAATGCGCGATCAAGAGGCTATGCATCACGAATGATCGGTTCGGTTGTGTCAATGCTGCGTTTGGTTCTGCTGGTGTTTTGTAATAATAATAATAATAATAATAATAATTGATTTGATTTACGCGCCGAGACCACGATATGGTTATGAGGCATGCTCCGCAGTGGAGCACGCTGAAGTAATTTTTACTACCAGGGCATACATTTCATTATCATCGATATGCGGCCGCCTTGGTTGGTATTTGATCCAGCTAACACTGAGTCGATAAAATACCACAGCGCGTAGACCTTTTCGTGCACGCAAATGGGCAAAATTTTGGATCTAGGTCATTTGGGAAGTGTTTGCATTGGATTTGCCACTCGGCTGGTTTCCCCTATAGCACAAGACAAATTGGCATTGGACTCGCAGCGTTATCGCTGTGTCCCTTGCTAGCGTGATGGTTTTTTTTCGCTAGCGAGTATGTACCTCGTGATGGACGAACCGACAGTTGTGAAAGTGGTGGATCCTGCCCAGGAAGCTGCTGCTCAGAACGCAAGACAGCTGCGTTTCCCGGATTTTGCACGCACTGGACACTTTCTCTTGTGTGTGGCAGAAATTTTTGCGTGATTAATGCAAACGCACACACGCGCATAAAAAGAAGCACTGGCCTCAGTGTCGAGAGGCAGATCGAGTAAGATCTTTCAAAGAAGTATTTTGCAGATATAAATAGCAAGCCTTAGCATTAGGACGTTTGAAGGCAGTATTTTGTAAAGTAGCGGGCTTTAGTATTGCGTACGCGCAGTTCTTATCGGCATTGCGTGCGTAAGACAGCCAGGTGTTGCCAGTAGAGCATGTGCCTAAACACCGCGCAAGCACTCTACGACCAAACGTGGTGCAATAAATAAATCTGAAAACTACACAGCTTTCGAATGTGAACTTTCACCTTCTGAGTATATTTCGCGCGCTAAAAAGATGGATACCAGCATGACCAAACTAACTTTTTTTCCTTTTTTCAGTACCAGATGAATGCTTTCGGGTGACACGAAGTGCTCGCAGCCCCCCCTCCCCTAAAAAAATTGTAGGCGATGAATCGTTTGACAGCAAGGAAAGAAATGTGATAGGAAGCTTGTAGGTTCAAAAAGATGAGGTTGTAAATTTTAGTAAGCTACACATAATAATTCATAATCGTTCGACTCTGTCTGCTTCAAATTCGAGCAGACGCGTTCGCCTTTTCGATCAGTATAGGCTTTCGGGTTCTGAAAATTGAGAACACGTGGTAGAGAACTGCATACGTCCCGCTCGGATGTTACCATTCCACTAAATTAGGAGAGGAAAAATGTTCAAGTCATTTCCACGCCGTGAAGACTGCCAATTCTGTTATCTAATCGGTAATCGCGACGTGTAACTGGCGAGCCGCGAGCGTGGTGTCCCCTTCACAGTACATTCATGGACTTCCTTTCTTTGTTTTCTCTTTCTTTATTTTTCTCTTTCTTTCTTTCTTTCTTTCTTTCTTTCTTTCTTTCTTTCTTTCTTTCTTTCTTTGCACTTTACGCGATAGAAATTCAGGCGGGGCTCCGGGAATCGAACTCACACCTTCGAGCCTAAACCTTTTCTACACTTTATCGCACATTCGGCTTCGCATCACGCGCAAGAGATGAACTAAGTGCGCGCTCAAATGCCGTGCATTGGACTGCTGATAACGACCACCATTTAGTAGCAGGCCGCGGGCAAGGCATGGTCACCTTTTCCCCTCCTGCGCAACGCCTCCACCGCCGCCGGCGAAGGGTCCACTAGTACCAGCTTCGTTGTCAAAAGTTGCCGACGGTTACATTCCTCCTAATACTAGAGTTACTGTATATGCTCCCTACTGGAGCATATACAGGGCCATGTATAGCCTCCCGCAGGGAGGCTATACAGTAACTCTCTTTAATAGAAGATCTGAGCGCCACCTGCATGAGCGGCGATATGCGAGAACACGATAAATGTCGTTCCCGCACACCGACCTCGGTAAACTGCACCGACGAAGCGCTTGATTTTGACTTGTGGGCTTGTACGTCCCAAAAGCAGCTGTGCTTATGAGAGACGCCGCAGCGGAGGGCTCCTGAAATTTTGACCACCTGTTCTTTTTTCTTTTTTTAACGTGCACCGACATCGCAGAGTACACGGTCCTCTAGCATTCCACCTCCATCGAAATGCAGCCGCCGCGGCGGGGATTCGATCCCGCGACATTCGGACCAGGAGCCGAGTACCATAGCCACTATAGAGCACCGTGGCGAAGTGAACGAAGAAACACTTCCGCCAGAGGGGTCGCTCATTGCTGATAAAGCACCGATAAGCTTCCGTTTCGGCGGCGCGAACTATAGTGGGTCCTGCCGACTCGGACAAGGTTGTTCTGAAAAAACTATACCTCATACCTCCGTGGCAGTCTGCTTGGCCTCGGTAAAAGAAGTGCATCGCGGGACTGACTGCTCGCTCGGTTACTACGGCCCCGACAAAAGTGGGAACACATTCTCGAGGCACGCAACGCTTTTCTGATTTTTCTTCTTGTTGTGCTTCTCCTTTGTAGACTGGCACATATCCGGTGCTCACTTACGGAGCAGGAACTTGGAGGCTAACTAAGAGGGTTCAGCTTAAATTAAGGACGATGCTGCGAGCAATGGAACAGAAAATGGTAGGTGTAACCTTAAGGGACAATAAGAGAGCGGAGTGGGTTAGAGAACAAACGCGTGTCAGGGACATATTAATAGAAATTAAGAAGAAGAAATGGCCGTGGGCGGGCCATGTAATGCGAAGACAAGACAACCATTGGTCACTAGGGGTAACAGAGTGGATTCTTAGCGTAGCAGGGGGCGGCAGAAAGTTAGGTGAGCAGATGAGATCAGAAAGTTTGCGGGGATAAATAGGGCCCAGTTAGCACAGGACAGAGAAAAATTGGAGATCTGTGGGAGAGGCCTTTTCCCTGCAGTGGGCGCGGACAGGTTGATGATGATGACATATCCAATTGCAGGAGACTGGCCAAGACTGAATTGATCTAAATATTACTTTAGGTGGGTTTGACGAAGCACGGATGATAAAAATTAAGATAAAGACATTAGTTTCGATTAGAAATTTCATTACTGCAAACAGGCATCCCCATGGCTCTATGCCCCAAGTGGGTCCCCCAAACGAAAGAACAGCCTTTTTCAGTAAACTCTAAGCCTAGGTCATGAAAATTGGTTCTAGAATATCCTTTCGCTGCATTTCGAAGCGCCGATAAGACATACAAAATTTTCAAAAAATGGTGAATTCTCATTACAGAAAGGACATAGAAAGCAACCAGTTCGTCGAGGCCGTGGCCGAACGAACGAGCAGTCACTGAATGTATACCATTCACCCGCTACATCGAGTACGCCAAGTGGTCAAAGCAGCGGAATAAAACACATGGGCGATAACAGAATATGACGGAGTACAGCGCCTATAATTTGACATCGGTAACAGGTTACGGGACACGGCGCTGACCACGATGCAATGCACACGATGTCATACGAGCCCACCTGTCTACCTTCTCAAAATTCAACGGCACGATGTGCCCCATTCACCAGTTTAGTAGCACACAGTAACGTTTCTCTGCGATCAAAATTCTACGCATTAGCACCTGCACGTCATCTCTCAATTTTGTTGTGCCTTTTATTATACAAGTAGACACATTGCACTTTCCTGCTACTACTGTCGCAAGGCCCTGCATCACAGCACTTCTGCGAAGTGTAAGCGGTAGCGCTTTAAAAAACACCCTCCTGCGCAACAAAAGTCGCAGCGTACATGCGAGTTCAGCTTCCGACGTTTTCAAATCTTAAAAGCTACAAACAAAAGCAAGGTGTCCAAGCTGAAAGAATAAAAAGCGCGGAAAATGACGTCAAGCAACGTTCACCTCAACAGTACCATTGTACCTCAATATTGGTTTCTGCCTGGTCGTCACCACGGACTTCAAGCTTGCCCGTCACACGAATGGTATTATTTTATTCGACAACCCTTGTTAGTAATACATAGGTACAGACAAGCGTACTGACGGACAAACATTCTGACATTTAAAGCACTTCCCCTATAGAGACCTATAGCCGAGAAACGAGACGCGCAGCTAACAAGGCTTTCTCAAGACCACACCATTTCGTTCGGTCTACGTAGACGAGCCAACGTCAGTGTCCCTATTTCGTCTTCTGCTGTTTCTCTTCGTTCTCCTTGTCTTTCTCGTCCTGACTGCATTTGTCGTTGCCGTTGTTGTTGTTCGTCATAATGCCAGGCCCACCGGCGCGCGGCTTGTTGGTCTTCGCTGTCGACTGTGTCGCCTGGTTTCGTTGACCAACGGGATGCGTCGCCGCAAGCAGGATCGCCAGTACAAGGACGAAGACGCAGATGGCAAGGTGGCCTTTGTTCATGATAACGCGATGCCTCCTCGCTTGGGCTACCTTCTTGCTCGAGGGATCACAGGCAGCGCGCAGTTGTCCAGTCTTTTCGGAGACGGTCGATGTACGACGGGCAGCTTGACCTCCGGTTGTCCAGTTCCAAATGCGTTCTCACATCCGACGGAACCAAGAAATGTGGCAGCGAAAAGTCACCACAAGGTCTACGCAGAGTGCACTGGAACCGTTGCGAATAGAAAGCGCTTCGCGAAACACCACAGGCAGCCAGCTTGTTGCCCGCGCAAGGTACTAAACTAAACGGTGGCTTTGGAGCCATATTTGAAGACTCTGGACGTTGCGTGACGGCAGCGCTGAACTCGCATCGACGTCGCCCGCTTTTGTCTCGCTTTCAGAATTGAGGGAACAATGAAGCCTATTGTAGCCGATGTCTCATATTCAATGGAGTTTTCAGCAAACTCCATGTTTGCGGCCATGTTTACGGCGCCGAGGCCCAAAACCTCAATAGCCAACCATTTATGCTTTAGGAAAAGTCAGCACGAAAAGTGAACTTGTGCAATTGTACTTGTAATGTGCTTCCGCCGACTCGCCGTTGTATTTCCTAACCAGTGAGCAGCTGTAACTCCGTAGCCACAATGGATACATACGTCCTCCACGATGCGCACGCGAGCGCTCGTAAAAATAACAAAAAAAGCCAAAGCGTGTCACATCAACCTATAGAAATAAGCTCGCTGTCGCTTTCGCGCTTTTTGTTCCAGTCTTGTAACGTCTCAATTACAGAGCAGCGGTGGAAATTCTCACTTTATCCCGGTGTACACGGTTTTTTTATATTGCCTCGACTTTCTCACCGTCTCTATAATTTTTGTAGCTCTGTTGAGTGGTTTCACGCAGAGAACTTGAAACGGCTCCCAAGACTGGGCCATTAATGCATGGCAAATGACGTCATAATGTGCCATGCAGCGCAAAATACCAAGGCACAGACGATCACACAGGGCGACGCGTTACTAAGAACTGAAGTCTATGGAAACGAAACGATACCTAATATTATAGGTAAAAGACTGCGGTAACAAAATTCGTAAAGGGAAAAAATAGCGAAGTCATAGCAAAGTGGTTTTCGCGCGACTGTAGCGGACAGATACACGATTTCTACGTCTGTTAACAGCGAGTTCTTTTCTTCATGCTTTTATTGTTGCCGCAATTTTTAAGGTATCACTTCGTTGCAATGAACTTCAATTGTTTGTAGCGCCTCGTCCTCTCCGCTCGTCTCTGTCCTGGTGTATTGCGCTGGACTCCACGATTATTCCGAAGGTCGCCCAAGCTCATACTTTATTTACATTGCGTCCTATAGTGATGCATGCAGCATCGACTTGTCTAGTACTTCGGTCACTCTGTGCAAGTCGGCCTTCTTAAATTTCGTGAACGCAAGGCACCTGAGCCGGCATGACCATAAGGTTTCGCCAACAATTGCTGTGGTAGGTTGAGTTGTTCCAGTGTATTTCTACTTGCGCAGAGGGATCGCAGTGGTGCAGAAATTACTGTGCGTCTTTATGGCTGATTCAGCACCATCGATTATTGCGTAGCACGGGCAGTACGATTCTGCCGTAGGTCCGAAAAGCCTCGGCCTATAATCTCCTTAGCATTAGAAAGAACACCTTGTACGACAGTTTTGTGCAACCACATCGGAACAAAATGTATTAGAAGGGTACCACCCCTATATATTATTTTACAGCATTTATCAGTGTTCACTAAAGCTCAAAAACGCTAGAACAACAGTATGACAATGACAGAAGCATGTGACTATATCAATGTTGTTAGGACCAGCGTAGGTATGCCTGATTGTGTTTAAAAGCGTAGCAAACAATATCGTTATCGTTCGAAGATCCGTTTCATAGGGCACAAGAGATGTCCTTTCTACACTGTTTAGAAGCGTAGTAAACAATATAATTGCAGGAAGTTCTACTTCACAAAACAACAAGCTGTACATACACGCTTAATGAATGCTCAACGTTAAAAAATACAATGAAGCGCAACGTCGAGAAAACCTATAGGGCAATTTGCCGCAACAAAACATGAAAACATCTCAAGCATTTGAATCAAGGCGCTTCAAAAGGGAGGGATATGCGAACTACGATCCCGCAAAAAATCTGCACTTATGTCGTGGGTCCATTCGCGTACCGCGGTCACACTTAAACGCTTTCGCAAAGGGCTCGAAGTTCCTGAGCGGCACGTTACAACCGGCACCGTAGGTGGCTCGACTATCGGCGCACTGGACGTAGCAGTAGTTGATGAAAAACAGCTGGTCGTGGGTGTACTTCTCCAGACCTGGTAGCCTCTGGTCGCGTGGATTTCTGAACGCGTTGAAGGCAATTTCCAGGCCCGGCACGGAGGGAAAAAGCTGTACTGGCGTGCAGCACTCACTGGCATTCATGTCGCACGCGAGCCGATCGCGGTAAACGCGCGACCGGTTCGGACCCCACCACGGCGCGCCGCGGCCCTCTTCGTCCAGCGCGACGCCCTTGAAATCAAACGCGCGGGCAACTTCGCGTGCCAGGGCGGAGCCTGCGCCCGCGTTGAGCACGCTCATGCCGCTAGAATTGTAGTAGAGTGGTGGCTGGAACAGGGTCATCGGGAAGCGCACGCTGTTGAGGGCGTATATGTAGAAGGGCCGCACGTAGCCCGATGAGATGCGGCGACCGTACAGGCCGAGCCGGTTCCGGTCCTTGCGCATCGCCTGGAACCAGTACGACGCTTCGACGAAGTTGGCCGCGAAGTCGGCGCCCATGCGCGGGAAACTGGCGAAGACCTGCTCGCGCCTCTCCGGGTCGAGGAAGGCCCCCAGTGGAAGAGGGCTGCTCGCCAAGTAGTTGGTCTTCTGCCGTGCGGCGTGCCGGGCGTCTCCAATCCAGCGGAGCTGATCGACGAGCGAAGCTGCCGAGTGTACAACATCCCCGAAAATTGCGGGCAAAATCGGCGTCAGGGCACCGATCGTCTCGCCAAATGGCAAAAGCGAGCCGAACCGAGACTGGACGTACTCGAGGCAGCTGTATTTCTTCAACGTCGAGAAGAACATCACGTCTTCGCTAGCTTCACTGCGGAACCTCAGTTTTGGTAGGTCCAGGATGACCCAGAGGTGAGTCTGCACGAACAGCCACGACAATCCGATCAAAAACTGCCTCTTGCTGTACTTTCCCAGAAGTCTCTGTATGCCTTCGACGAGTCCGTAGTCTTCCACCACGACCCAGTGGTCGGAAGACCAACTCAGGTCCGGGGAGAAGTGCTTGTTGAGCAGGCTGAGCCAGACGCCGGCCTCTACCCACGGTGTAGGATTTTCGAACAGGTCTAGTCGGAACCAAGTCTGGTTCGGCTCGCCCTTCCCGACGCCTCTCTTGACGCTCAGCATGTCGCGAGTCAGGTTCCGCAGGAGATGGGGGTCGGCTTCTTGGCCGCCAGCGGCTCGGCTCAGACCCATGTACTCCACGTAGGCTTGGACGTGACCATCGTAGTTATCGGGTTCCTCGTAGTGCACCCAGCTGGTCATAGGTTTCCCGCGAGTCAAAAACAGCGTGATGGGTCGACCGCTCACGTTCACGAGTTGGGCGTCAAAGAGGAAGTTCTCGTTCCAGTTGACGGCCAAGTCGAGCATGACGTCCAATGGCTCCATGGTCGCGGGAGGCATGTGTTCGGGCCAGGGAAGCCGCATTTTCATGCGCAGCTCCCGAAATCGCTGCAGCTTCGCTTTCGACGTTGTAGGTGTCGCCAAGGAAGCGGCGCCGCTGCCGTCGGACCTGTTGCAACTTCTGAAGAACTGGGCCGCCAGATATGCAGTTCCATTCGCATCTTCTGAAGCGCGTCCTTCGAGCTTGTGCAAGTCGGACTCGAGTTCAGCGATGGCCCTCTCCGCGAATGCCACCATCAGACGGTCCTGATACACTGCCGTGACAAAGAAAGTCCTCTGGTCAGTCTGCAGTACAACTTGTCCGCAGTAAATTCTTAAGACTGTATATTTATGTCCATAGAAATCAACACACCAAATACGGTTAACAAGCTCATAGCGTCAGAGAAACTTACCTAGTCCGCTTCAAATAAGCACCAACCGGTGCAAGACATGCGAATGAAATTCATTACGGTGAGTGTTCAATGATGGTTCTGTAAATGACAGTATTGTCCCTTCCAGCATGACCAGTATTTGGGGACATGCGCATGAGGCGCCACCTCTTGGTGGAACTGCACCGTTTCGCCGTAATTGAATCGAAAATGATTGATTGATTGATTTGTGGGGACCACTAGACCACCGTGACGGGGCGAATTGAAAATTGGAGGAATAGAATCGTAGCTGACGAACAAAACTGGCTGTCAAAATGGTCTTACTGTTGTGTGCTGTAGCGACCCACTGCAATATTCTGGTAAACTTTTTGCAGCCCAGCGAAAAACACACAGCTTCCAAGGTCGACGCTAACCTCAAAAGCCTCATGGGCCGCGTGAAAGAAAGTTATGAGTTCACACACTAAAGAAGAGGACATGAACAACAGCCACGAGACGACAACGCGCGTTTTTCAAGCCCGCTTGCGGTACTACAACCAAATATATTATATTATAGAAAATGTACGCAAGAAAAAGGTGGAACGGAGATAATATTACATACTGAACAGCTTTACCTTCGTTACCACAGGTCTAGCGGCTATCGTACTCGGCTGCTCATCCGAGGGTCGCGGAATCGAATCCCGGCCGCAGAGGCTGCATTTCGAAGGAGTCGAAATGTTGAGGTCCGTGTACTGTGCGATGTCAGTGCACGTTAAAGAACCCCGGGTGGTCAAAATTCCCGGAGCCCTCCACTATGGCGTCTCCAATAACCACAGCTGATTTTGGGACGTAAAACCCCAGAAATCAATCAATTCGTTACTACACCTCGAGGGCTCTCCTGGTGCCATAAAGAACATTTCATTCTGTCTTACTGATGCCAGACTCATAGACAAGCGCACTAGGCTTCTGAAGGTGACGCCATAGGATGACTGTTTCGCTGGTTCGCGCTACAACAAGAGGCCGCCAGGAAAGTTTAGGCTCACTTTCCTAAAGAGCTCGGTATATTTCCTTTTAACTGACAGTCCCAAAGCCATCCCTTCACATCGAGGTACGGACCACCACTCCGAACTGGAATTCCGATAATCTTACCGATGGAAAAATTACAGATTGTATTGGCTTCGACGACTCCTATCTTCCCATCGAGCACGCGTGTTTATTTTTATTTCTTCACTCAATGTCGAGAAAGCTGACCTTCAGTAGCTACGAAGCAAAATCACGAAAACGTACAAGAGTTTTGTTACATAACCTCCTTCAAATGCACGTAGTTCCTGGTCTGTTTATCAATATTGAAGTGCAACACACTCCACATATTACAAGTTTTTTTTTTAACTTACAATGCGCTGATAAACCTTCAACGCACCCGACATAACGCACTACAGCGCGGTTTCAGATCTTGACCTGGCTTGGTTAGGCTATCGGCAGAATAACGGCGAAAGTGTCCCAGCGACGGATGACGCAGAAGCGTACTTGGAGAATAACGCTGTACAGATTCCAAGAACAGTCCAGACAACCGGAAAAGTTTATTGTATGAACGTTAGTTTTCAAATGTGACCGGTAAGGTCAAAACATAGGCGTTCAAGCACTGTTACACTCACTGGGAAAGCACCGAACGATGAGGAGCTTTCACAATTTCGGAAATCGGGCTACATCGACGTAGCGATGTCTTCTCAGCGTTGCTCGAAAGTAGAGTCTTGCATTATTTAGCGACTTCTCCGGTCAAAATATTCTGCTCGCAATATATCCACGCGTTTTCAGAAGCGACCGCTGTAGGCCTAAGCAGTGCCGAGGGTCAGTCTTTCGTTGAGCTGTTACAGTGACGGGGTCCTAAATAATAAGTTGTTAGTCCGTTTAAGTCCTTGCTCCATTAATTCCCGCAGCCAGATTGGGACGAAAGCGTGCTCACCAGGCGCTGTGTTGGCGGGGCCTTCGGTCAGCCGCCGCTCCCAGGAACCGCAGACGAACGCGTGGAAGTCTTTGCACGGGTCGGCAGACATGTTCAGCGCATCGAGCAGTATCTGGGCATGGTGGCGGCATGCCTCACTGGTGCACCTGCTGAACGGCTCGAGGCCGATTCGCTTCTTCACAAACAGAGCGAGCAGGAACAGCGTCACGAAGAGCAACGCGAAGCATAGCAGTTGCACGAAGCCCACGCGCGGGGACTTGTGAGTGCGACGGGCGCGCTCCAGCACGTGCTCCACCCTGCCCTCGTTCTCGCCTTCGACCTGCGCGTGGGACGTCCCGCTGTGAGCCATTGGTATGCCTACTCATCAGCCCACTGGTCCACACTATTCTATGAGTGAGTGAGTGAGTGAGTGAGTGAGTGAGTGAGTGAGTGAGTGAGTGAGTGAGTCGAAGAGAGTGAAAGCAAGCAAGTGAGTCGGTGAGAGTGACTAAGTGAACAAATGAGTGGGTGAGAGTGAGTTAGTGAGTGAGTGAGTCGATGAGAGTGAGGAAGTGAGTAGGGGGTGATCGAGTTCGTGCATGAGTGATCGAGCAAGAGTGAGTGAGTCGGTAAAAGTGACTGAGTGAACGAGTGGGTGAGAGGGCCAGCGAGTAGGTGAAAGGGAGTCGGTGAGAGTAAGTGAGTCACGGAGAGTAAAGGGCCCATTGAGTTTGTGAAAGAGTGGTAGTGAGCGAGTGATCGAGCGAGAGTGAGTGCTACAACAGACAATTTGAGTTTTCTCCCCCAAAGCTGGTGGTTTGAAAACATTCAAAAACATTTCCGCTGCAGGTACATAAACAGCATCGGAAATGTGTCACGAGAAAGTGTGAAGTGACTCACGCTTCTTTTTGACAACCTGCTGACGTCTGCGTCGGGGCCGCTGGATTTCTTCTTGGGAGCATCGTGAATCGAGGCGCTCGACCGCTTGGATATGTCGCTCGCTTCCTGCTTACCCGATGTGATCTAAACGGAGACAAGGCATTAGCAGATACACCCCACTAGAAGCGATACGAAGGTGCTTTAGTATATCGTAGTAGTAACTCGCTCACCATACTTAGTCAACAGTTAGGAGAAACACCGCCCGGTCAGGTAAAGGTGTTCTGAATGAACAACTCAGTGACGAAGCTATAAAGTAACGCTTAAAAACGTCTCTTTGTCTTTCTCTCGACATCAGTTAATGAAACGCTCAAGAATAATGGTCCATCATATCCGTCATGTCCGACAGGAAACATTTTCGCAAAAGTTTCGCTAAGTTTAAACCAGAAGAACAATTTTAATATGTACCGTAATATTTTATTCTCGCCTTAGTCAGTCAGTCAGTCAGTCAGTCAGTCAGTCAGTCAGATAGATAGATAGATAGATAGATAGATAGATAGATAGATAGATAGATAGATAGATAGATAGATAGATAGATAGATAGATAGATAGATAGATAGATAGATAGATAGATAGATAGCCCTTCACGTCAGCTACAGCAAAGGAGTCGTTCGGTAACCTTAACACAGAAAAGTAGCCGTTCAGTTTTAACCGCAAGCCATCTGCGTACCTTGGAGCTGCTGTCCTGGCTTCCTTCGTCCTTTTGTCTGCGGCTTCGCTGACGACGCCCTGACTTCTTGGCCTTCTTTTTCTTGTGACCACGGGTCCTAGTTGGCGGCGATAGCTGCGTGGCCCCCGATGCCGGCGGATCGGCTTTTCTTTCGCCTCCGACTGTCGCCATGCGATTGTCTCGCGGCCAGCGTTGGACAGAAGGACAGTAACAGCGACGGCGTCGCTGGAGGACGAAGCTTCTGTCTCGCAATGGCAGCGCTAAGGGCGTTAATTCGCAGCACCAGCAGTGGAACCCTGCAGCACGAGCTGGGTGAGTTCTTCTTCTTCCTACTCTTTCGCTGCCAAACGCTCGTGATTGTTGCGCTGGCCGCTACAAAGGACGATGGACAATTTTTCTGAATAAAAAGACAGCGCACGCTCCGCGATCTCTCCCCATCATCATCAACAATCGTCTTTCGAACAGTCTAGTTCCTTATGGCAAACTTAACGAGATGCGCGCTTGCTGTTGTTGTTGCAGTTGTTGTGGGCTCTATAATTGGCACATACCCACGAGGGGGATTGGCCACACTACAGGTAATGATACATAGAACGAGAAAATTAAAGGGCGAAGGCTAAATCTAAGAAAAAATAAAAAGTAAGGGAAGAGTTCTAACTTAAAAGATAATTAAAAGTATTAAAAGAGACATTAGGAACGAAACCCTGTGGTCGACAGCGCCAGCAGCGTAATCTTCCGAAGGCTTCGATAAATTTATGCAAAGCTGACAAAACGGCATTGCGACTTGTACCATCCTGAGAGGCACCAAAATATAAAAGATTTGCTATTGTTGAAGGTAACCGCAGTTTATCAAAGACGCACACTTGCCTTGGGCCTAGAGTCTAGACAGCGCTGTCTTCTGTTTTTGAACAAAATAAATCAGATGGTACCAGAAAACGGAGAGAAATGCAAATTGTTAAAAAAGAAAGCTATCTGAAAAACTGTATTCTTAGTAACTGTGATGTTGGTTTCGTTTTCAGTTTGCGTTCTTTTCCGCCCAGGGGGTGTTGTGTAGTACTATTTTTTTCAGGACCCCTTTTTGGGCAATAAAGTTCACCACCACCACCACCCTTGAATAAACGGCTTGTAAACGGCTTTTCCGCTCGGGTGCTCGGTGTCGTTTACTTCGTAGGCCGGCCGCTCCTGGGCGCCGGTCCTTTGTGCCTGCCGGCGTCGGCGTTCCTGACGGCCGCGCCGATACAACAGTAATCCCTATATTGTTTCGGTATGTTTCCTGTACTCAGTCACGACATAACTTTGGAAGTAGCGACGTAATGGCGCAAGAGTCATAACAGGTATTTATGTGAAGTTACGATAGATGTTATCACGATAGCCTCGTTCTTTTGGTTAGAACAGCAGCACCGCCACGGTGGTCTAGTGGTTATGGTACTCGGCTGCTGATCCGAGGGTCGCGGGATCGAATCCCGGCCGCGGCGGCTGCATTTCGATGGAGGCGAAATGTTGAGGCCCGTGTGCTGTGCGTTGTCAGTGCACGTAAAAGAACCCCAGGTGGTCGAAATTTCCGGAGACCTCCACTACGGCGTCTCTCATAATCGGAACTGGTTTTGGGACTTTAAACCCCATAAATCAATCATTGGTTAGAACAGCAAACATTGCATCAGATGCTGTGCTATGGAAAAAATGTCAATGGCAGTGCTCCTCTGAATGGTATACGAGGAATATTATGATAAACAGACCATGTTCGTGAAAAGGAGCGTCCAATAGGCGTGGCCTTTGCCTGCGGAATGCCTACGTCATTCGAAGAAGCATCGTTAGCATGATAGCAGCCTATCGCTACGAATCTACTGAGAAGGCGTTATTGGTGGACTTTGTCACAAGATTACTCATTTAGGCAGGTTCACTTTCGCCCACGTTCCAGCGTTGCCCGGCGGATCATTTTTCCGCAGATGCTGAGCACAAGCAGTATACGAGGAATATTATGATAAACAGAACATGTTCGTTATCTATCTTTGCACGCAGGAATAAGCCCACGTTGAATAATGCTTACAGGGAACGTCTAGTTTATTAACAATGTAAAATTTTGAACTACAATAGAAATGTGATCGCTACGGCCGGGAGCAAGTCGAACGCTGCGATACATGACAGGTCAGAGTGTCTCCTCGTATCATCTCCTTAGCTGATAACCCATTCGGTCTGTTGAAAAGAAAGAAAGAAAAAAAGAATGTTACATGAGTGCATGGTGAAGGATCACGTGCTCTCAATAGATAACTATGAAGGGTGGCATGACTACAACTGATACGTCATGACGTCAGTGACCTTACATTCTTGAATGTTACGTCATGATTAACGATCAAAGAACAGTCTCGCTGTTTCTGCGGTTTTCACGACATACAACTAGCATGAATATTTTTTACGCAATTGTCAGTGAAGCCGAAAAATCTGCACTTTCGGCAGAACGGCGAACTGATTATTGCGATAGCAACACACTGACTAGAATGCTACAGTAAGCAAGGTAAGTTTTCAGGGGCGACGTGCATCGGCATGGTGCTCTACAACCGCTCTACTCTGTCCGGTAGGACCGTAACAACGGGTCATGCTGCGACAGAGATTTTCCTACAGCTTGACTAACGTTTGGCTGGAAGCTAAATGAGCCTCCGTCCCGGAAGATGACTCAGACAGCACTACCACGTTGCCAGCTCCAAATGGTATACATTAAATGCGCGCCGCTACCACTGTCGGTAGATGCTTGTCCGTGGCCTAGCTGTCTGATGCGCCTCCGAGGACCGAGAGGTCGCGGGTTCAAATCGCCGATGAAGCGTCTCGAGAAAGTTTCTTTGCGGTTGTTTTTATTTAGGATTTTCGTTGATACATACATAACTATATGTATATACGGTGCATAGCGGTGACCTGGACGGGCGATGTGCGCCACCTACGGCGGAAACGTAGTTCAGAGGCGCACATAGTTCTTATCGCAGTATAATGTTTCACCATTGTGGCCAGCGGCCGTGAGCGTCTGGACGTTTGCTCAGGGCTCACTGGCGGTGACAGGTCAGCTCATTTGATTATTCGGTTTCATGGATATCTACAATGTTAATAAAGCTCGGCTGAAACGTAATGAACAAGCAATTCATTACCTCTTTAAAAGTCCTCAACAACTTTATAATGCATCAATTCCAAAAGGGTCACCACGCTTTTCGGTGGAGCGGACAGCTCTCCCTGAACGGTTGCGTTTGGCAACAGCCCAAAGGCGGCGACACATATTTACGGTCTTATCAGCGGCGCTTGTACAGTGCCATTCTTCATCTTGTGGTGCGCACGTTTGCGTTGTGCTTTAAAAGAAATGAAACTTGGAATCCATGTTCCAAATTAGTGTTAGCAAATGTTGTGCAGATGCTGCATCAGTATGAATATTTACCTAACGCGGCACGTATGACCTGAAGGCAAACAAAGCTGTTCATATACAATAACCTTGCTGTTACAAACGTTACGTGTATAGCTGAATTGCAACGCTCAAAGCGGCTGTCAGTGAAACGTTGCCTCAATCTATGTCAATGGCTGTGCCATTCACTTTCATGTCTTACAAAGGCGCTCCTCCACACTGCCCGTACGCCCAATTGCTGGCGGCCCTTGTCCTTCCACTTGTACATGCCGAGGCTTATCTGTTGTGCAAGCTTATCTCACAAGAGCCCAGTCAATATCTCCCACGTAATGCCGTAAGAAGGCCGCTTTTCTACATCTTATTTCCTGTAATTGACGACACTGATGATGATTGTGTTCGGTTAAGGAAAGGACGCTAATTTCTGCAGCCCATGTTGGGAGCATGGCTAGGCGTCCGTAGGGAAAGCGGAAAGGGACTGGAAGAGATATAGAAGAGGAACGCCGTAGTGGAGGGCTACGGAAACTTTGACCACCTGGGGTTCCTTAACGTGCACTGACAACGCACAGTACACGGGCCTCTGGCATTTTCGCCTCCATCGAAAATGCGACCTGGCGGACATCATCGCTGGTAAGCTGCGTTTGCAGAATCAGTCTCCTCTGTTTACGTGCGTGCGCAAGCTGCAGCGGTGACCACGGTTTTTCGGCGACCCCCTGTGGAAATGTGCCAGTGATGCTTGTAAGTCTTTTAAAGGAGTACTCACACGATTTTGCGGCGGCGCAAAAGATGCGTTTTTAGTTTTCTATCCATACGTTATTAACGATCTCCGCACACCGTAGCCAGGAAACGTGTACAAAGTATTTTAGCTTGATTTTATGTTTTCGTCTCCTAGAATCTGCAAGCCAGCCCCAGTGCAATGGACACTACGATGACGTATGAACACAGTCTCTCAAAAATCACCGAAATCGCTGTCAGAGTCGCTGGACGACCGGTGGTGGTGGTGGCAAAAAATATGAAATCATCGTTGCCTGCGTTCCTGTGATGGGGTTCTTTGAGAATTAGGTAAAAACGCACGTTCGTCTGACGACGGCAACGCGTTCAGGAATACGGCGAGGCTGTTTTCTGTGAAGACTTTATGAATAACACGAACGAACACGAACACAGAACAACAAAAGACACTATAGGAGAAAACACTCTAACATGAGAAAAAAAGCATGCGAACGCGCAGGAGTCCACGCAGCATAGGCAACAGTCTCACCAAAGCTGATGCGCTCAGGAGGGGTGAGTCACAGGAGGGAAGAGTCGGCGCGAGCTCGCGGTCGTCGCTGCGCCTGGTCGACGAAAGGTGGCCGGCACTGGTGCGGGTCCGGGACGCGGACGAGGAGCACGTCGGGCACCGGCGTCGCGACAAGCGTTGCATCGCCGCTCGGGGCTCCGAGAAAGAGGGCAGCACTCGGGTCTACACCCGACGGTACTGTCGGTGGCACAGGCGGATGGTCAGGCGATCCGTGGACAGCATTGGGAGCTCGGTGCCAAGCGAAGCCATACACTTCGACTCTTGGCGGCCGCCAGGCACTCGGGACTACGCCTCGACCGTGGTCCTGGTGGAGAGCTCCCGTGCCACGTCCGCGCTGGTTGAACGCCGCCTCGCTTCTCCCCTCATGGCGCCTCGCGCCCCGCTCCACGTGCCACGCTCATCTTTTCTCCTGGTGGCCGGATTTCGCCGCCTGTCGACGTCCTCTTCACCACCTCACGTGCAGAGCCGGCACTTCTCAATGGCCGCTCTTTCCGTTGCGGGTTCGCCACAGCAACAAACACCACAGGCGCGCACTTCTCCCATGACACGAGCCCCCCCCTTCGATAAGTTTTTTTTTTTTTATATAAAAAAAAACTTCGGGTAAGTGCGCGCTTTTGATGCACTACACTTGTCCAGCACACAAGGCACCTAGTTCACAGCACACACTGCACACACAACGCATAGTTCTGATATGTAGTCCAAACTAACGAACTGCTAACTACAGGTTCGTGCACAAAGTCCTTGAAACAATGCGGGAGTAAAAACCAAAATTAGCGACCGGTTACTCATTCGGCCTCAGGTAATAGCGTCCCACACAAAACGAACAACACCTCTCACGATCTTGTTACATAAATGTAACAACGACGCGCGTTCGTGACCCCACGAGAAAATATTGAGGACGATGGTCCATTGGAACACCGCGCTTGCGCTGGTGCTTAGCACGGCCCTTAGATGAACATCATCACAAGGAATAGTAAGGTGTTCAAGAAGTGCAGTGTGACACAGAAACGCGTGATCGAACACGCGAGACGCCCAGATGCCCTGCTGCATGAGACAGGTCCCTAACACGTCCTTATCTAGAGACAGGGTTTCTGAACCAGATAACAAAAAAGACGACTTGTCAGTACTTTCACGGCTGAAAGACTCCTGTACAACCGCTGTGCTACCACCTCCAAGGTCAGCATTTTTGTACAAGCAACATGTGCTTTTGACTTGCTTGTGTTCGTTGATTCTCACTAGAACCTCTGCCTGAACCTGACACTGAATCGGGTGGCGTTCCGAGCAAGGAGTTCGATGCAAAAGCGTATGAGTGAACACTTCGAACGCCCAAGCGTCTTGCTGCGAGAGACAAGTCTGCAGAACATGCCTCTCTGGAGACATGGTATCTGGTTCACATGATCGAACAGGTGACTCTTCAGTCACCGCAGACCTGAACAACCCCCGCATCAACCCTTTGCCATCACATCGGAAGCCATTCTTTGCACCCATGTCAGGTGTGCTTTCACCTGTATCCCTTTGGGATCCTTTATCGATTACTTCATCGGTCGCCTCCTGCTCTCGACACGAGACACTACAATAATCACTATCTCCTGAAGATAGCTGATCTTCATGGAAGTGGATTGTACAGTCCTCGACCATGCTTATGTCATTCCTTGTCGCATCACCTTGTATGAGCGACGAATCCGAATAGGTCACCTCAGAATTTAGTCTGGGGCATTCAACCATGCCGCTGTTACACATTACCGCCATCAACGGCACCCCTGACGAATCGGCGATAAGCTCTTCAGAGCTCTCCTTGTGGTATTCGCCATTGTTAGCGGGAAATTCAAGCAATACTCCTTCACTGGAGCTATCTAGAGGAGCTCCTGCCCCTTCATTAATAACATTTTGCTTCTGAGATGCTCCAGGGTATCTACCACACGGAACAGAACTCTCCCCAATTCTCGTATGGCAGGTCTCTTTTTCGTGGAGCTCGTATGAATTCTGCCAATTCCCTGAGCCCATAAATCGACCCCGTTCACAACCACGGATGCGCGCGCCCTGGCAGCGTTTTGCGCTTCTACCAACCGCTGGCGAAGTTGACGGTTTCTCTCCTCTAGATCTGCCACTTCACGCGCTAGTTCAGCCTCCTCGCGCAGCGCTTCGCGTTCCTTCGCATCCTCTTCTTCAAGCCATGCCCAAAGTGCGTCTCCCGTTAAACCAAGTTTCTCGCCGAGAATAACGAGCTCGTCTGCATCCATGTCGTAGTCGTTGTGAACTTTTATCCACACAGAAAACAGCCCCGCCCCACGTTGGGCGCCATTGTGATGGGGTTCTTTGAGAATTAGGTAAGAACGCACGTTGCGTCTGACGACGGCAACGCGTTCAGGAATACGGCGAGGCTGTTTTCTGTGAAGACTTTATGAATAACACGAACGAACAGGAACACAGAACAACAAAAGACACTATAGGAGAAAACACTCTAACATGAGAAAAAAAGCATGCGAACGCGCAGGAGTCCACGCAGCATAGGCAACAGTCTCACCAAAGCTGATGCGCTCAGGAGGGGTGAGTCACAGGAGGGAAGAGTCGGCGCGAGCTCGCGGTCGTCGCTGCGCCTGGTCGACGAAAGGTGGCCGGCACTGGTGCGGGTCCGGGACGCGGACGAGGAGCACGTCGGGCACCGGCGTCGCGACAAGCGTTGCGTCGCCGCTCGGGGCTCCGAGAAAGAGGGCAGCACTCGGGTCTACACCCGACGGTACTGTCGGTGGCACAGGCGGCTGGTCAGGCGATCCGTGGACAGCATTGGGAGCTCGGTGCCAAGCGAAGCCATACACTTCGACTCTTGGCGGCCGCCAGGCACTCGGGACTACGCCTCGACCGTGGTCCTGGTGGAGAGCTCCCGTGCCACGTCCGCGCTGGTTGAACGCCGCCTCGCTTCTCCCCTCATGGCGCCTCGCGCCCCGCTCCACGTGCCACGCTCATCTTTTCTCCTGGTGGCCGGATTTCGCCGCCTGTCGACGTCCTCTTCACCACCTCACGTGCAGAGCCGGCACTTCTCCGTGGCCGCTCTTTCCGTTGCGGGTTCGCCACAGCAACAAACACCACAGGCGCGCACTTCTCCCATGACAGTTCCACAAGAGCAAGTAACTACAGCCGACAAAGCTACAGCGACGCTATCACGAAATGCTGTCCCCTAGTGACCCCGACGTACCTCCGACTGTGTTGATACGTCACCAGGAAACCACCCCCTCGAAATAAAAAATCGAAAGTGGGCTTTTAAGGGAGCCGTGTTAAGAATGTATGAATTGCGTTGAAAGGCACCACAACACTCTTTTTCAAGTTCTCCACGCCAGTGGTTTTACTTACAGCAACAATGAGAGACTGTCAAAAATTATTATCAGTACTCCTTTAAGAGTGCATCTCTTTAAGCGCTCGGTTAACTTGTGCTTCGTCGCTGAAACTGTCACAATCGGCAGAGAACCTCTTGCGCTGTTTTATCATGCAGTAGAAAACTACCGAGGAAGGCCTCGCGTTGCTTAGCAACCGCCATCGACGCGCCAGCCCTTAGAAGCAGTGCAGTCAGATAGACTGCCTAGCATTGCAAGGCCTGGTGCGCCTGGCTAAGTCTAGCTAAGCATGCTTGAGACTAGTTAAGCTTTGTTTAGACTAAAACAATAAAGAGGGGTGTGAAAAGGAAGTGAGGGTGGCGATAAAGCGAAGGAGGACGGATGATGACGATTATTGTGGTTCGGTTAGGAAAGGACGCTAATTTCTGCAGCCCATGTAGGGAGCACGGCTAAGCGTCCGTGGGGGAAAGGGAGTGAAAGAAAGAGAGGAGAGAAAGGCCGTAGTAGAGGGATCCGGAAATTTAGACCACCTGGGGTTCTTTAACGTGCACTGACAACGCACAGTACACGGGCCTTTGGCATTTTCGAAGGAGGAGGGGACAGAGTAAAGTATAGCTTCGCTCTGTACAGTGTGGTATGGCGAGCGAGTGGGAACGCGAAGTGAGGATGCGGAGGAAAGGAAAGACTAAAGCACAGCATAGCCTTCTATCGTATGGTGTAGCAGGGGGTCGGAAAGAGACGTGAGGGAAAGGAGGTAGGGGTGGTTGAAGCGTAGCATAGGTACCTACAATATAAAGAACAAGGGGAGGGAAATAAAAGTGAAGCTGAGGAGGAATGATGTGAGCGCGAGCAGGATGGGAGGGCGTAAAGCATAGCACAGCCTTGTATAGTTAGGTATACCAAGGGATGGAAAGGGAAGTGAGGAGGGAGGGAACGGAACCAGCTTTGTTGCTACTTCAATCGCCGCACCGCTATAGTGCTCAGTCAATTGTTGCAGGTACAGAAGGGGAACGTGGTACGACTGTATCATGGCGCCCCTCGCTGTTCATTAAATGGTCCACCACTATATTGCGGAGCTGCCCTTTTAGGGGCGAAGCTCCTTAGGGTGTGGGTCGTTCCCTCCTCTGTAGTAGTAGTAGTAGCAGTAGTAGTAGTAGTAGTAGTAGTCGTATGTATGTAGACACCTCGCGCCGCCGGCTCGCGCCGCCAGGAGGCTCGCGCTCGCGCTCGGCGCGTGCCTCCCGCGCGCGACCTCTCTTACTCTTCCATCTGCTGTCCTGTGAGAGAGAGAGAGAGACAGAGAGAGCGGAAGGCGTGCGTTGACTATGGAAACGCTCTTTCTTCGATGAACGCTCTACCAGCTCGCAAAGAAGGAGAACGCGCCCTCACCCGCGAGGGACAAGCTTGACGCAGGCAGCGTCTCCTAGCGAGTTTCTTGATTGAAAAATACCGACTGCTCGCGCTGGAGAACCGTTCACCGGCCACCCATATATATAGGCACTGGATCTTGACTTGCAACGAAGTGCCGGTGGGAGATTTCACTTGTGCGCAGTTGAACCATAAGGATTCGTAGCGTGCGCGTCAACTAAATTAATCCGGAACTCGGCACGATCTACGATGAACATCCGGAGCTTCGCCCACTCATCATCATTCACTCCGTGGATATGCTGTGAATTTTTTTTGTTGTTTGTTGTTGATTGTTTTCTAAGTTAGCAAACACAAGCAAGCACGCACGATCTGCACCTATGCACCATTCAGCGTACCACTCTTACGGCTTCGCCCGTGGGCTTGTTGCGAGGTACGTTAGCGTGTTGACTTTGTTATTTATTCATTTATTTCACTGAATATGGCAGTCGCACAGCTGTCGCTCGCGTTAGGGTGTTTCATAAACTTTTCGACTTTCGTTAGCGGTGTACGTAAGCGCTCGAGCGCGCAAGGGTGAGATCCACGCAAGCTGCGTAAAGCAGCCAGATAGCACGAACGAACGGCTGTGTACGGCTCTGGCCTTAAGCTGTTACAAACCGCGTTCACGTGGCGCGACCGCTCAGCAATCAACAGAGCTGCTGAAGGCGCCGCCCAGCGTTGATTCAAGTGCACGTGAGAAGAATCCTACACGTCGCACGAAGTGCCGGACAAGCCCGCGGGGACAATGCGACGACCATCCAACGCTTAATCAAGAAGGCAGGTATATAGGCCGCAGTTTTTCCGCTACGTTAAGCTTATATCAATGAATATTCACCCGGCATACTTATACGACTCATGTACTCTGCTACTAAACTCTAGAAGCCGCAGGTTCGATTCCCTGCGTTAAAGCGGAAAGCCGGGGATGCTGGTACGCATCCATTACAGAAAAATTCAAGCAAAGAAAAATCATCAGTTCTTCTTTATGGTGAAGATTGCGAAAAGCGTAGATTGTCGTGTGCATGCCTGACCTACGTCTATTCGTCCTTTCGTTTTTTTTTTTCTGCGTGTCTTCTTTTTTTCCTTTCTTTGCATCCTTGTTTTATGATTCCGTCTTTCTTCCTTCTTATATTCCATCTTTCTATCCTTGTTTCTCCGATAAAATTCGAAGAGATTTATATGGCTCAGTTACGCTGACCTTTTTTTCCCGTTTGCCGAGCGAACACTGAACAACGTGTGCTTTTTACGGGCGCGCACGTATTACGTGTTTCACCAGCTGTGCGAGATCGGTTTTGGGGCAATAATTTGCGGTATTTTATGTACGTTCCGAGGCCGCGATACTATTAGGAGAGACGCCCTGTAGTGAAGGGCTCCGGAAATTGCGGCCACCTGGGATTCTTTAACGTGCACTGACATATCACAGCACGTCGCAGAGCACTTCAGCACAGTACATGGCTTACATCGCCTCTAGAATTTCGCCTCCATTGAAATGCAGCCACTGCGGCTCGGGATTCGATCCCGTAGACTTCCGGTCAGGAGGATAGTGCCATATAGCCACTGGACCACCGTGGCAGGGCCGCTTTTGTGGTCTCTCACACTTTGGAGGCAATGCAAGCTAGGCTTGAAGAAAAAACAATGAGAGAAAACCAGCGTGCTTACAGTGACAGAAATAGCAGCATAAAGGTAAGGTGATAATGAAAACGTGTGGTTACGTTGTGGCCGTTAGCACAGTGAGCTGTCAAGATGGGCAGATGACCGCACGGATAGCGCAATTAAAGGCTTTGTAATGCAATGTGTGCATTTGCACGCAATCCGTGCTGCCACAGCGATAAACGCAACGTTGGCGTCTATATATTCCTGTGAGGAATGATCACGTCTTTGAACCTTGGCGAACACTTGCCCGTCGTTGCGAAGTGCAGGTCCGTCCTTTCTTCCTTTTTTTTTTTTTCGGCCTCTGGTAAGTTGCAAGTGATGATTGATTTCTGGGGTTCTACGTCCCAAAACAACGATATGATTATAAGAGACGCAGTAGTGTATGGCTCTACGGCTTCCTGGAGTTCTTTAACGTGCGCTGACATGACACAGCACACGGGCCTCAGTGTTTCGCCTCCATCGAAATGCAGCCGCTGCGTCCGCGATTCGATCCCGCGACCTTCAGATTAGCAGCCGGGCACCATAGCCACTAGACCACCGTGGCGGGGCAAGCTGCAAGTGGGATACTTCCGGCGGTATAGAAATGCAGTCGGAAGGACAGGGTCTTGATTTTGCTACAGGGTGCAACGGGAATCGTGTCAATGAATATACTTAAGTCGCAGGACGGGCGTTGTATACTCATTTAAAGGGGCTCTGCAATACTTCTTTGAACTCGTGAACTTCTTAGAGGACTCAAAGATACCGGAAAAATATTAAACTGCATCAGGTTGGTGCCTGCAGTCGCTATTATTACCAAGCACTGGGGCACATATTTCCTGTATCTTCTACTTGTTACTATATTTGTCGCTATGGACATGTCCGTTGTGGTTAAGGTGCAACAATTAAGAGAGAGAGTGCAATCAGTATGCGCTATGTGATCACGTTCAACTTCTCTGTGTGGACGGTGCTGACGTGTGAACATTTCTAACTTATGAAGTTCTCGTTTAATGCACAATTGTACTGGAACAGTGACTCTACATGTGTGATGTGATGTGATGTGATATGTCTGTCCGTGCCCGAGTGCTTGTATTCATTCACTTTGACGAACAGTTCAAAAGTCTGTGATGTAAGCCAGCCTGTAAGAGAAGAGGAGTAGCCGGCGCCGCACATGGGCACCAACCTCTCCTTCAATTACATTTATTAAAGAAAAAACTTCTTTGAACGTCATGAGAAAACGCTGCCGATCACTCGTGAATGCTCCTGTGCACGTCTCTGCGCACGTCTTCTGTATTCGTGACGCTCCCTTGAGGGAATGACAGTAGGTAGGATCGGCACGACCTGTGTGACGCCGCCTCTGGGAAGAAAGGGTGCGGGCGCGGGTTTAACTGATAGATCCTACGCTTACACGTTGAGTAGACCAAAGCATCTCCACACACGCGCTGCCTCTGCCTGTTGCTAAATGACCATTTGTCACTCTTGTCGGCTGCAGTTGATACGCTTTCCACAACTGCACCAAACAGATCTGTCGGGCCAAACAGATTTGTTTCCTCCGACATATCTGCTTTAGAGCCATCGCTTAAGCCTCCGCATTATCAAGAACGTAAGTCTGATGATAACTATTCATAATCACAAGAATTTATGATTTCAGATGATTTGCATTGCTAGGTAAACGACAAAATTTCTCTGTGCGATGTCAGTGCACGTCAAAGAACCCCAGGTGGTCAAAATTTCCGGAGACCACAACTACGGCGTCCCTCATGATCAGAGCTGGTTTTGGGACGTTAAACCCCACAAAACAACAATAAAATTTCTTCCTTAAGACCTCTTTTTACAGTACAAACTAACAAAAGTGTTCCCGACAGGTAAATATATGTGTGTTGATAAATAAATGACAGATCTCACGTGCAGAGGGAATCAAGGAAATGCGAAGCACGCATCAGGAACGTAAAATGGATGTGCATTGTTGTCTCGCTACACCGATTTCGGTGCACATGAAGTTAACGAAACGGCCGTAAGAGCACCAAGACTGTGCACGGCATGCAAACCATGCCGCTCATGACACGCAGGTCATAATTCAAATGTTATGACCTGTAAACCATGCCGCTCATGACACGCAGGTCATAATTCAAATGTTATGACCTGTCATTTACGTTCGTCATGCAGTCATGCTGTGCCATATCAATCTTGGTATACATCCCATTAACGAAACGCGTGGCATGTAAATCATGCCGCTAATGACATGCATGCCACGTTTTGCAAGTTCTTAGAACGAGCCACCCATGGTCGTCAGACATTGTTGTCCCGCCATACTGATTTTGGTATAGATAAAGTTAACGAAACGGCCACAAGAGCACCAAGACCGTGGCACATAAATCATGGCGCTCATGACATACATATCATGATTGTCATGTTATGACCTGTCATTTGTGTTCGTCATGCAGTCCTGTTGAGGCATAGATAGATAGATAGATAGATAGATAGATAGATAGATAGATAGATAGATAGATAGATAGATAGATAGATAGATAGATAGATAGATAGATAGATAGATAGATAGATAGATAGATAGATAGATAGATACGCTCAAAGTCGCCGAAGTTCGCTAAGAAATGCTTCGCATTTAAAATGCCAGTGAGAACGTCTATTTATTCACTGCTCCCGAAAGAGTAGACAAGCTATAGTTATGCTCCATATTTTCTTTGTGCCCTTGTGTATTTGTGTATTCGTACGAGGTAATACACCCTCATTGAAAGCGTGCCATCAGGTCATGCATCGAAGATGCAGCGGTCTAGAATTGTTTTGAGGCACTGTTTAAAAAATATTTTCGCACCTTGGACAACGTGTTGAGATCAGTGCCGCTATGGACACTTTTAATAACGAAGTCAGAATTCTGCATATAATGTCCTATTATTAAACGCGTTTCTACGGCCTCGTAAGAGTCACTTCCGCGGGTACCGCCGCGGCGGCGGAGGGGCGTCTCCGTGAGCAGCCGTCCTAAGCCGTCCCCGAGTAGTGGCGCCGCAGCGGGCGCGCGGAGATCTAGGCCCGAGACGCGGTTCCAGCGGCACGCAGCGGGCCAATCGCGTGTGTTCAATCCGCGTCGGTGCTGTGCACTAACACGAGTGCCAGCGTCACGTCTTACCATGAGCTAGCGCTCAGTCGCCACGGTGGTTTCCTGGATAGCCCATGCTAAGCATACACCTAGTCGGGAACTTTGCACAAAGACGTTCATTCTATTTGTAACGCTTCGCTGAAGGCCTAACGACTCGTCATAGGCAATTTACCTGCCGACTGTTCTGCATAACATCGATTCCCAACAGTTCGAGGGATCTGCAGGATTATCTCTTTCCCTTGCGCTGTTTGTGATTGTTTCATTCCCTGCCCAGCACTGGCGCTTTTCGGCAGTACAGAGACGCGAGGACGCCACTCTGCTTAGTTTAAAGGTGCACGTTGAAGACCCCAGGAGGCAAAAAGAAAAAAAAGAAATTAAGCGCCCCTGCACTCTGTGAAGAAAGATCCCTACTGAAGCTGACGTGATGGGATCTGCCTAGCGCTGTAAAGTTCTTCGTCGACGCGACTCAATAGAGACAGATGCACTTTTTGTCGAAACCGCGCCATATACAGCTTAAATAAATCAAATATACCTTTTGATTCATGTAGGCTACTCTTGAAACACTCTAATTAACGTTTTATTTATTTGATTGACATTTCATTACGACCAAGTCCCGTTTAGTCCACTTAACATGCCTTTTATTCAATTTAATTCTCACTTAGTTCACTTGAATTGAATTCGAGGGGGGGAAACGTTTATTATAAATGAAGGGGTTGGGGAAGGAAGTGGATGGGGCCCGGGACCCTCCCGAAATTTCGGTTGGGGGTTAGTGTTAATAACATAGCGCAGTGCAAATACCATAATGTCGAAACCTATTAATGACGTTGCATTTAAAAAGTCACGTTGTACATACTGCGATCTTTACCCCCCCCCCCTCCCTCCCGAAAATAAGTCATGAAAATAGGTGTTCTTTTTTCTCAAATAGTCAAGGCTTTCAGCATGCGAGTCTCCCTTCTCTCCCCCCTCCCCCCTTCGAAAAAAAAAAAAAGAATTCATGGCTACGTGCCTGCTACCACGTTAACATTGTTGTTGCACGGGTCGTTTCGTGCGCTGACGCCATCCGCCACCTGGACCTAACCGTAAACAGCTTCTCTGTAGTACGACTGTGCCTACGCATATTTCACACATCCCGCAGGCTACTTCCTGTTTATACGAGATACAGCATTTGATATTTGTTTCTTCCTTGCCACCGCGCATGTACAGTGGTTGTGGCGCCCTATTGCAAGCCCGAAAGGCACGGTTTCCATCCCGGCCATGCCGATCACATTTCGATGGACGCGATACGCTGAAGTTAATGTGATATGTCAGAGCATCGAGTGGTCGAAGTTTCCAGAGCCCCGCAATGCGGCCGCGACTCATATCGCGGTTTTGGCTCGTAAAACCACGGAAGTGACCGCTTGTTTGTTTGCGTGTAGAGATCTCGCATGATAACGTATGTTTTCATGTGATGAAACATCCGTTATGTTCCTAAAAACGCATTACTTTAACTGATATTATAAATGTTAACCTTGCTTTTGTGTTTCTTTAAAATTTTGAGTTTCTTGCTGATCTTTATCAGTTTGTTTTGTGTATTTCTATTTCAATATTGCAACAAGCAGCCTATACGCAGCTTTTATCCCACCATCCTTGCTGTTTATGTATGTCTTGTATCTATGTGGAAATAAACTTCAAACTTCAAACGAGCCTTGCAAACGTGACAGTTAAGCAAAAGAGCGTTAAGACGAAGCGGCATTCCTCGAAGGCAGTAAGAGCAGCGACGTGGGCTTTTCCGTGTGTCATGTTGCCGTCGTTGTAGCGCGGCAAAAAAAAAAAAAATTATAATAATAATAACGCAGCAATGGGGCATCTGACGACACACATCTTGTATATTGCAAACCATTCCTCCAACAACGAGAGTTGCCGGAAATTAAACGATAAAAAGATTCATCCATAGTAGCAGCGCAAAAGACTGGGACCAAAGGAAACACGTAACACACAGGACGAGGCAAATGCCTCGTCCTGTGTGTTACGTCCCAGTCCCAGTCCCAGTCTGTGTGTTACGTCCCAGTCTTTTGCGCTGCTACTATGAATAAGCTCCAACCAGCCCAACTGTCCATGCTATTGCGATAAAAAGATTCCCATTAGGGATTGGTTTACGATGATAATGACTGTGGTTCGGCAAAGGAAATAACGCTAATTTCTGCAGCCCATGTAGGGAGCACGTCTAAGCGTCCGTGGTGGTGGGGGAAAGGGAGTGAAAGAGATAGAGAGGAGAGAAAGTCCGTAGTGGAGGGCTCCGGAAGTTAATACCATCTGGGGTTCTTTAACGTGCTCTGAAAACGCACAGTAAACGGGCCTCGGGCATTTTCGCCTCCATCGAAAATGCGAGCGGAGGGGCCGGGATCGAATCCGCGGTTTTAGGGGCGAAGCTCCTTAAGGTTTGGGTCTGTCCGTCCGCTGTAATAGCGCGTTACCTACTAGGAACGCGCTACTAGGAGGGCGCTTGTGGGAACGCACTATATAGGAGGGCGCGTGTGGGAGGCGCGCCCTTGGCGCGAGCCTGCCGGCGCGCGAGCTCTCTCTCCCTTCCATCTGCTGTCTTGTGTGAGAGAGAGAGAGAGAGCGAAAGGCGCGCATTCACTATGGAAACGCTCTTTCTTCGATGAACTCGGCTGCCACCCAAATACGCGGGTTCGATCCCGGCCGCGGCGGTCGCATTTTCGATGGAGGCGAAAATGCCAGAGGCCCGTGTACTGTGCGTTGTCAGTGCACGTTAAAGGACCCCAGGTGGTCTAAATTTCCGGAGCCCTCCACTACGGCCTTTCTCTCCTCTCTATCTCTTTCACTCCCTTTCCCCCACCCCCACGGACGCTTAGCCGTGCTCCCTACATGGGCTGCAGAAATTAGCGTCCTTTCCTAACCAAACCACAATCAATCACCCGCGAGACACTGCAACGTCGCAGGCAGCGTCTTCTAGTGAGTTTCTTGATTGAAAAATACCGACTGCTCGCGCTGGAGAACCGTTCACCGGCCACCCATATATATATATATATATATATATATATATATATATATATATATATATATATATATATATATATATATATATATATATATATATATATATAGGCACTGCATCTTGACTTGCAATGAAGTGCCGGTGGGAGATTTCACTTGTGCGTAGTTGAACCATAAGGATTCGTAGCGTGCGCGTTAATTAAATTAATCCGGAACTCAGCACGATCTAAGATGAACCTCCGGAGCTTCGCCCACTCATTATCATTCACTCCGTGGATATGCTGTGAATTTTTTTTTGGGTGGCAGCCGAGCACAAAAACCACTGCACTACCGCGGCGGACGTGTCAATCTTAGGATCAGCAGTTTATAACTCAGGGGGCGGCTGCAGTCAAGCGTTCCGGCAATTTGTCTTGTTATTTTAATATAATATGTTCATTCATGCCGATATTAGAAATGGTCATGCCTTAAGCGCAGGAGAGAACGCCCCGCTACCCCCTCGCCCCTCTCTTGAAGAATCATGCGAGGTGAATGATGATGAGATTGGGCGAAGCTCCTGGAAGTAATCATCGGTTAAACCGTGAAATTTCTTCCGTTAATTCGCCCGATAAAAATGGCGTGAAACGATTGATTAAATGTTTTATCAAACTTTTATTGCTGGTTTCCGTTGTCCTTTCATTATGACCGCTTTGTGGTCGGTGAAATGTAAGCTAATTGGTTCTTGCACTGGTTGCAGATGAAAACGATTGCTTTACCTGGCGTCTTTCGTTAAGCAGCTGGCGTCTTGTCGTTTTGCTTTAGAAACATCTGGCGTCTTTCGTTAAGCAGCTGGCGTCTTTTCGTTTTGCTTTAGAAACATCTGGCGTCCTTTCGTTTTGCTTTTAGAAAACATCTGGCGTCTTTCGTTGGTTTATTTCATCAATCAACGGCGTTTTGAACAAAATTTTTATTGTTTAATCACGCACAGGAGAAATCTCACCAGGCACTACCTTGGAGGTAAACAATCGCTGCTACTGGGAATGAGAGACAGCAGAAGTCGGCTTTTAACACTTCTACTTCTACTAACGTTTCCTACTGGAACATGCCAATGGCTGCTAATGGGGAATGAGAGACAGAAGAATTCGGCTTTTAGTTAACGCGCACGCTGCGAATTTTTTTTATTGTTCAACAACGCACAGGAGAAATCTCCCACCGGCACCACCTTGGAGGTCAAAGCGTAAGACTGGTTACGCACTACGACCAGAGAACACCTATATACGCGTTTTAGAGAACGGAAACTGTACCTTCCACTGTAGAACACAAATAAGAGTAGCGGCGGCGTAGTGAAGTGCATTAGGGCGAACGGAGATGGCGCTGCAAGTACTATCATCATCATCGGGAAAAGCCGCGTTTTTGCTGGGTCGGGCCCTGCTGTACCCCCCCCCCCGCCCCCCCTCCTTCCCTCCCACGTTTAGACCCGCTGTAGTATTTTGCTTATTCCTCTCGCGTGTGTACTTTTCGTACACAGGTACTGTAGCTTATCGCCAGGCGACCAAACAGGCCTCGACTGGCAAAAACAACGTCAATCAAGTAAGGTTTGCATCGTTTATTGCGGCACCACAGCTGGTACAAACAACGTACAGTACAGTGCACACATGGGCCAACACTTTGCAGTCGCGTCCAAACAAAACACATACATACTGAGTGCGCTCCAACTTGTGCATAACCATGCTAAACGCTGACAAAATATGCATGGATAGACGGGATACGATCGAACGAATGTTGCTCTCTCATTGCATTGCGCCGTCCCATTCTGTTAGCGTTGATTTTCAGACAGCGAGCGCGGGTAAATCCACGATGCAGAATCTGAAACGTGCGCAACGTTGGCAGATGTCAAAGTAACACCTATTTAGCTTCGCTTAGTTAACGTTACCTAAACGATCGCGGATGCACCGTCTCTGTATAAAGATAAGTGAATGAGTTACAAACAAGAAGCGTCGCGCTGTGCCGAATAGGATAGGCACGAATTCAACTATCAGCTGTGAACCCATACCGTAGGTGTGTAGGTAATGGGCGAAAAAAAAAATTCACTTTTGTTTCAAGCGCTAACTGCGATAAAGCGTCTGTGAATGCACCAAATCCTAACACACACAATTTTCGCAGCACTGCACATTCAATATCAAGAAAGAAACCTCGGTTATGTGTTGAACTGTTTGTTACCCAGTAAATAAATGTAATTAGAGCATAATTCAATGTAAGTTTCTTCTAAGGCCAGTCAGCTTTTATCTTTGTCATAAAATTAATCAGTAGTCAGAGTTGAAACGCGAGTGAAGTTTGTTATTGGCTAAGTTCATTATGAGCCAATGAAAATCATATTTTTGATGTCGCTCCCTGAACATCCCACGTCAAACCACTCTTAAAATATGGTAATGCCTTCACAAAATTGTCTGCACGAGTACACAGCACACTGTAGCAAACTGATGACACAATGAATACATCAATTCATCCAAAGCTGTCTTTCTTGCACTTTCTTAGCTGCTTGTCCATTGAACTGCCAAAGAACAAGTTGCCGAAAACAAGTGCACAATTGTGTACGCTGTGGCTAAATGGGTTATTATGGTTCAGTTATGCAGTTCGTGTAGAGCGAGAATGCTATGGCACCAATGACCGCACCAGTAAGCTCAAGTGTGCTGTGAAGGCGGTATAATTGACAGCAGATATTCTACAATGCATGAACAAAATATGAATACTATAGAAAGACAGAGATGCTAGGATAATGCAGGCTGATTATAGATGCACAATTATGGGCAGATTAGCTTCAGGAACACATTACATATCTAGGTTGATGTATGCGGCAAAGAATCGCTCAGCCATGAGCGCAATGTCTGTGATGCATGGACATATCAACAGAAATTAAGCACCTCTCGTACAAACACACACATGCACACAAATTGAAGTGGAGGAACATTACGTGAATGTGTGACAGTGCCGGAAAAAATAAAGGTCATACTTATTGTATATGTGCTTGTTGTTGTTGGATTATTCACTTTTTAAACATGCGCTTTGAAAATAAACCGTATTATTGCTAATTGTAGAACCTCAACATCAAAGTATCGACAATGTTGCAGTGTAGCTGCACATGTGTCGTATGCACAGTCAACAGCAAAAGTTCGCGGGATAAAAAACTTCGTAAATGCCTATATTACCGCTTAGCCTCTGATCATAGCCTCGAATTAAATGTTTCAATGGGTAGAGGTTGTTGCAATGTACAGACAAACAAATTAGAGGCTGTGTTATGAGGCTAAGCCATAATGCACATTTTTTGCGACTTTTGCATCCAGCAAAGTTTTGCTGTTGATTGTGCCCCCTTTAATATCTTCGATTTCCTAGGCTTTGTTTGCGGCAACATTGCGAAGTCTTTTCATAGGCAGTGCAGTATGACAGTGCAAAGCACACCAAAAAAAAAAAAGAAAAGGGGTGGCATGTTAATGGGCGTCACAGCCACCTGAAGTAGGCATGCTCAGCCACAAATTATGGATATTTCTGTGTTATATAAAATGAGCAGATCCCTTGAACACAATTTGGCCTATAACATAAATATCCTTTACACTCATATGCTGCAACTAGTGCTTGCAAAACTTAATATCTGTTGTTTTTTAGCTGTTTACAACTTAATAAAATGTGTTGTATATATATTCAAAGGCTAATTGAACTGGCTAGCTTGTCGAAGCTACGGCATTCTTTGTTTTTTGTAGACTGTTACAATTCAATGCATTAAGAAAAAAGAAGGTTTCGGACAAACTTTGTAAACCATCTCATAAAGTATGACTAAATGCCGGAAGAATGTCCGTTCACTGCCCTGATGTTTGTTTGGCTGTAATATGACTAATAATACCTGGACTTTTACGTGCCCAAGCTTTTTGGATTGATGTTGATAATGTGGGACACAACTAATTAGCGTAGAAACCACTCATGCATTCCCTTGTGTTGCCTGTGGTTTCTTCGTGCTAATTAGTCGTGCCTCAAATCAGTATGTATCTACTAGCCCAACTATCATCCTTAATGGTGCAATCTGGGGCCTGTTGAGACGTACGTAAACCTGTATACATGGGTGATGTTGCATTTAGCCGCCACAGAAATGCGACCACCACGGCCTTGAATCAAACGCGTACTGTCAGACTCAGAAGTCTGACATGACGTAACTATTGTATAGAGCTTGTGTTAAATTTCATCGTTATTGTACTGTAGATTATATAACAAAATGGACACCTAACACCTATGGACAACAACTATTGGTAACATATTTCCATGGCATGCCTACCAAGTACAAACTACAGCATCACAAAGATGAAGTTTGAGGTGACCTGCTGTAGTAGATGTTTAGTTGTTCCACTGTGCTTGCAGGCTGTGTTTTCGAGGGCAGTTAACCTGATGTTGCATGGCAGCTCTGAAAAAAAAGAAAAAAGGAGCAGGTTATGAAATCATCATGCATTCAGAAACAAGGTATGAAGACAAAATATTGTAGCAGTAAACAAAGTGAACGAGTAAACTGCGGCATGTTATGCATGTATGAATATATACCTTGTGAGGCTTGTGCTCTAACGTAGCATGTGCCTTGCCCATGGTGTCGAGGTGCATCCACAAGGAATGTTGACTGCAGGTGTCGGCCAGGAGGCTGTGACAGAAAAAGAATATATCCATGATTAAAATGCCGGTTTCTATGTGACACTAAATGAAAGTAAGCCTATAAGTGAAACTGCTCTCACAAGATAAACAATAAAGCAAGGAGGAGATCCCCAGCTTTGCTGTTTACTCAAATTTCACAACGTGGAACTAGCTTTAGTTTTCTCTCTCTCTCTCTCTCAGGCACTTCTTTTTAAATTTTTTAATGTGAGCAAACTTTATAACACACTTTGTACTAATACATGGTGAGTTACGGACGTGCGTGCGGGGGCGATAGAAGTGTATTTGAACACGTCCAGACTGCATTATAAACTTCAGAAATGCATTTCTATTGACCCAGCAGCTCGCTCCTACGTGAAGCCACGTCGCTCAAGAGAACGCGGATTCCGTCGGTGGAGGGATATGAGACGTTGAAAATTTTCGAGTTGCTGTGTGTCGCTTGACTGTCGCAAAAACAAAAGCAACCGTAATAAACAAAAGCAATGGGTTTGTACTTACCGGTCCATGCACACTGGGGCTTGAAACGAACTTCGTTGCTTTGAAGGACGAGGCGCAGGGGAAAGCGCTCTGTGGAAGCATTTCAACGTGCTTTGAACGAACAAGAATAGCAAGTCGATATCACCGACTACGAAAGCAATCGTCAGTTTCACGAAATATTTACAGCAAAACGAAACACCGCGAGCTTGCATCACTGCCTGAACGCGTCGCAAACGGTTAACGTGACTTCTGCCGCCGCGTAGTTTGAATTTAAAAAAGCGAGCATGTCTTAGTATCGATGTCGGTAAACTGCCGAATCAGCCGAAGCAAAAAATATTTAGTGGAGGGAGGATGGCGTACTATCTCAAAGGTACGCTCACTAAAAGCAGCAGTTTGTTGTATGCATGTTTAATATCAGGCAAAGAAAAAGTCTTCGCCTTGTTCAATATATTCTGCATCGAAATTAGGCACCGATGCGGGCGCCCCTACATAAAAGTGCAATAGGGCGAATGGCGGCCTCCATAGCTCGAGCTAAGAGAGGGGTCAGTACATCCACTCCCCGCGGTTGAAGCTGGAACGCGCCGCGGTTGATTTTTTCGCCATCTATGGCGATTCGTAGCATATCGAGCTTTCACCCCCCTGCTACGACTACGACTACGACGACGAGGGACGAACGGGTGCCGCTTTAAGGAGCTTCGCCCCTAAAAACTGTAGCTCATAATATAGCTGTTATGCCACAGTCGTCCGAACACTCTCGCCAGGCAGACAGTGTCCTTATCAGACTTATCGGTATCTATTCGCAAAGTTCATTTACATGCGTTCGTCGTGCGTTTCGATCTATACGTGACAGTGAGGTCCGCCTTGACGGTGGCGTCGGCTTTTCTGTACTCCCGGCATATGCGGCATCGATATGAAAGTGTTGAAGTGAATAGTGAAATATATTTTACGTAAAATTCCATAGCTAAGATCTCCGTGAATTTTTTTGTCTTGCTTGCTTTTTTTAAGTGACCTATTCACTGTGCTCTTTATTTTATTTATTGATTTTTGCATAGCGGAACCCTGTGAGGAGGAGGGGAGGGGGGGTGCTACAGCAGGAGTGGGATTACACAAAACTGAAAAGGCCAGAACAGACAAAACAAATGAGAAATAAAAGAAAAGCGTTTACAACAATCGCGGCATTAAGCTTCGGTAAGCATAATGATTTTCAACAATAGCATTCACAAAGTCACTCAGTGGGAGTGAACAAATTTTGCCAGGTATGGAATTCCATAATTGTATGGTGTGGACAAAGAGGCCATAAATAAATCTATTCGTGCGTGCAAAAAAAAAAAAAGTGGCACGATTAAGTTCATGGCAGTTACGCGTGGAGGAAGGCCTAGCAAAAGATATGCAAGCTGTGTTCGAAATGCGGTATGACACGTTGATTACGTTGTGAAAAAATTTCAATGATTCTAATTTACGACGTACCGAAAGAGGTGTCAGGTTTAGTTCAAGTAAAGCTGATGAGGGCGAGAAATAGCGGCTGTAGCTGCGTAAAATGAAACGCACAGCCTTTCCTTGAATTTCTTCCAGTCCGAGTATGTCGCGTTGTCTGTAAGGTGACCAAACCGAGGAGTCGATGATGGATGTACAAGAGATTTGTACATTAAAAGCGTAAGAACTTTTGGCGCCTTCTGCATTGCGCAACGTAGACATCCTGCTTGCTCTATGGCTTTGGAACATGTTAAGGCAACGTGAGCAGACCACGAAAGATCATGTGTAAATGTGTAATACTGAGTAACTGTGGTTAAAGAAGATCCCTTAAAAGAGTATGTTTCAATAACTGGTATTATTTTTTGGTCAATGATAAAACAACCGTCTCTTTAATTAATGTTCATTCTCCATTTTTTTTTACACCATGTGCAGAAAGAGATAAAACGAGTCGCTCAAACGCGTGTAGTCGGTTGCGGAAACAATCACGACATTTCAAACGCAATCACCTGCGTAGAGGCGAATGTTCGAGGAGACATATTCTGGGAGGTTACTGACATAAATTAAATATAATAGTAGGCCCAAGAGGAAGCTTTGTGGGACCCCAGAACGCACCTCTAGAACTGATGACCTTGCGGAACCGAAGTCAACATAATGCGAGCGATTGTGAATAAAGCTAGCAATCCAGCCTATATACCAGACGGGAATTTTTCAGAATGGTGTGTAGTTTATGCATAATGCGAGAATGTGGTACCGTATCGAAGGCCTTTCGAGTAGTCCATAAAAATAACGTTGATTTGGTTGCCATGGCCTAATGATAGGCAATATCATGGGTGAATTGGGTTAGTTGCTTGACGGTGCTGAAACCACTCGTGAAGCCACGCTGAGCATTATTTAAAATATGGTTTGACTCAAGGAAACCCATTATGTGTTTTTATATGATGACCTCTGACATTTTGCACGAATAGGGAGTTAAAGAAGCCGGTCTATAGTCAGTTATGTCACACTTGCTACCAGATTTATACAGAAGTATACATCTTGCAAGCTTCCAAGATGTTGGCACGGTACTGCTCTCTAACGATCTCTTAAATGTAGTAGCAAGGTAACGAGAGGTCCATTGAGAGTAACGAAGTAAAAAGTGTTCCCGACATCATCTGAGCCACTGCGTTCTTAGGTGTCTAGCTTTAAAATCAAATTAAGGACACGGTTAACTCTAATTCAGATGTCTGGAATCGAATAATCTGAAGTACTATGAAAAACGGATATGCTTGGGAATTAAATCCGTAGACAGAATGGAAATATTCGTTAAATGCGTTGGGTATGATCGCAGGATAACTTGCACTTTCACCGTTGATATTAAGTGAAGATGCAGAATCTGTAGCAGGCATAGTAGAACGCAAAAACTTTCTAGGGCTATTTCTTAGCAGCGCCGATATCTCGACACCAAACACGAAATTCTTGGCGGTCTTTGTTTTCTGCTTCAGTTCCTATATAGCAGATTCGAACCTGGAAGAAGAAATGGGATCGTTGCTGCATTTTAAGCGCCTGAGGAGCCTAACACGGTGTAATAACTGTGCAATTGCTCTGGTCATCCAGGGAATGGCACAATTTATTATTCTTTTTTTTTTTCTTTTCAGAGGAACAAAGCGATGAATGCCTAAATGTGGGATATCCTCAAGCTTACGGCTTAGTGTATCGATGTCAGTCTTACTGATATAACAAATGGTTCATATCCATCACATAAAGCCCCAACAAAGGACTTGTCATTTGAGCGGTTGAAATCCAAGAAAGTTGGAATTTCAACACGTCACTTGCTGACCAGGCAGTTGAGAGAGAGAGAGAGAAAGAGAATTAACTTTATTAAAGGTCCTGAAGAGGCCTCGTCCCCCCTCACGGGGGTCGGCCCGGTGGCTCCGCCCATGTGGGGACTGGGAGTCGGAGCTCGCCAGTCACCTTATGGGCCTTCTGGACGGCCTGGAGTTAGACTGTCTTGTGATCAGGTATTCCACCAATTATCTCACACGCTCAGAGCTTATAAACTAGATCTGCACTAATGATCACCCGGTCTTGGAATGTGTTCAGCCTCGTGGCACCATCAACCACTTGTGTAAGCCCAAAACACAACAAAAGGTTAACCAGTTTGTTACCTGATGGACCACTGTATGAAAGGGAAGGCCAATGAATGCCAGGCGTGTTAAAATCGCCCATTAAAATTAAACTCTTTGAAAGAAGATTGTGCACGTTCATATAACCGGCAAGCACGGAAGAGTTATCAGGTGATGCATCAGGCGGATGATAAAAAACGGCTACTATAATCGGTCTATTGCCTAAGTGCAATTTACACCAAATGTATTCAAGCTCTGCTAGAGGAGAGAACAGAAAACTTCAGATCAGACTTTAGAAAAACGGGATCTCCACCACCTTTACCAATTTGACGGTCTATTCAGACAGCTACATAGCCGGGCAGAGTGAGCTGAGAGTCAAATACTTTATCATAAAGCAAAGTCTCAGTGACATCAATCAACTGAGAGCAGTTAGACGTCACAAGAGAAAAGAATTGCGGGAAACTTCTTGCATTAAGGTACAAGAACCTAACGTTGCATGAGTGATAGACCTGTCACGTCGATGACGATGAAGTTGGGGATGGGTGTCTGAAGATCCTGAAAGGATGCTGGTGCCACTCACTGGGTTGTTTACAGAGAAACCAGAATCGTTCACTAGGGAGCCTGACGTGTAATCCCATCTGTAGCGGACGCCGTCTATGAGAACGTGCTCGTAACGTAATTTTACCACACCATGGTCAGGAAGCGAAGAGGTCGCTGCTGCCCGAAGTTCTTTTTTACGAACGGCATGCACTTTAGCTGAAAAATCTTCAGTGGTGGAAAATAGCCGGGCATGCAATTTCAAGTTTTCTGAAAAAAAAAAGTTGTTTTATGTTAGCCATACGTGTGTTGGGTTTATCACTATCCGCTTCGTCATTGTAGTGCACAATTATGTTGTTATGCGTGGAACGACTTTCAAGATCGTCATTCTTTCTTGCTAAGTCCGAAACGGCCCGCGATAAAGAACTCATATCAGAGCAGAACTGATCAGACAAGACAATAGCGTCAGTGGTCGTTGTTTCAAGGGCTCTTACACGGGACTTCCAAAGCGTTAAAACGCTTGTTGACAGTCTGTTGAAAAGACTTGATATCAGAAATATCTAGCACAATCTGTTTCTCTCCAGCCAATATTTCTTTAAACATATCACAAATACTGATCGGGTCGTTATCGGGCTCAGCTAACACGCTCCTTAAGGTTTGGGTCTCTCTGTCCGTTGTAGTAGCGCGTTACCTACTAGGAACGCGCTACTAGGAGGGCGCGTGTGGGAGGCGCGCCCTCGGCGCGTGCCTCCCGGCGCGCGAGCTCTCTCACTCTTCCATCTGCTGTCTTGTGAGAGAGAGAGAGAGACAGAGAGAGCGAAAGGCGCACGTTGACTATGGAAACGCTCTTTCTTCGATGAACGCTCTACCAGCTCACAAAGAAGGAGAACGCGCCATCACCCGCGAGAGACAAGTTTGACGAAGGCAGCGTCTTCTAGCGAGTTTCTTGATTGAAAAATACCGACTGCTCGCTGCTGGAGAAGCGTTCACCGGCAACCCACATATATATTGTCGCGACTATACTTTGGAAAATGTACTTTGGTAGTCGAGAAAAACGAAGTAGGGGCACGAGCAAGGACCACCGCTCCTTCGGAAGAAGTTTGGCGTCTGCGCTTACTGTGGTTTTCTGATAATACAGTATCTTGTTCTTTTTGTCCCATCGTGGTCCGGTCTTGTTTTTCCACGTTGTATATATATATAGGCACGTATATATATATAGGCACTGGATCTTGACTTGCAATGAAGTGCCGGTGGGAGATTTCACTTGTGCATAGTTGAACCATGAGGATTCGTAGCGTGCGCGTTAACTAAATTAATCCGGAACTCGGCACGATCTACGATGAACATCTGGAGCTTCGCCCACTCATCATCATTCACTCCGTGGATATGCTGGGATTTTTTTCATACGCGCCAGGCAGCGCGGTGTCTATCTAATATAAAAATTAAGCAGTGACGTGTGAATAGTAATTACCGTTGTTTGTTCATATAATGATACAAAAAATTGCGCTAAGGTAACCAGGGTAGTTCAGTTGAATAACGAGCACACTTAGAATATGTTGAGGCCCATTCAATGTGCGATGTGAGTGCACTTTAAAGGATCCCAGGTGGTCCAAATGTCCGGAGCTCTCCATTATACGTCGCCTCTCATAATCGTAGCTGGTTTTCGGACGTAAAACCCCAGAATCAAATCACTTCGAATCTGCTAAATATTTTCTCTCGTAGCGCAAAACCAAGAAACGAAAGAGAGATAGACGTGTCAGCGGAAACGAACAAGGCGCTACGCTCACAACTGTTTATTCTAGGGCTAGAAGGATCCCTACATACATATGTGCACATGCGCAGTGTGCGGAACTGACAAAGTGGGCGAGTCATGCAGGTAGAACACACCATCTGTTTGTTCAAATGCTTAACAACCTTCATTCGGCATCATGAAGTGTGACACTCGCTTCGATAACACAGGCATGCCGAGCTCTTCGAATATGCTAACCTTCACGCCATTCACGCGCAGTTTCCTTTTTTTTTGCCTGCATGACTCGCCGGCTTTGTCAGTGTTTCGTGCGCTGTGCACATATGTATGTATGTATGTATGTATGTATGTATGTATGTATGTATGTATGTATGTATGTATGTATGTATGTATGTATGTATGTATGTATGTATGTATGTATGTATGTATGTATGCACTTAGATCCTTCCACCAGAATAAACAGTTGTGAGTGCATATAGCGCCTTCTCTCTTTGCCCTCACTCGTCTGTCTCCCTTGCTTTATTTTACTGGTTTTGCGCTACAACGAGAAATGTTTAGCAAGCACCATTTCAACCAAGATACAGTCGTATTGAAAAATTCCGAATTGTTCTTGAGAAACGAGCAATGTTTGCATTACAATCGATGTCTTTGTATTCCTATTGATAAACTATTTTCGGTACAACACACGTTATGTAAAAGCCTTCCTGACTGAAATCGCATGCTTAGCAATGCGAGGAACTGTGTAGATTTGTTGGCCAGAAGTTGTCGAGCGACGCGAATGCTTGTGGTTTCAATTCTGTAAAATGGCGCACGCACCCGGAATGACGCATGCTGATCCGTCGCAGGTTATTTCGCGTGCTGCGGCGCTGTTAGCCTCACACTGGTCGGCATTTTCTACGGGCTCCTCACGCAGAAACAAAGCCCGCCACGACGATGTTATTGTTTCCATCCCAATAACGGAAACATTAATTGCGCTGCCTTATATAGAAGCAACATCATTCAAAAATCCTCGGGGGTCGGGGGTATATATATATTATAAAGGAGATTTATTGGAGATCAAGGAGATCAAGCGGCTGCCGGTTGAAGGATCTGCCAAGCGCGTTCTCTGATCTCGAGCTCCCTGCTGCACCGCACGACGCTGCTGCCTCTGCGCCGGTGCTCTTCTTCTTCATTACAATATATATATATATATATATAACCCATATTCGTCTCCAAAGGCTAGGCGCTGCTTAAACAGAAATGTTTTACGCACAAGTGGCCGTGCTGAAAGTCGCGAATGCGACTGTGGATTCATAGGCGAAGATATCAACTACCCCTTCCAGGGTAGCCCAAATCATGACGTTCGACCATGAACCATTTAATACTATGAAAGCATTGAGCCCGTTACCGACAAGATCCTTGCAAAGTACGCTTCAAAAGCACTAAAAAGTCTTCATGAAAGAAGCGACATTGCTGGCTGTTACTAACGCACTTATTTAGCTTTGTTTTCCTTTCTATGTGTATCAGCATGTGTTATTTTATTAGCTCCTGTTGATTGTTATATCTATATCTGGCGATACATCTACACGACGCATGTGCCAACCGCTCATTGGGTAACTTGTTATTCGCTGACATTACGATTTATTATTAGAGACCTTCATCAAGAGTGTTCCACAGCACAGGGCAGCCAGCCGGTCTAAGCACAGGCTAACCTCCCTGTCTTCCTCCTTTCCACACTCCTCCTTCCTCAAGAGTGTCGCAGTGTTCTTGAGCTTGCACACATGCACTTTTTGTTGTTGTTGTTCTGGTGGAAGCTCTCTTATTTTGATAATGTTGGTTGGTTTCGCACACTGATCCATGCGTGTTCAACGTTCCTTCAGCAACTCAAGGACCAAGAAGAATCAGGAAGTCTCTGTCAGGAGCACACAAGATAACATTCCCTCACCTTAGGGGCGAGATCGGAGACAGGTATTTGCGAATGCGTTCGGATTTGTTTGATTTTTTCCCCACATCCTTGGCCTGGGCCGCGCTGACGTCGTGAGCAGCGGCACGTCACCACGCCTTCTCCGACGGTCACGCAACTAATCTCACTATGAAAAAAAATATATTATTTGTTTTCATTAAATAGACCAGTTCATTAGTAGGCAAAGGACGTTTCGTTGTATACCGTATAGTCCACAAGAGCGCTACAGAAAATGCTTGCCGAATTCTGGGATGTTCGTCGTTTGCCGACACGCCGCTCCCGCCCCAATTCGCTCATATTTTATTGGCCATCCCTGTCAGGAAACAGCAGCCACTCCAACGAAGGAGACGAAGGTCGCGGGATCGAATCCCGGCCGCGGCGGCTGCATTTCGATGGAGACGAAGTGTTGAGGCCCGTGTGCTGTGCGATGTCAGTGCACGTTAAAGAACCCCAGGTGGTCGAAATTTGGGGATACCTCCACTATGGCGTCTCTCATAATCAGAGCTGGTTTCGTGACCTTAAACACCAAAAGTCAATCAATCAATTAATCAAATCAAACGAAGGAGAGCGACCAATCCTCGAAACAAGCGCCGCAATCAGCCGCGCCCAATCCGCAGCGTGCCGGACGAGAACCACGCCCATCTTCGCAGCGACGTCGCAGCGAGCGAACGCGCTCTGTTCCGAACGAAGATGTCCGATCCCCTGGCAGGGGCAGCAACGAGATGCCTAGAGCTAGCACCGTGGCGCTCCGCTTCGCTGTCGCTCTCAAACATGCCAGCAGATGCCGTTGCCACCGCCGCGCGTGTGCCTGTGATAAAACCGCCGACTTGTTCCAGGCACGACACTGACGTTCCGTCTAGCACGTCCGCGCGACCAGCACTTACGCCCACATAACAACGCCGGAGAAACAACTGCGCACGATATCTGCGGAGCAACTTGTCCGACATTGGGCTAACTATCTTAACACTCAGGTTAGTGGTAAGCACCTTTTCTTCTCTGTACAGTACGCTGCTGTCCTCGTTCGTACTTGCCACACTCCGAAGGGTCTTTTTGTTTGTTTTGTACTATTAATGAATGAATAGTGGGCAATGGGCAACCCAGTTTCCTGGATTCACGAAGACGACGACGAGACTGTCCTCTGACCTTGTTGCGGCGTAGCTTGAACTGTGCCACCTCTCGCTACCGAACACTACTATTCGAGGAGTGTAGTCAACCTGAACACTCCTCGACAGTTTGTTTGTTGTAGGTAAATCTGCGTTGGTCAGGGTTACGTTGTTATTTACTGGATATTGCCGTGAAGTATACGGGGCACACCAAGGAAGTGACCGATCTTCGTGAACTGTGTACCCTTCATGGACATGCGCAAGCACTTCCTTTTTCTATACAGTTACGTGGACTCCAAACTACAGTATATGTTTCTTCCTCTGGGTCAAGTAAGAAATCACGTTCCTTGCCTTCGTCATTAGTGCGTTTCGTTGTTTCACATTCAAGCGCGAAGCTTTCCTTGGCGAATCAAGGCCACTTTGACCGAATCTATCTATTAAGCCACCTACTTCTCGGTGCTCTCCTTGTCGTCTCGTTCAATACGCCAAGATTGTCATGACAGCGTGTGAATGCTTGGCGAACAGGACAGATAGATCTGGAACATCAGTAACTTCATAGATGTGTCACTTGTGTCAAGAGTAACGATAAGAGAATCACGTACGACTCATACCCGTCATACCCGCAGTCTGCACAGAGTATGCGCCCATGAGTCATACGCAGCCGGTACAGCCATTGAGAATACACCTTGCATGGTTTAAACATGAGAAAGACGTATACAGTTAGTTCTAGATCCCGTTCAAATGCAGGCACAACAAGGAGACGCAGAGTGTAACGATGGAAGGCAACCAACCATGCTGCAGGCAGCTTGGAATCAAAACCCACGCCCCAGAGAAGGCCGGCAACAGCACGTTACCAGTCATACACGGCGACTCTCGTCGTAAATGAACTTAGCGCATCAGCAATTGTGCGTGGTGGTTGTCCAGCACCACACGCCGCTTTGGTGCTTGTCTAATGTCAATTCTGGCTGTAGTAAGTGTTAACCCGTCTTATAGCAGTGCAATAGGCAATACATATGTACTAGCATCACTCAGCGTGCATTTGCCCTTCTCTCGATCCGGTAAGAATATGCCAAAAAGCGGCGCTTATGATACGTTATCAGCGCACAGTAACGTGCATATATCTTCGATAAACAGATATCAGGGCAATAACGTGAGTGCCGACATTACGCCGTACCATAAGCTACCCTACTCTGTTAATTAGCACGGGCGTCAATGGGGTCGCGCCGGTGTGACGTCACAGCAAGGACCCGCCCTGCTCGCCTTCTCTGCCGCCGACAATTTCCTCCCCCTGCGCGGCTGCACGGGCGCCACTGTGCTCGCCAAGCGCGGAGCCCCGACAGTGACAAAATATGGCGTTTGTTTCATGCCTTTCTGAACCACTGTATTTGTTTTGCCAAATTTGAACCAGTATAATTGAGCCGCAGGCTGTGTTTGTTACTTACAATATTTATACCCGGCTCCTTTCCCATTGTATTATTATTACACCTCGTTTTGCAATAACGATCTCACAAGGGAGAAGGTGAAGTTATTCCCTGGTGTCCAGGTTCAACCTATCTGTCGAACGTTTGGATAGAAAGCTCGCGAGGGGCAAGCTCTCGCCTAAACGCTTCAAGCCCGAAATATGTTCCCTGACCAGCACAGCGAGAGATCTTGTCACATGATGAGACGCCTAGTTCTCAACGCATATTCTAAGAAGTTGGTGCAGGGAAGAAAGTTCTGCTCAATTGTTGAAACGTCACTACAGAATCCGCTTTGACTGTGCGATAAGGATGTGTGTCCGGAAGGATTAAAAATGAAATTTGCGACATTTCGGTATTCACTGGCTGAATTGCGGGTAATCGTGCGACTTAGGTGCGCCCTGCAAATAATCAAGGATATTTGACAAGCATGCCCTCTGTCTAGCTGAAAAGTTTAGCTGAATCTGTCATGAAAAATCACTCAGAATATACGAAAAATTACGTAGATTAATACTGCGAATCTCACAGCTTTCTCGGAAATTCTAATACATTGGCACCTCGATCACTCAAAGGTTTACTTTTTCTCGGCAGTGGCCAGTGAATTTTTCAGCATGGGGGATCATGCATTACGCATTAATATTATTCAATTATTTATGTAAATAAATAATTATAATAATTATATATTGAATTCAGATGCAAAAGTATGCAAAGTACATTGATCAGGCATGTAAAGAAGAGAGAGAGATGAAAGGAAATGTAGGAAGGTTAATTAGACATTAGTATCCGGTTTGCTACCCTGCACTAGGGAGAAGGGAAGAGAGTGGGTGAGAAGCATGACTGACAGAGGGTACAAAATTCCAGACATGCACAGAAAGTAAAGACACACACACACATACACACACACGCACGCACACAAAGGACGTTCCAGTTAGAGGCGTTCACGAAGAGGCCGGTAGATCTCAAGAAGCACAGTAGCACTTGCATGGCCCTCTTCTGTGACGTGAGGTCCAGAAGATGTCGTAGCATTCCCTCTTCCGACAGTGGTCTAGCTGGTTGAGTGCATAGGGATGGGATTGCCTCTCTGGACTGTACTACGGGCAGTCACACAAAATGTTCCCTATTGATCCTTCGTGATCACAGTGGTCACAGGCTGCGGTGTCGGCCATTCATATGCGAAACGCATAGGCATTGGTGAACGCAATGCACAACCATAGTCGACATAAAAGCGTGGCTTCATGGCAAGTCTTGGGTGGGGCTCGAAGGCTTAACGCCGGATCCAGGTAGTAAAGTCTGGAATTCGTGAAATGTGTGTCACCCCACTGTGAGCAGGTAGATGGAGCATCCGTGCCTCGTCCGTCCTCGAAAATGGCAGGGGTACATGTTGTTCCACATCATGAGCAGAACGGGCGGATTGATCAGCCTGTTCATTGCCTGTAATCCCGCAGTGACTTGGAAGCCACTGAAAAGTTATTTTGTGGCCTGTCTTCCCTGTATTCTGCAGCATCTCTGTAACCTGGAACACCAGCTCTTCGTGTGGTCCGCGGCGCCGAGGTGACAGTAGGGACTGCAGTGCCGTCTTGGAATTGCAGAAAAGCGTCTATTTTTGTGGCGGTTCATTTCTGATGAAATCAAAGGCAGTAAGGAGAGCTGCGAGCTCTGCTGCTGTCGATGTCGTCCTGCGAGTCATCTTAAATTCTAAAGTTGTGACTTTCGCTGGTATCACGGCCACTACAGCGGAACTGTTTGGCAGCACGGTTGTGTCCTTGTAGATATGCGTAGAGTCCCGGTACTTCTCGCACAATCGAGGTAACGTGAGCTTTTTAAGCGCTGGTGATGATACAGCGGCTTTTTTCTGAACGCCAGGTATTTCCAGTTTGATTTTAAGCTGAGCGGTACACCATGGGGAAATTGAAGGTCTCGCTGCACGAGTGAAGTAAGTTGGTAAGGAGTAACCGTGTACTTTATTGTTAGGGTTAAAAAGGTGCGTGGTCTGTCCGCTGGCAAAGAAGAGAGATGTTCCTGCAAGAGTCTTGGCAAGATGCCTGATATGTGGCCTCAATGCTTCCATGTCAATGTGGCTCTTGACAAGGTGGTCTTTAGCGATTTCTATTGTCCCCACTGTTGATACACTCTGTGGTTGGCCTAGACAGATCCGGAGCGCCTGAGCATGTACACCCTGAATTGTACGCAGACTTGTTTTGCCCGCGTTTGTTATTGCTGGCAAGCTGTATCGCAGAATGCCGAGAAAAAGCGCCCTGTATAGCTGCAGCACAGCACGTGTTGACATTCCCCATGTTTTTCCACAGAAGAACATGAACGAGCGACAGATGCCCTTCAACCGCTTTTAGATGCGGAGCAGCTTACGGTCGAGCCTGTTCCGTCCCTGCGCCGTCCACACCACCACTGCGCATGCGCAACAGCTGGCCCAAGCTGGCAAGGAACGAGAACGCGCCCTCGCCCGCGAGGCAACGCTGACGCAGGCATCGTCTGCTAGAGAGTTTCTTGATCGAAAGAAATGTGCTGGATACCTCTGTCATAGGAATCCGTATAACACGAAAGTGAAACCTGTCTCTGTGAAGTTGTGGAATGCATAAGCGCAATCAGGCGAATAGAGGGCGGGCGACTGCTTGGGTACTGTGAACATGTCGACATCAACGGTACCTCGACACGGCACAGCGATCCTCAACAGTTGCGCACGAGGGAAAGTTCTCGAACGACTCACGTTGCTCCGGGAACACTGGAATGCACGCGCCAGAGCCCTGCGCGAACCTGCCAGAAACAAGAACGTCCGCAAACGGTGACATTTTGCAAGGAAACTGAACGGGTTGTCAGTGGATAGTTTTGTGAAAACACAGCCCACTGCAACGAAAGGCCAATAATTTGCTTGTTTACGGCCGTCCTTGCGTTCCTGGAGCAGTGCACGTCGCAATTGAACACACCTGGCCACGAAAGACAAATTTTGTAGCGGCAGCTTTCGTACTTCGCCCGAGGAACGCACCGCACGACGCCGCCGCGCCCCTAACTACCACGGCGGTCGAAGCGCGAAGACCACTGAAGCGCTGACTACCGGCGCGACTTAGCATGACAATCTGCTTCGCTCTATCTATCGTTCCTAAATGGCGGTACGACCGCAGCAAATTTAGCGAAACAAGAGTGCAGTGTAGGGGAGGCGATGTTAATTTAAGAGCACTTTTGCTTGTTAAGCATTAAAGCTCACTGTACTAGACACCTTTACTTTAACCGGACGGCATTTAAATGCAACTTGTAAGGTGCTGAAGGGAACGTATAAGGCCCATCTGTTTCCTATATGAACGATATTGCGGTGGTGTACCGGTTGAGCATCCAGCGCCTTTCGTCAAATCCCGGGTGAAGGTGAGTTCAAGTCCGACTGGGTGGAACATTTTCATTGTGAATGTAAATTTTTTTCAGAGATCCACTTCCGTTACGGATGTACGTCACTGATTTCTTGGTGACCCCGGCATAAAACACTTTTGTGTTACAAAACGACTGCTCGCGCTGCGCAACTGTTCACCGGCCACCCCGAATATATATAGGCACTGGATCTTGACCTGTAATGTAGTGCCGGTGGGAGATTTCGCTTGTGCGTAGTTGAACCAAGGATTCGCAGCGTGCGCGTTAACTAAAAGTTATCCAAAACTCGGCACGATCTACGACGTGGGAGCGCAGGAACCTTATAAAGACCAGGAGCATAAATGACAACGCCTGTGTAAATATACACACACGTTGTCACTCATTCACATGCATGAGTGGGCAATGTCATGGGTGATTTACGGTAACACCGAACGATTCCCAGTAGTTCGCCCACTCGGCAGGGTTCACTTCGTGGGGATGCGTGATTTTTCTTTGTGTGTGTACGATGCATGACAAATTAGGCAGCGCGACACAATAGCACAACGTGATCGCTTTGAGCATAAATGTCGGAGCAGGAGTACGGGTGACGATTGTAAACGCAAATATATCGTCGTTTTTAATATAAGTCATTTACGATGCTGTTTTTGCAAACCGTTTTAATCTGGAGGGCAGCAGCAAAAAGCAAGCGCACGAACCATTTTTTTTTATTAGTAATGAACATTTAAAGGGACACTGAAGTGAACATGTGGAGTGGCTTAGAATGATAACTTATATTTCGCGAACTCAATTGCTATATTCACAATTTTATGTTCTATATTAACAAAGCAAATGGATCTTAAAGCTTTATTCTTGTAATTCGCGCCGGAACATTGGCCTCGTCCCTTCAGAAGGTCAATTTCTTTTTGTTGGTATTCTCGCCAAAGTAGGTTCATCAAATGTTCTGAAACTCCGTGTTAAGTCTCTGGCTTCCTTAGAACATTTTATGTCGTTCTTACTGGTGAATAGTTATGTAGAACTTACCAGAAGCCGTCACAGATCTGTGACGTCACGTGTGTTCTGAAACTTTGAATCGGCGTCGCCGCCCGTATTTTCCTTTTGTAGGTTTTCTAGCCTACCTAGGGCATTCTCCTCGCAAGACTAGAGCTCGTCTACTAATGCGATAAAACTTGTTCTTCACATTAGCGTCCATTTAATGAGCAGACAAAAGAGTTGATGGTTTCCTTCATGAGTTGTTTCCTCAGTCCAGAAAACCATACTCCGTAGCAAGCCGGCCTAGCCCTGGCAATAAGAAGTGTCTCATATCGGCGAAATCCTGCTGGCCAGCGGGAGTTCCCCCTGCTTGTAAAAACATGGTTGGGGTATGGTGATTACCACAACGATTTGGACTCGCACACCATGCAGTACAACGTACAGGATCAGACAACTTGTACGTACCCGCGTAGCTGGCCAGGTATACACCGCGTGGAGCCTCGGGCCCATGGAAGGGAGGTTTTGGTTTAGAGACTTCTCAGGTGACCCTGTCTTCCTTGATGATCCTCAGGTGTTTCTAATTGATGTCTATAGGTACGCTTCAAGGATGTATGTGTGTGATCACTATCCTGCCGAGATACATATCACTTTGAAGGTGCTTAGAGCACCAGAAGACGGGCGCGATGCTACTTTTGCAACAGTATATTGGCTCACCGCGAGTGCCTCCCGACAGTCTCTCAGCAGCACTCCCCTGCTACGAAGCCCCTGACGCCTCCCTTGTGTTTGCACCGACCGAAACCCTGGCTAGCAGTTCCAGGGATTCGAAATAAGGCCCAACTCTCGTTAACAGCTTTAGGGCCGCTCTGTCCGCTCATAATGCAGGAAAAATAGAAGGATTGATTGATTGATTGATTGATTGATTGATTGATTGATTGATTGATTGATTGATTTATTTCTGGTGTTTTACGTACAAAAACCATGATTTCATTTTGAGAGGCGCCGTAGTGGAAGGCTCCGGAAATTTCGACCACTTGCGGTTCTTTAACGTGCACTGACGCCGCACAGTAGACGAGCCTCAACATTTAGCCTCCATCGAAATGCAGCAGCCGCGGCCGGGATTCGATCCCGCGACATTCTCATGAGCACTCGAGTGCCACAGCCACTAGACCATCCGTGGTGAGCGAGAAATAGAAGGACCATCTTCAGTTTTATAGTGATTGCTTGACATCTGCTTGAGGATCTGCAGGAGCTCGCATATTCCCCCCAAACGGAGAAATTCTGTTTACGACAACTCACCCTACAACAACGACTGTTCCGGAGCCTGCGGCACTCTGCAGCGCACTACGCGGGATATAACGAGAACCACAACTAGAATGGAGCATATATATTAAGTGATTCTATGTCATCCCTGAAGTGTATGTTAACCGCACTACGTCGTGGGGCACAGGACCGAGTATGTAGTGCTTCAGCAGACAAAATTTGACTATTGTTATTTAACACATTTGACAGGCATGTGATAACATACCACATGCGGTCACCGCGCATGTAATATGCGCACAGCTTACAATTTAAACAGAAACGGTAATATGTTTACTCCACTGTTGACGCAGGAAGCGCAATATATGTTACGACAAAAAAGAACACAGTTACACCGCTGACTCTAAAGTCTGTATTATCTTTCACGCATCTTAATTCAAACATAGCATGAATTTGTCCGTGACAGATCTGATCGCTAAGTCGTCAATTTGTTTTGTTGTTTTTTTCTCTCTTGCAGGTTGAATTTCATTTTCGGACTTCAGTTCCCGGCAAGTGCCAACAAGCGGCAACGTAGCGTCCGCGATGGCCGTAGACGTGAGGTTTCCCAGGGGACCCTTATACAAAGACATGGACGGTTTCAGGTTAAACGCCTACGTGCACATCGACCTCTATCGCTCGGCGTTAGAGTACAAACCCAGGGTGGACGACGTCTTCATCGTTACGTTTCCCAAGAGTGGGACGACATGGGTCCAACAGATCAGCTACCTCATTCTTCATGACGGCGCGCCTGCACCCGACGCGCTGGACTTCTACAAGACCACGCCCTTTTTAGAAATGTTCGGTGCCGAAGACGTGGAGAGGATGAAACGACCAGGTGTCATTAAAACGCACCTTCCCTACAAACTGGTCCCCAAGAGCCCCTCCGCCAAGTACGTGTACGTGTGCAGAAACCCGAAGGACGTCTGCGTATCCTTCTTTTACCACACGAAAGGCTTTGCGGCGTACGATTTTGCCGAGGGCAGGTTCGAAGACTACTTCGAAGTTTTCATGCAGGGCGCTACTGATTTCGGCGACTACTTCGACCACGTGCTCTCCTGGTTCGCCCATCGTAACGACCCGAACGTGCTGTTCGTGCACTACGAAGACATCCAGGCTGACCCGCGAAGTCACGTGATGAAGCTCGCCGCTTTCCTGGGCCAGCAGTACCACCGAAAACTCGCCGATCAACCTGAGGCACTGGACCGAGTCGTCAAGTTCAGCGGAATAGACTTCATGAGATCTAAGACGGGCGCCGACATAAAGGCATTCTTCACCAGGCCGCTGGACAACGCCGACGACTTGTGCCCTGGTCTGAAGTACTATCATTACCTCGCCATGAAATATCCCAAGAACGCCGGGTTTATACGCAAGGGTGTGGTAGGAGATTGGAAAGAACACTTCACGCCGGAGATGAACGCCGGAATGGAAGCGAAGATTTACCAGAGGCTTCGCGACACTGACCTTATTGACGTATGGAAGAGACACGGCCTCCTCTGAGCGATGAATCTTGGGATTCGTTGCACATTTCCGCGAACTCTCGTTGTCCTGGCTGTGCACACCGGATAGCTTTTGAAATGCTTCCCACTGTCATCATGCACGACACAGGTACGGCGCTGACTCTAAAGTCTGTATTATCTTTCACGCATCATAATTCAAACACAGCATGAATTTCTCCGTGATAGATCTGATCGATAAGTCGTCAAATTGTTTTGTTTTTTTTTTTCTCTTGCAGGTTGAATTGCATTTTCGGACTTCAGTTCCCGGCAAGTGCCAACAAGCGGCAACGTAGCGTCCGCGATGGCCGTAGACGTGAGGTTTCCCAGGGGACCCTTATACAAAGACATGGACGGTTTCAGGTTAAACGCCTACGTGCACATCGACCTCTATCGCTCGGCGTTAGAGTACAAACCCAGGGTGGACGACGTCTTCATCGTTACGTTTCCCAAGAGTGGGACGACATGGGTCCAACAGATCAGCTACCTCATTCTTCATGACGGCGCGCCTGCACCCGACGCGCTGGACTTCTACAAGACCACGCCCTTTTTAGAAATGTTCGGTGCCGAAGACGTGGAGAGGATGAAACGACCAGGTGTCATTAAAACGCACCTTCCCTACAAACTCGTCCCCAAGAGTCCCTCCGCCAAGTACGTGTACGTGTGCAGAAACCCGAAGGACGTCTGCGTGTCCTTCTTTTACCACACGAAAGGTTTTGTGGCGTACGATTTTGCCGAGGGCAGGTTCGAAGACTACTTCGAAGTTTTCATGCAGGGCGCTACTGATTTCGGCGACTACTTCGACCACGTGCTCTCCTGGTTCGCCCATCGTAACGACCCGAACGTGCTGTTCATGCACTACGAAGACATCCAGGCTGACCCGCGAAGTCACGTGATGAAGCTCGCCGCTTTCCTGGGCAAGCAGTACCACCGAAAACTCGCCGATCAACCTGAGGCACTAGACCGAGTCGTCAAGTTCAGCGGAATAGATTTCATGAGATCTAAGACGGGTGCCGACATAAAGGCGTTCTTCACCAGGCCGCTGGACAACGCCGACGACTTGTGCCCTGGTCTGAAGTACTATCATTACCTCGCCATGAAATATCCCAAGAACGCCGGGTTTATACGCAAGGGTGTGGTAGGAGATTGGAAAGAACACTTCACGCCGGAGATGAACGCCAGAATGGAAGCGAAGATTTACCAGAGGCTTCGCGGCACTGACCTTACTGACGTATGGAAGAGACACGGCCTCCTCTGAGCGATGAAGCTTGGGACTCGTTGCACTTTTTCGCGAACTCCCGTTGTCCTGGCTGTGCACACCGGATAGCTTTTGAAATGCTTCCCACTGTCATTATGCACGGCGACTTCCTGTGTACCCATTGAGAGCTCGTCCTCCGTCATTCCTGTCTTGTGTTGCATTTCTAGTAGAGTAAGTTAATAAAACGAGCGTAGACGTGCCTTTAGTAAGCCTCCTTTGTCTGCCAATGTGAACATGTGCACCACCTCCCCTTCGAGCCCTGGAGATGCGAATCAGCACGGAGTACGCCGAGATAAAGCTTGCTTCCTCCCGTTGAGATAAATCATATGGCCATTTTATTGCGTCCATTTCATCAAACAAGCTGCGGAGCGATCTAGAAAAAAAAAAGCTGCCGTTTGGACAGAATTGCGTATTTTCTCGAAAAACCTGTCTTCAGAAATTTTCGAAACTGTTTGATGACACAATGCAACAGATACGCTTGCGAAGCAGTTCATTGACATATTCTTTCCATTCGGTTGCCAGCCAGCGCACGCATCGATTGTGAGATTTGTCTTAGCGTTGTTCTGAGATTTTTCCTATGACATACTTAAAGAGGGCCTGTTTTTCAGCCAATTCGCGATTCCATCTAAATGCTCACCACCTAGCGGGCGCTCCTGGAAACAAGCGATCCAGGGTCGGCCTCTAAAGGCATTACCGTGCGCTAAAGGAACAGCTGTATAGTTCTTCAATCATCGCCATATGGCCTTGCACCAATCTGTAAATTATAGAAATCAAGTAAAAGAAGACCACTGTAGGTGCCTGGTGGAACGGCCGGAAAGCATCGCTTCCCGAGAGCAGCAGACGATGCGATAGGCGACGTGGATAAGGAACTCGCGTATCGGCAAGAAATTGACATTATGCTCGTTTGTCCGGCGCACATCATTTTCGACGGACGACTTCCTTCTCCCCGTTGAGGAGATCATTACGTTTGCAGATATCTAGTTTCGTCTATTACAACGCACCTTCCCTACAAACTAATCCGCAAGAATCCCTCCGCCAAGTGCGTGTACGTGTGCAGGCGGAGGCCTCACGAGCAACTGGTGAATGACATACGGAATTATCACCGTCAGGCTCTAGCTAAATGACACGATATTCTATATAAGTGGATACCAAGACACGCCGGTGTTACTGGTAACGAGTTATCCGACGACGCAGCCCGGTACGCTCATGAGGAGACTCGAGTGGTTCCTATCCCCCTCTCAAGGACCGACGCTACAAGACAACTTTATTTATTGCCTCGCTCTATTCCGCGCGATCAATGGTTATCTCCTAACCGTCAATGGTGCCGCCTATATAAACCAGGGTTTCCTCACTTATGTATTTACCATCCTTATGTATTTACTTATGTATTTACCGACCCATCGTTTCCGGCATCGGTACGGTTACGGAACTGATCTCCAAATTTGTCGATACAGTAATTAACCAAATCCCGTCTTCTTTCTCATCGTACATCAAAGACACTAACCACTTCTTGTCCGACATCATCGACCTATCTGTCCCCCCTGATTCGCTCGTAGTTACCCTGGACGTAGCGTCCCTATATACGAACATTCCTCATGCAGATGGAATACGGGCCATACTCATACCAGTCTGTCTGTGATAAAATAATTGACAGCTGCACTTTGATGACCCTTTTAAAATTCGTCTTGGAGTGTAACAACTTCGAATTCAACGGCAATCATTGCCTTGAAGTTAATGGCACCTCGATGAGCACACCCATAGGGCCTACCTATGCCAATATTTTCATGGGCAAACTTGAAAACGAATTTCTGGCAAGCCGTTCACTTAAACCATTTTAATACAAAAGGTACATTGACGATATATTCATGATTTGGCAACATGGTGAACCTCATCTCTTATTGTTCATTCACGATTTCAACAACGCTCATCAGTCCATTTCATTCTCTCATACCTACTCGGAACAAGCTATCAACTTTCTGGACGTAACAGTGACTATGTGTGACGGCCAACTTGCCACTAAAGTTTACAGAAAGCCAACTGATACCCAGCAGTACCTTCATTTCAATAGCAACCATGTCAAGCACTCGAAAACCAGCATACCCTATAGTCAGGCCCTTCGTTTTAAAAGAATATTCTCGCAACAAACTGATTTTAATTCCAACTGTGCGCAGCTTCGGAGCGCTTTATCAAAACAGAAATACCCTTTCAAGATTATTGATGACCCCATCAAAAGGGCAAATAACCAGGACCGCAAAGCACTTTTAAGCACCAAAAATAAGCAGTCGGTTTTCTCCTACACTAACCTTGTTCTGACGTTTTCCGCGCCTGCGCAGCACGTAAATGCCGTTTACCTGTGCACGCACATAGTACCTGTGCACGCACATAGTTATTCCAACTAGTACCAAAACTAGTACCTGTGCACGCACATAGTTATTCCAAACTCTTCTATTTTATTGCAATATTTTGTCATAAATGACCAACTTTTTTGAAGTCGCAAAGCCGCATGAAGCCAGCAGAACGAAGACTAGGCAAATCCATGTCCTACCCATCATTCCCATGCTAGCTCAACCGCCTTGTTTGAAACTCCCGTAGACACCAGCGCCAGTTTTCCCTCTAGTATTATAGTAGGAAACTCTATGCATTCCCTATAGCGCAACTCTAAAGTGTTAGGCGTCTTGCAGGGAGAGATTAAATGAAAGGCCAGTTCATTAAGCTTGTCACGTGCGAAGGCATGAAAGGGGAAAGCCGTTCAACAAAACAGGCTGGTGAACTACCGTCCTCACGCCGTCTATCGTGCTGCCTGTTCCGCGAGCATGAGCTCAAGAGGTGTACGCCTTGGTTTGTATTAAAAACGGTGTGCGGCGCGCGCGCGCGCGTGTGTGTGTGTGTGTGTGTGTGTGTGTGTGTGTGTGTGTGTGTGTGTGTGTGTGTGTGTGTGTGTGTGTGTGTGTGTGTGTGTGTGTGGTGTGAGTGAGTGAGTGAGTGAGTGAGTGAGTGAGTGAGTGAGTGAGTGAGTGAGTGAGTGAGTGAGTGAGTGAGTGAGTGAGTGAGTGAGTGAGTGAGTGTGCTACGTAAGTCTTATCTTGAGTATTGGAGTACTGTGAAAGTAATTTTCGATATATTCCGAGCTCACCTACAGGTAATTTCTAATGGTAGTTCGCGCGCCTTATTTCTTTTGCCGCTTCAAAAAAAATGCATCCTAGGCTATAAGGGGTTAACGTAAGGCAGACTGCATCAATACTGAAACCATAGTGCGATATGATGAAGCGTGCACAAAAGGAACAGAGTGGCTGTTTCCAGTACATCCGGTGCTCTTTTGATTTCGTTCCATCTTTCGCTCCGATGACATCCTAAGGCATTGAACATGCTCCCGAAAAAGTTCGCGCTAAGCTGCATCAAGTTTGACACATACCCTACATACTTTCCTCCAGCTTCCACAAGACCGGCGACTTTCAGTTTTTCGTTATCCGCCTGTTCCTTGTCACGCGTACGATATAAAATAAAACCTAGGAAGCGTGTAGCCTAATTAACCGGCCCGAAGCGCATACAACAATGACGCAACAATCTTTATGAGCCCCAATGAAGGAAGCATGGAGTTCCCTAAAGCCGAGTTGGTCAGCATGCTCATCAACCTTATCTCTCTTTATTTGGACAGCTTGAGGACTTCCTTTGCTATAATCCACCGGATAAGCATATTCGCTTTTGCTCGCACACGGAAGGACGCCTTTCTCCTCTGCGACATAAAGATAAGCAAAGAACACGCAGACCACGTCTTACAACCAGCAACTCTCTGCAGCATTTAGAGAGACCCTACAACACCTTTTGAACATAGTCCGAAAGCCATTCCACCCATTGAGGGGCTTCCTAAGCAGACTCCACACCGAGATAGATCCTCATTGTCCGGACTGCAGAGAAGAATTCTGCACTTTAGCTCACATGCTCTGGCAGTGCCCTGTGTTACAGGACTTAAACAACAGCGAGGACTGGGAGAAGGCCATCACGAGCTCCAAACAAGAAGACCAGTTCAAGGCTGTCAAAGGGGCCCGGGAGAGAGCAGAGAGGCCTATACAGCAAGACTGATAGCTGGGCTAGTTGGTAGTTATCCATATTTAAACTTTTTTAGCGCGCACGAAAGACACTGACACAGAAAAGAAGGACACACGAGCGCTAACTCTCAACTGTTTATTTTTGGAAGAAGCAAACATAAATACTGGACAAGTGGCGCAGAACATGTGGCACAGAGCATGAGGCACAGAGCACGGCGCAAGTCATGTGACATATTCTGGAGTGCTAAACAGAATTTAAAAAAACTAACTCCTTGTCAGATAGTGCAACCGAAGGGTGACTAATGCATTTTTCAGCACACCTGTTTATATGAAAGGCCTCAGCAACCTCACGTGTTAGTTTATCTGTAAACAAAATATCAGTCTCAGAAAAAACGGAGTCACATTGGCATGACCTGCAATGATCTGACATGTGTGAAAACGTTTCTTTCCCCATTGCATTAGCATGCTCTTTTAGACGCGTGTTGATGCATCGGCCAGTCTGTCCTATGTACGTACATCTTGCCACAGGTTAGAGGTATCCTATAAACCACCCCTACTCGGCATTTCGTTGGCTTTGATTCTCCTTTAAGGCCACAGCTACATTTCCTCACCCCTCCTTTTAGCTCTTTTGCAACAGCCTGGCACAATTGTTGCGTCTTAATGGGGGCGCTGAAAACAACATCAACGCCATACCTCCCCCAACTTTCTTTAACCCATGAGAAATATTATGAACGTACGGCAGAACCGCACAGTGCTTATAATCTGTGCTGAAACGGTTCCTTGAAGGTGATGATAGCACTCCCTTAACTACCCTTATTACTTTATCGACAGCCCTAGTGATAGCAAGTTCCGGGAAACCTAGTGCAGATAGACGTGCGACTTGTTTTAAAAGACTCTCTTTCATTGCATGATAGCAAGACTTCACCATAGCCCCTTGAAGACAAGACACAGCAGAAGACGCAACAATTGTGCCAGGCTGTTGCAAAAGAGCTAAAAGGAGGGGTGAGGAAATGTAGCTGTGGCCTTAAAGAAGAATCAAAGCCAACGAAATGCCGAGTAGGGGTGGTTTATAGGACACCTTTAACCTGTGGCAAGATGTGGACAGACTGGCCGATGCATCAACATGCGTCTAAAAGAGCATGCTAATGCAATGGGGAAAGAAACGTTTTCACACATCTCAGATCTTTGCAGGTCATGCCAATGTGACCCCGTTTTTTCTGAGACTGATATTTTGTTTACAGATAAAGATAAACTAACACGTGAGGTTGCTGAGGCCTTTCATATAAACAGGTGTGCTGAAAAATGCATTAGTCACCCTTCGGTGGCACTAACTGACAAGGAGTTAGTTTTTTTTAATTCTGTTTAGCACTCCAGAATATGTCACATGACTTGCGCCGTGCTCTGTGCCTCATGCTCTGTGCCACATGTTCTGTGCCACATTTATATGTTTGCTTCTTCAAAAAAAAAAAAAAACAGTTGAGAGTTAGCGCTCGTGTGTCCTTCTTTTCTGTGTCAGTGTCTTTCGTGCGCGCTAAAAAAGTTTAAATATGAAGGCCTATACAGCTAGCAAGGTGTCCTCTCGGGGGTCCCAAGGCTGGCTCCTCAGGACCTTAATAAAAGTTCATTGTCTGTCTGTCTGTCTGTCTGTCTGTCTGTCTGTCTGTCTGTCTGTCTGTCTGTCTGTCTGTCTGTCTGTCTATATATTACATCGCTGTATGCATCATGGGATATTAGACATTTGGTTTCAAACATAGCTGTAAATCGCTGGCCCTTTTTTCAACAAATGACGTCAAAGTAACACCGACTGCGCTGCTCAACTCCTTCCTTGTTCTGAAAAAAAAAAAAGATACATGCGTTTCTTTTATTTGTCGCACTCAAAGATGAACTAAGGCAGTAGAGCGAACACTTCTACGATTGTGGTATCAGTGTAGTGCTAGTTCTACTTCCAGCTACAGAATCAATGTTCCTGGTGAGGTCATATGGTGAAAGAAAAGCCGGCGCTTTTCAGCCATACTTGAAATTAAATTGGGAATTCCCTGGTGCGCAACGCATTATTACATCGCTCACGATGTCACCGGAGCGTCCAAGGCTGATGGTCACCGTTTTCAGAGTATGTGTTAATAAAGTGTTGCGGAGCCCTCCTTTAATACTGTAACGCGTCGATATCTACGAAAAGAGAGGGTCCTTGCACAGCTTTCCAAAGTAACCTTTCTACGCGTCCAACGCACCTTTAAAAAACAAATTACAGCATATCCACGGAGTGAATGATGATGAGTGGGCGAAGCTCGGGAGGTTCATCGTAGATCGTGCCGAGTTCCGGATTAATTTAGTTAACGCGCATGCTACGAATCCTTATGGTTCAACTATGCACAAGTGAAATCTCCCACCGCCACTTCATTGCAAGTCAAGATCCAGTGCCTATATATATATATATATATATATATATATATATATATATATATATATATATATATATATATATATATATATATATATATATATATATATCAAGAAACTCGCTAGGAGACGCTGCCTGCGCCAACGTTGTCTCTCGCGGGTGAGGGCGCGTTCTCCTTCTTTGCGAGCTGGTAGAGCGCTCATCTAAGAAAGAGCGTTTCCATAGCCAACGCGCGCCTTTCGCTCTCTCTCTCTCTCTGTCTCTCTCTTTCTCTCTCACAAGACAGCAGATGGAAGAGTGAGAGAGAGAGGCACGCGCCGAGGGCGAGCGCGTGCCTCCCGGCACGCCGGTTACGCCTGACGCCTGACGCAGGACAAGGTTAGACTAAGAGGAGCTTCGCCCCTAAAATCGAGCCAGTGCAACGCCGTGAACACCACGTTAAAAGAAGTTCGCACGCAAATGCAGCGCGTCACGCTTCGCGTAATCACCGCCATGTAGTATTGGGCCTAGGCAAAGAGTGTTGTCAGGTGGTAGTGGGCAGGGCAACAGGGGATCGGCTTTTCCTTCTTACGTGACAGCAAGCAGAATGCTCATCGCCAGCACGGTTTCGACCAAGAACCGCTTCGCTGTGAATTAAACCATGAGGTTCCTGCGTAAAATCCACGCTACGATTGCGTGTGAACGCAAAAAAGGAAATTATATATTGTAACGGGGAGAATAGAAGATGGTGGATGAAGAAGAGGACGACGAAGTGGATTGCGGCCATTGCACCATCTCCGTGGCTATCTACTTTGGCGATCCCTCATTCCCGCTGACCGTCATTTGTAAACAAACACCCTCACCCGTAACAATATATATATATATATATATATATATATATATATATATATATATATATATATATATATATATATATATATATATATATATATAGTGTGTGTGTGTGTGTGTGTGTGTGTGTGAAAAACCAGTCCGCGCTTTTATTTCGTGCTTCCCAGGGCAGCACTTAGCATTAGCGCCAGTAGTTCATTCAACCAGCGAACGGTCACACCGATGCTCCTGACGCGCGAGCGAAATTAATTCTAAACGCGCGTAGGACACGTTCTGTCACCCACGAAAGCACGTTTCACCGCGTAACACCACTGTACGGTGGCGAAGGTAAATTTGCCTGAGCTGCGGTGCGATGCGATTTCGAGTTTCTCGTTGACAATAGGACGACTTGCCTAACCATAACTACCAAACACAAACTAAAGAGCTAGTACGATAGAAGAATTTAGGATCGCGCTGCAGAACCGATATTCGTCTCTAGCCGAGGAAGCGGACCTTATTGTTCAAAAAGTGAACGATAACCTCAAACGCATAACAACAGAGCGTGCCGTCGAAATGGAAGACGAGATCGCTAGACAGGATAGTAGTAAGCTTTCCCAGGATGCGAAACATTTGATCAGGAAGCGGCGAGGCATGAAATTCGCTAACCCAACTTAGTGAATAGAAATGTCGGAGCTTTCGAAGTTAATGAATAAGCGTAAGGCATTCGTCATAGAAGTATATTACAGAGAGAATCAAGCATTTTGTAAAGAACAGAAAGTAGTGAAGAGTCATCTAGCCACAGGTAAAAATCAGATGTACGCGCTAAAGTACAAGCAGGGCAATGTCATCCTAAACATTAAATGATAACTGTAGTACCTTGTTATATTCTGCTCTACATGAAACACACGAGACAACTTTGAACATGTTCTGTGCGAGTTCCAGCGCTACGACTCCGAGAGAAACACTCTGAAGGCAGCGCTTCGTCCGCAACACGGTTCGACCTTGGAGCTGCGGCAACACCTCGGGCCGTGGCAAGACAGCGCCTGCGCACTACGCAGCACTAAAGCGTTGATAGCGTTTCTACGGGCAACATGCCTCAACGAAACGCTGTAAACTGCGTTATAGTGTATATATGTATATATATAAGTGTGTGTGTGTAACTGTGACTATATGTACGTGTTGTGTTACACGTGGTCATTGTAAATATCATGATCACCACAAAACACCTGCAGTAGCAAGCCAGGCCACTAAAACATCTCCGAAGTCATTAATAAAATATTCTCTCTCTCCCGGAGGGCGATGCAATGAAAAATGATAGGGGTTAGGTTAGGAGAGAGGAAGACAGCCGGAAGGAAGACAGAGTAGGTCAGGGAACCAGGCAGGGGTAGCCGACATAATAATTGACGTTAAGAAAAAATGGAGATGGGCAGACCCCGTGACGAGAAGGCGAGATAACCGATGGACATTTAGAACGACGGAATGGACACCAAGAGAGAAGCGTAGCCGTGGACGACAAAAAGTTAGGAGGGCTGACGAAATTAAGAAATTCTCAGGCATCAAATCGAATCAAGCTCGCACAGGACAGAAAAAAAAAAATAGAGCGTTGGGAGGGGCCTTCATCCCGCAGTGGACACAATAATAATAATAATAATAATAATAATAATAATAATAATAATAATAATAATAATAATAATAATAATAATAATAATAATGCCAGACGAGTTCTATGGACACGTGTACAGTAGCCCCGACATCGAGGATAATATTGAGCGAGGAAGTAGTACAGAAAGGGTAAACAACCCAGTAGTAATGACACAGGAAGTAAAGAAAGCTTCGAAATAAATGCATGAGGGAAACGCATTTGGTGAGATTCAGATGTAAGATCTCTTGAAGGATGGCCGACAAAGTTTTGCTCGAAAAACCGAAAACCCTGTATATGCAACGACCGCCAAGGAGCCTTGGAAGAATGCGAACATCATCATGATCATAAGAAAGGTAGCGTGAAGGACTTGAAAAATTACAGGTCGATCAGCTTACTGCCTATTTTCTACAAAGTTTTCACCACGATAATTGCAAACAGAATTTGTGCCACCTTAGATTTCAGTCAACTTCTGGAACATGCGAGGTTTAGTAAAGGTCAGTCCACGACAGACACTATTCACACAATAAATCAGCGGATAGAAAAACGCGCGGAACATAACCAACCCTTACTATAGCCTCCGATTACGAAAAACCATCTCACTCAGTCGAAACCTCAGCAGTCATGCAAGCATTGCGGAATCAGGAAGAAGATGAGCATAACGTGAGGATATTAGGAGATATCTGCAATGGCTCCACACCCACCATTGTCCTCCCAAAGAGAGTAGTAAATACCAGTAACGAATGGTGTAAGAGGAGGAGATACAACTTCTCCTACGTTACTTATAGCATGTTTACAGGAGGTATTTAGAACACTGGATATGGAACACGTTGGTGTAAGGGCTAATGGAGAATACATCAGCAACCTCATATTTGCTGATAAAATTCCCGTGCTAAGTAACTCGGTGGACGAACTCTGAAGCACCATTACTGAACTTGGCAGGCAAAGTATCTGAGAATTAACATGCCGAAAACTAAATGCTCAATAGCTTTAGAACAAGCGGTTTGAGATAGGTGGCTAGGCACAGGAAACTCGTTCGCACAGCTGGCAGACGGAGGATCAGCATGTAAGGCACGCGTCTATATTAAGTGGGACACGGGAACACGATCGTGCTTTATCGTTGCTTTTCTATACCTGTGTGCGCGCCGAATTCGTATTTTCCAGTCGTCTGTTTGTACGCGTCGCTGTGATTTAAGTATGTCAGCATTTCTGTTCGAAGGCGGCGAAGCCGCCGCCGCCATATTCGTCGTCAACCCCGACGGAACACCCGCACTCCACGGGGAAATGCCATTGTACATAACTGGCGGTAAGTCGTAGCCCGACGGCGATAGTTGTTCTTGGCTATCCAATTGCGCTCTGCGCAGCTTGCGGCGTTCATTACCAATATTGCGTTCTTTCGATCGTAGGCTGTGTGTTAGTGCGCCGTGTAAGGGGAATGAATGGCAGGCCCAGTTCAGGAGCTGGAAGAAAGAGAACTGTGGCCCCGAACGAAAGTTCCACTGTTCGTCGAGGAGTACAAGACGTACAATAGCAACCCGGCGAATCGGTTGAAAGTCAAATCGTCGGGTGTTCGAAGAGACAGCCGCAGTCCTCAACGCTAACTTCGCGGACTGTGTGTTGATGGGGAGCTAGGTTGAGAGCAAGTGGCGTACATTAAGGCGCGGGTATTTCGGCACAGGTCGAAATAAGTAATGCCTCCGAACATGGCCGCGTCACCTGCGCGTTTGAAATGTGAGTTTTATTGTGGTGCGTGCGTACGCTGCAATCTTTTCTGCATGAAGATGAGTGGCCGAACAATTCTAACTACATTTTTTTCTCGCGGTAGTCAATTAGTGCTTATATCTCTTGAGCACACCTTCGTTTCTCATATAGCAAACGTACCCGATGGAAAGCAACTTTTGCAGCATATATGACAAAACATTGTTTTTTCAAAGCAAAAAAAAAAAAAGCTTGGTAGAGTGGAAGCCTGGGTGACTTGGTGATACAATATCGCCATGGTTACACAGCACAAATTGACGAAGTACACAACATGGCGCCTGGGTTGCGTCCTCTACCTGCCGTCGTCCATTTGCCCTGCGTAACCGTGCCGATAATGAAGCAACAAACATCGCGCACAGACAACAAACATCTAGAAAATCAACGGACGTGTTCTGTTGTCATTCTACCTTGCAGTTTTGTTTCTGTGCACTGTTACTTAATGCATGCATTGACAGTGTACTCTGCAATTAACGCTACTCTTAATAGGACAGCTACTCTTACTTCTGCCCTATTTACTTCCCTACGTGAAGAATAACCTTCAGGGTGCACACACGCAGGGAGCTTGCTGACATTCTAAAAAAGTCGCATGTGCTGAATCCACCATTGCTGCTTCGATCAGGCCGCGTGCGGAGCAAAAATGAGTCAGGGTCTTCTGCGGCATTTAATGACATTGTTCCTATGTTTTTAAGGAGTACACGTGGATAATCATAAAAATAGAGCATGCCTTTTGCATTTGTGTCATTGCTTTTGGAAATTAATTATTTAAGTTGTAATGCTATTGATGTTTGAAGTTGATCACTATCTACCATCGATGCCAAAGTAGTCCTAGTTGAATTAACGAATCTTTTCCCATGAAATGAATGAAATTAGCAAAACAAGCAAACCGAAGTACTCCCACAGTCGAGTTGGAAGCGGACAGATGGCGTAGGCTGAAGTGCAGAATATGCATGTGCACCTTCTCGCAGCATGTAAATATGCGTGTACTCCTTCTCGTACAGGTGTTCCCTGACAATGGCACAATGTTATAATACAGTGAAAGGGCGATGCCACTGCGGCAGCAGTTGCATACATATCTCTTTAATTCTTATATAATAACATCAGCAACGCTCTTTACCATTCCTCGCCATTTGTAATGCATTATCTCTTGCTGCGCCTTGCGAAAGCACATCTAGAGAAAGTGGCCAGCGACAGTGCAGAGAGCGAAGGTGCACCCTCACCTACCACAGCAATCATCGCCGCTACCACTACCAACACCCACCCCATCGTCACACCAACAACAAACTACGTCCACAGAAAAACCCCGGCACGCAGTCAACAAAATAGCGATGGCCGAGTTCTTGAAGTATTTACATAGCTTCAGAAATGAACAGTTAAAGGACACATCAGGAGCTCCTCGATGCTCAAAGGCACGCTGAGGCAGAAATATGTGTGGTGATGAGAGAGCGCAATGCAATCCTGGACAAGCTAGCGGCCGCTTAAGCACAGCAAAGCGCTCCTGGTACGCCAAGGGATAATGCCTCTCATTCTGGTGAAATGTTGTTCATAAGTCATATTCATTCATTTTAGATGCGAAGCAGCTTATGGTCGGGGCTATGTCACCCCCTCCCTCCATCCATCCGCCGTGCGGCGTCCACACCCGCACTGCGCATGCGCATCCTCCTGCCCCTCCTGTCCTTGTCTCATCCAGCGCCTCCTCTATTTTTTTTTATTGAAAGAAATAGAGGAGGCGTTGTCTCATCTTTCCTCTCGGCATTCCTCCTCTCCTCTCCGAACGGCGCGCGTTGACTATGGAAACGCTCTCTCTTCGATGAACGCTTTACCATCTCGTAAGGAATGAGAACGCGCCCTCGCCCGCGAGAGACAACTCTGACGCAGGCAGCGTCTGCTAGCGTCAAACCGATGCAAACGCGGTGTTCACCCGCCGTGCTGCTTCGCATTGCCTCATGGTCCCCTTTAGCGGGAGATGGCGTAATTTTTTCTTTCATTTTTCTTCATAACATGTATCCAATGTTTGCTTTCCCATGCTATTCTTTATATATAACTTGAAGTAAAGATGAGTCCCGGGATTTTCTATCGTGAATGAACTCGCAGGTAGCACACATTGAAAAGGAAAATGTCTGTACTAACGTTTCGGCCGTGGCATGGCCGAAGCGTTAGTACAGACGTTCTCCTTTTCAATGTGTGCTACTTGCAAGTGTCTATGTCTATATATATATATATATATATATATATATATATATATATATATATATATATATATATATATATATATATATAGTTTAGTCACTAATGTAGTATACATTTAATTTAATTTACAAGCTAACTCCATAAATACGCACTATTAATTAATGGAGCTTAATGAACCGAACGTGTGCGTTTGCATACGTAAGTTCTGCTATAGCAAAGGGTCACCCCAATTTCTTTTCAATATTGCCACGTGCTCGTGACGGTTTGGAAGCAGCAGAACTCAAGACGATGTCAGGCGAACTGTTTATTGGGCGAAACTGCGCCCAGCAAAACAAAGCCAATCACACTGCGCAGCAACAGCGGCGTGAACAGTCGTAGGTCCACGGAAAGACTGACAAGCGGCGTAATGCGCCGGCTTTTATACACACGTCATAAATCGTTCTCGTATTATCCCTGAAATTCCAGAAGTCTCCCAAATGTGTTCGTCAGCCATGCAAAGTTTCAAAAATGGTCCAGACGGTTGCCGAAGTGCATGCAAGATAAACGCGGCCTGCGCTACGTGTAACAGAAAGTGACAACGGCGCCCCCCTGCCAACAATCAAAAGAAGCGCGCGTGTCACAGGAAAGTGATAAAGGCGCTGCCCTTAAACAAACCAAAACAAATGCACGTGTCACTACCTCCTTTGCAAAAAACGTCATCCCGTTGCTAAAAACAGAACAATAAAGTGAGAGTACATGCAATAAATTAGGTAAAAAATTACGTCACCGTTAATCAGCGTGCGTAATAATGTTTAAGTCGCATCACGTGTACAACTTCGGGTCGTGCACGGCGCCGCTGGGATGACGTTAAGCCATCAGGCACGACCTCCAGTGCACCACACGTGAGTGACTTGTGAAATTCCAGAAGTCACTCATATTTGCGCGCCAGGCATGCAATGTTTCAAGAATGGCCGGCACGGTTCCCGAAGTGGCATACAAGAGAGCCGGAACACTTCATATATCGAACACGGGCAGCGGGAAACGCCCCAAGAAGTTGGCTTTCCCTGACGTAAGCGGGCTTTCCCGCACACCCTTGAAAGAGCAAGCAGTGCAGTTACGTGGCTGCCGCGCGAGGAAAGCTCAAAGCTACCGGTTCTCGTCATGTGCTTTGTCCCCATGATTCTTTGTTTCCGTGCCCGTCGCGCGCTGTCGTTGTCTCTAATTTGTTGAGTTTGCGTGTGTTGTGTTTCGCCGTTCCCAGCTCCCGTTGTTGCCGTGAAACGGAAGAAACTCCCGCACACGCCCACCGTACGGCTGCCATTTTATACTCAGAATAACAGGCCTATAACAGTGCCGTTACGAGAACGACATGTATGTAGCAGTAAAATGCTGAACGACAACCTGCCCTCACCCCTCTTTTTTTTTTTTCTTTAACTTAGCTTCCCCGCTAAACAACATTGTAATGCAGCAAAGCATCCTAAGATTAGGAAGGTGCCACTATGTTCTACAGAGCATGGCATATTTTGCCCCGCGCGCGAGTATAACTACTGGGAATAGCTACAATTATCACAATGGCGGACGACATCTAATAACATTAACGTTTATTAATCAGAACTCTCTAGGAAGTTGCTGTGGCCCTAAGAAACTAAATAAAACGCTACTTTTTTTTATTATGTGACAGAGGGAACAGTCGCCTCGTTTTATTGAATTGTATGATATACCAAAGTAATTACAGATATTTATGAATTTGATGTACGCGGGTTTGACTGTATATATAATACGGGACACATGGCGGGTGGACCTTTATAACTAACGTAACGAATAAATTAACTGCGACAACGATATTAACATCGAAATGCGTGATGGGAGTTTCGACCTTATTAGAATAAATATTAGTATATTTGCTCACCGTCAAACCTCGACGCTGCCTCGTCGGAGAGGAAGCTCGCCTCCAGGACACGGAAATCATTGGCTCTGCCAGGGCGTCGCCACAGGGTTCTGCCACATAGGTTTCGATGAACACCACGTCCGCGTGAGAGACGCCCTGATGGTGGGTGGTGGTGGTTCGGTTAAGGAAAGGACGCAAATTTCTGCAGCCCATGTCGGAGCACGGCCACACATCCGTAGGGGTAGGTGAAAGGGACTGAAAGAAATAGAAAGGAGAGAAAATCCTTAGTGAAAGGCCCCGCAAATTTTGACCACCTGGGGTTCTTTAACGTGCACTGACAACGCACAGTACGCGGGCCTCTGGCATTTTAACACGAAAGTGTTTTATGCCGGGGTCCACCACGACCCATACGTCACTGCCGTAACGGATATGACGCAATAAGATAAACATGAACGACAAAGAAAAACACTCAGAAAAACTTCTGCTGGTGCACTGGGAATCGTACTCGCAGACGCCCGCTCCACGACGAGAGGTGACCAGTGTTCTACCACTATGCTAACGCCGCATCTGCCCGAAAATGTAACGCGCTTTATATTACTTCAAGGTGGCTTCGTTCGATGCTGTCGTCCGGCTCAGAGTTTGTAGAGAAGCAGGAAGTGCGCGAAGAGTTTATACGGAAAGAGCGAGTGTGTCAGAAATTCGTAGAGAAGCAGGACGCGCGTAAGGAGCCGTCTGACGATCTTGTTGGCAGTTATGCTTCGGACACAGTTGGCACACGCTCATGACGAAGGTGTAAGAGAAAGTCGAGAAGAATTCGACAAGGTTCAGAGGAAAATCCCGAAACTTTGCGGGCGACGGCGACTGCAAGTTATCCCCTGAAAGAAGGCACGGAAACACCATAGCCTTGTACCAAGCACTCGACTGCAGACATCAGATGGCCTTCTCGCCAGCGTCGGTCAACGTGTGCGAGGTGGTACTGCCGGACAGCCAAAACCTGGCGGCGCATAGCGTCCAGCGCTTCAGCAAACAAACGAAGGCAGTCGAGCAGCAGCTCCTGCCGTACCCATCGAACAAATGGTCCAAGCACGTGTCCACAGGTCTGCTACTTGTGACGCACCAGAATAATCAGTTTCCGGAGGGCACAGGAGCAAAGGCGAAAATTCGCACCCCTTGAATATTTGATGTCAGGAAATGGACAAGAGGCATTGTGCGTAAGCAAGCCCAAGGTCGTGAAAAAGGTTAACCTGGTCCACATTGCCCGAACCCAGCAGAGGAACAACGTCATTGACAAGCTACTGGCGGAGACCGCTATTGGCGACTTTATGCTGACGAATTCCATACCCAAGCCCCGCCACGGTGGTCTAGTGGCTAAGGTACTCGGATGCTGATCCGAGGGTCGCGGTATCGAATCCCGGCCGCGGCGGCTGCATTTCGATGGAGGCGAAATGTTGAGGCCCGTGTGCTGTGCGATGTCAGTGCACGTTAAAGAGCCCCAGGTGGTCAAAATTTCCGGAGACCTCCACTACGGCGTCTCTCATAATCAGAGCTGGTTTTGGGACGTTAAACCCCACGAATCAATCAATCAATTCCATACCCAAGCCCAAGCGACAAATGACGACGGTGAGCAGCAATGAGGAAAAAGACGTCGCAAACGCTTCTGGGCTCGACACGACTCTGTACCCACCGAAACGGGACATCAGGGCAGTCTGCATCAATGTATCTGGCACCAGACTTGTGGTAACGGTGACAGGTCTTCTGCGCACTAAGCTTCAGCTCTTCTGCGCACTAATATATATATATATATATATCGTTCTCGGGAGCTCCGCAGCCGGATCGCCAATGCTACGCTAGTGGGGCGCTAGTTGAACGTGGTTGCTGCTCTGGCTGGTTGAGCCTATACGCCATCGTGCCTTCCTGTTGGCGCCGACCTCGTCGTCAACCGCGTTGGGTTTCCTTGTCACAAATGGTCGAGGATTGCTGAGTCTCCCGTCATGCTGGAACTGCGCAGCCGGACTCTCCGTCCCAATATGGCTGCCGACACTAATTCGAGCTCGTCTCCAGCTTCTCCCGAGACCGACGTCTGCCCTGGAGCGATCCTCCAATATTTAGAGGCACCGATCACCACAACGTCGATGACTGGCTCTCCTCCTACGAAAGCGTGAGTGCCCACAACAAATGGGACGGCGTCGCGAAACTAGCCACCGTATCTTTCTACCTGACCGGGATTGCCCACTTGTGGTTCCGGAACCATGAAACGGACGTTCCCACCTAGGATGAGCTCAAAACAAGGTTCAGCGAAGTATTCGGACGTCCTGCGGTTCGAAAGCTTCGTGCGGAGAAACGCCTTCTGTCCTGATCTCAGCAGCCCGGTGAGAATTTTACCAGCTACCTGGAAGATGTCATCGATTTATGTAAACGTGTCAATGCAACAATGACCGAGGCAGATAAAATCAAACACATTCCGAGATGGCGATGTCTTTCAAATGTTGATTTCGAACGGCCCCTCTACTGTCACCCAGGTCATTCGCCTATGTCAAAGCTACGACGAACTTCGCCGTCACCCAGGTCATTCGTCTATGTCAAAGCTACGACGAACTTCGCCGGCAACGCTGGCACCAAGCTGTACAGGGCCAAGAAATACCTTGGTGCCTTGTCCGTACAGGGTCAAGAAATACCGAGAGTAAGCGAATACAAGTATCTTGGGGTATGGGTAAATGAGGCTGATAGATACATGGAGGTACACGAAAAAGCCTTGGCAGCAAAGGGAAAGAGGAACGCTGCAATAATGAAGCACAGAGCCTTATGGGGACACAATGGGCACGAGGTACTTATGGATCTGTGGAAAGGGGTAATGGTACCGGGGCTTACATTTGGGAACTCAGTGGTGTGCATGAGGCCAGAGGTACAATCAGGAAGGGATGCGAATCAAAGAACTGTGGGACACGTCGCGTTGGGTACTCACGGGAAAACGACATATGATGCAGTAAAGGGCGATATGGGATGGGCGAGTTTTGAGGCAAGGGAAGCCCAGAGCAAAATAAGGTTTGAAGAGACGCTAAGGAATAGGAAAGAGAGTAGGTGGGTAGGGAAGGTGTCCCGTTATTTATATAGAAAGAGCGTTGACACGCAGTCGAGAAAAAGAACTAGGAGGCTCACCAGTAAATATACGGCTCTAAGAGAACTGACAACAAAGAGCGTAAAGCGAAAAGTCAGAGAGGCGGAGAAGGTGTACTGGGTGGCAGCGATGGAAAAAAAGCTGACTCTGAATAACTACCGAAAGGGCAAAAACGAAATAAAGAGGGAGGTATATTATGATAATTCAAGAGGAAGCGCTTCACTGTTTGAAGCGGGATCGGGCTGCCTCAGAACGCGTAGTTATAAAGCGAAATTCAGTAAAGAAGAAGAAAAATACACATACTGTGAGGAAGAGTGAGACGACGGAGCATGTTCTGATTGAATGCGGAAATATCCACCCAGGTGTACGTTTAGGCACTACGCTACATGAAGCCTTGGATTTTAGGGAGAACAATGGAAAGCTGAACATACCCGCGATTGAAATAAGAGACGGTTAGAATACTGGTGGCAGAAAACCAGACAGAACGGACAAAAATAATTATAGGGAAAAATAAGAACTCTCTGCCATAAGGGGCAGAGAATTGGGCCATGAATTTACGTTTATGCTATAGTATGATCGATTTAATTGAAGTAGATTTAAAAGGCATGAGGACAACTTAAAGAGACAGGGAAAGAAAGTAAAGGTCCTAAATTTTTTTACGGGCCTGGTGGCGCACGTGTCACCGCCCCGTTACAAAGGGGAAGCTCATAGCATCCATCCATGCATCCAAGTTTCGAAGATCCCACCCTCCCCTCGCAGATCGAAGCTTTCGTGCGAGAAGTAGTTGCCCGCCAGCTCTCCATCATTTCTACCCCGTCGCAGTCAACTTCGTACCTCAGCCCGACCACTCAACAGGTTATACGGGAGCAAGTGTCCGTTGTTCTCCCATAAGAGCGGCCTCCTCAAGTCACCGCCCCGTTAACGTATGCAGACGCACTATCTCGGCCACGACCATCGATGGTCCGCGCTCCGGCTCCAGTGCCTAGCCCAACTTTTGCACCAGCTCCGCCACCACCTCCAGTCTACTGAGTCGTGAACCCCTGGCGCACGGCAGACAATACCGCGACGGTTGCGTGTCAGATGACCATCAGCCCATGGCTGACGGTGACCTGGGTGACCCACTCCACGACCCTAGTCTGGAAGGCCGGGTCCGAGCTGGCCACCACGGCCGCCCACTGCTCGAGAGAGCGATCAGGCACAATATCCGCCGGCGGTCGACTTACGCTGCATTCCCATAATATGTGATCGCTGGCGACCACTTCTTAGCACCATCTGCTTTCTGGTCTAATTCACACGGGGATATTTGAAGCAGCACAAGAAATACATGCCGCGCTGCAAATCGCCGCTGCTCGACACTACGTGAAAAACACCGTAAAACAATCTCCAAATGCCTGCCGCGTCGGCAAACTTTAAAGACGGTCCAATTACAAACGTCTGCTGCATCGAACAACGAGTGTTGGCACCGACGCCGAGGTACGTGCTTCCAGTACGACATAAATTTCTTTTAAGAGAAACAATCATCAAAAGAAAGTCAGGCTGATGGCATTAGCTGCCCACGCTGCAGCTGTGTCTCATCTCTCATCGTAGCTGCAGTTAGTGTATTCCAGCTCACTGTATCGTAGCAAACGACACCATGCTGTGCTTACCGGTGGCTGTCCTTAACCACTACGTCATATAGAAGAGCGTTTTGTAAACCTTACCTGGACATATTATGTTCAAGTAGATGATCCGCAAAACGATAAGTACAAGCACTGTGAGGCGAGAGGGATTCTCGACCACATAACCTGGGAGCGTGAGAGCTCCCCCAGGAACTAAAGAAAATATAAATTGTAGGGATGCTTGGGATAAGCCCTGTTGCGGAGAGAGGACTCCGATTCACAGCAACAACCATCCGCCTGGCGAAATAAGCCGCTAAGAGTGTCACCAAACCCGTACTGTGAGGTACGGGTCGCAATCGCCGGAAAAGTCCCAAGGACGAACGTATTAATACCTCGGAAATAATCCCACGAAAGCTTGGACAATGAGGTTTTTGGTCCCCTTCAGCACACTAGCAAAACGCCAGCAGTGGTTCAAAGACCGAGTCAGAGCCAAGGGTGATCAAACAAAACAAATATATTCTCATCAAATAGGCAGTTACACAAAACGTACACAAACACGGCTCTTCCAAGCTCAAACACAGATGAGTTACAACGTTACACGAAAACCAACCAGCACGAACAAGCTCATGCACTGCAACAAAGCACAAAACACAAAGGCGTCCTATTCACCAAGTCACTCGGGCGTCTTCGAAACTCGAAGCTTGCAGGTGGGCTTGTCAGCTGGCTCGTGAAACAGCGTCCGAGTCACGCACGACTTCTTGCTTCTTCTTTTACTTGCTATTCTTCTAGTCTCCTCCTCGCGGCCCGTGTCCGACTGCTTATATAGCCCTGGGAACCTGTGCTAGAAAGTTCGGCGCGGCTCACGTGACTCAAGCACACACAAAATTGGGAACCTTCTCGCCCATTCTATGTCCTTCTTCGTTGGGGAGGCGCCTCTTTCTCTCTCTCGCGTCGGTGTGTACTCTCCGCCTCCTCTCTCTCCTTACGTCTGTACCGCGCGCGCGTTCGCCGCGATTAGAAAGGCTCCACAATATTCTCCCCTTTTGGAGATGCGGCGTGACGTTGGGCGCCTCCTCCGTGCGCGCCGCTTTTCTTGTTGTTTTGGACCTTCCCTCTAGTTCGACGCCGGGTTTCTCGTCGAAATAGGCACTATTTTGTGACAGAGCCAAGATCTCTTGCTTCAAGAGTCAAGATCTCTCACGTAGGTGCCGGCGCCCGTCGCATAGGCTTGCGTACCAGGGACGGGAAGTAAGAGGCCTCCTTATCCGGTGGAACAATAATGCTGTTATCATCATCGACCGTAATTGTACGCGCATGTCTACGGATGGATCTCGGTATATTTTAGACGAAACATGTCAAAGGTCCACGCACTGTGCGTTATCATAGCACGCTGTACAACTCCGGGTGCTCAAAATTACCAGAACCATTAATTATACAGTGTGGCTCATAATCATATCGTGGTTTGGGCGCGTAAAACCCTAGCAGCTATTATTATTATATTTTTTATCTACTGCACCTGCACCATATTACGTGACACCGCCATCCTCCTTAGGTCAGAGGGCTTTCCGACGTCTCTTGAGTGAGCGCCGAAAATCTCCGACTGGCGTATGATGCAATCGTCGATGAGTGAGAGCGTGAGCACTCTTCGCAACCCTTTAGCAGACATAAGCCCGATGAACTGTCCTTCATTGACATCATCGTTTCTCTTCATCGTGTGCAAATGTTAACACGCTCATAATTCAGTTCACAAGTGCGGAAATGTGTTACACTTAGCAGGACAACGGCGAAATGCAAGGACGTTAGCTGGCTTACAATGACCGGTACGCTTCCCAACAAAGGGGAGAAGCTGGAGTGCAAGTTTATTTATTTATTTATTTATTTATTTATTTATTTATTTATTTATTTATTTATTTATTCATTTATTTAGTGATACTGTAAATCCCGCCAGAATATTTTACAGGCGTGAGTTCAGAAAGTCTACACACGTTATGGTACACATTCACACAAGTATGCAATAGTTAGACAGGGTTACAAAAAATAAGAAGAAATAATAATCATAAAGTACCTACGTTATTAAGGAGTGCCAAAAAGATGACGCAAGATGGCTTTGTCTCAGGTACATGTGGAACGCTGCGAAAGAAAATAACACAAATAAAGAAGAAAGACAAGCACATAAAATATAAAGTTGATAACTTCCGCCGTTTTATATGACATGACGTCAAGACAGAGAGAGAAACTGGAAAAATATACAAACGGTTACGTTTACTCAACTCGCGGTAATCATGGTGACAGTCCTATGTGCTTGTCGGCCTTGTTGGTAAGACATGAACGATATTTAGCGCAAAGCAACACAGGACGAATAGGGATGACACAACGCAACCACTGTAACATTCAACAACAAACAATAAAAAAGGTTTATTGTCCTATTTTTCATTGAATGAAATATAAGACAATAAACCTTTTTTATTAAAAGTGAGTGAGCGGTCCTCTGTATTTATTCGTCGTTAGTTGCAATAAACCCTTTTTTGTTGAAAGTTATAGCGCCTGTGTCGTATCCTCCCTGCTCGTCCAGTGTTGCTTTGCGCTGAACATCGGTCCTTCGCGGAGTGGATGTGCCGGTATTTTTCAGCTGAGCACCTGACGCCCATCAGTTCACGCAATGACGCGCCGTACTCGTCCTCGCAATCGAGTGATCTATTGGCTGAGGTCAAGGTGAAAGAGAGTGAAGGCAGAACACAGCGGAGAGCGAGCGAGACGAAAGCGGAGGAAGGAAGGTATGCATCGGAAGCCCGTTGAACATCCGGTTATGATGCAACTGCTGTCGCACGTATCCCATACCTATACAAGTGCTGTGAGGCACCCCTTGCCCAACAGTTTCATCCAGCTGGTCGTCCGCTTCGGGGCAAAAGTAAACAGCTGCGGAGGCAACGAGTCGCCGTCACTGCTACCAACGTACGTTTAGAAAACGCACTATACTTCACGCCGAAAATTCAAACTGCTGCCTCCAGGAAGCTGCCGAGGAAGGGTTTCGCTCACTTGTCTGGACGATCGCGACGAAGCAAAATTTTCAATGTGAGTATAAGCGCGGTATAGTGCATGTCCACCACTATTCCTGTCGTCAGATCGGGTGCATAGTCCCTATAGAATAAGCCCACGGTGTACATATTGCGCACTACACCAGGGTCACATTATGACTACGCGCGCTGGCGCTTAGCAGCGGCGCGGAGCGTCCTGCTTCATGTACGTTGTGCTTGCACCGTGATCGCGTGCTGCGTACACAGCACCGCTGGCCAGCCGCCTTCATGGAGGTAGAATCGCTTGTTATTTTCCTCTTCAACTTTGTGCTTACGGATTTGTGTACACCGTTCTGCTCGGCATGGGCAAAGTGTGTAGGCGCTAAATCATCTTTATTCAGTCCCCTTGTAGCAACAGTAGTGATAAGTTACATGTTTTCCTACACTCTAAAAACAAAGAGAGGTGCTGGGCACTCACTATGTGGGAGTACTTTCCTGTCCCAAATTTAACTCCCCCTTCCCAGAGTAGATCAACCCCATTTTATGCGGAGTACAGTAACCCCATGAGGCATTACATTAGCACTCCACCTGACAGGGTACCGCTACTCTTGCGAAAACATAGTAAAACACCTCGGAAGGGGATTCGAACACTCCTTGAAGAGAGCTCTACTACCCCACCAAGTGGGGTGCTAGTACTCACCAGAGGGAGTAGGAGAGACAGAAAAAGAAAGCAAACACTGCATTTTTCAAGCACGCTGCAATCAGCAGGCATTTAATTACATCAGACTGAACATAGCATATGCAAGTTGACATGACACAAACGCACATACAGCCAATCGCACAACCACAGCAAAGCACACGGTACACTTGCGATGTATTCTTACAATGAAGTCCCGTATATATAACCCGTATGCTTGACCTGCTATGTAGCGCCAGTGGTAATATACTGTTCTGCGTAATTAAACGAAAAGCATGCTTAGAACAGGTGTGTATTTAGCGTTCGCTCATAGGTAGCCGTTCGCCACACAGATCTGTTGATATAGACGCGCGGAACATACAAATGTACTTTAGATTAACGCATTCCTATCATGAACTCGCATTCTGTTTTACGGGCAAACGCTCGTTCGCAGTGCTGGTTCGCGAAGATGCGAAACGCACCTGAGCAAGCACGTACGAATATAATAGCGGCTGAATTTCATCAACGCCAGCGAAGAAAAGCGCCACCCTGGTGCTCCGCTACCACCCGATTCGTTCCGACGGCGTCCCCTTTCGAGTCCGTCGAGCGGCGAGCAACAGCTGGCGATCACAAAATACGTGCTCCTCGTTCCTCGTTATTCTGCCCACAAGTGAAATATAGGTCTCTGCCATCAGAAGTGTCTAGGGTACAATGGTGTACTTGCGAGACCTGCCAACGAGGCGGGGCTTAGTGACGGTACTTTCACCGTCGACGCGCTCATGGCCGTCATACGGCTCGAAGCCGAAGTCGTAGCCGAAGCCTTTTTCTTTACATGTATAAGTTATATCCAGTGAGTCTTCCGAAACCAGCCGTCGACGATCACAACAGCTTACTGTATTGCGGAAAGTGTATTCCTCTTCGTTTCGCACATGTAAGCGAAGAATCCGAGCCGTGTAGGCTGGCGGGTTTCACTAGCGCAGGTACGGCCGTTCGATCGGGGAAAAACACAGGGGAGGTAGCTCGCTATAGCACCCGTCGGTTGAGGCTCGTAGTCGAGGAAGGCACCGTTCGTTAAACGTACTCTGCACGTGTTTGTACGCGAAAGCTTGTACGCTTGTACGTTGTACGATGGCCGCTGCTATAGTTGCATCGAAACACACTTCACAAAGCGGCTGTTTCTTGTTCAGTCGTCCGCCCCAGCCGCCATGTTTGTGGCTGCGAATGCGAGCATCACGTGGGTGGAGCAAGAGTGAAATTGCGTTTTACTCTCTTATGCCGCAAGAGATACTGGCATTTCACTCCATCCGACGTTTTGCTAGAGTAGAACGATGCCCTAAAGAGTAGCCCAGTCGTTTCACTTCTGCGAAACCGGCTCCAGTTTTTAGAGTGTAGATGCTGTTCAAGCCGTCCTCTTCTCTTACCCGCAGTTCCTTTCCAGAAATCTACTGCTGTTGAAAGTGTGATGTATATTGTAAAGAATTACCTCTGGGAAAGTGTCCTAGCCACTTTCCCGTCATCATTTCTGCTTTTCTTAAAGACCCCACAAGCTATTTCAATAAGCGACCGGTTGCGTGAAAGAAGCCACTTGTTCCATACGTTTGTTATTATCGCGATCACACCATGAGGACTTCCCAGTGGGAGTCTTTCGTTTTTGACCATGTGGTTCTCGCTATAGATATCCTGAGCCTAAGTGCACCAGCCGCAAGGTTCGGAATCAATCACGAGGCTTCTACGACACAGCGGCCTAACTCAGTAGTCCGCTTATTCGCTGTGGTGCCTTAGCGACTATAAGGTGTGGCCTTGCCGAGATCGATGACGCGTGTTCGATTTCTGGCAACGACGGCCGGATTTCGATCGCGGATAGCGAGCCAAGCTGCGTGGCAAACTATACAGATTGATTGATGACTGGGGTTTTACGCCCCAAAAGCAGCTCTGACAATGCGAGACGCCGTAGTTGAGGGCTCCGGAAATTTCGGGCGCGTGGGATTCTTTAACGCGCGCTTAGCACACACTACACGGGCCTCAACATTTCGCCTCCATCGAAACGCAGCCGCCGTGGCCGCGATTCGGCACATTCTGTCTTGAGTGGCGGCGGCGCTCGTCATGATGAAAAACTGTGTCACACACAGACACACACACACACACGCACACACACGCGCGCACACACACACACATCTCGATCGGTGGTCGTCTTAATCGGCGCAAGTGCGCAGCGCGCCCTATACACGCGACCTCCCGACTGCGGATAAACTCCGCAGAAAAAGAACAAAGTGCATGTGCGCGCGTAGTAAACGGTTACGTAGTGAGTAGATAATGATAACTTTGGCCGGTTACATCACGCGGCTAACGATAAATTAGTTTCGATGCTCCGACGGTTTTGATGGCGTGGAACTGGCTGGAATGTTGTCGTAAATGTACGTTGCCCGTTAGCAGTACCAACACTACGACTCTTGCCGCGTGAAGATACTTGGTAAACGAGGAACCGCGCCGGAAAAAAAAGAAGGAAGAAACGTGCAGGTGTCGACTCCGCGCATAAGTTCAAGCATCAACTCGATGGAACGTAATATATGTTGACGGCGTCTGCTGTATGACCTACGCAGTCCTTTATCGACAAAAATGAGGTCCACTGTTCTCCAAGGAGGCCAATGACCTGGCGAACAAACTTTGACGGGGCTTTACTGAGATATTGTTCATTGATTGATTTGTGGGGTTTAGCGTCCCAAAAACCACGATGTGATTATTAGAGACGCCGTAGTGGAAGGTTCCGAAAATTTCGACAACCTGGGGTTCTTCAACGTGCTCTGACATGTTCCTGGACTATCTCGATCGAGACGACAGTGCCTTACCGGCTGTGGTTAGGTGTCGCACTCACGCGATCGTTCGACTTCCGGATTGGTATGCACAGTGGCGAGGCTTGCCTTCATTGCGGCAGCGAGCAAACCTTCGAACATCTTTTGTGTCACTGCCCTCGCTGCAGCGGGCTCCCGTGTCACACTTTGACGACAGGCCGCTATGATAGCAGACAATCTCGGAGTGTCGACCTCAACTGTCATCGCATCAGATGTCGGTCAAGGCTTTGTTGACTTCGTCACGCAACAGCGGGCTATTCCTTCTTCAGCTTCCTTAATTTATTCCCTCCGCCTTTATTATCCTTCCTTTCCCTAGGGGCTAGGGCAAGGCAGCCAGATTTAATTCTGGCTAACTTCCCTGCCTCTCTCACTGACATCGCACAGCTCACGGGCCTCTATATTTCGCCTCCGTCGAAATGCAGCAGCCGCTACCTGGGATTCGATACCGCGACCTTCGGCCCAACGGCCGAGGGGCATAGCCGCTAGACCACCGCAGCCGGGCGGAGCGCAAGGTGGTCTATATTAATCCTCCGACAGCTCTGCACAACATGCTTAGTGCCAACATTTGCTTTGTAAAGACAAAGCGCGGGAACTCGAAAGGCCTGCGAAAGCATAACCGTTCTTTCCTGTTCAGCTTAAGCGGAGTTTTTCGAGGGTTCGTGCATGTTGTTTACATATTGCGTTTTGCCATCGAATCCAGGTGCAGTTAGGTCGTGCGCACACCTACCATTACCTGATGTGCTCGTTCGCTCCGTTTGAGTCAACGCGTGCGGTGTGAAACGCAGACCGAAATCGGAACACCTCTTCTGCGGCGCTTTCCATTATAGCTATGGTTATTTCCACGCCAACAACTGTTGCCACTCGCCGCAGGTGTTGTTCCCTCCGTCACTGCATCGGCCGAACAGTGACGCCGACGGCTTATTCTAGCTAACGCCATGCTGCTAGGCCACAACAGCCTTTTTTTTTTCCTTGTTCGTCTTTTTGAAAAACGCAGCTAGGCAACCCGTCATATTTATCGACCTCGCGGCGTATTTAAACAAAAAATTCACAGCATATCCACGGAGTGAATGATGATGAGTGGGCGAAGCTCCGCAGGTTCATCGTAGATCGTGCCGTGTTCCGGATTAATTCAGTTAACGCGCACGCTACGAATCCTTATGGTTCAACTACGCACAAGTGAAATCTCCCACCGGCACTTCATTGCAAGATCCAGTGCCTATATATATATATATATGGGTGGCCGGTGAACGGTTCTCCAGCGCGAACAGTCGGTATTTTTCAATCAAGAAACTCGTTAGAAGACGCTGCCTGCGTCAAGCTTGTCTCTCGCGGGTGAGGGCGCGTTCTCCTTCTTTGCGGGCTGGTAGCGCGTTCATCGAAGAAAGAGCGTTTCCATAGTCAACGCGCGCCTTTCGCTCTCTCTGTCTCTCTCTCTCACACAAGACAGCAGATGGAAGAGTGAGAGAGCTCGCGCGCCGGGAGGCACGCGCCGAGGGCGCGCCTCCCACACGCGCCATCCTAGTAGCGCGTTCCTAGTAGGTAACGCGCTACTACAACGGACGGACAGACCCAAATTAAGGAGCTTCGTCCCTAAGAGAACTGTAGTTGTGCTCAATGTTACCTTAAGCGGCCTTTCAGCGCCAGCCGGTGAACGGCAATTCCGGCGATTTTTCAGTGTCCACTGATATTCATGAAATTTTCAATATGTATTCTCCTCGGTACTGTAATAATATATGCCAGACCGGGCGGTTGCAAGTCATTTAGTTTTCCTGGAAATGAATTTTAAAACTTTTTTTAGCAGATTCCCCTGCGAGCCGCCCTGTGTTTTTGACCTCACCACCTTCAACGCTGCCTACCCCAGGCTGCGGCCCTTCAAGAGCGACACGGTGATACCTTAGCGCTAGAAACATCGCTCTCAAGTTCGGAAAAGCTGGCACGATTTATTAGATCGTCATATGACCTCGCCACTGTCATTTTTCTGGCACCAGCACCATATTAGTGATGGTGGGGAGGCTGTGACGTCATTGCATACGCTGCACGAAGCATCTAGCCGTTTCGGTTTCAGTTTGAACACACCTTTCAGTCAGTTATTTAAGATTATTGGCGCGTTTCTGAGCGAACTAAACCACTCTGATGCTACAGAGCTATCAGTACCATTGGAAAACATCGATATCAGGACATGGTGAAAAAAACCGCCGGAGTTGGTCTTTAAGGTTAAGGTAAACTTAGGATCCCGTTTGAATCCCAGATGGTATCGTTGTATCTACATTTGTAGCACTCATGAGAGACCTTCCATCCCTCTCATGCAGTAATGTGGCGGGTTCGAGTGCAACCAATTACACAATAAGGCGTCTGGACGCAGGCTTGGCGTGCGTACTGAAACGTACATACAGCCCAGGAACGGCCACTGCTGTGGTCGGCTGGTGTGCAACGAGCCTTTTAATTACTGGTGGTAATTACTGGTAATTACTGGTGGCAGCTACGGAAGGTAAGAGTAACTACGAAAAGGAAAGAGGGGGGGGGGGGGGGAGTTCTAAATACACTTTCTTCAGCTCAGCAGTATTTACTCGAATGAATATAGCCGTCCTTAATTATAATCATTCCAACCTTATTATAAGAGCTTAATTTTCTTCGTATTATTTTATCGAGGAATGCGGGCATGCGTACACTTGATTTTATTATCGTTAATCGCGACGTAACGGACAAGCATCTCGTGTTATTGATATCACGACCTATCAGTCATCTCATTCATACATTCGTACCCTTCACCTCACAATTTTGGCACTATACGAAAAAATTGGCAGATCCCACGTGCAGCGGGAATCAAGGAAATGCGAAGCACGCATCAGGAACGTAAAATGGATTTGCGTTGTTGTCTCTCTATAGCGAGTTTGGTACATATGAAGTTAACGAAACGGCCGCAAGAGCACCACGACTGTGGCATGTAAACCATGCCGCTCATACACGCATGTCATGATTCTAACGTTATCACCTGTCATTTACGTTCGTCATGCAGTCGTGTTGTGCCATAGCAATTTTGGTATACATCCCATTAACGAAACGCGTGGCATGTAAATCATACCGCTCATGACATGCATGTTATGATTTTCATGTTATGACCTGTCATTTATGATAGTCATGCAGTCGTGTTGTGTCATAGCAATTTTGGTATACATCCCATTAACGAAACGCGTGGCATGTAAATCATGTCGCTCATGACATGCATGTCATGGTTTTCTTGTTATGACCTGTCATTTATGTTCGTCATGCAGTCATGTTGTGGCATACCAATTTTCGTATACATCCCATTAACGAAACGGCCAGGAGAGCACCAAGACAGTCGCATGTAAATCATGTCGCTCATGACGTGCATCTCATGATTTTCATGTTATGACCTGTCATTTATGTTTGACAGCAGTCATGTTTTTGCATACCAATTTTCGTATACATCCCATTAATGAAACGGCCAGGAGAGCACAAAGTCGTAGGCGGCTAGATAGATAGATAGATAGATAGATAGATAGATAGATAGATAGATAGATAGATAGATAGATAGATAGATAGATAGATAGATAGATAGATAGATAGATAGATAGATAGATAGATACGCTCAAAGTCGCCGAAGTTCGCTAAGAAATGCTTCGCATTTAATAAACGAGATAACCGTTTGTCATTAGGGTAACAGAGTGGGTCCCTAGAGAAGGCAAGCGAGGCAGGGGGTCGAGAGAATATTAGGTGGGCAGATCAGATAAAGAAGTTTGCGGGGTCAACCTGGTCGCAGCTAGCTCAGGACCGGGATAATCGGAGATCTACGGCAGAGACCTTTGCCCTGCAGTGGGCCTAGACAAGTAGATGATGGTGATGAACTACACGAGACGCGAGTTTTCTATCTTTTCCCCGACTTTGTCGAGTCCTCGCTGTGCTTATTGTCGCCCCGCTACGGTGGCTATGACACTCGGCTGTTGGTCTGAAGATAGCGGGATCGAATCCCGGCCGCGGCGGCTGCATTTCGATGGAAGCGAAATGTTGAGGCCCGTGTGCTGTGCGATGTCAGTGCACGTTAAATAAACCCAGGTGGTCAGAACTTCCGGAGACCTCCACTACGGCGTCTCTCATAATCAGAGCTGGTTTTTCGGGACGTTAAACCACACAAAATCTGGTTCTTATTATCGTTAATCGTAACGTAACCGGCCATTGTGTCATGTTATCAACGACATGAGCTATAGTTACGTCAGCCATACATTCGTAGCCCTGCACGCTAATTTTGTATAAACCAGGTGCGTGACAGGCGAGTCTTACTTTTTCTCAGATTTCCTTTTTTCTTTAATCTACGGGTAAACTTAGGCGTGTGACTAGTGACTTGCGCCACAGAAATAACGCCGTTTTTGACCCGTGAAGAGTCTTGACAAGCCGTAACTTGAAGTAATTATTTATTCAACCCACTAATGTGTGACGATGGGGAAACGATATCGCACGTTTCCTTCCAAATTTTTAGATGGCTCTAAGGAAATGAACGACCAATTTCGTTGGGTTTCTGAAACCGCTCTCTTCCTCTGCAAATGTACCGAATTAGATCATTAAAGCTTAGCTGGAGTCTTGTAGATAGCGTTCGGTTCAGTAAAGTGCTGGAGAAGAACGTTCCTTCAGTTTTACCATAGCGTTCGAGGAATGATCAACTTAGCGCGAAAACACACGGACACGAGAAGAAACGAAACAGACAGGACGGGCGCTACTACCAACTGTTTATTGTGAAAACACCCACCGAAGTATATATGCGTCTTAACGCATGCGCAAACAAACACTTCAAGGAAGGATCGAGGAACCAAAGGTTTAACAAGGATAAATCAGGCAACAGTCTGCAAGAGACGATATTCTGATGAATGCAAACTTATCGAAGCGGCGCTGATACAGATCTGCTCATTTTTCTTAATGTGAAAGGCTTCTAACGCCAGCCGAGCTGTGCAGCTCCTGCTTTTGCCTAGGATTCTTGTCTCCTTGAATCTAGGCTCACAATCGCATGCAGTTATATGCGCAACTAAATGTGCGTGCTTGTCTTCCTTCTTCGTTACCTTTAGAGCATGCTCCCTAAGACGGTCGTTCAGGCATCTTTCTGTTTGGCCGATGTACATCCTCCCGCAGGACAAAGGAATCGAATACACGACTCCTATTGAGCACTTTGAGAGGGGAGACTCGTGCTGCGTCGTGCACCCTTGGAATATCGTCTCTTGCAGACTGTTGCCTGATTTATCCTTGTTAAACCTTTGGTTCCTCGATCCTTCCTTGAAGTGTTTGTTTGCGCATGCGTTAAGACGCATATATACGTCGGTGGGTGTTTTCACAATAAACAGTTGGTAGTAGCGCCCGTCCTGTCTGTTTCGTTTCTTCTCGTGTCCGTGTGTTTTCGCGCTAAGTTGATCATTCCGCGATGCATAACCAACTAGCCCAGCAGTCTGTCCTACCATAGCGTTCGATACGCGCTGAAAAATCTGCTCTGACGTCAGCCGAACATTCCAGAGAAGCGTCGTTCTTTTCGCATTTCTCGGCTGGCATCCGCATATGAGTTGCTAAAACCACGTCGGGGCAATGTGCATGTGCTTGGAAACGATAAAACTATAGTTCAATACAAGCGTAAGCACAGATCCATGACTAATGAACGAAGCGAGTTGATTTTTAGTGCCCTTGCTGCAGCTTTGTTGCATGCTTAGCTAAGCACATGCATGTATGGCGAGTCGTCGTACGTCGTATGTACGACGTCTCTATCCCGAGAAGTTGTCGAATCGCTGTTTACCATTATCCATGACCAACGAGGAAGACGGCGTGCTTCCTAGAAATTCGTGTCCAAAGAACGACATCTCAATCTCTGGCTTAAATTGTTTTTCGCTTTATCTGAAGCAGTCACCTATACTACGCGACTTGAACGCAGTGGTATGCTAAGTAAGTTTACCCTTGCGTCTACGACGATGACCCAAGTTGTAACGGCGGAATTGCTCGAAGTCGAAGATGTGCTAACTCTCGATCGCGTGGTCCTAAGGGGGGAACAGCGGACCCGCTTTTGCCCTCAGTCCTCAACCAACTGCCGCACTTGACTCACTCTTGCCCTAAGCGCACTGCTATATGATAGCGATTACGCGAAGGCCGATGAGCGTTAAAATGGTACATCTCGAAGCTAAGGGTTCTACCCCCGCACCAAACCGCTCGACGCCGTTAATTGCCATTAACACCTCGATTAACAACAAAAGCACAGCTTCCCTGTTCCGGCGGTACCGTGGTGTTGCCCTGATTTCATTTTTTTTTTTTTGTAGTTTCTTTTGAAACATCACGTATTTTAGCTGTCGTTACTTTGCCAGCGGCTCGTTCTTTATGAACCGAAGAGCCCCGGAAACACGCCTTATTGACTTAAGGCAGTTTTCATCTTGTCCTCCGGCAACAAAAAGAAAGTCTATACGGACACATTTACTTCTACTGATCTGCTTCTTTTCTTTATCCTGCCTGCCCCGCCACGGTGGTCTAGTGGCTATGGTACTCGGCTGCAGATCCGAGGGTCGCGGGATCGAATCCCGGCCGCGGCGGCTGCATTTCGATGGAGGCGAAATGTTGAGGCCCGTGTGCTGTGCGATGTCAGTGCACGTTAAAGAACCCCAGGTGGTCGAAATTTCCGGAGACCTCCACTACGGCGTCTCTCATAATCAGAACTGGTTTTGGGACGTTAAACCCCACAAATCAAATCAAATCATCATCATCTTTATCCTGCCTCTACGTGCAGAATTTCGCTGCCACATCCGACATAGAGATGTGGCGCAACGCCTAAACCATTGCGTAACTAAAGAAAAGCAGAAATTTACCGCAGCACCGCAGCTGCGTATCATATAGTATCAGCACACTCACATAACGTGTGACTTATAGCGTAGGCAGCACGCAGGCAATTCGTGACGTCAGCGTTTTATTGCCGGCCGCGATGCCCTCAATCAGTGACGACGGTGCGCCGAGTTCTGCACGCAGGAAATGCCTGCACAAATTTACAGCTCGCCTGGTCTGTCCTTGCATCTAGCACTCGCCAACGAAATAACACTATATCTTGATGTACCACTTGCAGCATGCACTGTTGCATGTGCAGTTCGTCAAAAAGAAAATCCTGCAAATCCTATACGTGTTGTGGGAACACCTGTCATGCGAAACAGTCAGCGAGTGAATTACCTATGGTGAATTATTTGGCATTCAGCCAACTGTTGCAACTAGGATCAAGGTCCTTGTGCAAAGCGCATGCGCCCCCACTTGTGGGTATGCTCAACGTGGGCTGACCAGGAACGTCGACGACAGCGCGGCGACTGTGCCCATGGTACGACGTGACGTTGGCACACATTAGTGCGCAGCACTTTCGTGTGTTTTGTCGACAAGTGCGCGCTGCGGTGTACTGCGCGTATCGCAAGCGTCGCTTGTCGAAGTATTCCTACGGGATCCGCAAAAACATGCGGAGCGACGGTAGAACATACGTGTTGTTTATGGCACTGCTATGATGGCGCTTAACACACATCAGAAGTGCAACTGACGCTACACAAGTGTAATAATCACAACTTCTGGTGAAATAGGTTCATTTACTATCAAAATACGTTTTTTTTTTTTCATCATTTTCACCGTAGGGGAGGGTCTGTAGTCGTAGCGTGCTTTCTTGGCGGGTTCCATAACCGCCCCTGCCGCTTGGTCGGTTGCCTTCGAAACTTGCAGAATGTTTAAGTGCGTATGTGTTTGCTTGCTATGTCTACGAGCCACTCGCAAGCTACAACAAGTGGTACGCCTTTCTTGCCTATAAGTGTGGTCTAATGACATGTTAAATGTCCATTTTATTTGCTCCCTGATTGACATAAGCTACATAAGCTAATCAAACACCTGCGGCACACATCACGGTGCGAGCACTACGGGTACAGGCTACACGTGGTTGTAGTATAGTTAACCATGAGATATATGACAAGTATAACATGTTAGTGATGTAAAGTTAAATCATTCGTGTTCTTTATACATTGATACCTAACCCTGCAAATTTTGGTGTATGCCCCAGGTGAACGAGGAGACCTGTAGAACACTAAGACGTATGCGGTTAGATAGATAGATAGATAGATAGATAGATAGATAGATAGATAGATAGATAGATAGATAGATAGATAGATAGATAGATAGATAGATAGATAGATAGATAGATAGATAGATAGATAGATAGATAGATAGATGTAATGCACCATTACCACTTGACCTCCACTGCAGACTCAGAACGCATAACTGAGCGTTCGGTCATGTGTTAATCAGGGGGAGGGGCGATAAACTGCGCTACAGAACAGGGGCGGTAGGAAGACACACATCAGAAGAGCAATTGCTAACAACTGTAGGTTTATGCGGGGATATATATGCATATCTATTTATCTCTGTATCATGTATATATTGCTTACCCTGCTTGGACTTCTTGTCTGTAGTATTTTTTAAATAAATAAATATCTAAGCACCACAGCACAAAGAAAAGTATGAACCTTACAGATTAGCGGTTGGCAATCCGTACGGTATCCAGTTCACGCAACATCACTGATGGCCTACCAGTGCCCATGCCACCACATTTACGAAAAGCACGAGGTCGTGGGATCGAATTCGGGCTTCGGCGGTAGCATGTCGATGGTCACGAAATGGAAAAAAAAGAAGAAAACAATAAACACTCATTTGGTTACATTTGGGTGCCGGTTAAACAACACCACTCGGTCGAAGTTCCTCCGGAGCTCTCCGCCACGGGGAGCGTTTCACAATCACTGCGTGGTTTTGGCACGTAAAGCCTCATCAAATACTAGTTTTGTTATTGTGTTCATAAGATATCACTCAGAGCAGCGCAGCGGCGATAGCGAAGACGTGCCACGGACTCTAAAACGCGAGAGTCGCTTACTGACCTATAGAGCGCAAGACAGCGTCTGAACCTTGCGGCACTGAGTCCACTATCACCGGAGTTCACTTCCGCTTTACCCATTAGGGTCCCTCTTCTTAACTACAGACTTATGGGTAATGAACACTACTGCTATTTCTCGCGCAGTGCTACCGTCATGCCTCTAGTATGTTTCAGAAGTTCCGTGCAGCACTGTGGAAGCTACAGCCTTCTTCGGCCAATCCGGAAGGGAGCACTTGTTAAACGTGTCCCTCCGCGCTTGTCATCTGCCAATGGCGGGCACTGCAGTGGCAGCTGCAATCCTGGAAGGAGGAAGATGAAGCGGGGTGTACGTGTCCGAACAATGGCATTTCGTTTCGCCTCGGAAGAATTCTGCGTTCGATGGCCTCGTAGCCTTGGCTTTGCTGCACGGAACTCCTCAAATAGACTATAGTCCACACGTCAGTTCCACGCAGCGATGGGTGGCAATTACACTCTTTGCAATGTATGCGCAAAAGTGAACAAGGGTGCCCTTTCAGCTGAGAAACGCCGTGCGGTTTGACCAATGTACCACTTGCCGCAGTACTAGGGAATATGGTAAACTGCATCCTCTCCACACTCAACCAAGTTGCCCCGGTGTCTCACATCACAATACCACCACTTTTTGTGTCACCGTCAACCATCTCTTTAGCTGTCGCAAATACCAACTGAACAGACTTAAGCAGTCGAACTTCACCGAGAGTACTTCAGCCTCTTCCGATGAAAGTGTATCGAAGGCGTTATATAACTAGAAGGAAAAGGTGTAACAAGCTAAGTTGGAGTTAATGAAAGGTCAGCTGCTTGTGTTCCGCAGTTACTTTCGTGCTATGTTACTTTCGGCGGTCGCATTTTCCGTGGACACGGAAATACCAGAGGCCCGTGTGCGTTATCGGCCCACCTTAAAGAACCTCAATGCGGTAAAATTCTTTAGACAACGATATTGCGGTTTTGGCACGTAAAACACCAGGAATTATTGCGCGAGTTGTCTCACAGCACGGAGAAAGTGAGAAGCCGAATTGCTCTCAGTGTTGGTTTTCCAGAACCGGAATCCAATGTAAGTGTTCCATCTCGTTCGTGACTACGCGTCCAAATGTTACTCCCCAAGTGCTCCAAACTTACCGCAGGTAAATATTGGCGTGTTCAAGCTGAGTCCTTTAAATTCTCTGTTTTTTTTTTCAGACATCCCGAACAAGAGCGAGGTCCATATGGCAGTGGTCGATGTTCGTCCTCCCAATGGGCCCCTCTACCAGGACATGGACGGTGTTCTGCGGCTATGCCGCAACTTCAGAGTTGAGGCGCTAAGGTCCGCCATCGCTTACCAGCCGCAGCCGGACGACAAGTTTGTCGTCACGTATCCAAAGTGCGGGACGACTTGGACTCAACACATCGGCTTCTGGATCTTCAACAAGGGTGTGCCCCCGTCCAGTGGGCTGGAGTTCTTCAAGAGCAGTCCCTTCATCGAGATGCTCGGCGCCGATAGCGTGCGGAACATGATGCGACCAGGTGTGATCAAGACCCACCTTCCGTACCACCTCATGCCCATGCACCCTCAGGCCAAGTACCTCTACGTCTGTCGCAATCCCAAGGACACTTGCGTGTCCATGTACTACCACACGCGGGGATTAACCGGATACGACTTTGCCGACGGCAAGTTCGACGACTTCTTCGACATATTCGTCAACGGCGAGACCGACTTCGGAGACTACTTCGATCACGTCTTCGGTTGGTACCAGCACCGCAACGATACCAACGTCCTCTTTCTGCACTACGAAGACATGAAGGCCCAACTGCGAGACAGCGTGCTCAAGATAGCGCAGTTCTTCGATGAGGACTACCACAGGCTGCTCCTGGAGAACGAGGACATTCTCGAGAACGTCATCAAATACAGCGACGTCGAATCTGTGAAGGAATATGCCTCGCGCAACTTCACCGAATTTTTCACGCAACGCATAGACAGAGATGCACCTGAGGGCCTCCGGATATTCCACGAAGCTTCGCAGAAGAATCCTTCCACCGCTTGCTTCGTTCGAAAGGGCATCGTGGGCGACTGGAAAAGCCATTTCTCGCCCGAACAGAACGCCAGGTTGGAGAAAAAGATTCTGGAGCGACTCTCCGATACTGACTTGGTAGACACGTGGCGGAAGCACGGCGTTATGTAGTACTTTGGTGAAATTACGAAAGTATACTGCAAATGTATTATTAAATGAGAAGCATTTCTGGCTCGCCTAAGTTGTGGTGCGTATGACAAAGCCATCATCATCATTAGTTCAGCTCCCAAAGAGCGCGCCTGCACTTCTATGCAATGCCCTATGTGCGGCGTTCGCACGGGCGCTTCTTTCTTCTATTGCGCGTATGAGCGCAGACCACTGCTACACTGGCAAAATTGCAGCTGGACAGTGCACGTGTTGCATGTGTAAGCATAAGAAGAAGAAGATAAAAACTGTGTGTGCGTCGATTTGTCCAAGGAGGTTTCTTTAAACCTCCTTGGATTTGTCCGACGCACAGCATCTCTCGCAAGTGGTAAAAAAAATTTTTTGTAGCGTTAGTTACACTGGCCTAGCCAAGCCCGTTTCGCGCGGCACATCAAGAGCCGTGCTGCGCATGCGCAAAGATCAGTGATGTCACACAGCTTGCGCACCGGAGCCACCGGAGCCGGCACCTCTAGCGCACTCCGCCGCCGCCGCGCGCGACTCACCGCCGCCGGTCTGCGCATTCCAGAGGAGTGACGTCGTAGCCGTGGTAGACGCACTGGCGCCGGCGCGCGCTCGCTGTGCAGTCGCCGTCTGACACTGCGCTGGAGCCGCTGTGCTTCTGACTGGCGTTTGCCAGTGTGGTATAGCCATGGAGAAGGAGAGCGCAAATGCTGCTCAACAGAGCAGAAGAGCGGAGAAGCTTGACTCATCGGATCCCGAAGTAGTTGCCTGGCAATTAGCGGATGAGCGTAGGAGGAATGAACAGAAGAAGGCTAAACGTGCTGCGGAGACACTGGAGCAAAGGGACGAACGTCTAGCAAAGCGGCGTCGCCAGGAGGCTGAGCGACGTGCCCGACCACCCCTGCAGCAACAACAAAACGCCGTCGATGACGTCAAGGCTCGCCGATCGACTGAATATACTGTGAAAGCAACGTGACGTTGAACATTAATAAATATACATGTGCCACATAATACGTATACCGCGTGTGTGTCATTGGAGCAGCAGTAAGCATGACAATAAAGCTAATCCTAGACAATCTAGACAACCAGGAAAGCTAAGAATAATCAGCTGAACCTTTGCTAACGCTACGTATATCCTGGCATAGCCGAGCTAAGCCACTGCAACATTTTTTCCCTAGAGTTGAACCGCTTTATCATGTTTGAGTATGTACCTTGAGGTAGTGCACAGGCGCAGGTTTTATCTTTCCTATATGCTTTACATATCTTTGGTTTTTGTGTGTATGTGTTTTCTTGGACTGCTTGGCGTGATGTGGCCAGAATTTGCATAAAAAGGTTTGCTGAAGTGCAAATAAATCTAGTTGTAAGTCGGCGCTCGTCTGTGTGATTCATGTGTCTCCTGTCTTCGTCTTGGTCGCGCTGCAATTTTAATTGCTATGATGGCGCATAACACACACCAGAAGCGCAACTGACGCTACACAAGTGCAATAATCACAACTTCTGGTGAAATAGGCTCATTTACTATTACAATGCGTTTCTTTTTCATCATTTTAACCGTAGTCGTAGTCGTAGTCGACTACAGACCGTAGTCGGTCTGTAGTCGTAGCGTGCTTTCTTGGCGGGTTCCATAACCGCCCCTGCCGCTTGGTCGGTTGCCTTCGAAAATTGCAGAATGTTTGTGTGCGTCTGTGTTTGCTTGCTATGTCTACGTGCCACTCGCAAGCTACAAGTGGTACGCCCTTCTTGCCTATAGGTGTGGTCTAATGACATGTTAAATGTCCATTTTATTTGCTCCCTGATTGACATAAGCTGCATAACAATCAAACACCTGCGGCACACATCACGGTGCGAGCACTACGGGTACAAGCCACACGTGGTTGTAGTATCGTTAACCATGAGATATATGACAAGTATAACACGTTAGTGATGTAAAGTTAAATCATTCGTGTTCTTTATACACGGATACCTAACCCTCCAAATTTTGGTGTATGCCAAGTGAACGAGGCGACCTGCAGAACACTAAGACGTATGCGGCTGGATAGATAGATAGATAGATAGATAGATAGATAGATAGATAGATAGATAGATAGATAGATAGATAGATAGATAGATAGATAGATAGATAGATAGATAGATAGATAGATAGATAGATAGTAATGCACCATTACCACTTGACCTCCACTGCAGACTCAGAACGCAGAATAACTGAGCGTTCGGTCATGTGTTAATCAGGGGGAGGGGCGAAAAACTGCGCTAGAGAACAGGGGCGGTAGGAAGACACATCAGAAGAGCAAGTGCTAGCAACTGTAGGTTTGTGCGGGGAAGTATATGCATATCTATTTGTCTGTGTATCATATATATATTGCTCACCCTGCTTGGACTTCTTGTCTGCAGTATTTTATAAATAAATAAATAAATATCTAACCACAGTACAAAGAAAAGTGTGAACGTTACAAATTAGCGGTTGGCAATCCTTACGGTATCCAGTTCACGCAACATCACTGATGTCCTACCAGTGCACATGCCACCACATTTACGAAAAGCACGAGGTCGTGGGATCGAATTCGGGCCTCGGCGGTAGCATGTCGATGGTCACGAAATGGGGGAAAAAAAAGAAAATAATAAACACTCATGTGGTTACACTTGGCTGCCGGTTAAACACCACTCGGTCGAAGTTCCTCCGGAGTTCTCCACCACGGGGAGCGTTTCACAATCATTGCATGGTTTTGGCACGTAAAACCCCATCAAATACTAGTTTTCTTATTGTGTTCATAGGATATCACTCAGAGCAGCGCAGCGGCGATAGCGAAGACGGGCCACGGACTCTAAAACGCGAGAGTCGCTTACTGACCTATAGAGCGCAAGACAGCGTCTGAACCTTGCGGCACTGAGTCCACTATCACCGGAGTTCACTTCCGCTTTACCCATTAGGGTCCCTCTTCTTAACTACAGACTTATGGGTAATGAACACTACTGCTATTTCTCGCGCAGTGCTACCGTCATGCCTCTAGTATGTTTCAGAAGTTCCGTGCAGCACTGTGGAAGCTACAGCCTTCTTCGGCCAATCCGGAAGGGAGCACTTGTTAAACGTGTCCCTCCGCGCTTGTCATCTGCCAATGGCGGGCACTGCAGTGGCAGCTGCAATCCTGGAAGGAGGAAGATGAAGCGGGGTGTACGTGTCCGAACAATGGCATTTCGTTTCGCCTTGGAAGAATTCTGCGCTCGATGGCCTCGTAGCCTTGGCTTTGCTGCACGGAACTCCTCAAATAGACTATAGTCCACACGTCAGTTTCACGCAGCAATGGGTGGCAATTACACTCTTTGCAATGTATGCGCAAAAGTGAACAAGGGTGCCCTTTCAGCTGAGTCCTGTTGTATATTAATTGACTGCTCAAACGCCGTGCGGTTTGACCAATGTACCACTTGCCCCAGTATTAGGGAATATGGCAAACTGCATCCTCTCCACACTCAACCAAGTTGCCCCGGTGTCTCACATCACAATACCACCACTTTTTGTGTCACTGTCAACCTTCTCTTTAGCTGTTGCAAATACCAACTGAACAGACTTAAGCAGTCGAACTTCACCGAGAGTACTTCAGTCTCTTTCGATGAAAGTGTATCGAAGGCGTTATATAACTGGAAGGAAAAGGTGTAACAAGCGAAGTTGGAGTTAATGAAAGGTCAGCCGCTTGTGTTCCGCAGTTACTTTCGTGCTATGAAACGGCGCGGCGGACGCATTTTCCGTGGTCACGGAAATGCCAGAGGCCCGTGTGCGTTATCGGCATACCTTAAAGAACCTCAATGCGGTAAAATTCTCTAGACAACGATATCGAGGTTTTGGCACGTAAAACACCAGCAATTATTGCGCGACTTCTTTCACAGCACGGAGAAGGTGAGAAGCCGAATTGCTCTCAATGTTGCTTTTCCCGAATCGGAATCCAATGTAAGTGCTCCATCTCGTTCGTGACTACGCGTCCAAAAGTTACTCCCCAAGTGCTCCAAACTTATCGCAGGTAAATATTGGCGTGTTCAAGCTGGGTCCTTTAATTCTCTTTTTTTTTTCAGACATCCCGAACGAGAGCGAGGTCCATATGGCAGTGGTCGATGTTCGTCCTCCCAATGGGCCCCTCTACCAGGACATGGACGGTGTTCTGCGGCTATGCCGCAACTTCAGAGTTGAAGCGCTAAGGTCCGCCATCGCTTACCAGCCGCAGCCGGACGACAAGTTTGTCGTCACGTATCCAAAGTGCGGGACGACTTGGACTCAACACATCGGCTTCTTGATCTTCAACAAGGGTGTGCCCCCGTCCAGTGGGCTGGAGTTCTTCAAGAGCAGTCCCTTCATCGAGATGCTCGGCGCCGATAGCGCGCGGAACATGATGCGACCAGGTGTGATCAAGACCCACCTTCCGTACCACCTCATGCCCATGCACCCACAGGCCAAGTACCTCTACGTCTGTCGCAATCCCAAGGACACTTGCGTGTCCATGTACTACCACACGCGGGGAATAACCGGATACGACTTTATCGACGGCAAGTTCGACGACTTCTTCGACATATTCGTCAACGGCGAGACCGAATTCGGAGACTACTTCGATCACGTCTTCGGTTGGTACCAGCACCGCAATGATCCCAACGTCCTCTTTCTGCACTACGAAGATATGAAGGCCCAACTGCGAGACAGCGTGCTCAAGATAGCGCAGTTCTTCGATGAGGACTACCACAGGCTGCTCCTGGAGAACGAGGACATTCTCCAGAACGTCTTCAAATACAGCGACGTCGAATCTATGAAGGAATATGCCTCGCGCAACTTCACCGAATTTTTCACGCAACGCATAGACAGAGATGCGCCTGAGGGCCTCCGGATATTCCACGAAGCTTCGCAGAAGAATCCTTCCACCGCTTGCTTCGTTCGAAAGGGCATCGTGGGCGACTGGAAAAGCCATTTCTCGCCCGAACAGAACGCCAGGTTGGAGAAGAAGATTCTGGAGCGACTCTCCGATACTGACTTGGTAGACACGTGGCGGAAGCACGGCGTTATGTAGTACTTTGGTGAAATTACGAAAGTATACTGCAAATGTATTATTAAATGAGAAGCATTTCTGGCTCGCCTAAGTTGTGGTGCGTATGACAAAGCCATCATCATCATTAGTTCAGCTCCCAAAGAGCGCGCATGCACTTCTATGCAATGCCCTATGTGCGGCGTTCGCACGGGCGCTTCTTTCTTCTATTGCGCGTATGAGCGCAGACCACTGCTACACTGGCAAAATTGCAGCTGGACAGTGCACGTGTTGCATGTGTAAGCATAAGAAAAAGAAGATAAAAACTGTGTGTGCGTCGATTTGTCCCATGCACAGCATCTCTCGCAAGTGGTAAAAAAAATTTAGCTGAGGCTTAGCTCGGCTGTGCCAGGATATACGGAGCGCAAGCAAAAGTTCAGCTGATTATCCTTAGCTTTCCTGGTTGGTCTAGGATTAGCTTGATTTCCATGCTTACTTATTATCGTGCTTACATCTAGAAAGGACAAGGTGTTGACCTAGTTGGTTCATTTCTTGAAGGAATAGTTATGGCGCTAAATCGACGGGACACGGTTGGCGCCAGTGTGTGTTTTGTCTTCTCTGTGTCCTGTCTACTTAGCGCCATAACTATTCCTTCAAGAAATAATCTAATAACGCTATCATAAATTGCGAAAGAAGCCCGGCTAAAATTTGTATTTCAGATCATTCACAACAGCTTCAAGATAAATGAGTCCGAATATATTTCGTTTTCCGAGTCTCGGCCTACATTGTAAACAAAAATTAGCCGAGATGGGAGTAAATGGACCTGTCCTCTAGCGCATTCCCCGATAAGAGTTTAATATAATCCGGCCATGCGGAGTAAAAGGTTTACTACGCTTCACCGGAGCTTATGCATGTATTGTTGGGAGTAATATTTACATCCATCGAGGAGCGTTTGCGAGTAGCTATGGGAGTATGTGTTTACATCCATCGCGGAGCTCTTGCGGGTACCTATATGGGAGTTTATGTTTACATCCATGTAGGAGCTTTTGCTGAAGCCAGCTAAGCCTAGGCGTGGTCCGGGACAATTTCTTGCATAATTTTATTAATATTCGATCTACCTGGGTAAATTTGGCATCCTTTTGGTCCTTTCTCCTTCCGGTCGTTAGTCTTGACGTTTGCTTTCCGATAATCTTGGTTTGTCCGCATACAATCTTGATAATCTCGGAAGCCTAAAACCACGTCAACACTCGCTGGGTGGTGGTGCCCCAGCCACTTCATAACAAAATATTTCCGATTCGCGCATCACTGTGGTCGTCTGGTCGATGTGCGGCATTCGGTTCTGGCTGGAGGAGCAGAGCGGTCACCAGTGGAAAGAGCCTTGACACGTTTACACAGAACACTGATCGGCCGTTGCAAACTCACTGCGCACACATGACTCGTTTAAAAAAACGAAGTGGTGCTTCACTTGGACGCACTAAACACACGTGCGAGCACGCACAGATACAACTCCCACCGACGATTCGTCGAACCAACCAATGCACTGGAGCATCACACGGAAGCACTAAACAGACGCGCGAGTGCGCATACACACACACACATCACACCGCCGCAAGAGCGTCGCAACCGAAGATGGCTGTTAAAAACTCCCATGTGGAGGTTGGGACCACGTGAACAGAAACTCCGTGTGGGTAGTATAATAAGGTCATGTTTTTACACTCTGTCACTTAGCAATGGTGGTAAAATGATGTCATGTGCCGTATTCACTCCGCTATGACGGAGTAAATGGTTGGGGCATGAGAGGTTTTTCGGTTGACACGCTGGTAAAAGCTCCCATCTCGGCTAATTTTTGCTTACAGTGTACCCGTCAAATGCAGGCAAATCGACTTATTGAATATTCCTACAGTAACGAAACATTTAAGCACTCTTTTTTCCCGCTTGCCATTAGAATTGAATGAGCTGCACCCATCTATCACAAACGTCAAGTCATTTTCAGAATTCTGCAATTAAATTGAAAGCTTAAATAGCTAGATTTGTTTCAGCCAAATAGCATACCGCTTTCTTCCCTCCCTCATTTACACTTTTTGACGGCCTCCCCATTGCACAACCATGGACAATGCAGGGCAAATCTGTGTTTATGATATTGTGCAGAGAACGGAATATTGCTTTTTTATAGCTGGTGTGCGATCTCGGACAGATACACTTGTCTGATGTCAAGAATATGCAAATTCATTGTATCCTTTTTATGTAAGCACTGTTTTTGTACCGCATTACTGTAACGTTCCTTTTGCACATTCGTTTACGTATTTGATAGTTTTGTATACCATTCATATGTTGTACTTACTTTCTTTATTGTCCTCCTGCTACGCTCTCGTCTAAGAACAGCAGCACTGAAAATAAAAAACAAACAAAAACAAACAAATAAATAAATAAAATCGGTTTTTTGGCAGGCAACGACGTTACTACTGTCAAAGCAAAGCGAACTCTGTGTTAAAGGAAATTTAAAGTTGAAAAATGGGGGGGACACCAACCAAATTATAATCATCAAACGTAAAAACTGTTTACTCGATGAAAAAAGCCCGACGTTTCCAACCAGACAGATCTCTGTCAAATGTTCACCTTTAAAGGGAATTTGCAATGCGTTTCGGCTGTCTACCGAAGGACTCGAGAGTGTATACGTTAAGGGCAAAAATAGAAAATAAAGATTGGCCCCCGGCAACTGAAGGTCTGTCTTTCATGTGTGCAAAGTCCGAATATGGGACTACAGCAAAAGTTCCCTTTCGCACTTCCCTCTGCAAGTTACATTACTGGCTGCTTACAATCACTGCATGCCTTTTACAGATCATATATATACGGGGTGTCTCACCTTGTGGAGGTCTTTAAGCTGCTCTTTACATCGGAGTGAATGCTAGTGTCAATATGCCATAGTTTTACATAAGCAGTATTCTGGCCTTTTCTTACTTGTTTGTTTCTACTGCGTATATGTTTAACACTGACTTTGCAACCTGTTATCTCCGTCACGCTTACTCTTTCCTGTTTTATCGCATGGACACCCGGACATTCGACTGGAACCTGCCCAATCGTTACTGCATCCTTCCCACATATTCATCCCGATTTGTGTTCGTTAGAAGATGTCTTCTGTTGGTCTCGGGTTCTCAGGCACCTGGACTTGCTTTATAGAACAGGGAAGCTATTGCCCTTGTTTGGTCATCCATTGCTTGTTTAACGCATTGCTGACCAGCATAACTTCGTCGCTTCTACCCAGCGCGCTGCTCGTGCACCTTGATCACAGCATTTAGCAACATTTTTTTAACACGAAAATGTTTTTTGCCGGGGTCCACCACGGTTTTACTACGTCGCTATACGTCACTACCGTAACGGATATGATGCTATGAGATTTACATACACAATGACAAAAAAAAGCTAGCAGGAAAATTTGCACTAACGCGGCCGGGATCGAACGCACGATCCCTCGAACCGTGACGAAAGATGCCCGCCGCGCTACCGACTGAGCTACCCTTGGCCATGCTATAGGGGCAGCGCCTCCTAGCATGTAGGCGCTGCTAAGGGGCGCTGCTGGGAGGCGCTGCTGGGGGGAGCACGAACGCGCTTTATAACCCTTCATTTAAACTTTCTCCATCTTTCTCCTTCTCGTTGTGTTCTCCGTTGGCTGAGGCCGTGCCGCCACCTCGAATCGGTACAGCGAAATATCGTCATAATACCAAAGAACGCCTATAGTTCGGCCTGGGTAGGGCAGTGTCAGCGCACTCGCTGAGGCTACCCTACCCCGAAAGCGCAGCTCGGCGTAGTTCGGTCATTTGACTTTCGTGTTATACCGATTCCTATAACAGGGATATCAGCCACATTTCTTATAGTTGTCAACCACCTTGAAATACTTACGGTTGACTTCCGCATTTTTTTTCCTCCATTGTGTCTCCACATTGATGAGCAATAATATCATTTTCTGAGGCTGCACGTCCCAAAGTCACGATATAATTACGAAAGACTCCGTATGGAGAGCTCCGGTAATTTCGACCACTTGGGGTTCTTTAACGTGCAGTGATATTGCACAGTAGACGGTCCTCAACAGTTTGGCCTTCATCGAACTGCAACCGCCGCGGCCGGGATTCGATTCCGCGACCTTCGCATCATCAGCCGATCGTCACAGCCACTGCACCGCCGTGGCGGTGCCTGTGTCCGCGTTATTTCTTCGTATGTATTCAAAGCGACACTAAAGTCCTGAAATGTTTTCTTTTCTCTTATTAGTAAATCGTCTCTTTAGTTTACCGAGGGCACTATTCCGATGTGGTCCTCGCATGCTTCGAACGACGTCCAATTCATATCTCCGTGTCACGCCTGAATTGTGACTTCTTTCCATAAGCCCGTACGACCACCCACACGACTGCCATTTGATTTACCGCCAGTCATAAACCATTGCACAAGGTGTCCGGTGTCGTGTTGCGGTCGTTTTTGTTTTTTTTTTCATAATGTGACATTTAGGAACGGAAAGCCTTTTGTGCATGATAAGGTATAAAGAATGTTTTTTTTTTAATGGGATTTAGCGCACATCCATGCAGAATGGCCGGGAGCATATATAAGGCGTTTACGTGCGGATCGCTGTGTGGAACCGGTCAGAATGAGCAGGCAATGACTCCACGGTCACGTGACCAAATGCTCTTGTGTCGCTGTATTCGAAGCGGGTCCCTAGGCGAGAAAGGGTGTGTGGCAAGGCTTAGAAGCCCAGCCCCCTCCCCCCGCCCCCGATGTTTACATTACTATTGCTAATGCCATTAGGAAGGTTCATCTCAAAAATAAATGTACAAAGCTAACAACTATTAATCAACTAGTATTCAAAAAGCCAGAATTTTTATACTGCGCCATGGTGATCTAGTGGTTATGGCGCTCAGCTGCTGACCCGAAGGTCGCAGGATTGAATCCCGGCCGCGGCGGCTGCATTTCGATGGAGGCGAAATGTTGAGGACCGTGTGCTGTGCGACGTCAGTGCAGGTTAAAGAACTCCGGGTGGCCGAAATTTCCGGATACCCCCACTACGGCGTCTCTCATAATCAGAGCTGGTTTTGAGACGTTAAACCCCACAAATCAATCAATTTATATACTGCGATTTTTATCAAAGATAATTACTAAACAAATATGTGCTTTCCTCAAACAGTCAAGGCTTTCAGCATGTCCCTCCCTGAATCTTTATTACTGTTACCAATGCGATTAGGAAGGTCCCTCTCAAACCTAAAATAATACTGGGGACTATTAAAATGATAGCATGTAAAAAGCCATCCTGTACCGACGATGCGCAGTGCGCTTGCTCGCCTTCCGGATGACGTCACTCCCCTGCGTTTCGCTCTCTGCCGTCCTCCTCACATATTGGCCTCGAGATCGAACACAGTCGGCGCCTAGCGGCGAGTGGACGAAGTTCCCAAGTGTGGATAGCTCCTTGCGTCGTCTGCTAGCCACTGCACCCTTACGTGCGCGCGTACGCCGCACATACCCTCCAATATGTTCGTTCCCTTGGCCTGGCCAGTGTTTGATGCTTTCATGTACTCTTATACAAGCATAAATGTGTTAGTCATACCATTATTTGGCATTGCGCTGCAGTCTTTGCTCTTTCTTAATGTAATTGAGCGCCTGTGTCGTGAGCGTGCTATGTCATCGTCGCACCTCCGGTTTGGTGCAGTTATTTCAGTTGGAATGCTGCTGTGCATTTCATGCATACGGCAAAGTGCACTTAGCGCCCTTCTGAATAAGTCAAGCGAGAAACATTACGCGTAAATGCAGTACTGCCCCGATATCGTCTCGCGATATGCGATTGTGAGCATAACGGAAGATAGAAGACGTTTTTCGCTAGAAGAAAACATCTTTCTTTGTATGTGCATAAAAAAATAAACCTTTTCTTGTCACGGTCACACAAGTAATCGTCCGAAGAAAGCGATGCGCCTGAGTATTAAAATGTTTACTTAACATAGGCGTGTGTCAAATATAGTGGTATAGTACTCAAACGGCGTATGCAGTCAAGTAGCTTGGCTTTAACTGAGCCAGTTAACTGCCTTGCGTTTCATGAAACATGAGATGCGAGGCATTTGAACGCAAGTACGCGTGTAAGGGGTACAGCGGAGTCCACAAGCTCCTGCTTCAACGCAATGCGCAGTAACAGTTTTGTTGTTGTTGTTGTTGTTGTTGTTGTTGTTGTTGTTGTTGTTGTTGTTGTTGTTGTTGTTGTTGTTGTTGTTGTAGCCAACAGTCAGAAATGAGTGCGAACACAATACTGAACTCTTTCAGTAGCGTAACAGCGATGCCATCATTGTAAACATTATAGAACTTAAGTATAGTGAAAGAAAAATAGATGGAAGGAACTGCCGAGGAAGTCAAACTGTGAGGTTGGGTGATGTCATCGTCCCGTTGAATGGTGCATATCACGCTTCCTTCACTCGCAATAAAAACGTTTTTCGGGCTTACTGCACTGACGTGAGATTGAATGAGACGCGTATTACCGTTTGACTGCAATTAATGCTAACGACTGCCTCAAACCGCTCACAACAGAGCGCCGCTGTGTACATTTCAGTGCGCGCCCGCGAACGCATCCACACTCACGCGCTGACAGTGCTGCCACCTACATGTCGATCTCGAGGACAATAGTCAGGAGGGCCCAGTAGTTCTCGCAGCCGAAACAGAAGCACATAGCCCCATCTCTGAAGAATTACCGCGACGCATCCAGCGGAAGTGCTTTCGCGATCCACCTCAGCGAGGTGAATGCGCGGGAACGGGAACATAAAATGTTTCTCTCGAATTCCTTTGCTGAACATATCGCCGCATAAAAAGAAAAGCGCACACCTGCGCTCACATCGCACATTAAGAAGCATTGTAGTCGTCGGCATCGCTTCCATTTTAGGTTCCACTACTTTAGTTCGAGTGATCATTAATTTAATATTGTTGATGGGGCTTTAGGTAGCAAAGCTAGCTGTGACTACATGAGGCGCGCTGCTTGGTGGAGAACTCGGAAGTAATTTTCACTACCCGGGGTTCTTTGACGCGAGCCTAACTCTAAGTACACGTGTGTGTGTTCCCCCGCCAGACGGATATACCGGACGCTGTCATAATACACGAACGAGGAAACGCATAGTACGTACGCGTTAATATACGAACGAAGGGCGTCAGCGGCACGTGGCCGTGACAATAGCAGGCGGCGTACGTCGAAAGCCGCGCCGTGCCTGCAGTCGCAGTACATGTATAGTCCGATGGCGAGGGAGAGGAAATCCAAGACCGGCAATCGCTCACATCACGTGGGGGGCGATAGCGATAGCGCATGCATCGGCGCGCGCATTGGGCCTCGGTGCGGCGAAGTTGAAGGTTTCCTGCGCTCTTAAGTATGTCGAGTTGAAGGACAGAAGCCAAGGCGTGTCTACCTACGCGGTTTCACTGGGAGCAAAGGTGCCTTCGATAAGTGTCGACGTATACGCGCTACTGTGAAACGCGGGGCCACATACATCAGTGTTTACGAGACGGAGTCGCAGGTAAGTGGCCGTCACGGCATAGCGGTGGTGTTGCAAAGCCCACGTATTAGCAACAATAGCGATCGAGCAAGTTGCCGTGGACGTCAAAATCTCATTTGCCAATCAATGGGGTCAGCTATCTATAGATCGGTTAATGGAACTACGTGCGCACCAGCACACGCTTTCTAGCGTCGGCTTGCCTTCTAGCATGTGCGCTTCTGGACTGTTCACGACTTGCACGCAGTCCGAGTAATACAGGAAACGTTCACGAAATATAACATTGTATTCGGGAGGAACGCGTTACAAACTAGTCCTTGGAAACGTGGTCACAATGAAAAAGAAACGCGTCGCTCTACTTAGTAAAATCGAAGAGCAGGTCTAAAACATAAAAATAAATGAACAAAAGGGAAAATTTTCAACGAGCGGCATGCCAGTGAGTTTAGACACTGATGTTGAACTAGGTGCTCTTGAAACACTTCCGTGGAAAATTTATTTTCCTATATTAACACTGTAACCTTGATAACTTTTACACACATTTATTACACACATTAATTGCTCTTACTAGACGCCATTTTGCATTGCATATGTAATCGCCTAAAAACAGTACAGTTCCCTATAGCTTATACAGAAAGGCGGCCGAAATAGGATTTCACGTACGTTCTTAGACGTAACATCTAGTGCCCAGGAGATGCGCCAAGGCCTGATGACGCGAAATCACTGGACATTTGAAATGCATTATTAAACAAGAGAAAAAGCAGGATATTTTTCGAGAAATGTCGCAGAACAGAAAAACGTTGTAACGATGCTAAAAAGGGTCCCACAAACTTTTCAAACGTAAAACAAAAAGGTGCCAATCAGTCGTAGAAGCTCCTATGAACATATCAGCCAAATATCACTACATTCCACGTGGCAGGGATTTCGAAATTTGGCTTCAAATACAGCTGGAACCAGTCTTGGGCTGTAACTGTAGCAACGCGTTGGCGGTAACTATAGTTGTTTTCAGTAACTTGCACATGTAACTAGTTACATTGATGTTAGAGAAACTTTTAAGTGTGACATTGCTACTTTTTTTACACAGTAACTGCAAGTGACAGTTATCTGTTTTTATCAAATATTACCCAGCATGAACAGTTCAAAGACCCGACGTACAGTTCCCGCTTTCCACTTTATGGGACTTTCTTCTTTCCCATATTCTCTTCACTTTTGAATCTTCCACGTGGTTTCCCTTGCAGTTTAGGAGGGGAGGTCGGTGAGACTATAATCGTTCCTGCGGAGTACTTTCCCTACCCCGGCTCCACGTCTGTTCAGTGAAGGAAGTCACCGGTCTTCCGTGAAGAGGGGGAAGCTCTCGGATGTAGACTTCTGGAAACTCATCCGAAGTTACGAGTTTTGCAAGTAAGTTTTTCCAAACTTAGGGTACATCCGCAAAAAGTGAACGCAACAAAACGAGGCACACACAGATTGCTGCGTTCCCTTTTTTAGTTTCTCTTCCTCGAGAATTTTACCACGTAGACTTTTTTTACTACCCGTGCGCTTTCGAACATTTCTATTAAATAAACTCTACCACTATCATTTCGCATGTGGTCCATCACTTCGTTTTACACAGCAACTGAAAAGTATTTTTTTTTCCGCAGTGACTGTAATTGTAACAAGTATCTTTTGGTAACTTGCGTAACTGTAATGAGCTGTGTAAGGAGTTACCTTTCTGGCCTAGGTAACTGTAACACTGCCTTATTTATCTGTAACGTGCCCGTGATTGGCTGAAACGCACCTGCTTTGCTTTCAACAAATTACATAACAGGGGGGACCGACCAGGTTGCTGAATTTCCTTTTTTTGAGTTCCTAGAAAAAGATACATGTACTTTCCCTGTTTGTCGAGCTCAAAAAGAACAGATAACAGCTTTATTGACGATGCTTCCGCGATCATAAAACCACAAATGTCAGTTCTGTTTCAAGTATGAATTCAGGTACGAAGTTTCAAGTACTGAATTCGTACGATAGAGCAGGCTACAATTTACAGTATTTATCGCTGTCAGAATTTAAAACTGTATTGCTTTCACCTCTGTAGAGCGTTATTGTGAATATTTATAATGTTTCTTATGGTTGTTTGGTTTTTATATATGTTATCGAGCACATATCATTTAATTATTTCAATGCCGCAGTGTGCTTGCATTGTTATTATGTCTGAAAATATTTCATTGTTTTTATATATTGTCTAACTGCATTGTTTTATGGCCACTATATACAGGATGCTTTTTCTGTAGCAACAAATTTTTTAAATTAGAAAAACACAAATCGCGGGAATGTCTTGTGTACCATGCGAGTGTACGTATTGGCGGCCTCTAGATACAGAACAATTTCCGCACTAGCGTGCATAATTAGCAAAATTACGCTAATTAACTTCTTAATTATCAGTAATTGGTGGCTACAGCAAATGAGTACTTTGGAGCCCGTCCCCGACACTATCCATCCCAACGATCAAATTTTGAATAGCGGAGTGCATGTCGGAGCTACGCGAACAATTAGTTCCCCGTGGCAGGCTCCTTGAAACCGAAACTGGCCGAGAAAAGAGCGTCTGTGACGTCGATGTCGCCGCCCCCACGGCTTTCGTCACTCGCCCGCGGCGCCCAACGCCGCAGATAACAAGGAGGTAACGCAAGCTGCTCGCGCGGCCGGAGCGGCGTTGACCACGGGCGAGTGGTGAATGACGAAATCCGAAGGGGCGGCGACATCGACGTCACAGACGCTCTTTTTCCGGCCAGTTTCGGTTTCAAGGAGCCTGCCATGGGGAACTAATTGTTCGCGTAGCTCCGACATGCACTCCGTTATTCAAAATTTGATCGTTGGGATAGGTTGTTTCTAGTACGGGCTCCAAAGTACTCATTTGCTGTAGCCACCAATTACTGATAATTAAAAAGTTAATTAGCGTACTTTCGCCAATTATGCATACAAGTGCGGTAATTGTTCCGTATCTAGAGGCCGCCAACCCGTACACTCGAATGGTACACAAGACATTCCCGCGATTTATGTTTTTCTAATTTAAACAATGTGTTGCAGCTAAAGAAAACACCCTGTATATGTACAACAATATATATGATGCCCGATGTGTTACCCCATGTAGCCATATTGTTCCTAGGGGGTGAGGTTCCCTCAAGCCGCGTCAGTGCGGCTTTTTTTTTCCTCATTCACCTCCATTTACCACTCCTCTGTACGTGTGTGTGCGTGTGTGTAAATGGAAATCAATAAATCAAATCAAGTTGGTCCGTCATGTAATGTCATATGTTGAAAATAGAGCAGGCATTTTCCAGCTGTATTTTAACACGAATTTCCAACTTCCTAGTTCGTACAGTGCAATGCCAATTAGCTCCCATGTTCCCATGAGCCTCCATTACTGATCAGCACCGTTTTCTCATTACGTGTTCCAAAACTGTGGCGGGGTCTCGTTAATATATATGAAAATAGAAATCGCAGCGTACATGTGTTCATGAGAGGACTTGTTTTCGAAAGTTTTCTCATAACTGCTGCTCGAAAACAGACAGGGCCGTTCGTCATTTCCTCGTACGACCTCGGTAACTCAGATGTTTCATCTGCCCACCGCAAATGCTCAGCTGCCTTACTCAGTGAGGATGAGATAGTGAAGCCTTCGGTAAGCTTGAGTCTGTGCCTATTGAGCGCGATATGGTATGCTACATGTTGTTTGTTCGATGGGCCAGAACCTGTGCTCGCATATAGGCGAATGAAGGAGGAGCAGTCAAATGTATGTGGCGCTCTGCAGCACGCTTTTTCTAAAGCAGTTAACAAGAAAAATGTATTGTTCGGATGTTTTCTTTATTATTCTGTCAGATGTTTGTCAATAGTGATTGATGATACGAAAAATCAACTTTAGTTCTTGTAATTTCTCGCGCTTTCTCGCGATTTGTCAAATAATAATAATAATAATAATATGAAATTTTACGTCTCAAAGCCCCGATATCATTACGAGAGACGCCGCAGTGGAGGGCTCCGGAAATTTCGACCACCTAAGCTTCTTTAGCATGCGCTGACATCCCACAGCACACGGGCCTCAACATCTCTCCTTCATCCAAAAGCAGCCGCCGCTGCCGGGATCCGATCCCGCGACCTTCGGATCAGCACCCGAGTGCCGTATCCTCTGACCACCTTAGTGGGGCAATTTCAATTCATGGTCACATAAGTAGGACATTTTGGCAAACGCTGATTTTTCAGGATATTCTATTAGTCAGGCTTTTTCTGTACCTAGAAGTTAATACGGACTGACTAAAGCGCTTTTCCATGAAAGTGATTTCGCAGTAGGTCTTTATACGTTGTCGAAAACGAGAATTTACAGACCAGCCACTGCGGCAAACTTGGGCACAACAGAGATTCAAGAAACTGCACTTCCAGCCCTTACTTCCTACAGCATGAAACATTAATTATTGCTACTTGTGTAGCGTAATATACTAGCTCCGGTTAATAATTCCTAATAATGAAATTTGGGGAGCTTTAAAGCAACTATAAGACTGATATACAGTGAAAAGCAACTTCAATAGGTCGCCGCTGTGCCCATAAAATTTCCATAACTGAGGGAAGGCACTGAAAGCCCCTCAATAATTCTTTGAAGAGACTGTAACTCGTGATAACCATTGTCTGAACCCCACCTTGTGCGTACACAGTGATTGCTCTGTGTTAGCGCTGGCGGACTCCCAGACAACAGCATATTCAGCTCGGAGAGAACACCTTATGGTTCCATTTACCTTCTACTTTCATAGTACAGCACCTAAGCGAAGAGGGATAGCGATCGCCAGAAAATGTCACGGAACTCCTTTATTGATTTTTATAATAATAATAAAGGAAATGTAAATGCGTAGGTAAGCCAAACGTTTAGTGGCTGATTGATTTTTTGGGTTTTACATTTCAAAACCACGATATGATTATGAGAGACGCCTTAGGTGAGGGCTCCGGAAAGTTCTACCACCTGGGGATCTTTAACTTGCATTGACATCACACAGATACACGGGCGTCAACATTTCGCCTCCGTCGAAATGGAGCCCTAGCGGCGGGAATTCGCGATCCGTACGCCAAACGACCGCCTCGCTGCTTCGGAAGTTCCTCTGGTACCGTAATGGAACCGAACAAGCGACATCACTGGAGCCATTGGAATGACATTTCTCTTTTAACCGCTTCTCATCGATGCTATGAAACTGCGCATGATCGGCATATACAGTGGAAAAAAAAAAGGCCTCTTAAAGTATGGCGTCCTAAACTGAAAGTATCGCAGCAAGCAGCAAACAGCAAGCAGAAAGTGTCAGCAAATTGACTGTGCCCCGAAGTCGACGGCACCAAGTGGCATACGCTTGCCAGACATCCCCAACGATGTAGCAGATGGTTGGGACATGCTAAGTTGCGAATGGCACGGCACGTGGGTCGAGCGCACAAGCAACTTTTTTTATATATATATTCGTGCTTTCGGTCGTCGCGGCAGAGAGAGGGACGGAATCACGCAACAAGGGAACCTTCGGCCGCCCGTCTAGTCAACCATCGACCGCGTTTACAGACACTCTCGCAACACACGCTCGCGTGCAGGAGGCCGTTCGCCAGACACGGCGAGCGGACGTAATAACCACTTAGAAAGGGCGCACGGCCTCCTTAGGCGCCGTCACGGTGAGCCCTTCTAGCTTACCGCTTCGACCGAGAGTCTGTGGGACACAAGTCCACGTGACAGGCAATTCCGCAGTTAGGCTAGCGCCGAAGCAGTCGCGAACCTTCAGCGACGGCGGCCGGCCGAACCACGGAGATAGAGCAGCCACGCGTACGGCGGTGAGTACAAGGACGCCTAGGTCCAGTTTGCCAGCCGGCCGGCCGATTAAGCTTCTTTTCCCGCTTCGATGTCATCGCCGTCTTGCGCACATGCATCGGTTGCAGCGGCTGTGCGATAGAACTGCGCAGAAAACGCGGTTGATTTGATTGCTTGCGTGTACGCGAAGTGAGATGGAATCACGGAATGAGATATACGTTCCAATTCGCGGGCTTTGGTCGTAGAGTTACTCTGCAGTGCTTACAGCTGGGAAGCTTTTAACTGCTCACGACGAGAGCTGAGGAAGCCTACACTTTTGTAGTGTCTTGTCGGCGTCACCAGATCGCTTAGTGTGCCGTTGGCGTGTAAACGATATCGGGAAACCTTGCCGCGGCAGTCATGCGATGTCACTTATTTGAGATGGTAGAAAAAAAAATATTCCACGAAGTTAAGCGCACTCTCAGAATCGATGTTAGGCGACGCATCTAGCTATGGTGCCTTACCTGAATGGGAGTCAAGCAACTGTGAGGGTTGCTTAGCTGGTGACCCGAAACGCAAAGTAGACCGCTGCTGTTGTAACGAAGGGCTGTTATTTTTCCGTTGTGGCACGGTGAAAATGAGATAATTCCTTGCATTGAAAGGAAAGAGGACGCTTGTACCCCGTAAAAAAATTAATAATATTTTTAATAAATTAGCCCTGAAAGTCGTAAAAAAATTACCGGTGCCACCATCCTCGGTGATGAGCATCAATCTCCTAGTGTAACGAAAAAATCAGAAAATACCCATGCAGGTTCAATTATCCTGCTTAAAAGCAATTTTTTTACCTAAAATTGCATTTGACACAGACCTGGTAGCGTTTTTTTTTTTTTTCACGGCGGGAAGTGACGTCCATTTTAAATTAATATTTCAAGAACACAATAAAAAGTGCTGCTGGCGTCCCTGCACTTATAGAACGGGTGACCACGAAGATCGAAAATCTTGTTTTAAAATTTTCTGCTGACATTTTAGTGAAACCACTTCGAACGGTGCACTTTCTATTGTGATAAGAAACAGAAAGAAGATCAAGGACGGTAGGCAGTCCCTTTAAGCTAGTGTCAGGCATCCATCAGCTTGTCCTGTGTACAGTTATCTGGGAATGAAAACCCATTCACAGTTGTCTAACCAGTGTAAGCTACATCATTGTGATTCTGTATTTTGTGAAACTGTTGTTTTCCTTTAGGATGGAAAAAAAACTATATACCACGTGCAATAACAGAAGCGTTCCACATAAGAAACTGCGTTTGCTGTACTGCATCAGTGAATCGTTGGTTGCAATCAGGGATTTCTGCATGAAAGTTAGTAATCTGTTTTAGTTACGTCTCGTTTCGTACAAGCCGAATGCAGATAACCGGTGCTTCCATGTCCCGTGTATTCAAGCGCTCTTTTTTCTCGCTTGACCGTGTATGTTTCTATCGCGTGCGTTGGAAAACTCATGATGCGTGTTGTCTAAAAAAAATAATGATAAACACTGTGCGTATAGCGCTCGGGCATAACGGAGCATTGCAATGGCGCTGCCACAACGCCCATTGCAAAACCGGTGGCGATAGCCTCGGCTGAATTGTGCACTTGTGATAGTGCTCTCTGTCAGCGCTACCGCACACAAGTCGAGTGAACGTAATCTCTCTTGCGTAACATCGGACACCCTGCTGACGGCTAAATTCGCTTGCCACAGCTGGACGCTGTCGGCCAAATGCACACAAGGAAATACGTAAATATACCGGCGTTGCCATCGAAGACTGCAGTGTTCTATGAAGAGTGCTGCTTATGAACGTGTTACCGATTTAGTGTGGCTTGTTATTGGCACCGCCTCGGACATCGTTACTACTTCAAGTGTTCTAGTCGCGAATTCCACAAGAGCTACAGGCCAGAGTGCGTGCATGATTTCGTTGATTTCACTTCTGCAGAAACTCTAGTAAAATTTAAAAAAAGAAGAGCGCAAGAGGGAGGGGCAAAGGTGAGGTGATTAGCCAGTTCAAAATTACTGTTATGTGCTACCGTAAACGCTGCGGAAGGGAGGTCAAAATATTAGATTGATGTTTAAGATGACCCTGGAACGTTAGTTACGTACGTTGCTGTTATTGTGCGTTTGTATGATGAGGGACTCAGTGATGATTATGGCACCAGTGAAAGTGTCGAAAAAGAAGCCTTAGATTTTAGTTTGGGCACCGAAATCGGCTAACGCGCCGACTGTAGCGACGTACAACAATAGTTTCTGCGAGCGGATGTTACGCTGTTGCCCTGGTTATGCAGCTGCTTCAGACTGGACGGGAACAGTCAGGAATAAAAGTATGTACCGCACATGCTTGCAATGTACACACTATATAGTGAATGTTAAAATGGAAACATTTTTCACTAAAGTACGCAAATTTAGTACATTACAATCTCATTTTTTGTGTAAGTGACAAAAGTAGGGCTGTGCGGCCCACGTGGTTGCTGTAGCCAAAAGCAACGGTGCCGTCAGAAAAAACCACGGTGACCCTCTTAATAGGAAGGCCACAATGGGCAGCCCCGTACCGCAAGGCATAAGCCGCGTTTTGATCGGAACCGGCACAGCACTTCTCTAGGTGAGTGAAATGCGAAAGGGCACGCCACTATCTCTCGCCCGCTTTTATATCGAATTTTAAGTCAACTTCTGATTGCCCGAGTCAGTCTTGAGCATTTACGTCGGGACATCATAAGAAACCCGCTTCAATGCAAAGCCCGGCGACTGAAGTCAGCGTCAACACCTCTTGTTGGGCGAGTTGGTACGTTCTGGAGACCTAAAGGCACCGGCGCAACCAGACGACACAAGAGGAGAGACACGGACACACAGGCGATTGTGTGTCCGTGTCTCTCTTCTTGTGTCGTCTGGTTGTGCTGGTGCCTTTAGGTCTCTATTTTAAAGTCTGCGTTCAGGGCCCCTTTCAGAGCGTAGAAAGTCAGTCAGGGAACACGTACGCAGCGTCACTGTCAGTCGCTTTTGAACGGCGTGCAACGTTGCTCGTCCATCAAAGACGGCTACATCAAAACCTCTTGTTGGGCGAGTTGGTACATTCTTGAAACCTAAAGGCACCGGCGCAACCAGACGACACAGAAGGAGAGACAAGGACACACTAGCGCGGACTATCAACTGGCTTTATTTGGAAAAATGACATGGTTTTATAAGTGCCTCAAAGAAGCATGGGAAATGGAGGGGGAGAAAAAAAAAAGAATAAAAGGGGGGGGGGGGGGGGGGATGGTGACATGTCAACAACGCAGGCGCAAAAAAACCAGGAAAGTACAAGAAACCAATCCAATAAATTGCTTAGCAATGTAACCCCCCGATAGCCGCATCAAGAAGATTAAATTCCGCGTCAAACAGAGCGATAGACGGGGTGCTTATGCACTTGCTGCCAAGTTTTCTAATATGGTAGGCTTCCAGACTTAGACGTGCAATTTTGTCACTGCTCTTGCCTAGGATCGTCGTCTCCTTTAACCGCGCCACACAACCAGGACACTTGATGACATGCGCAACCAAATGGGCGTACTTGTCATGTAGTTTGTTCAGATTTAGAGCGTGTTCCCCCAATCGGTCATTGACGCAGCGGCCAGTTTCGCCGACGTAGAACATCCCACATGACATGGGGATGCAATAGACCACTCCAGTGGAACATTTTACTAACGGCGTTTGATGGTTCTTCCAGCATCCACGTTTATTTGCATTGCAAATACGTGGGCACAACTTTCCCAGCTTGTTTGGGGCAGAGAAACGAATAGGCACACCGTGCCTGTTTGCCACCTTCTTGAAATTGTGGGAAAGCTTATGGATGTAAGGTACAACCTCAGGCCTAGGGGCCTTCTGGTGAACCTCTGCCGTAGTGCTTCCCGTTCCACGCTTGAATTTTTGAAGGAGTGCCTCAGAGTCCATGTTTGCTAAAAACAGATAAAACTTCACCTACTGTAGAGGGGTAGGTGAAGGCGGGAGTCTTTTTTAAAAGCACTAAAAAATCGTCAACATATCTAAAGACTTTTAAAACCGGCCCCCCATTTAAAACCTGCGCAAGCATGCCATCTACCTTCGCCAGAAAGATATCGCAAAGGATAGGGGCTACGCATGATCCTATGCAGATACCATCACGCTGCAAGAAGGGCTGCTCGTCAAATACAATAAAAGTTGATTTCAAATAAAACTGCAGCAAAGAGAGGAAGTTGTCAACTGACAGGCCCACAGTGTTCTGGAAGGATACTTCCCCGCTAGCTTCCACGCACTCTTTGACGGACACCAACATTTGATTTTGCGGGACAGAATAAAACAAGTCTTGCACGTCTATGGAAAAACCAAAACCAACATCATGATTTCCCTCTAAAAATTGCGCTACTGCGGCTGAATTCTTAACAAGAAAGGGGTCCTTAATAACTAGCGACTTAAGATTTTTTAACAAAAATTTGCTGACACAGTTCTGCCACGATCCCTCTTCACTAATAATAGTCCTAAACGGTACTTCGGGCTTGTGAGTCTTGGCTGTGAAAAACACCCTCAAACTATTGCTCTTGCTGTTAGAAATGTCCTTGGCAAGCTTAAGAAGATCTAAACGCTTACAGAGATTGATGGCTTTACACTTTATGCGCACTTCACTTTTCTTCACGGGGGCAAAGTTCTTGTTGACGGCCGCAAGTGCTTTTTCGTTGTATGTTCCCTTCGGCAAAACGGCGAACCCACCGTCTTTATCGGCTTGCGTGAGCATAAGGTTGTTGCTCTTAAAGAAAGAAACAACATCGTCAAACATTCTGCTGCAGTGGAAGTCCTTGCTTTTTGGAGCGAACTTTTGAAGACATTCCACACCTTCAAGAAGGCAGCGATCCCGATTATCATCTTGGGCCTTGTCAGCAACTTTGCGATTCATTGCGATGAGGTTAGGAGCAGAAAGACTTGCTTCGACCCCGAATTTAGGGCCTTTCTGTAGCAGGCGCATAATCTTCGCTGGTATAAGGACATTGCCCACCACGCTCACATTGCTTGAATTCTGCGTCATTTTTCTGTTACCCGCGCACCGGAGCAACTCACTTAAAATGCACTTCCACCTGGACTCCGTGAGCTGGCCTGCTAGGCGCTTAAAGGAAGCAAGCTTCTTGACCGCCAGCCAGTCAGGGTGATCCCTAAAGCACAGTAGACGCAGCCAGTCATGAAAAAGTCGGACTTGTCGCCAGAGTTCTGAGCGACTTATCCTGCACAGTCTTTTCACATGCCCCCACGATGGTTTCACAGACCCGAATAGAGCACTTACTTCATCTGGAACGAGGCCATTCCTGATGCAAAAAGCAAGACGTCTTGCCTGGCATGTTGCGTGGACGATGTGACTCAGAAGAAGGTTGATGACGGACGAGGAAGGTGAAACACAGAAAGAAGGGCCCACTGTATAAGAAATAAACTTCATCCTGTGCAGGATAAGTCGCTCAGAACTCTGGCGACAAGTCCGACTTTTTCATGACTGGCTGCGTCTACTGTGCTTTAGGGATCACCCTGACTGGCTGGCGGTCAAGAAGCTTGCTTCCTTTAAGCGCCTAGCAGGCCAGCTCACGGAGTCCAGGTGGAAGTGCATTTTAAGTGAGTTGCTCCGGTGCGCGGGTAACAGAAAAATGACGCAGAATTCAAGCAATGTGAGCGTGGTGGGCAATGTCCTTATACCAGCGAAGATTATGCGCCTGCTACAGAAAGGCCCTAAATTCGGGGTCGAAGCAAGTCTTTCTGCTCCTAACCTCATCGCAATGAATCGCAAAGTTGCTGACAAGGCCCAAGATGATAATCGGGATCGCTGCCTTCTTGAAGGTGTGGAATGTCTTCAAAAGTTCGCTCCAAAAAGCAAGGACTTCCACTGCAGCAGAATGTTTGACGATGTTGTTTCTTTCTTTAAGAGCAACAACCTTATGCTCACGCAAGCCGATAAAGACGGTGGGTTCGCCGTTTTGCCGAAGGGAACATACAACGAAAAAGCACTTGCGGCCGTCAACAAGAACTTTGCCCCCGTGAAGAAAAGTGAAGTGCGCATAAAGTGTAAAGCCATCAATCTCTGTAAGCGTTTAGATCTTCTTAAGCTTGCCAAGGACATTTCTAACAGCAAGAGCAATAGTTTGAGGGTGTTTTTCACAGCCAAGACTCACAAGCCCGAAGTACCGTTTAGGACTATTATTAGTGAAGAGGGATCGTGGCAGAACTGTGTCAGCAAATTTTTGTTAAAAAATCTTAAGTCGCTAGTTATTAAGGACCCCTTTCTTGTTAAGAATTCAGCCGCAGTAGCGCAATTTTTAGAGGGAAATCATGATGTTGGTTTTGGTTTTTCCATAGACGTGCAAGACTTGTTTTATTCTGTCCCGCAAAATCAAATGTTGGTGTCCGTCAAAGAGTGCGTGGAAGCTAGCGGGGAAGTATCCTTCCAGAACACTGTGGGCCTGTCAGTTGACAACTTCCTCTCTTTGCTGCAGTTTTATTTGAAATCAACTTTTATTGTATTTGACGAGCAGCCCTTCTTGCAGCGTGATGGTATCTGCATAGGATCATGCGTAGCCCCTATCCTTTGCGATATCTTTCTGGCGAAGGTAGATGGCATGCTTGCGCAGGTTTTAAATGGGGGGCCGGTTTTAAAAGTCTTTAGATATGTTGACGATTTTTTAGTGCTTTTAAAAAAGACTCCCGCCTTCACCTACCCCTCTACAGTAGGTGAAGTTTTATCTGTTTTTAGCAAACATGGACTTGGGTTGCGTTTTACCCATGAACTTCCGGACGCTTCTCTTTTACAGTTTTTAGACCTAAAAATCAAGTTTTCTGATGCGCACGTCTGCTGGGGTTACTACCCACGAGCCAAGAAGGAGCTGCTACCGTTTGACTCGGCACATTCTAAGACAATTAAGAGAGGAATTGCGTTGATGTGCATGAAATCAGCTCTCCAGAAATCGTGCCCACACCAAGTCACTTCCAGTTTCTATAATCAGGTAAGCCGTCTTTCGGCCGCAGGGTTCCCCCTCTCGGTCTTGACTGCCGTTTCTGAGGCACTCCTTCAAAAATTCAAGCGTGGAACGGGAAGCACTACGGCAGAGGTTCACCAGAAGGCCCCTAGGCCTGAGGTTGTACCTTACATCCATAAGCTTTCCCACAATTTCAAGAAGGTGGCAAACAGGCACGGTGTGCCTATTCGTTTCTCTGCCCCAAACAAGCTGGGAAAGTTGTGCCCACGTATTTGCAATGCAAATAAACGTGGATGCTGGAAGAACCATCAAACGCCGTTAGTAAAATGTTCCACTGGAGTGGTCTATTGCATCCCCATGTCATGTGGGATGTTCTACGTCGGCGAAACTGGCCGCTGCGTCAATGACCGATTGGGGGAACACGCTCTAAATCTGAACAAACTACATGACAAGTACGCCCATTTGGTTGCGCATGTCATCAAGTGTCCTGGTTGTGTGGCGCGGTTAAAGGAGACGACGATCCTAGGCAAGAGCAGTGACAAAATTGCACGTCTAAGTCTGGAAGCCTACCATATTAGAAAACTTGGCAGCAAGTGCATAAGCACCCCGTCTATCGCTCTGTTTGACGCGGAATTTAATCTTCTTGATGCGGCTATCGGGGGGTTACATTGCTAAGCAATTTATTGGATTGGTTTCTTGTACTTTCCTGGTTTTTTTGCGCCTGCGTTGTTGACATGTCACCATCCTCCCCCCCCCCCCCCCTTTTATTCTTTTTTTTTTTCTCCCCCTCCATTTCCCATGCTTCTTTGAGGCACTTATAAAACCACGTCATTTTTCCAAATAAAGCCAGTTGATAGTCCGCGCTAGTGTGTCCTTGTCTCTCCTTCTGTGTCGTCTGGTTGCGCCGGTGCCTTTAGGTTTCAAAGACGGCTAGTTTACAGTCGCTTGCGCAAGTATGCCGTCTTTCGAAAATTTCAACAATGCCTTCGTCACCATCAGCTGCGTTGACTTTCCGTGGAGGTCTTTTAAGAATTGTTTCTTCGGCATCGGTCTGTCGTCAAGGTCGGCAAGAGCACACGAAAAGCAATTGACCCTACACGGTACAATAGCAACAGTAGTCTCATATGCAAAGCAGGGGCTTCGCATACACGAAAAGTCAAACACCATTGCAGGGCCTTTTCGTTTACTTTGTTTTACTCATTGTTTTACGTGCTAAAACAGCGACATAATTACGAGGCGTGCCCCGTAGTCGAAGACATCAGAATAATTTTCGCTGCGTATAGGTTCGTTAAAGGGCAACTCCGGCGATTTTGCATTTTCCACTGATCTCAATGAAATTTTCAGTATATATGTATATATGAGTGTGTGAGTAAGTGTGACCGTATGTACGTGTTATGTTAGATGTGATCACTGTAAATATCATAATCACCGCTAAGTACCTGGAGTAGCAAGCCAGGCCATTAACCAGGCTAACATCTCCGGTTCATCAATAAAGTGTTCTCTCTCTCTCTCTCTCTCTCTCTCTCTCTCTCTCTCTCTCTCTCTCTCTCTCTCTCTCTCTCTCTCTCTCTCTCTCTCAGTATATGCTCTCCTCGGTGCTGCAGTAATATATGCCAAGCCATGGTTGCAAGTTCTTTAGTTTTCCTGCAAATGAATTTTAAAGCTTTCTTTAGCAGATTCCCCTGCGCACCGCCCTGTGTTTTTGACGTCATTACCTGCAACTCTGCCTACCCGGGCAGGCGGGCCGTCTAAAGGAAAACGGCGATACCTGAGTGCTCAAATCGTCACTGCCGAGTTCAGAAGAGCTCAATACATCATCGGACGACATCCCCGCTTTAATTTTTCTGGCGTCAGCTCAATATTTCTGATGGCGGGGAGGTTGTGACGTCTTCGCATACACTGCACGAAGCGTCTTCTCGCTTCCGTTTCAGTCTTAATACTTGGTTCATTCGGTTACTGAGAATTATTGGTTAGTTTTTGAGCGAACTGACTGACCCTGGCTGCTTCAGGGCTATTAGTACTATTGGAAAACAGCGAAATCAGAAAGTGGTAAAAAAACACCGCCGGAGTTGCCCTTTGACGTACACCGAAATCTAAGTACGCCGTGTTGATTGCCTTTGGCGCATATCAAAATGCGCTTGCCGTGCCCGGGAATGAATCACCTAACCGCCAAGCTAACACAGCAGCAGCTCTTCTTTGTTTACTTTGGATGCGACCGTCGTATCGCGGCGCTCTAATTTTAGGCTCCCTGTTTGGAAATATACGCGCAAACAAAAGTTCCGGCTGGGGGGGCTCGGCTGAGCATATCTGTCCTCGTAAAATTACGCATGTGCAATATCAAAACTGACGTCATAGTCGTGTGCGCAGAAAACTGGGTTGGTAACCGGAGCACCTGCGGAAAGGTCATGTTCAAATGGGGCAACGTTTAAATCATCGAGAGTGGTAAGGTTTTATTTATATATTGTGAGCCGCAATGTCCACGTTAATTGGCTCCGCTGAACCACGTCTACAGATGCGAGGGATGCTGGCTTTTTAGTTCATTGCACAGCTATATTCTGAAACGATGCGTAATTATCGTATATCTCAGTAGACGTATGCAATAAAAAGCACGGTTCGTTTCATAAAGAAAGCCTTTTAGCGACTGCTTTCCCCTGGCCCGTGGTATAGCGCATCTCTTCGCCGAGTCTTTCGACAAGGAAAAATGCCATTCATTACATCGCTAACTCCATAGTCTGCCCGCTCTTTTGCTCTGCTGAAATTGCCATTCCGCGATCCAGTAAAAAGCAAGATTTAGTGCTGCGGGCTCAGCGTCGCTATGAACGCTACGTACTCTGTACTAAAATGCGCAAAGCCCTGATTACGTGCGCGGTTGGGCGTCGCCTAGTAGTTGAAAGGCAGAGCCACAACATTCCATATAAGGTTTTCGCCGCACACTGATTCTAGCAACTCCAGTTTTGCTGGTTTCCCGCGAGCTGGTTTTCCCATGCTGGTTTTCCCGTGCTGGTTTCCACGTGCTGGTTAATTCCCCGTACTGATTTGTGCCGAATTGATTCGCGCGGTGCTTCGCATCACGGTAAGTTCTGTAGAATTCGGCAATTTTCACATAATATAAGGTTTCTGGCGGAAACTTCTAAGATCGGTGCTATATACTCGTTTTATTACTGCACGCAGACATTTCTTTATCTTCATCTGCAAAACTTAGGGGCTCTTTTTTTGCAGTGAGGTTCATATAACTTATGAAATTGCCAGTATTTATCTGAAAGCCGGAAAGTGAGACATGCGCTCCCTATAGATAACTCGATGAAGGTGGAACGGAGTAGGTACGAATATATATTTGGACAATTTCCGCAATCAGTCAAGAATACAGGCAGTAATTACATTATGCCGGAAAGTTGCCTTAACAAAGCGGAATAACGCTAAGGAACCTCGGAATTTACGTTCTTTTTCTTTTTTCGTACTTCCGAACAAAGTAACCAGTTTGCCCTTTTTCCACGCAGGCAACCGACCCACCAGCACAAGTACACATCAGACACGAAATCCACACGTGAAGGTTCGCGACAAGTGCAATATGGCTGTCGTCGACGTCCGCCGCCCCAATGGCCCTTTGTACCAGGACATGGACGGGGTGCTGCGGCTCAGCCGAAACTTCACGATCGAAATGCTGCGATCAGCGCTCAGCTACAAGCCGCAGCCGGACGACAAGTTTGTCGTCACGTACCCAAAGTGCGGGACGACTTGGACTCAACACATCGGCTTCTTGATCTTCAACAGGGGTGTGCCCCCGTCCAGTGGGCTGGAGTTCTTCAGAAGGAGTCCCTTCATCGAGATGATCGGCGCCGATAGCGTACGAAACATGACGCGACCAGGTGTGATCAAGACCCACCTTCCGTACCACCTCATGCCCATGCACCCTCAGGCCAAGTATCTCTACGTCTGTCGCAATCCCAAGGACACTTGCGTGTCCATGTACTACCACACGCGGGGCTTCACCGGGTACGACTTTGCCGACGGCAAGTTCGACGACTTCTACGAGGCATTTGTTGCCGGAGAAGTTGACTACGGAGACTATTTCGACCACATTCTGGGTTGGTACGGGCACCGCAACGACCCCAACGTCCTCTTCCTGCACTACGAAGACATGAAGGCCCAGCCGCGAGAGAGTGTGCTCCAGATCGCCGAGTTCTTCGACAAGACCTACCACAAGATGTTGCTGGAGAACGAGGACATACTGCAGAACGTGATCGAGTACAGCGACGTCAAATCTATGAAGGACTACGCCTTGCAGAACTTTACCAACTTCTTCACGAAAAAAATAGAGGAAGAAGCACCCGAAGGTCTCAAGGTCTTCCACGGGGTGTCGCAGAAAAACCCTTCCACGGCTAGCTTCATTCGTAAAGGTGTCGTCGGCGACTGGAAAAACCACTTCTCGCCAGAACAGAATGCGAGGCTGGAGAAGAAGATTCTGGAACGACTCGCCAATACTGACTTGGTGGACACGTGGCGGAAGCATGGTGTTATGTAGTCGATTTTTGGTTGAGCCTGAACCGGTTCGAAAATTTTTCACCTGGTCAAGCTAGGCCAGAGTATTTTTTTTTTCAGAGAGATATATTTTTCTACTGTTACCTGCATCGTGTGTCTAGAACACCTTCGTGGCCCTCGTGAGAAATGGCAGCGCACAACAGGTGAGAGGGGCGACACGGAAAAATACGTGAACGGCAAGCTCTGTTGTCCCATCACCCGTTGTGCGCTGCGAGTTGCCGCTATGACCATAGAACTCATCCACCAATACGTCTTAAGCGTGGTCTGCCGGCAAAGGTGGGCACGATGATCTCTGGTCACAAACGGTTCAGATCACGAGCATTAACGCCCGAGCAAAGGAACTGTTTTGGCCTGCATAACAACTACACAGAAACCAACTGAGAACAAACGCGCGAACGTCATTGCGCATGAGGGAACTCAGCTGTTTAATTAAAATGCACACTTACGTGAGCGAAACTAAAGGTAAACTGAAGGTGGACGATGGGTGCTTGAAAAGTATATCAAGAACTTGTTCCTTGTTAACTACTTAATATATTGCAGCAATGGTTCAATCGATTTTTTGTACCCGACAGTACTCAATGCTCAATATCTCCAAACTCATCGCTTCTAGAAGAACGTGCCTTATGATATATATATATATGTTTATGGCATGGACACAGAGACAAAAGGAAAGGCATGGAGGTGCGAGAGTTCCGTTAGCTGCCCTGCGTTAGGTCGGAATGAGACGCCTTAAAACTGGGCGAAAGATTGAGAAGGAGCCACGCCGCACACTATAACGTTTTATAAATATTCCTCCGAATGATAAAACGTTTACGGCGTCTGTCGAGCCAACGTTTTATTTTGGATTCTACTAATTTCGTTACTATACCACGTGTGTCGTATCTTCTATATACTACGCTGTGATTAAACGTGATATCCTTGTAGTATAACTCCTTTGTTTAAAGCACGCCATTGCGTTTTGTTGGCTCCGCTATACACTAAACACTTCCCCCTCATCAACTTCAGCTTCAGATACAAAGTAGAGCAGTTGTGGCTTGTCGTAAAGTATGAGAGGTAAGATTAGCATCCACCCCTTCCTAGCACAAAGCTACAAGAAAGTCCGTGCAGCTTTGTGCTACAAACGAGTGTATGCGAATTTCCCCTTTCATAAACATCATTGCACATTGCGGGCTTCCGCAAAACATATTTGCCATCGTAAATCCCTTCCAAACCGGCCTTTGTCGGCCTGCAGTATGCCGCTTGCAAATAAAAACAGCACACATTTCGAGTAAATTATCAACTGTTAAAGTTATCAGTGCTTCATGTCAAGATGTCACCGATACGAAAAGCTCGCGGCAGTTTATCCCGGCGTTCTTGTCGTCGTCTTGATCATGGACGAACGTAACGTCGAGCTCTACAACAGCTACTGCTACGCAGCAACGCCTTCGGCAACAGAAACATTGCCCTGGCGCTCCAAAGGTAGCCTTCAGAAGAGCAGGTGTAGACCTTGAGCCACGAGAGGTGAGCGACAGCTCTGCATCTAACTGAGATCCAGACAGATAACTGACAGGGCCAATCTCATAGGTAACAGGTGTTACCTGGCGCACTAGGCGGCATGGCGCTATGTACCGAGACATAATCTCTTCAGACACGGCCACGCGGAACAGGGTTACGCAGAGGTGCCAGGCGCGAAAGGTGCGCCGCAGTGTGAAGCATCTTACTGACGTCGTTAGTTGCTCTACGAGACCGTTTGCCGAGCACGGGCAAACTGACGGACGTGAACGGCCCGCACGATAGCATCACGTGAGTACTCGCTTGTGGACGGCGTAGATTGTGAAAGGATTGTATCCAGTGGTAATGCAGGCGCTCGTCCGTGCGACAGGTAAAAAGTTGAAAAGCCAGCCGCATCGCGGCGAGAAGAAACAATCGCAGGTCCATCCACTTCGCGAAGATGTTCGGAAAGCGAAGCTGTGCGCCTATCTAACTGCAGGCACATACGTCCTCCAGAAGTCTATGCGCGAAGCAAAGAAAGTGCAGGACATTCATATGGCTCACATATATTTGCTTCTCGCAAGCGTGGTGCACAGTGTAGTGGTTAAGAAACTACCCTTCGGAGCACACTGACCCTGACTCGAACCCCTGGACCGGCAGCAAATTTTCTTTTTGCCATCTTTCTTTGTTTTACTCTTCGACTAGGTCACGTGACTACGTTTTAGCGAATGCCAACGACTACGAGATAAGACTCCCCATAAAGAGTTTTGCCGTAAAATGGGATAATGCACCTATGGAAAGGCAAGATCCCAGTCACAGTAATCCGTCGCCACACACACGGCGAGCACATCCGTAAGAGTTCCACTGATGCATTCTGTGAAGCCACTTGATTGATTTGTGGGGTTTAACGTCCCAAAACCAGCTCTGATTATGAGAGACGCCGTAGTGGAGGTCTCCGGAAATTTCGACCACCTGGGTTCTTTAACGTGCACTGACATCGCACAGTACACGGGCCTCAACATTTCGCCGTGAAGCCACTTGTCTGGTGAGGTAAGAACGGGTCAATTTGTGCTGCGCCAAAGAGGAAGTCGGAATATCGACGATGACTTGAGACGGAACTGGGCGGACACGGTCTGCGAGCAGCTCTCTTGGCGTGCAGTCGGGCGATCTGACGATACGTAAGAGGAAATCGGCGGCGTCAGTTGCATAACTGGTCGAGCTCGAGTAATCGCCTAGCGTGTGGCGTAACCAGTAGCCACCGCTATATTCGCAAGTATAAGAACACAGCACGTATCACGAGACCTAAGAAGACGCAGGACAAAGTGCTGACTTCGACTAACATAATATTTTTTTAGTCGACTTGTACAATTATGCGAAGCCACGTGAACATCAGACAAGATTGTGCCGAAAAGCCGCAAGCAAGAGAACAGGAAAACCCCTCCACAGTACTGTACGCCACCGTGCCATCCACATCCAAAATAAGCAAATTCACATTCTCTCCTCGTTAGCTAAATTGAAAGAGCCCTAACACACGTACCACGGTGGTCCGCTCAAAGTAGGAATTACAGTTGCGGCAGTGCAAAGCTATACCTCCGTATGCCTCTTTTAGCTATTCCTTCTTTAGCCTCTCTAACTGGTTCAAATCCTGTCAAATGAGTGTAAACTTTTCCAAGACCGTCATTATGTCATTTAGACCTAACGTCCAAGCCCCTTGTCCTTTGCCTGTGCTTTTGAAAATGTTAATTATGTAAGTGTACGAATTCCAGTATCTCGGTGTCCTTCTAACGCACAATTAGTCATCGTCCAAAAGCACTGGCCTCAGCTGATTGACTGATTTGTGGGGTTTAACGTCCCATAACCAGCCGTGATTATAAGAGACGCCGTAGTGGAGGCCTCCAGAAATTTCGACTATCTGGGGCTCTTTAACGTGCACTGACATCGCACAGCACGCGGGCCTCAACATTTCGTCTCCACCGAAATGCAGCCGCCGCGGCGGGGATTCGATCCCGCGACCTTCGGATCAGCAGCTGAGTGCCATGACCACTAGACCAGCGTGGCGGGGCTGGCCTCAACTGTAACAAGATCCTGACGATATTAGATTATTAGCATCGTACGCTCCTTGTTCGTCAACAAACGAAACATCATAAATATAAAGCTCTCATTCATCTCATTCTCGAATATGGTTGCTTTGGAAAGAACCTTCATAGGCACCGTGATATCAAAAAAATTCACAGCATATCCACGGAGTGAATGATGATGAGTGGGCGAAGCTCCTGATGTCCATCGTAGATCGTGCCGAGTTCCGGATTCAGTTAGTTAACGCGCACGTTACGAATCCTTATGGTCCAACTACGCACAAGTGAAATCTCCCACCGGCACTTCATTGCAAGTCAACATCCAGTGCCTATATATATATATATATATGGGTGGCCGGTGAACGGTTCTCCAGCGCGAGCAGTCGGCATTTTTCAATCGGGAAACTTGCTAGAAGACGCTGCCTGCGCCAACGTTGTCGCTCGCGGGTGAGGGCGCGTTCTCCTTCTTTGCGAGTTCGTAGGGCGTTCATCGAAGAGCGTTTCCATAGTCAACGCGCGCCTCTCTCTCTCTCTCTCTCTCTCTCTCTCTCTCTCTCTCTCTCTCTCTCTCTCTCACAAGACAGCAGATGGAAGAGTGAGAGAGCTCGCGTGCCGGGAGGCACGCGCCGAGGGCGAGCGCGAGCCTCCCGGCAACGCGAGGTGGCTACATACATACTACTACTACTACTACAGAGGAGGGAACGACCCACACGTTAAGGAGCTTCGCCCCTAAAAAGTTAAACCTATTCAGACAAGGACTGTGAGCCTTGTTTATGCAAGATATGACAGGGATTCTTCATCTAATTTTCTTCCCCAGCTAGACCTCACTACACCTGCAATGCGTCGCCATCTTGAATACATGAGATTCCTTTACACTTCGATCAACTCCCCCCTCCTCGACACCCTACACAATCCTACGTTTTGCGAACCGTGATCTACGAGGAGCCACCACGCCATTAACATTTCAACATTACTTGGCCCGCACTCACCTCTTCAAATATAACTGTTTTCCGTCTACAATCAAACTCTGGAAATTGTGGCAGGGAAGCGTCTACTCCCTACCACTGGAATGGTTCTTCAAAGCCTGTTCATAGACGTTCATATTGCTGCATTTTGTTTTCTAATCCCACCCCTACGATAGACTCATTGAGGTGTGCGTGCGTGCGTGCGTGCGTGCGTGCGTGCGTGCGTGCGTATTACATTGTAATTATTTCATCAGGACCTCCAGCAGACCATCGTATTGTGCAGGTGCTGGGAAATACAGTAAGTGTAATTGTTGAAGCTCGCGAAATTGACGCGGTAGATTCGTAGTGCGTTAGTGCTCCTTCTATTTTGCTGTTTCCTAGCAAGAAAAGAGCATGAGCTTTTGTGATAAGCTATGAACCGCGTTTATACCACAGCCCGTATAAATGCAGTGGCCCCTTTGTTGCTGTCTTCATTTTTCTGCTTCCTATATTTACCGCTTTCCAAGTTTTAGCGGCTCCTTTCTTGCGAAACCATGCACGAACTTGCCCAACAGGCGGCACTCATAAACGTTTTCTTTTAAAACCTTGACTCTCCTAAATCGGGTATTGTGAGCATTCATTAGTCTCTTCTACTTCATCTGTACATAATCATCATCACCTAGGTTTCTTCATCATTATCTGCGGTGGGTCGGGATCTGGAGTTCAATATGTGCCTTGGTGCGAACCGTTCTCCGTAGCCTCAAGGCTTAATAAAACGGCGCTATCATCCCAGCTTCACAGTATGTTTATACCATAACAATAATACCTTAGGTTTTACGTCTAAGAACCACGATTTGATTATGAGAGACGCCGCTGTGGAGCACTCCAGTAATTTCGACCACCTGGGGTTTCTTAGCGTGTTCTGACATCACGCAGCACACGAGACTATCATTTCACCTCCATCGGAATGCGGCCGGCGCGGCCGAGATTCGACCCCGCGACCTTCGGATCAGCGACCGAGTGCCATAGCATCTAGACCACCGCGGCGGGGTAATGTTTATGTTTGATTTGATAACCACAATCCGACTATGAGAGACGCCGTAGTGGGGCCTCCGGAAAGTTCGACCACCTGGGATCCTTTAACGTGCACTGGCATCGCACAGCACACGGGCTTCAACACTTCGCCTCCATCGAAATGCAGCCGCCGCAGTCGGGATTCGATCCCGCGACCCTAGGATGAGCAGTCGAGTACCATAGCCGCTAGACCACCGTGGCGGCGCTTATGTCATGCTTGCAGGTATAAATATTCTAAAGGGGTCGTCCAACTCTTATTAAACAAACTCATAAAACGATGCTGATCAGTCGTGGAAGCTGCTGTGAACATGTGAGCCAAGTGTTATTGCGCTGCAGGCATCACGGAATTGGCAGCTTGGTTTCAAACACAGCCGGAAAGCGTCCGCTCTTCTTTCAACAAATGACGTCAATGCAGGCACCGGCGAAGTCGCATGAGGCAGAAATAGCACGACTGCTCTCATGATCGCGGAAAGATAATCTCCGATTATTTATATGAGAATTCGTTTTAGACTTAGCAAATAAAGAAAATGTGTGCATCTTTCTGAACGAGCAAACGAAGAAAGTTACGTAATAACTGTTACGTCATATATAAAACAAGAGAGGACGCTTGAAATAGAATGCGAACTTCCTGGTGCGTGCGCAGCAGTAATATTAGGCTCGCATGTTCACGGGAGCCTCAACGACTGAGCAGCCCCGTTTTCTGGCTCTGTCCGGAAAGTGTTCCGCTGCGAGAGCCAAGTATCAGGGCGATTCTAATGCTATTGGTGCGACTAAGAACGCGGAAGGGAAACTAGTTGTCTTCGACAACTTGGCCTTGGTACTCCTCGAGGAGTTGCTAGGCGTCTCGGCTGGCTAGAACCAAGCTTTTAAGAACGGGGACAATTTCGAAATAATTATAATTTATACGTACATACTATTCACTTTCGAGCTGAAATTGAAGTCACAGTAAGTTTTGTCACTTACGCACTATTATAGGATCAGAAATGTCGCTTCGACTAACCCTTTCCATCCAAAAAAAAAGGGTAACTTCCTGCGTTTGACGTGCGGAAACCACAATGTCACCGTGAAGTGAAGCAGCTGAATAGAACCTATAGCTTAATCTCAACCACCCGTGATTACTTAGTTTAGGGCAACGCTATTTGCGTACCAGTTAAGAACGGGCGCCAACAGCTAACCAGAGAAACAAGCGCCGTGTCTTGCGCTTGTGTGTCTGTGGCTTGTTATTCTTCTTTGTCCCTAAGCGGTGGCAAATAATCGAACTATGCACTGCTACCACCCAGATCAGTACCCTTGCTAAAGTGAATATCAATCTTAGGTCATAGGTGCCCTCCTTCTCCCCCATCCCACCCGCCATTCTTCTTCAAAACACGAACGCCGCAGCCGGGAATCGAACTCGCGACCTCGAGCATTTAGCAACGCACCACAATAATTGCTAAGCTATCACGCACGGCGGGTTGGTTATTATTCTCTCCAATCACAAGACGTCAAGAGCTCCTACAGTTAAAAAAAAGAGAACGTGACACCTTTCAGCCACATTCTACTAGCGACCTTAACTGCTTGATCCGAAGAAAAATTCCAGCGAGATAAAAAGAAACAATCACGCATCATTTTAAACCAACCGCGCCAAAAAGCTAGTGTCCTTCCAAACAGGACCACTGGGTAGGAACGATGTTGCGAAAGATGTGACGCAAATAGTTGCAAGCGGACGTTATGCAACGTCGCTTGTTATAACACACGCTGTTTCCGCTAACATCACCCAGATTGCATTCGTACCTCACGATAACAACGCTGCGAACAATTCTTCCTAACGAGTCCTAAACAACGCTCATTATCCTTTTAATAGGGTTTGCCTTTCCTGGTCGAGCCATTGTTTCAGGCCTTGTGGTCCGTGACGAACGTGGCCTGCCATCGCGGGACAGACTCGGTACATAAAACGGCAATTAACTAACCTGCTATACATATTGGTTTTCATGTGACTTTTCCTCAAGGCCTCTGTAGTACGGGGAAATAGCACTGTTCGCACGGTACGCAGTCGAGTGGATTTTCTTGATTGTCCACTGTCTTTCTTCACCATCCGGAAAAGGGTCATAATTGTGCCGCGTCGATTCTCCTTGCTCTTCGAAGTTTCCAGCAAGTACTTGGTTCCGCACCACACTCTCAAGGCCCGCAGGCCTCCATAAACCTAATTTATTCTCCCGGGGTTCCAATGCCCCAGAACGTTGGGTGGGCGACGGGCTCTCATCTCAGTTCAATTCGTTGAGCTTCCCATACTTAATGTGGCGCGATAGCGGTTACGGACACCGGCGGCGGCGGCGGACAACTGCGGGGCCAAAAACAGCTCTTGTTGTGACCTCCTAACAGCTTAGGCTGTAAAACAACCACTTTAAACCAACCGCGCCATAAAGCTAGTGTCCTTCCAAACAGGACCACTGGGTTGGACCGATACCACTGAGATGTGACCACTGAGATGTGACCCAGAAGGCAGTCGCTGTCCTGACGAAGATAAGTCCACTTGTCGAAGAGTTGGCTCCTACGACATTCCCTGTTCTCAATCGTTTTTAGCGGTCTGTTCATCTAATGTGGAATAGAAGCTCAGGTGTAGACGGAAGCCTGAATTGATTAGGAGATCGTCGGAAACAATAGTGAACGAGGAATGTCGCTGTAACCAACGTTGTGACAAGCGGACTTGTCTTCGAGAGGGCGTCAGTTGTCCTCTCTAATGCTTGAAAAGGCAATCGCTACCCTTAACGACGACAAGTCTACTTGTAGCAACGTTGGCTCTAGAAGCATGCGTAATGTGAAAGATGTCAGTTAGCCAACCCAGGCGTCAACATTATTTTGTTTTAATCCTCCACATTCAATGGTGTTACCGGAAGTAGCAGCAGCATATAGAGACGCTTGCTCCGCCTACTCCGCATATTGGTTTCAAATCTTCTTCTAGCTCCTATTTCTTATATCTTGTCACTTACAGCGCCGTCTCTATGGCGCCGAGCGGTAACTCCACATGAACTGTCCAACGTTACGCCACTCCTCATTAACACGTTTCAATGTTATAGCCACATGCTCTATCTTTTTATGATTTCCCAGTGCGCCTTTTAATTTCTGAATTTTAATTAATATCATTGTAAACCACTTAGACGCTGCTTCCTTCTTCTGCCGAAGCGTGTGTCCGCAAAAGTAATTGATTAAGAACGCCGTTCCGAACTAACAATTCACAAAATTATTCTAATGCGAATGCTCTTTCGTACCATCGACCGCCCATATTTCCTGACTGAATGTGACTGCCTATAAGCTGGATGGTGTTTGGCCAACAGTAGGCGCGTGAGGTTGTCTTTTTGTGAACACGGGCCTTGCATGTACACAATTCTAAATTCACCTTTCAGTTACCCAAATTAGAGCTTGCATTGTTTATTCCCATTGAGTACGTAAGTTCACCTTTCCTTGACAATAATTTACAGCTGTAGTGATGCTGAAGACTGACTAGTTAATAAACTTAACACCCGTCATACTTTAAGGAGCACCGGCAGTGGTTGTACTGCGTGGTACATTACGTATGCATGCATGTGGTAATGCATGCATGTGACAATGCATGCATGTGGTAAATAAAAGACACAAAGTATTGCAAAACAAAAACAAGCTTTAACAGGCCTGTACAATACAGAAGGCACCTTGTAGCATCAACCAGCGCAGTTTAGCATCCGAGCTGACAATAAAGATACGCCATTTCCGAAGTTTTAATTTTTATAAAACCCATATTCAAATTATTTCTTCCTCTTGACTCCTCAGCGAGTTCGATGTATAAGCGGTGAGCTATATTTCTACTGGGCTCAATTTCGATCAAACAGAGAGTGTTTATTGAACCTATAGCACGAGACACACGGTTCTATATTAGACACGGGATGAATGCCTTTTTTTTTTAAATCTAAATCTCGTCTTTCAGTATCGCCTACAAGACGAATATTGAATTCCCACTGGCCACCGCGGTGGTTGTGGTGCCCGAATGCTCACCCGTAGGTTCCGTTCCGGCCAAGGTGTTCGCATTTTCTATGGAGACGAAAACGCTAGAGACACGTGTACTCCACGTTATCAGTACTGAGACGTTACAAAGCCCAGGTGGTCCAAATTTCCGGAACTCTCTACCATGGCATGCTTCGTCGTCACATCGCACTATCGATACAGCTTATGGCCAGTGCTGACGAATGCCCGCAAGAGCAACATGCGCGCGATCGAACATGCTCAGCGCTGGGAGCTCAGACTTTGTCTCGGACTGCTGCGTTGCACGTCAACAGCGCATACCGTTGCAATTGCTGGGGATTATCCTGCCGAGACACCCACCGCTTTGGAGGTCCTTGGAGCTCACACCAGACACGTCGAGCTGTCATCACCTCGCCACGCTTCCAGAAAAATAAAAAAGCGACCTCTCTTTTTTGTAAGAGAGGCTATTGGCTCGCCGCGAGTGCTTTCCTACGGGCTATGCGAAAGGCTCCGACGCGTCCTTGGTGTGTGAGCAGACCTAAAATCGAACTGAAAGTTCCGAGAATTCGGGCGAATGCAGAACTCTAGTCACCATGCAGCTCTAAAGCGGTTGTCTCTGCTCATGCTACGCGATGAACGCAATGACCATCTTCATCTTTATACTGATGGGATCATCTGCGCTGCTTGAGGGTCTGCAGAAGCTGTGCTCTTGCCCGCAATAGGCTGAAATATTAGGTTAGCATGACTCAATGTGAGGACAATAACAACAGCCACGGAGCGTGCGGCCCCCAGCAATCCGTGTTGTAGGGTACAAGAATCACCTCCACTATATGATGGAGCATACTTACCGATTCTACGCCAGCTGTCTTGTGCCTGTGGACCGCACTACGTCCTATAGCGCACAAGACCAGCTAGTGCAAAAGATTAGACAAATCCATCACCAATCAACTGAAAGAGTGCACGATATAGTATTTCAGTGACTTCCGGGTCCTTGCAACATCATCGGCAATGAAGGTAATGATGCCGCTGCTTGCTCGTGAAAGTGGCGTGAAAGAATCCATTCCAGTGTCGAGAACTGACGCGGCGGCAATGATTCGTTCGTTTTCACGTGCTGTCAAGCAAGCAATTTGGAACACGCCCTGTCTTCTTCACAACCGCCCTCATCACCAATAGACCTGTCACTTCAACGTCGTATCTTCTAGACTATCTTCTAGACAACGTCGTATCTTCTGGACTTCTAAACGACTGTTCTCTGCCACTTATTGCTTGGTGTAACGTTTACAAGCAGCTTTGCTTGCCGCGTCCGAATGGTAGACTGTGCTGCCTGTGACCCTTCCGATAACAAGGAAGCCATTGCACACATACTGTGTCAATGTCCTCGCTACAGTTCACAGAGGCAGGCCCTTGAGGCAGAAATGGCGCACCTCAAGGACCGCCCGCTGTCCAAGCAATCCATCTCGGAATGCCGGTACAACCGAGCCACAAATTGGAAAGCCACGAAGTCGTTGCTCAAATTTCTACGAGCAATCGATTTTATGAAACTACAGTGGTGTTTGTGTTGAATGCTGTCTAGCTCTCCTCTCTCATTATTTTCCTTCTAACCTTTCGATCTTTCCTTACCCGTTCCAAAGCGCAGAGCAGCAAATTGGATTTCTCTTCTAGTCAACCTCCCTGCCTTTCACGTAACAACTTTCTCTCTCTCTCTCTCACTCACTCACTCTCTCCTCCTGGCTAGTAAATCCCCAGCAGTCATTAGTATTAAATTCTCACGAAAACACTTGGATATCCCGTCATCACGCTGCTGCCCTAAATCAGCCCTTAGGAAATTATTAGACGTAGTTGTTGACATCGTTCTCCCGAAGAATGCAGCCCTTCCCGCCGCGAATAGGCGTCAGAACCTATTGTCAGCCACCCGTGGGCCGCACGTTCGATCATTACGAGTCTGGGAGAATCGACCCCCTTCGCCAAATAGCAAATAAAAAGCGAAATTGAAAAAGAAAAAAAGGCGGCGAAAGCGAGACCTGTGCCTTTCCGGAAGGAACGCTTCACCACTTGACGCCACACCATTAGTTTTCTCATTTTTCTTTTTTTAACGCTTTACTTCGCTCGGCGGAAGGAAGCCATCATGACGCCGACGTAATATATTTACGCACACGCTGCACAGCTATGCGGAACCAGACTTCAGCGGCGCACGCCGCCCGAGGAAAACGGGAGAGCGAGACCTGAGAAAAAGCGAAAAAATGAACAGCAATATTGCGTTCCTCGCTCGTTTTGTTTTCTTACTTTTTTTTCCTTCAGCCGTCCTTTCGTTGCTTCGCCGGCTCCAAAAATGGCCCCCGCTGAGCTACACAGCCGACTGCAGGCACTTTCCTCCGAACGTTCGTTAGCCATTTTGTATAAACAGGCCCAACTCTCGCCCATACCGTCTTGGCTCCGTGACTCAGCGTGCTACCCATTGTTTCCCGCTTCTGCGCAGCAGCCCCCCCCTCCTTCCTCCTCGTCTTTGAGCCTGAACCCCCACTTGCCCTCTTTTCCATGTTCGGTCACAGTCTGATTATGACTTCTCGCTTTCTACAGTGCAGGGTTCCTTCTTGTCTCGCTCACCATTCCGTTGCGTGGTGCACCTCTCTGCCGGAAAGCCAGGTGTATAGGTCATCGCTCCGTGCTCAGCTCTCTGACAAACCACGGTGCAGTGCGCTAGGAAGGAGCTCTCAAGCCGTCGACCGTTCCGCTGCAAGCGGTTCGCTGTGAAAAGTCGCTCGAGAGGTGCGACCACGAATCTTCGCCTGGTGGCTGTCCGTTGTCCTCAGTGTGCGTCATCAGGAGTAACGGTGACTTGGATATACGGAAGGTATGTGGCCGGTTTCTCAAGGCAGTCTCCGCAGGACCACACAGAATACACTTCTTTTTTTCGGGCTTGGTTCGAAGAAATGTTCTGCGGGCCCGCTCTTGATTGTCACTCCCCCTTCCCTCGGAATATCAGTGAGCTCGATCATTCTTTTACATATGCGCACGCGAATTAATGTCTAGGAAATGGAAAATTAGCATCCACCCGTTTTGTAGCACAAGGCTGCAAGGAAATCCATAGGGATTTCTCAGAAATGAAAGCATCCTATAGTTGCCGAAAAATTCGCCCTGGTCCGGAAAAGCACGAATTTTTTCTGGTCGTCTCGGGTCCGGACCAGGACGAGTTTTTCGACAACTAGGATGCCTTCATTTCTGAGAAATCCGTATGGATTTCCTTGTAGCCTTGTGCTACAAAACGGGTGGATGCTAATTTTCCCTTTCGTAAACTTCACTCCGCCTTGCGGGTTTCCGCAGAACTCATTTGCCGAATTAATGTCTATGGAGAAAAATTCACGCTTGTCAATGAGTCTATAGTGATGTGAACAAGTATTAGACTGTCTCTCGGTGTTTGCTTCCTCTGTGTGTTCCAGGATCATTTCAGGTTTGCTTGCGCCGCAATACTTTCCGCGATAAGCTCATGCACGCATAAGTGAAGAGTAAGAAGCACGCTTATGAAACAAAAAACACTCCGCACCATCTCCAGTTCACGTCATACGCAGCATCAGTAAGATCGTGTGCGAATGCACTCCGAAGGAAAAGTTCGAGTGTTCTGTACGATTTCGTCTCGGTTAGTTTCAGTAGAACGCTCACCGTACAGGAAAAAAGGACGAAATCAGTTTGTACGACTGTTGCTCCCCTCCAGTGTACAGGCACAACAGTGACATCTCTGAGACTCCGCCAGTGGGGTCCTCAACTAAGGGTTCCAATCGCATTACTTTTTTCTCCTTTCTCTTTGCCTTTAATAAAATTTTACTCCTTCTCCTGCCTTCCCATGAGAGTAACGGACAATCTTACTATTTCAGAAGGAAACCTACTGGTTCGCCTGAAAGGACGAACTATCGCCACTGTACTTCACATGTTGCGCCAAGAGAGGTGGGCATGCACTGCCTGCGTGATATGTGCACCGAGAATACGCGTCATAAAGGGCACAGAAACTTTCGTCACTTTATCTCGGACTCTTGAAACTTCTTTGCATCCTAATTGAAAACGCTAATAGCAGCCCTTATAAGCCAATATATTAGCAACCAATCCCGTCTCACTGTGAACACAAGGTACACGGGAACAACCTGCCATCTTTTCTCAAGTCCATCTTCCTTCAACAGGAAACCGGCGTCCCTTCGGCGTTGGTGGTGTTCCCGGACATCTGGACGTTGTGGATCAACAAGAAATCAGCAGCCTATCGAAATCAACGGTAAAAGAAGCGCGAGGACGAACGCAAGCAGGCGAAGATGGAAGACGAGCGCGTTTTGCCGTTCTACGAATCCATATCAGGACTCCGCCTCGCCAACTTCTACCCACCGTACGCAGTCGCCTCGGGCCTTCAGTACAAGCCGAAGGACGGCGACGTATTCCTCGTGACCTATCCCCAATGCGGAACGCTGTGGTTGCAGCAGATCCTCTACGTTCTTCTCCACGACGGCTCGTCACCCAAGGACGCCGCGAGCCTCTTCAGGACCTTTCCGTTACTCGAGCTGGAAGGCACGGAAGCCGTCGAGGACGCCCCCAGACCGCGGGTCATCACGTCTCACCTCCCGTACGACTTCATTCCGAAGTCCTTGAGGGCCAAGTATGTCGTGCTCGTGCGCGACCCCCGCGACGTCTGCGCCGGAATGTTTCGAAGACTCCGAACGTACCCCGCGTACGAGTTCAACGATGGCCTGCTGAGCGACTTCCTGGACCTTTTCTGTGGCGACGCCGTCGACTACCGAGGATACTTCTTCCACCTGCGCTCCTGGTGCGACCGCCGGGACGACCCTAATGTGTTCTGGCTCAACTACGAAGAACTCCATTCCAACTTTCAAGACACCGTGAAGCGTCTTTCAACGTTCCTGGGAGTGGAGCACAAGCTGTTCAAGAGCAGAAGCGTGTTCAAGAAGTGTCAGGAGAAGAGTACGGTGTCTTACATGAAGTCCAAGACCAATAAGTACATGGAAGAGTTCCTGTACATCCCGTTCGAGAGTCTGGCGGCCGACATGAGGTTCTCGGAAGGGGTCAAGTCCTTCCACGCCTCAGTGCAGTGCTCAGGGTTCCTGGACGCAATGTCCAATGTTCGCTGCGTTCGCAGTGGCAAAGTAGGCTCCTGGAAGGATGTCATCACTGCCGACGACGCCAAAAGGGTTGTCGACCGAACGGAACAGTTGGGACGTGATGTGGCGAACGCTGTTTTATATAACAGGTGACAATGAAAATTCGTGCGCGTTTAGTTGAATCCCGGTGGGCGCTGGGATGATTAAAGTGTACCGCAAACGTTGTTTTGTGCTGCACGAGGTGTGATGAGCGAAAGAAAAATGTGACAGAGGGGAAGTTCTCACTTTCTATCACAAACACTGACTTGCAGGAACCAGACATAACGTTGTTCGGCAGGGCGAGAGTTGAATAAATAAATAAATAAATAAATAAATAAATAAATAAATAAATAAATAAATAAATAAATACACGTTTCCAGGTAGGAAATGGCCCGCAGTATACGTATCCATTCGTAATCCTTAAATAAGGACAGCGAAAATAAACATGAAATGATAGGGAAAAAATTCCATCATATCCTAACGGAGGCACAATTCCAGCATTACTACTAAATGTTTTCGTAGAATTTCAGGGCCTTCGGTGGGGCGCAACGTTTCCTTCTATACCTGAAAGCTTCTATATCTGAAAGCCACGATATGAGTCCCTGATTAGTTGAAGGAGTATTCACAGCCTCGGATGCTGACGCTCCTGCTTACTTACAGTACGACAAGGATGAGTTGCAAGATACTTCTATTGGGACCTTCTTCGTTGTAACCGTTGCTGATACCACAGCTTACGACACAGTTTAACTGAAGCAAGGTATGGTAAAGAGCTAGCTGGCATTCCACAATCCACGTGAACAGCGCAGGAACAAAGTACAGAGGAATGCCAGCACGGACTAGCAAGGGCAGCACTGGTTTTTGTCCTTCCTTCACACTTGCGTATTTCTACGCTGTTAATATAAATTATCGGGTAAACCGGGTTCCCCAAACTATTTACGCACGCATTCTGTAGACTTAAGACTCGAAAAAATAAAAATACGGCGGTCCCTTATCGCACGCTGGGACGACATGACTGCAAAAGCCACTCCACCTCGTCGTAAGTATACTTTGACCTTGGTTGCAACAACGCATTTCTAAATTGATATGACGTAGTAGCGTGAGTGTAATGTGGTTTAAGCTGTAAAGGTTAATATTCAATAACGTGTGGTTCAACCACTGTACCCATGGTCGAGGATAGGGGGTGTACGCCGCACGTGACATGATTATCGCTATCGATGACATAAATGAAAAATTCTTCGAGTAATTGGTGTCGCTATACATGTCATTCTAAACATACATTCACATCCTTCCATGCCAATTTAAGTTTGTAACAAGTGACCGAGACGCCAATGGATGGATGGATGGATGGATGGATGGATGGATGGATGCTATGAGCGTCCCCTTTGTAACGGGGCGGTGACATGTGCGCCACCAGGCTCCCCTCTCTTTAAATTTTCCTCATGCCTTTTAAATTTACTTCAACCAAATCGATCATACTATAGCAAAACGGAGATTCATAGCCCAGTTCCCTGCCCCTTATGGCAGAAAGTTTCCGTCGACCGTCGGAAACTTTCCGACGACAACCGTCGACAACAGATGTCGCACCAATTTTCAACTTTTGGTGCGACATCTGTTGTCGACGGTTGGAACTAATGCGGAGTTTTCCACGCACGGCTACATAATCATCCTGGTTTTGGCATCCAAAAACTTGTACTTTATAATCCACAATAACAGCAATTCTGAAGAGGTAGCTTTAAAAGCGAAGCTTATAATTTTTTAGCCTATATCGGCGTAGTAGACGTAGTTGTAGCCGTGATCGTCACGCTAAAAGCAGTTACTACAAGTGGCTGTAGTAACCAACGCGTTATAGTTTCTTCCGGCACTTCACAGAGGGCGCATTGGAGCGGAAAAAAATTTTAGGGGCGAAGCTCCTTAAAGCGGCACCCGTTCGTCCCTCGTCGTAGTCGTAGTAGTGCGTAACCAGTCTTACGCTTTGACCTCCAAGGTGGTGCCGGTGGGAGATTTCTCCTGTGCGTTGTTGAACAATAAAAAATTCGCAGCGTGCGCGTTAACTAAAAGCCGAATTCTTCTGTCTCTCATTCCCCATTAGCAGCCATTTCGTGCGTCCCCGATGTATGTAGTAGTAGTAGTAGTAGTAGTAGTTAGTAGTAGGTAGCCACCGGCGCGTGCCTGCTGGAGCGCACGCACGCGCCGAGGGCGAGCGCGTGGCACCTGGCGCTCGCCCTCGCCGCGAGCGCCGGGAGCCACGCGCTCCCCGGCAAACTCGACACTGCCCCGGCAAACGCGAGAGACAACGTTGGCGCAGGCAGCGTCTAACCTCCTTGGTCTCCTAGCGAGTTTCTTGATTGAGAAATACCGACTGCTCGCGTTGGAGAAGCGTTCACCGGCAAAACCCATATATATATATATATATATATATACACTGGATCTTGACTTGCAATGAAGTGCCGGTGGGAGATTTCACTTGTGCATTGTGCATAGTTGAACCGTGAGGATTCGTAGCATGCGCGTTAACTAAATTAATCCGGAACTCGGCACGATCTACGATGCACATCCCGAGCTTCGCCCACACATCATCATTCACTCCATGGATATGCTGTAATTTTTTGCCACCAGCCCTAGGGTTTCAAAGCAGGGCCCCACCCTCCAGAGGTGGGTGTCTTAACCACTGGACCTGGGAGGTGTGAACCTTTCTGAACCATATGAGTGCATTGGATTTCCAACACGTAACGGGAAAGAAAGAAAAAAGAAAGAAAGAAAGAAGAAAAAAGAAAGAAAGAAAGAAAGAAAGAAAGAAAGAAAGAAAGAAAGAAAGAAAGAAAGAAAGAAAGAAAGAAAGAAAGAAAGAAAGAAAGAAAGGCATATAGTGCATAAGTTCAGGGAGCACATGACAAACTTCGCTTTCTCCCCATATCCTCGACAAGGAAAGAGCTGTCGTCGTTTTTGTTATTTAAATGTTTCCACATTTTTAAATAAAAATTACAGTATATCCACGGAGTGAATGATGATGAGTGGGCGAAGCTCGGGATGTGCATCGTAGATCGTGCCAAGTTCCGGATTAATTTAGTTAACGCGCATGCTACGAATCCTCACGATTCAACTATGCACAATGCACAAGTGAAATCTCCCACCGGCACCACTTCATTGCAAGTCAAGATCCAGTGCATATATATATATATATATATATATATATATATATATATATATATATATATATATATATATATATATATATATATATATATATATATATATATAGGTTTTGCCGGTGAACGCTTCTCCAACGCGAGCAGTCGGTATTTCTCAATCAAAAAACTCGCTAGGAGACGCTGCCTGCGCCAACGTTGTCTCTCGCGTTTGCCGGGGCAGCGTCGAGTTTGCCGGGGAGCACGTGGCTCCCGGCGCTCGCGGCGAGGGCGAGCGCCGGGAGCCACGCGCTCGCCCTCGGCGCGTGCGTGCCCTCCGGCAGGCACGCGCCGGTGGCTACCTACTACGACGACTACTACTACTACTACTACATACATCGGGGACACACGACCCACGCCTTAAGGAGCTTCGCCCCTAAAAAGGTAGTCTAGCACTGAAAATTCTCCGTACGATAAGCATGAGCTGGAGCACATACGGGAGACATTCCCAAATCCCGACCGGAAACTTTCCGCTGTCTCCAATGCGAAAAGTACGTAATCACTGCATTCTCCCAGTACTAACGTCCGGTGCATAAACTTGGATGATAACGAAAAAGCTAGAGATGAAATTAAGGAGCACACAGCGGACAACCGAACGAAAACTCATAAGTGTAAGGTGAAGAGATTGAAAACTATCGGAATGGATCGGGGAACAGTAGTAGCTGTCGTGCTTGTCTCGATCAAAAGAAAGAAGTGCACCTTGGCCAGGACGAGTAACGCGGAGCTAGACAATACAGATGGACAGTCAGAACGATAGAATGGATACCAAGGGAAGGAAAACGCAGCAGATGAGAGCAAGAAGTTTGGTGGCACGATGAAATTAAGAAATTCGCAGGCATAAAGTTCGCAGGCATAACGCTCGGGACACTACAAATGGGAAATCGTTGGGAGAGGCCTTCGTCGAACAGTGGACTTAAAATAGGCTTATAATGATGATGACGTTAACGATATGAAAGCACGGGAGGGTAGCGGCTACGTGTAGTGGCACTGCCTATGGGGACTATACAGAACGTCCTCACACTGCGTAAAGGTGTTACTTTGGTGATGATTGATTGCGGTTTGGCTAAGGAAAGGACGCTAATTTCTGCAGCCCAACTCGGGAGCATGGCTAAGAGTTCGGGGGGTAGGGGAAAGGCACTGAAAAAGATGGAAAGGAGAGAAAAGACGCAGAGTGGGGCTCCGGTAATTTTTACCACCTGGGATTCTTTAACGTGCACTGATGACGCGCAGTACGCCGGCCTCTGGCATTTTCGCCTCCATTGAAAATGGGACCGCCGCGGCCGGGATCGAACCCGCGTTTTTTGGGTGTCAGCCGAGCACCATAACCACTACACCACCGCGGCGGACACTATGGTGACACCGAAATAGACCCAGCAATGCGCCAAGCTACCAACTCTGCTATATTTGAAACTTCCAACAAAAGACACCCCCCCCCCCCCTTTTTTTTTTTTTTTGTATTGCATACATGTTGATATACGTAAAATAACTTTCCTGCCGGAAATAAAGCACTTGTGAGCCCCTTTTCCCGGTCGTTAGCCTACGCCCCATTACGTCACAATCATAAGCACAGGTTCAGCCACCCGCCAGTTTGTCAGGTCAGGTCTGACGCGGCACTGGGAGCGTCAACGCTCTGTGCTCAGCGATGAAACTCAAAAAGACGGTAATAATAACTGACGTATATTCTTCTCTTCTTCATTTTTTTTTTCACTCTCCATATTTATACATGTTGAGCCATAAAACGCCTCCTGCAATAAAATGCTGCTATACATAGTGCATCACATACGAGACGGAAATCGATCGTAAATGGGGCTGTAGCCTTTACATTCCTCATTTAACACCGGATGTTTCTATGGCACGTTGTCATCCTAGATTATTTTGCGGTCTGTATCCTACCGCGGGATACTCTCTCTCATCGGCCCTCCCTGATTGGTCAGTTCCGCCAGACAAGGCCGGAGCCAATGCGCCGGGGCTACGGTGTCGCCATCTGCCTTCAACACCCAGAACTTGAAAGCTCGGTCAATAACGCGTACGAAAGCCCAGTGAACCAAAGACAAAAAAAAAATGATAGAAAGGATGAAAGAGAAAGCGTAAATAATATGCTCCACGAGGAACTGGTGGCGCCGCTGCAGGCAACACGCGTTCCCCTTCCTCTCCATCCGCTCCAGCCGTCGCCTATTTGGAGACGTGCCAAGCGGAGAGCCGCCGCGACGAAGTCGTCGCCGCCCAACGACCCCGGCAAGGACGCGCGCACTACCGGTATTTGTTTACAGTGCCATCAGGATCGGAAGCCGCACTGTTTGATTCACAGTGGTGAGTGCCAACTATCGATCCTTCCCTCCGTTTGCTTCCTTTTCGCTTCACCACTGTCTCCATCCCGTTTTTCCGTAACGTGCACGCTGGAGTTCTGTTTCTTTTTTCAATCGCAACGCTCCTTCTCGCCGCTCAGTCTCGGGCCCGATCTCCTTCTCCACGACAAACGTGCGCCAAGTGGCACAGTTGCGCTGACGCACGTGTCTTATGTGTGTCATCCGCGAGGGCCGGAGTATCTCTACGCGAGTCGCTGGCGTTCGCTGTGAGGCAGTTTTCCTGCTTCGAGCTGTCCCTCGAGAACTGCTTACAAACATACGCAAACTAGGCTAACGCAACGCTTTCCTTTCTTACGCGTCAGCCTGGTGAGAGGCTGAACGAAAATTTTTACGATATTTTTCGGAAAGCTAGAAATAATTTGCGCGCACGCATCATCCATTCGATAATCGAAAAGGAACATTTTTTTTTTTTCTGAGCCCGAAGTCCCTCCGCTGAAATGTCGCGCGGTCCATCAATGACACCTCGTGGTAGGCAAAACTCGTGCGAAATGCCTAAGGGTACGCCGTCCCATTTCGAGGAAAGCACGTGTTCCGGAGAGCTTGGCCTCGCTTCGCGTCCCGAGACGATGCGTACAACCTGCGCATGCTCTGTGGCGGCGTTAGGCGTATCGATTTTCTGCTGGCGGCCAAGAAACGTGTGAGGTAGTGTGTCGTCTCGAGAACTGCACACGGTGTGGCGCCTTGGCATAACTTCGCGCAAACTGAGGAGGACACGCCCCACTCCGTGTTGTGGAATATATATATATATATATATATATATATATATATATATATATATATATATATATATATATATATATATATATATATATATATATATATATATAGTTCCTTGCTACTTACTCGAAAATTCCAACACAGGAATTAGGAACTTCAATAACTTCCCCTATATGCTTTCCTAGGCTTCAATGTTTGTTGGTTCATTAAGTTGTTTCTAACAAGTAAACGAGCCCTGGACACGTTCCCTTTCGTACTATATATATATATATATATATATATATATATATATATATATATATATATATATATATATATATATATATATATATATATATATACCAACAAACATTGAAGCCTAGGAAAGCATATAGGGGAAGTTATTGAAGTTCCTAATTCGGAATTTTCGAGTAAGTAGCAAAGAATTAAAGTGGACGAAAAGACAAACCTGCCTTCGGTAGGAACCGAGCCCACGACCTTCGGATAACGCGTCCGACGCTCTACCGCTGAGCTGCGAAGGCGGTCGTCCCCCCGTCCACTTTATTGGGTATTTATGTACTGTACATGTAATCCTGGGAGTGTTAGGCAGCGCCACACGTAGCCATGGCGGCGAGTGTGAAACACTCTTATTGCCGGAGCGTCACGTAGAACGGGATGTGTGTAGATAGATAGATAGATAGATAGATAGATAGATAGATAGATAGATAGATAGATAGATAGATAGATAGATAGATAGATAGATAGATAGATAGATAGATAGATAGATAGATAGATAGATAGATAGATAGATCACGGACACGGAAGAGGAAAGGACAAGGGCTCGTTTTTATTGTTAGACACAACCTCGTGAGGCTCGATAGACTATCGACTCGACGGCCATCGAAGCCACCCGTTTAGCAGCTCAAACATGACTTTTCAGTCGATGGACCGTCGATTCGAATGCCTTCGAAGCGCCCGTGTGACACCAGTATAACAAAGAGACCAAGGAAGTCCTAAGGGAAATTATTTCCAGTTTTTAGGTCTAGTGTAGTAGTTGTGATATTAAAGGCAATGAATTACAGTAGACGAAAAGACACACCTGCTGTTGGTAGGCGCCTAGCCTACGAGCTTCGGATAACGCGCCCAATGCTCTACCAACGAAGCTACAATGGGAGTCGTCCCCGTCGACTTTATTAGGTATTTCTACTATAGTATTTTCGTTTTATTCCTTCCGGAAATGCAAAAGAAATGGGGGCAAAAGCGAAAGGCGTACATATAATCCTGACGGACGCCTTTGCACATGTGGTTCGCAACAGATACATGTGTCTTTCAGAAAACATTTGACCCATTATATGTCAACGTGAGGTACAACAAATGACAGCGAAACACTCACAAAAGGTGTATCGCGCTTTTTCTCACATTAGAGATAAACGTATTACACACAAAATGACAAGAAAGAAAAAGCACATATTATATAAAAGCACGAGTGACAACTAAAGCAACAGAACACACACTTTCCATTTTGTGGATCATTTCCTACAAGTTCGGTACAATATTATTCAGTAGCGATGAGTTATTTTCTTCAGTCAACAAATTTTTTTTAGCTTGTCTTTCAAAAGCCTGTAGACCAACACCAAAATCTAAGCTCTCGCATAGCCCACAAACTAATCGCATTCATTTATACTGTACCGTTTGTATTTCATAGTTTGTTCTCGTTCTAGGTAAACATTCTCACAGAATAACGCTCGTGATTTTTTTTTCCTCGTTACACAACTTACTTGTGTATCTCTTGTGTTAGTTTTAAAAAAATCAAATTTGGCTCATGAGGGAGCGCTGATCGATGTGCTGAATACTACCATCGTTATCTTCCTAAGACCGAAGTATCTAGTTTTATAACAAAACTAATTCGTCTAGCCCCGGTAGTGTTAACGCCAGTCGTCGCGATGGCGGCTAGTGCGGAACACACTGTTTGCCAGTAAGCGTCCCTAGAAATTTCCGAGCAGTATAGCTTTTGAGAGTGCGAGAGCCATTGAGGAGGGAGGAGGGGGAGAGAGAGAGAACTTCAAGCTTTCGTCGCAAACAAGGAAGGTCATCACAAAGCTTTCTCCACTTAACCTGTGGCGCCACGACGTCGTGCAAAGTGGAACCTCCATAGACGTCGGCATTGGCAAAGCCGATCGCGGAGGCCACGGACAAAGTACTAAAGAATCCTGCGGATCAAGCGCGCTGTGGGAATCGGTTGTTCGGCTGCATTACAACGATGCGTGAAATGTCTATTTTAGTTCCTTCTTGATATGCATAACCTGAGTAAAATTCTAAACACATGCGGCGCATGCCCGCTTACCATGGGCCGAGCACTACGGATATCAGCCACAAGTGACTGCAGTATCGCTGATCGGGACGTACGCGTCCAGTATGTCATATTAGGGATGTAAGATAAATCATTCATGTTCGTCATGTACATTTATACACCACCTTCCAAATTTTCGTGTATGCCTGGTGAATGCGACGGCCAGGAGAGCACGGAGAAGTAGATAGATAGATAGATAGATAGATAGATAGATAGATAGATAGATAGATAGATAGATAGATAGATAGATAGATAGATAGATAGATAGATAGATAGATAGATAGATAGATAGATAGATAGATAGATACGGTCAAAGTGACTTAAATTCGTCAAGAAATGTTTCGCATTTGAAAAGCGATGATTGATTGATTTCTAGGGTTTCAAATCCCAAAACCACAATATGAATATAAAAGACTATAGTGGAGGGCTCTGGAAATTTCTACTACCTCGAGCTCTTTTAACGCGCACTGAAATCACACCGCACACGGGCCTCAACATTTCGCCTCCATCGAAATGCAGCAGCCGCGGCCGGGATTCGATCCCGCGACCTTCGGCTCACACAGCCGAGTGCCATAGCCCAACACCGTTGCGATGAGCCTTTCCCATCGTGTATTTCTAGCTGCAATGACGAGCATGTATACCATTTGATGCGTAAGCATCGACTTAAAAAGGAGATTTGCACATAGAAAAACTGAAGCGCTGGCGCTTGTGTTCGAGCGCGCAGTGTAGCAGTAGGCGATTTGGAGGCAACAGCACCACCTGTCTCGGCCCGCGGCCATTTCGCGCGCGCAACTGCCATTCTTGGTTCACCAAGTGCGCATTTGAAATTTCAACGCGGACAGTCGGAGCGCGTGGGTATAACTATGTCGAATGCGGTGGGCGGTAAACAGCGGTTGGCTGCATTTACATTACTTCCCACCGTGGCCTGACCCCTGACGCACATGTCATGTTGCTATTTGTGGGATTGACTGTATAGCCATGCAGGAACTAAAGAGGGGCCATGACGTCACAATCGTGAAACGCCTCAGTCCCCGACCATCATTCGCAGCATCAAAGCAGCTATAAGCAGGTGTCCGAAATTTACGGCGCATTGATCGAAATCGCTAACACGAGTAGAGCAAAAAGAAAAAAAAAACATACATTTAGCGGTATTTTTCACCGTGCAAACGCGCAAGGCCCATTCTGCGTGTCTTGCAGCAGAGCTACGCAGCGTACAGCTGTTGCGCACAACACAGGTGGTACTCGCTCGCTACGGGAACAACCGGTACTCACTGCTCATGCGTGCGTATATTTGTTTCATTCCTGACGTAGCATTAATTACCCAGTGCTCGCATGCGAATCTTATCAATGCGTATTATGTATGTTCGCGCGTTGCGAGTCAGCGTACAATGCCAGCAAATTTTCGTTTTATATTTCTTTCTCCTGCAAAAATCAGCAAACGGGAAATTCACGCACTATACTTTGCATGTGCCGTAGGTATGCCGCGGTAGTGTAGTGGTTATGGTTTAGAAGGACAGACTGCTGGGCTAGTTGGTTATGCATCTTGAAAAGTTCAACTAAGCGCTACTTACACAGGCACACAAGAAGAGACGAAGCAGACAGGACGGGCACTATACTAACAACTGAGTTGTTGGTAGCGCCCGTCCTGTCTGTCGTCCTGTCGTCCGTTCTTGTGTTTCTATGTAAATCGCGCTAGTTGAAGTTTTCAAGGTGGTTATATATGGTGCTCGGCTGCAGCCATGAAAATGCGGGTTCGATCCCAGCTGCGGCGGTCACGTTTTCAGGGGAGGCGAAAATGACACAGACCCGTGTACTGTGCGTTGTCAGTGCACGTATACCACAAGTGGTCTAAATTTCCGGAGCGCTCCACTGCAGCCTTTCTCTCCTTTCTATCTCTTTCAGTTCCCTTTTAGGGACGAAGCTCCTTATGCCGTGGGTCTGTCCATCCTCCGTTTGTAGTAGCCACCTCTACTTCATGAAGTGCTCACTAGATGGCGTGATGGCGCTGCGGTGCTCGCTTCATTCAGATGTATGGGAACGCGTAGTATGGGAGTCTGTCTGTCTGTCTGTCTGTCTGTCTGTCTGTCTGTCGGTCCGTCCGTCCGTCCGAGCGCTGCGGTGCTGCTTAGCTAGTACGTGAATTGATCAATAGATGGCGCGGAGGCGCTCGCTGCGTGCTCTAGTGTGATAGGAGAGCGCTAGATGGCGACACACAGCGTTTGTCACGTCTTTGATGATGTACTGGGCAAGATTCACGGAAGATTCACTGTTTTTACCGATGAACCTCCGGAGCTTCGCCCACTCATCATCATTAACTCCGTGGATATGCGTGGATTTTTTCCTTACCCCCCCGGACGCTGAGCCGTGCTCCCGACATGGGCTGCAGAAATTAGCGCCCTTACCCTAGCCTAACCACAATAATCATCGCCATGTATCGTCGTGCTACAAGATTTCCTTTGACAGAGGGAAGTGCAACAAATTTTAACGCGATAGCGTCGATGTCGTTGGAGGCGTACGCGGCGGAAATCATGATCTAGAGCTAGCACCGTTTCCGGGATCACTCAAGCCCTCCGCAATGGCGAAGGTGCTCTAATAAACAAAACTGAATTTTGTAAAGCAAAACCCCTCAGAAAAATTCTAAGCTACGGTTGAGCTAAAACGTACAGACATAAACAGATTGGACTGTAATTCAAATGTACGAAGAAACTGAAATAATTTCAGCACTTTACAGAAAAGGGCGCTAATTTTAATGAGTGTTCTTTGAGAATGCGACGTGGACAGGGCCGACTGGCGCTTTGTGTGCCACTCTTAAAGGCGAAGCCTAAGTGTCCTCAAGCTTTTTCCTGTGATCGGACTGCATTGTGTAGATGCGTCATCACAATATAGAAGAATGGGCGAGTTGGTATGAAAGCACGGCGAATGAAGCGCAATCAGACAGAATTCAAGGCAAGGCAAAAGAAAATATAGAAGCATATCGCCACTCTTAAATGAATGTTTACTCCAAAAGTTAGGAACTCCGTACGCTGTAGGTAATTGAAGAGCAAGCATTTTTTTTATTGATTGATTTGTGGGGTTTAACGTTCCAAAACCACGATTTGATTAAGAGGGACACCGTAGTGGAGGTCTCCGGAAATTTTGACCTCCTGGGGTTCTTTAACGTGCACTGACATCGCACAGCACGCGGGCCTCAACATTTCGCCTGCATCAAAATTCAGCCACCGCGGCCGGGATTCGGCCCCGCGACCTTCGGAGCATCAGCGGAGTACCATAGCCACTAGACAACCGTGGCGGGGCGCTTTATGAACGAAACCACGAAGGCCAGTTGTGCTTCGTGAAGTCTACCGCACTTCACGAACGTTAGTGAACTATTCACTCGTGCTAGTAGAGCTAGCGTGTTCACATTAAGTGCCCCTCATTTACGGTTGCTGATCCTCTTCCCTCTTTTGTATCTATCATCCCCACCTCCCATTCGACCCTCAAGAGTAGGGTAGCCAATCAGCACATGTTTAGTTGGAATGCCTTGTTTAGTTAGAACTGATATTCGCACAGTTCCGGTGCATATCAGTCGTCATGATGAAGCCGCCACTAGAACAACATAAACACAATGGTTCTACCATTGTGTTTAGAAAACACAGGAACAGGACACGCGGCACGATATAACTGACGATCTTGTCGACACTGGACAGAAGGCTCGGAAGAGACACACACGAAGTCAGGCCAAATGTACTAGAAATATATTTTAACAACACAGCTTGCTGGCCTAGTTGGTATTTACTGAACGTCACTTGACGTTAAGTAAATACCAACTAGGCCAGCAAGCTGCGTTGTTAAAGCATATCAGTCGGTTCGCTCGAAATTTCCGCGGCCCTCCAGTGTAGGCGTCTTTCATAACCGTACAGTGATTCTGGGACGTAAAACACGATAAATTCCATTATAGGCCCGCGCCATGTAGGCGTTGTCTCGTTTATTTGCATGCACTTCCGCATCGTTCGGCTAGCATTAATGGTCCCGGCTGTCCTTCGTTCGCTGTGGAGACCGGCATCAAAAACTGGTTTCTGCAGGAACTAATTATTTCTTCTTATTCCTTTTGCGCCGCTCAATGTCGTAGACACGCGCCTTCCGGCGGTTGTGCCTGTTGTAGCCTGTTGTACATTAAAGGTAGACGACAACGTCTAGACGTAAGTGTTTCTGGGCGTCGTCGACTGATGCGTGCGCGCTCGCATCTCGTTCGTTCAGGACGTGAAGCCGGGATGTTTCAATGCACACAACTACTGTCCGTGGCGCACATACATCCAAGCGAACGCGAACGGAGCGCTTCGTCTGCTTTCAGTGGGACTGGCCTCTTCCCTAAATCCTTGAGCGGCTTTATAAACTAAAGAAAGAAAAAGAAAACTGCGCTATGATTACGGGGCATGTCGTATACTGTGGCAATCACGCATTAATCTGCACCTTCGGGGATCCTTTAACGTAGCACACGTAAATCACAACTATACACAACCAACCGCCACGGTGGTATACTGTGGTTAGGTGCTCGCCTGTTGACCCGAAAGACGCCGGTTCGATCCCCGCCGCGGCGGTCGCGTTCTGATGGAGGCGAAATGCTGAATATACGTTCACCGTGTGATGTAAGTGCACTCAGGGAAAGCAGTTTTGTTTCAAACGCAACTCGAAAAAGTACCGGCCTCTTCTTTCAACAAATGACGTCACTGTGGGCACCGACTACGTCGTTTCAGGCAGAAATATCATTGGTTGTTTTCACGATCGATTTGATGGTCGCGTAAAGATAATCTGCTGCCTTTTACTTTGTTCGTCTTTAATTGAACAAGTAAAGAAAAAACGGGGGTATCTCTCTCAAAGAGCCACAAAATGTTCTGGAGAGATAGTCGGTGCCCCATGGAGTGACGTCATTTGTTGAAAGAAGAGCGGGCGCTTCGCGGCTGTGTTTGAAAACAAATTTCCAATTCCGGGATGTGTGCACTGCAGTAACACTATGCTCGCATACACGCGAGATCACAGGAGCTTCCACGACTGATCGGCACCGCTTTCTGATTAAGCAAGTAATAAAAACATTAATTATTACTGCGCTTTATAATAATAACAATAACTTATTTCTGCCTCAAGAAACACATTAACCAAGGAGCCGCAGAAAGTGTTGTCATTAACAGCTCGACTTTGCCGCAGCCCTTAAGTACGAGGCAAAAGCGACAGGCAGTACAAGAGTGTCACATCAAACACACTGCTTGTTTCATGTTCTTTTTAATGGCGCGTTAGGCAGCAAAACTGGGGGGAAAAAAAAAGGGAACAGAGTATTATGAGCACTTATATGTACACAGAGCGCGAATAGCATGCCTCAGCAAAAAGCATGGTTACGCAAATTTAGGATCATCCTGTAGGTGTGTCAAATAATAACGGGAATGCGAAAGAAATTGTGAATGCAGAGAAGAGAGAAAACATCCTATTTGAAATCTTACCACAGCTAAACGTGGCGGAACCACGATGAGATTACGAGGAACGCCGTGTAGCGGAGGGCTCGGGAAGTGATAACCACCTGGGGTTCTTACGTGCACTAGACAGTGTACATACCTCTAACATACCGCAATTTCATTTATTGTTTTTTTTTTCTTTTTTGCTCAGCGTTTGCAGATGCTCAGCATCTGTCCCGCCTTTTGCAGATTAGTTTACCGTGCCAGGTCTAGCTCGTGCTCATAATATCAATGCTCTCCAGTCCCTCCTGTTGTATCCTGTTATGAAGGAAGACTGCGTGAGTGTTAGGTTTGCATACTTTTGGTTGAAACGCGTATAGACTTTGGAAGCGAGGTCGTTTCCGCCTCCAGATTTCGACATTCTCACCGTATCATATCGGTAGTAATCAATACTGTCAGAAGCATGCTGCGCACTTTTTTTTTTTTCGATAATCTTAAGGTGTCGAATATTTTCTGTTACTTCTCATGGAACACCAGACGGAACTTAAGCCAAGGCGCTGTTCCTATAGTTTGTTAATTAGTTTGTATGCGTGTGTGTTGAAAAGGGGGGGGGGGAGGGGGGTGTACTTTATGTCAGTGAAAATTTGTTTCGTCAAATAAACGGCATGTACTTTTGCCCTAGCCATGGTTCTAGCTGGTGGCATGGCTACAGTTGTCAATTTAACACCACTTGTAGCCGACTTTGCTTCTTTAGGGACATTTTGGGCGTCTGGTATTCCTCTATACTCAATGGCGTTGGTAACCTTGCAAACGACTTTTAACGAACACTAGTTACCGGATCAGAACTCTTGTTTTGGCTAGTTGGTGACCATTCATAATGACCTCAAGACGCGAAAAATGACCACAGACGAAACATAAAAAAAACGACAAGGACAAGCGCCTGTCCTTGTCGTTTTTTATGTTTCGTCTGTGTTCATTTTTCGCGTCTTGAAGTCATTATGACTAGTTCCCGCCCGAAGCAAGCCCACAATGCCGAAGTCGCTTTTTGTCGCCGTGCAGTGGCGTCAGCTATAGACGATAAGCAGAACACGTAGACTCGTAATCTACGTCATCCATGATTTCAGCAGCCACTCATTAAGCATACAGCATAGTGTCACTGGTGTAACCAGAAATATTTCGTTTTTGGCGGGCGTTACATGCTGGGAGTGATATATGATGCGCTGTGGGAATACCACGGCCGGAAAGATGTAATCAGGGAAAGGGGGCGGTTACGCAGCGCCCAGAAAATTTTCGGGGGGTGCTTCGACAACGAAACACCACCGCTGGCTGTGCGCTTGGAGGCTGTCTCTGAGAAACGGCGTCGAATTCTCACGAATACTTTACTGGCGAAGCTTCATGATTCAAGGCTAAATAGAACCGCCACTTGGGAACATAGGGCCTACAGAAGGCCCGACGACCACTTCAAAGATCGGACGGCAAGCGCGCTTTCGGCAGTCGGCCATTGCTTTCACGGCGCACTGGTTGCTCGAGGCGCATCCGGTAAAGCATGGGTATATGACATTTCTAGAAGAAAAGCGCAAATTTCGACTCCACAAAAGCAAGACAGAAGACAGGACGAGCGCCACTAGTTGGTAGTGGCGCTCGTCCTGTCTTCTGTATTGCTTTTGTGGAGTCGAAATTCGCGCTTTTCTTCTAGAAATGTTTCGCAAACTAGTCCTTCAAGAAGTACTTCTATGGGTATATGAGCTGTTCCCACCAGGTATTTCGCTACGTGCAAAGTTGTTTGCGTTTAGCGGTTTACCAGACAGCCCAAATTTCTCTTTTTTTTTTTAAGTATGTTCACAGCCAATTTCTCACTGTGGTTGGGCTTAAATTACTGTCAATCGCGGGATCGAATCCTGGCCGCGGCGGCTGCATTTCGATGGAGGCGAAATGTTGAGGTCCGCGTACTACGCGATGTCGGTGCACGTTAAAGAACACCAGGTGGTCGAAATTTCCGGAGCCCTCCACAACGGCATCTCTGATAATCATATAGCTGGTTTTGGGACGTTAAACCCCAGAAATCAATCAGAACCTGGAGTAGCTTGTCATTGCCCATTGGCCCATTGCCAGGCAAACATCTCCAGTACTTCATGAAATGTTCTCTCTTCCGTTGCTGTTGGCTTTGTACTATCGTTGACAACTAAAACGCGTACGGCGGAACCGCGTGGCAGATGGCACAATGCGCGAAAACTGCTCGGCATGCTCAGTTCAAGCAATGAGTGCGTGCCTGTTATATATACCGCCTGTCCTGTGTCCTTTTCTTCGTCCCTGTTTTTTTTTGTTTTTTTTTGCGCTACCGAGTTTTTGTCAAGAATGTACCAACTATTCCAAACAAGAGTGTTACTGCTGTTATACCGGCTCTCACACAAATGTAGATATGGCCATATCAGACATTGTGTCACGGGTGGCTGTATTCGCCTAATTCGTGACAAAGCCATAAGCGACAATACAAAGTTTATTCGAAGCATTGACATATATATGCCTGTACTAAGGATTGGGCTAATATTGCCATTCGTGGACACGTACCGCACGTGGGAAGGATATGCGCAATGCCTGACATGGCCATATATGGCACCATTGTAATGGTTCGACCACTGTTTCCTGTTTACTAGGGTTGGCACACTGTCGCCAGAGCGCCGCTAACATTGTGCAAAAAACTCCCGGCAGAGCAGCTGTTTGAGACGCGTCGCGCTTGTTGCCGAACGGCAGCTCGTACACGCGAGCGGACCGCGTGACTGTGTTGCTACCAAGCGTAGTGGGATTTTTTTTCGTTTTTTTTTTCTTGCTTTGTCACCTCATTATCGATGTTTATTTTCTAATGCTCGTATTGCCGAGGCGAACACGTGGCAGCACTAAGCGAAACCGACACGAGCCACGGTGGCCTTCCAGCAATTAAAGGTTGTGTTTACAACGAGGTAATTATGCTGGTAAAGTTAAAGGTAATAAAAGTTGCAAGGACTGGTTCATGCTTCCATATTTAATGCGTCTATCAGCCACACGTATTTGTTTGTTTGTTTGTTTGTTTGTTTGTTTGTTTGTTTGTTTGTTTGTTTGTTTGTTTGTTTGTTGCAGATCTGCCGTAATGATTGTACTGGTTAACAGGCTCTGGTACAGGTGTACGCGTTCTTGTTTTCGGCACACTACCGCACTCGGACACCCTCTCGCCGTCAGCCCACAGATACGCGATAGTAATTACGCGGAAGCTAGTGTGCGATAACGCGTAGAAAAAGTTTAGCTCGAAGTTGCGGGTTCGATGCCCGCAGCTGTGGCTGCGCTTACACAGACCGAAATGAAAACAGTCAGAATTTTATTGATAAAAATATTACGTTTGTTTAGAATATAATCCGAAGAAAGAAAGAAAGAAAGAAAGAAAGAAAGAAAGAAAGAAAGAAAGAAAGAAAGAAAGAAAGAAAGAAAGAAAGAAAGAAAGAAAGAAAGAAAGAAAGAACGCGACCAACTTCCAGCTTGCCACCGTTGCCAGTTACGTCACGATTAACGACCAAAGATAATCATCGCTGTTCCAACGGTTTTCATGGCGTGGAAGAGGCTTGAATTTTCTTTCTTTCTTTCTTTCTTTCTTTCTTTCTTTTCTTTCTTTCTTTCTTTCTTTCTTTCTTTCTGTCTCACATGTGGCTTATGCCCGCATAGCATCATATCCGCATTACCAATGCTATCCGTCCCTATACCGCCACCCTGTTAGTTCTCACTAATTACCCTAACTAAATGACTTGTTTCCGTGCTTAACGTGCGCTCTGAAATTGCGTCTGCTCATGCAACTATAATCTTAATCTTTTCGCATTATATTATTTTTCAATGGTGTTGCTCCTTAATTTTCGTAACGATCCCCCATCCGCAAGTGAATCAGAGGTGCTAAGCGAGAAACATCATGCCGCTGGGTGCTAGCGCAATGTAAAAAGGAAATGCCGCGCTTAGCTCACGCGTCTCGGCTTCATTTCGGCAATACCACGTGTCACGAACAGCTGTTTTGATCGGTAATGGTATCGGCGCTCCATCGATTGCGCGCAGCGCCGATTCATACCGCGTTGAGACATGCACTCGCGCAGTTTGCTTCCAGAGTTGAGCGATCCCAGAAGGTTACGCTGCTTGTGCCATCGGCCCCACGCGCTCCGCCTTCGCATTTCAACTGTCTCCGGTACATGGTACGTTATATTCAATAGGGACTCTCGACCTGCACAAGCAACCGCAACCTTCATCGGTTCTGTCTTGTGACAAACCGCTCCTATTACGAAGTGCGTGCTTATCTCGGCAATAGGAACCAACCACGACGGTGTGACTCTGCACTCCGCATCTATCTATCTATCTATCTATCTATCTATCTATCTATCTATCTATCTATCTATCTATCTATCTATCTATCTATCTATCTATCTAGAACAAAACTTCAAGTTGGGCTGCGATTGTTGCGCTGTACCTCAATCACGATGTGTTTGAATGGCTGGCTTAAACCCTTATTATTGAATGACTGGCTTAAACCCTTATTTGAATGGCTGGCTTAAACCCTTATTTGGCAGCATATTGGATATTTCTTTCCGGTTAACCTAGCTAGCTAGCAATTTCCTCTGCTTGTCTTTCTCCAGCCGAAATTAATCTGTCCCTCCCCATAAACTGTTGCAGATGGCGACCACCGTAGAGGACCCCAACCAGCGGCCGCGCTACGTCGACTTCGACGGCTACCGCCTTTCCCTGGCGTTCGACGCCGATCTCCTCAAGTCGGCGCTGGAGTACAAGCCCACCTCGGACGACGTGTTCGTCGTCACTTATCCAAAGTGTGGCACCACGTGGGTGCAGCACATCGCCTACCTGATCTACAACGACGGCCAGAAACCGAAAGACGGCTTGGACTTTCTCAAAAACAGCCCGTTCCTGGAGATGACCGGAGCCGGTTGCCTGCTGTCCATGAAGAGGCCAGGGATCATCAAGTCCCACCTTCCGTACTCCATGATGCCCATGTCTCCCGAGGCGAAGTACGTTTACGTGTGCCGAAACCCCAAGGACTGTGTGACGTCGTTCTACTACCACACCAAGGGATTTTCGGGGTACGAGTTCACCAGCGGCACTTTCTCGACCTTCTTCGACATCTTCTGCGAGGGCCAGACGGACTTCGGCGACTACTTCGATCACGTGTTGGGATGGTACGAGCACCGCAACGACCCCAACGTTCTATTCCTCCATTACGAGGACATGAAGGCCCAACCGAGGGAGAACGTGCTCAAGATCGCCAAGTTCCTGGGCCAGTCCTATTACGACAGGTTGCTGGAGGACGCAGACTACCTGGAGAACGTGCTCAGGTATGAGAAGCTACGTGGCATGCTGTCAAATTTACAATGGTCCCTGTTCGTGAGAGGTTCGTTAAGCGTGGGGGCCACCTCCTTTGCTTAATTCTGCCGGTCACCGGCAAGGACATTCTGGGCGTAATACGAAATAGATATCCACGCTTTCGATATGTTGGTTAACGCGTAGTCCTTCCGTGCCAGCCTTTGCGGCCAGACGCGCCCTTCACAGCTTCGTTTATGACGATGGAGGTCAAAGACGTGCGCACATAAGTTTAGTACGCCTATCTCCTCTCCATTCCGTTCATTTTTTTTTATCGTCATTTCCTTCCTGGTGGCGCCTGGCCATGCTCCTTTGTGAATGAAGTGCGGAAAGTGGCATCACATTTCCCTTCCTGTAACTACACATCACTTCCGCCGGTCCCGGCCCCTTCCTTACCTCCTTCGGCACCTAATATACAAATTCATATGCCTGTTGTAAGCACTAGTCTGAGCTGCATGAATGGCTTCGTGAATCGTATCTTTATCCAGGTTCCAAGCGCCTTTGGTTGGTAGTGCGTGATCTACTACAAAAGTTCGGATTCTCGTATCGCTAAAGATTAAACAAAAAAAGCTTTCAACTGCTCCTGCATCATGCAACGTGCCAGCGTAAAGCAATGTCACGTGGACGACTTATTTCACTCGCTAATCCACTGGTGTCGTTAGTAATTTCTCGTGTTAATTGGGAACAAATTTTCGCAAGCCTTCAAACACATTATTGCTTGTTCTGTTTGAAAGAGGCGACAGGAAAACAAATACCATACCACAACTTGCTGCAGCACTTGGGACCTCCCGGTGGACAGCGAAAATCGTCCGTCTACCACTGTTGCAACGTCCTTCACGTCCACGTGAAGCTTCGTGACCTGTGTTGGACTCGATGCTCTTTTCCCCCTCTAACGCCATGACGTGCGCTTGATACTTTGCGGTGTGCGAGTATCGTTAGTGATGACATGCCACGCTGCGACATCGTAAACTTGTGTGCAAGGCAAAAGGCGAGCGTAGTTGCTGCTGCGCGGGCCCTCGCTATCCGATCAACGTAAGGAACCACGTGTTTGAGGCAGTAATGCACGCCCCCACCTGCAGATAACATCACAACTGTCACATCTACGCGTATGAGTGAACGTTGTCAAAGAGCGCATACTCCTAAGCATTTCCACCGCATACTTCTAAGCATTTCCGGATTATCGGTACACAGGACACAAAATTGGCCGCGTATCGGCGTGCTTCGCTGCAAATGCCGTCGAAAGAAGAAATAGTATTCTGCCGGCGCACTACGCTGCGCGAGACATGGACGCCATCTGGCAGCACCGTTGGGAAACGTGAGCTTCTGCAAAATCCCTGGGCAGCTGCCCGGTGGCAGCACCAAATCGTCGGCGGAGGCCTTTTTCGTGCATAGACAGACAGACAATGAACTTTAATATTTTTCGTGCATAGCGTCGCATTTTGAGCGCAGCCTAAGAAACACTAGGGTCTTTAGAATTGCGTATCTATGTATTTTCTACTAAAGGAACACACCCCCTAGTACTTAGGTACTGATGTTGCGCCTCAGATATGCGTAATATTTGCTTTTTGATCGACAATGTTCACAAGTATGAACGCAGCTACCAGTTCAAGCTGGCTGGGCGTTAAGGCAAGTGGGCGTTAAGGCCACGGAGTGTGCTGCGAGCCAATTTGTCGCTTTTAGATAGAAGACCTTTACCCTAAAAAAGATCCTCGGTCCGTGGCCAACAGCGGTCCTTCAGAAAAGAGCCCTATATGCACTAAAAAAGTTCTTAGAAGATACAGATATCCTCTGGAAATATTAACTTTGGCTTGCTTCCAAAGACCCAATGAACTTGTGTTGTGTGTTTTTTGTATCAAACAGACGTATATATGAACTATTCTAATCGCATGTGCACACGCTTCCTATGTGAACGTCGGCATAGAACTCTAATCCACGCACTGTCGAACTGTATATAGCGCTGACCTTTTTAGTGTGACAAATGTGTATGTCTTGGGAAACTTTCCTTCTTGCCGTTGTTTTTTTTTACTTCTTTATTGAAACTTTTCTGAGATTGCTAAGCGAGAAGGAGTAGCCGGTGCCATACTAAAGGCACCAACCTCTCCTATTCACCACTTCAATAAAAAAAAAAGGCAAGTGCTTAGACTTTGGCCGGGTGGCTGAATCGTGTGACAGACAGACAGACAGACAGACAGACCAAGAATTCTGCGTTCAAGTATCTCAAGAAAGACTGTCGTCTTTAAAAAAAATGTTTGCGGCCAGGGTCCTGAAATTCTCGCGGCATCTAGAGGCACTGCGTTTAACTACGCATTCGCTACCATGGCCTCCGAAACAACAGACGTTCGCAGCGGCCACGTCGAGGACATGCCCTGGAAGGCACAGCCGTCGCTAGCGTGAGCTCGGTTCCGAGGGAGTCGATAAGGGTCAGTACCATTGCTGACGAGGAGGGTGACACGAAACAGCGCGTGACTTCCTTGATTCATTGTGCTACGGTCATCTTGTAGCGCGAATGATCGATACCGATGTGACCAGCTGAACTGTGACAAAATTTCCAACACCCCTTTTGAGGGACCATTTAAGCAACAAGTTTTCTTTCGATGCAGGTACAGCGACGTATCCGCCATGAAGCAGTACACCAACGATTCCTTGGTACAGTTCTTCTCAAAGCCCCTGGAGACAGACGGCGAGGAGGAAGTTCCAGAGGGCCTGCAGATATTTCACAAGGTCACGCACAGCCAGCCCAGCGATGCCAAGCTGGTCCGCAAGGGCATCGTAGGTGACTGGAAGACACACTTCACACCGGAGATGAACGAGAGGCTAGACAGGAAGATCGAGGAGAGACTCGCGGGCACCGAGTTCATCGAGGTCTGGAAACGATACGGTGTTATATAAGATGCTTTCCGAACTCGAGGCGTTTCCTCGAAAGCTTCGCAACTGTTCTTCACGTCGCGGACGACGCGTAATTCTGGCTGCTTGTCATGTCCGCGTTATGTGCACGCTAGCCTTAGGGAAAAGAACTGTTATTTCCTGGGGATTTTGATAACCTGTCCACGTATTTCAAGCCCCGAGCTTTTACGAGAGAGAAAGAGAGCGAAAGATAGCTTAATAATAAAAATTGATGTAGGGTTGTACGTGCCAAACCATGATATGATTGTGAGCCTGACCCGTAGTCGAGGACTCTGGAGTAATTCTGACCACTTGCGGTACGTGGCCGTTTTTTTTTTTTCGTTGCGCTGCCATTTAAGTGCGCCCAGATCACAAAGGCCGGCGATCATAAGGTCGTGCTGGATCACGTGTTCGATGGAAGCGAAAATTCTAGAAACCTGTGTACAGCCCTCAGCGACTGAAACGCGATTACTCGTACCGCGTGATGGCCGGCGCATTTTGTGCCGCTGAAGCGCGCTAGGCGATAACAGAGGGACCAAACTGAAGCATAACGCTTGAAGAAGTCTCTCACTTACATTGAGAACCACAACAAATCGGTTCAGTGTTCCCAGCGCAGCGCAATGACGCTTAAAGTAGTCGTGCGCTGCGAGCAAACACTGAGAACCGTACTGTGCGTTATCAGCACGCTAAAAAAAAATCGCGGCAGTCGAAATTTCCGAAGCCCTTCACTTCAGCGTGCCTAACCATGGAGGCGTTACTTGTAGTCATAATAATAAAACAGCAAAGCTGCAGCAATTAATAATTTCTTTCGGGATTGTTGGCCGCACATTGGGCGCCTATATGTCATGCCTTCCAGGCTGTGCGTAGAAGGCTCCCTATAGCTTTTTTGGTCGTGCGTCAAGTTATCAAAGCACAGACGGCGGTGGTACTTGTTTCACTTCCGGTTTCCGTTTCAGAAGCGCGCATTTTCGCAAAGGTAGACGAAAGGTCATGTCAGTAACGACGCACACGCAGAAGCGCGACAGCTGACATAGGAATAGAGGAAAACGACGGAGGCGAGCACTGTTTTCTTGTCACTTCACCTGCCGCTTACAAAGTCCGTCGTCGCTCTACTTTATTTTTTTACGTGCTTAATTTCTATGGCGCACCCACTTCATTAATCAAACGGAAATCTTTAGCGTGGTAGCTTCTCTAGATCTGCGTCACTTGAAGCTATATAGGATTTTACGCGATGGGAAGTATCGTCCGGGGTATCCCTCTTAATGCCGCGATTACGTAGAACGGTGTGTTGAGCGATATCTCATCGCGCTGATACACCATCGAAACAAGAACAGATACGCACCATCGGCGTAGTTCCCGCGAAATCGGGCCGGCTGCTGCGACACAACGAAATCACTGCGCCGTGACAAGTTTCGCAGGTGTCCGCACCTTGTGTTTCACGCGTCCCAGTTGCGTGCGCTCTGTTTTAGTTATCTGTGCAGCAGATCCGAGGCTATGCCACAGTTCAGAATACGGAGAGAAAAAATTTACACCATCTCCCGCTAATGGGGACCATGAGGCGATGCGAAGCAGCACGGGGGGTGCACACCGCGTTTGCATCGGTTTGACTAGGTGTCGCGTTTGAATTGATTCGACGCTAGCAGACACTGCCTGCGTCAGGGTTGTCTCTCGCTGGCGAGGGCGCGTTCTCGTTCCTTGCGAGCTAGCAAAGCTTTCATCGAACAGCTGCGGGCGCTGCGGCGAGGCGCGGCAGGCGAGGGAGAGAGTGACGTCAGCGCGCACTGCGAGGGGAGCGTGACGTCAACGCGCAGCTGCGGCGTGACCTACTTGGCACCGCTCCAACACCTGCGGCGAGGGGAGCGCGTTGCCCTCGCCCTCGCCGTACGGACGCACAAGACAGCGTTACACAGGCTAGTCAAAGAGCTGCTTCGCATCTAAAAAAACAAAATGAGGAATCCGGATCATGCGATTCCGCTGGCAGAGCAGTGGGAAGGCACCCTTCGCGACTGCGCCTCCGAGGTTTGCCGGGAGCTCGTCCGCCGGGCCTGGGCTATCGCAAAGGTTGTCCCAGGCTGTAGTGTCGCGTGGTTAGAACTTGACTACACCACGCTTATAGGTAGGTCCGTTATAAAACTCAGTATGTCCTACCATTATATAGTGAAGTATAGTCAAGTATAGTAGAGTACAACCAAGTATAGTCAATTGACTATACTTGGCTTAGTAGAACTTAAGTGCTAAGTTATATCGAGTTCCACAAAGGATCTACCGATATGCGAGCCCCGGTCAAATCGAAGTAACCCCAATTATAGTCAACTTCTACCCCCGCGACATTATATCCACGATAAGTAGACTATCTGGGATAGCTGGCTCTCACATTCCCATGTTCCCACATTTAAATTTTAAAAATGTAGACTATCGGCCAGCTTCGCTGCGATCTGGCCTTGGGTGACGTGTGCGATCTGCGTGTTTTCTTGTATTTTTTTCTTTTCTTTCCCACATTCGTGAAAACAAAATACGGGAAGACGCTGAAGCTTCACCCGTAAATGTGGAACGCAGCAGCGTCATTGGGCTCCGTTCACATCGCCTCTTCGTAACAGAATTATGTTTCCTAGTACATTCAAATACAGTCTGAGCTATCACTTGTGTAGCTGTTAATTCCTCGTCTAAAATTTCTCTTACGAATTTTACTTCGAAAATTTTATTTTTCTTTAACAACGTACCTGTACTGTGGTGGAGGGTTTTTCATGGTCGGGTGCTTCGGGAAGTACGGAGGTAGCTTGAGATGATTACTTAAGCCGTGGGCCCCAATGCCACATTTCGTGAGACGCGAGTTCCTCAACCATCTTAACGCTATCGCGTTAAAGAAAACAAAAAAAAAGGATGACATGTGCCTCATATACCTTAAACAGCCCTGTTGGCACTTTACTGCAATTTTGCCGTTCGCAGCTTTCTGCTCACCAGCTTCAACTGTACGGGAACGACGCACATGCCGAGAAACGCAGTAAGGTTATCTCGTAGCCATAATAGGGAGTTTGAGAATTGGGGCCCCAAGCAACTTGGGGACCCATGAAGCTTACGACCCGCCAGGGCGCATGCGCAGGTGGTTCTGCGCATGCGCCCGGGCGGGTCTGCGCATGCGCCCTCGCGGGTCGCAAGCTTCTTGGGTCCCCAAAGCTCCTTGGGGCCCCAATTCTCGAACTCCCTAATGACTGCTGATATTTCGGAAGGCAAACTGAAATTTTCGCAGGCTCGACAGTAATGTGGCTGATGCAAGCAGCAGCTAAATTCCGTGACAAGGCTTATGCAATAACTTCGAGCCCCTCAAGTGCTTGGGACGAGCAGAACTCGTGTTACAAGAATAGGGTCGGCTCTTGTGTATTTGTGGAGGAAATATTGTTTAAACGTTGAGTAGTTGCTTGTTAGTACAAGGTGGTTTGGAATCAGCAGTTAAAAAAGGCGTCTTTGGTTAGGAACTTTTCAAAGAAATGAAACACTTAAGAGGTTAATGTTCTCATTACGCATGTCATTCCTTATCGTATTTCCGCGAATCTGTCATCACGTCGGAAAACAAACACTCGAAAGGACTGGTGATCAGACGATGTTGCATAGGGCAACACTGATTATTACAGGGGTTCTACGTGCCAAAAACCACGATATGATCGTGTGGAATGCCCCGTATAGTGGAGGGCTCCGGGGTGATTTTGATGACCATGCACGAGTTCTTTGACATACTCCTAGACGCAAGTACACCAGCATTGTTCTTTCTTTATTTCTCTTTTTTTTTCGATTCACCCTCATCGAAATGCGGCCGCCATAGTACGGTATCGAATCCTCCAGTCTCGAAGTCCTAGGCGCTAAGCTACCATACTTGGTGAGGTGGTTAGTATTTGCCGTCGGGATACTTACAAAATACCGCTCCGCGAAAACGTGTTCCAAAAAAGTCGATAATGACACTGATTCCAGGTTTCAACCTTCGGCAGCAGTGATGATACCATTCTGCAATGTCATCAGTGTGCTCTAAGTAATGTCAGCCGAGGGCCCGTATCCTAAACGGAACCGATCGTCCCACCAAATGAGCACTCTCAAGCAAGCTCGTGCAGCGAGGTGGCGGGATCGCGTCGCAACAGTATCCACAAGATTTACCAGCGTATACTTTTCGCAACCTCAATGTACGAGTCTCCGTTAAGCTAGCCCCTCAAACAGAATAGGGCGTAAGCACCGACCATCGATGAAGCTGTCATTCTGATGTGCTGCCAACGCAGTGAGATGCTGCTCTGTCTTGTAAGGCAACTGACTGATTTTGGGGGTTTCACGTCTCAAAACCAACGGTGATTATAGCCGTCGTAGTGTAGGGCTCCGGAAATTTTGACCACCTGGGCTTCTTTAACGTACTCCGACATCGCACAGCACACGGGCCTCAACATTTTGCCTCCATCGAAATGCAGGCGCCGCAGCCGGGATTCGATCCCGGGACCTTCGGATCTGCAGCTGAGTACTATAGCCACCAGACCACCGTGGCGGGGCATTCTGTAAGGCGAACTTCTAGGCTAGTTGGTAGAGCTTTATGAAACAACAGCGCTGAAAAACAGGGACAGAGGAAAAAGGAACGTTCGTGTATGCCCCTGTTTTGCAGCGCTGTTTCCTGTTTCTCTGTCTTTTGTCCGCTTATCTCCTGGAGCACAGCGGAAGCTCCGAATCGCACAGCAATGCACCGTGCGTTGACGACTCGTGCACGTTCCCTACAGACATCTAAACAGAAACGGAACGAAACAGATATAATGGGATCGGCAATGCATCTAGACTACATCGCGCTCGTTTAAAGCTCCGTCTCTTGCGATCATATTGAATGTATATGTTTACAGAAATATGCATAGAGGGCATATAAAACCAAGCGAATCCCTGGTGTCTAACGAAGCGTATAGTGGTATATGTCCTGTTGCGCAGGCTGTATTATTCATCTGAGGCCGTCACCTCGTCACCGCCCATCATCTCTCTCTCTCTAGGCTTAAGTTTTTGCCTCCTGCAGAGAAATTTGGTATTTCTACTGCAAACAAGTAACGTTGAGTGGGATAATGTCGCTACTATGTATAACCACGTGTAACTGCAGTCAGCAACATGTTTATGGTGCTCCGTGTTTTATATCGCATAACGCTCGCGTGTCGGCATTTATTGTGGGACCAATGATACTATACGTGCTCAGCGTGTCAATATGCCAATATGTATGGTGTCGCGAGTGGCTATTAAAGGAAGAACTTTCGATTTTACAAAAGAATTCGGCAACCCAGATGTTGCTAATTCGACGCGACAGAATACACTGGACCAGCAGAGTATCTATACTTTGTTCGAAGTGCTTATTTCTTGTGAATGCTCAATACTGTCAAGATACGAATAAAGAAACACTGCATTGTGGTTTGTCACTGCGTAACAATTTAATGTGCCTTGATGCGCGTTTGAAGCGTGCATGTTCATTTCCCTTCACGTACTCCGCAGGGCCTTGTGAAGATCCAGCACAAGGTCAGTTACTATAGCGTGTGAAAAGTGCGTCATTTGCATTTCTCCGCACCTTCGGGGAGTTCCCGACATTGCGCTGACTACAACATTTTAAAATGCTCCTTTTTTTTGTTTGTTAGCATGTCCCGAGCATATAAGACATGGATTTCGCATAGAAGGTCTGCTTCCCTTCTTCGGCTGTCTTGTTACAAGTGCTCCCTCTTTTTTTAGGGGCGAAGCTCCTTAGGGTGTGGGTCGTTCCCTCCTCCGTACATAGTATGTAGCCACCTGTAGTTTTGTGAAGTGCTCACTAGATGGCGTGATGGCGCCGCGGTGCTTGCTTCATTCAGATGTATGAGAACGCGTAGTATGGGAGTCTGTCTGTTTGTCTGTCTGTCTGTCCGTCCGTCCGCCCGTCCGAGCGCTGCGGTGCTGCTTAGCTAGTACGTGAATTGATCAACAAATGGCGCGGAGGCGCTCGCTGCGTGCTCTAGTGTGATAGGAGAGCGCTAGATGGCGACACACAGTGTTTGTCACGTTTTTGATGATGTACTGGGCAAGATTCACGGAAGATTCACGGTTTTTACCGATGAACCTCCGGAGCTTCGCCCACTCATCATCATTAACTCCTTGGATATGCGTGGACTTTTTTTCTTTTTTTTTCTTTTTAATGGCGCTAGCATATAGCAGCAATATGTTTCTCGTTCCGTGCCTCCGTTTCCCCCCCCCCCTCCCCAGCTACATGGTTGTTGCCAAAAGTACAAGAAAAAGCTCTGGAAAAAATAAAACTAAACAAAAAAGAGACATTCGGTATAGAGTTGTATAAGGCAGATGTGATATCAGAGAGGAATCATTGTACAAAAAGGTGTCGTTTAACAATCAGGGTAGATAACAAGAAAGAAAGAAAGAAAGAAAGAAAGAAAGAAAGAAAGAAAGAAAGAAGAAAGAAAGAAGAAAGAAAGAAAGAAAGAAAGAAAGAAAGAAAGAAAGAAAGAAAGAAAGAAAGAAAGAAAGAAAATTCGCATGTGGCGCTCGTGCCTGCATTTGGGTATTGCGAACCAAAGTCCACTTTCCCTTACGAAAAATTTTAATGCGTTTTTTCAGAAAGCCTTTTGAACTTGCTCGATAGAATGATATGGTGTTTGTTTTGACACCCTATAGAATTTTTCTATGGAGTTCCAAAAGTTATTTTGCCACCGCATTCTTATTGAAACTTTATTGATGTTTTCCTATAGAACATGTCTATCGAGTTCCTTTTAAGATCGTACAGACAAATTTCATTGGAGAATTTCTACCTTGTTCTTTTTGAGACTGTAAAGATAAATTTCTATAGAGATGTTCTATGGTGTTTCGTTAGGATGGCAATAGAAACCTTTCGCAATAATTTTTCAAAGAAAAAGCATTTTATGCCACTTGCTCACCACGTTGGGCGATGTCCTCTCGAGTGGGTACTGTACTCAACCAAAGGCGAGGTCGGGCGCTCTGCTTTCCTTAAGAAAAACCGATGGTCCTGGGTACACACCACTGGGTGCACACCAACCTCGAGACATAACGTTTCTATCGAGTTCCGGTAAAAGAAAAAAAGAATACTGCGTCGCCGTACTGTCTTACAGTTTTCTTAGGAGAGCGATGGTATGAAGCTGTAATACTTTGTGTTGGTATGGGCATATAATGAACTCAAAGACTCAGCTCGACTGCAAAAAGTATGAAGTCCAAAGCATGGTGCCGCACAACCCTCGTTATTGTAACTTCAATAACCGACTCCTCAAGCGCCTTGACGAAGAACTTGAACGTTACGTGAAGCGACGTTAATTACAACAGCTTCAGCGAATCCATATGTTTCGAGCCCTCGTAGACAGCATGCGTCCTTCCTTACAGGATTTATGTGAACGTCCCGTACAACCATATTTTTTGCGCACTTCTCGCGTACGTATAAAAGTAGCGGACGGCAAAGCAACGTCAAGCCATAATCTTGAGACCACACATGAATCCCACATTCTAGTTCAGTAAGGACATCGTAGAACTTCGAACTCGTCGTGTCAGCATGCACACCTGCTCACCAGTACGGCGACCAAACGCGTTCGCGTTTATTATTTTTTTCGTGTAGAATATAATGCACATCAGTTGTATGCCTAGAGCAATACTGTTAAGTCTCACGTAGAGTTCGACTCGTTGCATTGTAATACTGCTGCTAATTTGAAGGATGCTTAGTTAATATGTAACAACCACCGCCATCAATGTGTCACACCTATAGTATCGCATGTGCGTCTACAACAGGTATATGTGACACCGCGTGCCTCTTGTAGCACTTAATGAGTCTCGCAATAATAAATACTTGCCTAGCGTTGCCCATAATTAACGCGACATACTGTCAATGGCGTGTTCAATGCCCCCTTGAATGCGTTTCCACAAAACATAAAGACAGGGGCTGCAGGACCACTTGATCAGATTTCGTCACAGACGAGGCTGTTCTTTAGCTTCGTGAGTACTTTACTTGCCCTAACGGCTGCGATTTCAAGGTCTGTCTAGAGGGCATTAGTTAACCAAAATTGACATCGGAATAGAGTGCCCGCTCCTCCACGACTGCCGTTACTGGGTGAACCTGCCCGCGCTTACGCCACGTTCTCCATCCAATCCTCGGGGTTCCAGATCTTCCTGTGATCGACCACATGGCCGCACTTTTCTACGAAGGCGCGCTCTATGCGCTGCGATTGGTCGGCCGTGAAATGGTTCCGCCAATCGCCGATGATGCCCTTGCGCACCATGACGTCGGGCGGTGGAGGCGCACGGGACAGCGGGTAGTCCTTCCTCTCGGTCCACTGGTCGACGCCGTTGCCTCCCAGGGCCTTCTGGTAGCTGGCGTTGTAGTGCTCCTTCATGGCGTCGATGCTGCTGTCCCTCACGATATCCTTGAACCTTGAGTGATGGGTGAGCGCGAAACAGAGCGTTATCGGAGCAAGTCGAACTATATTACGAATTGTGATCACTAGCTGTGAGAGAGCAGGAAAAAGATAAGAGGCATAAGCGAAGGCAAGTGGTTTAACCAGCTGTACCTGCTTGGCTAGCCTACACAAGGAGAGAGAAAAGCGTGTAAATAACGAGAGGAGGAAGAAGAAAAGAAGAACCACTCGCGGGCGTACATAGCGTTCACCAGGCTATCACATATGTTCACAGAGATATTTTCTTTTGAGAAACTATACAGCAGCTCTCTTGTGGCCTGCAGCTCGAACGACGTTGGCGAGACAACGTACTTTCATAGGTAAGATCTCAAGAACCTGCCGTTGTTCTGCGCACTGTTAATCCTTCGAGACAGCGTGCAAAGACACAACATTGTTCCTTGAGCCCCGAGGCACACCTTGGGCGGACTCTCGTGAAGCGCTGTAAGTATATTTCTCAAAAACTATCGCAATTAGTTTTCTAACCAGCCACCATAGTAAATTACCAAAAGAAATAAAGATAACCGTCACTGCTTACTCCGCGTTGACAAAATAAAGCAGGTGCATAATCTGGTGTAATTGATGGAACGGTCACAGGTGTCCCAACAACCGGCCCAACTAGACGTGAAATACCGAAGTTCGCACTGAAAAGGTTCTGTACAGCCATTCGAGCAATTTCGTACGTTTTCCTAGAGGATTCGTATTGGAAAATGTCGCACACGTATGGAATGATCCGTGCCTCGTGGGGAAGTATACGGAATTACTGAAATATGGAACAGAACGTTTCGTCAGTTTGGAACAAGTGAAGAGGACTCATACGAGCCCTTTTGTCTTGTGCTCGTGTATAGCATGACTAGATGTTTTATGTAATAACTCTCGCTAAGATACAGCAACACACACATTACCGGTTCGAGTCGACGTCAAGTAGCTCGGCATCACGGACGTTTAGGAACTTGGCTATCCTTAGCACAGCGGCCTCCGGATCTTTCTTCATGCCCTCGTAGGTGAGAAAGAGGACGTTGGGTTCGTTGACGTGAGGGTACCACGAGACCAGGTGCTGGAAGTAGTCACCGAAGCTCGTCTCTCCCTTTATGAACAGCTGCAGGTAGTCCTCGAATGTGCCTTGCTCGAAGTTGTACGCCTTGGTCTTCTTTGTGTGGTGGAAGAAGGACACGCAGCAGTCCTTGGGGTTCCTCACCACGTAGATATACCTGGTGACGACAGGCCTCATAAATGTTATGATATGAGCTATTCAGGGCGGTACGCACGCGAAAGTTGAGTACAGTCCTACTTAAGCGCATGGCCTCACAATTTTCATTTATTTAAGGCGGTTTATTTCCCAGCTAAACGGAAATTTCCCATCGTCGTCATCTTTCTAGTGGGCCTCAATACTCAGCAACGTGAGGCGATAACCTGCTGAGAGGGAACAAGGAACGACACCAAACCGAAACAGTGTAGACAAGCGCGAAGTCAGGCATCGAACGGAGATCACCTGTACGTGTCAGTGTTCTTCATCGCGTTTCTTTATTTCAGCGCCGTGAGGTCAGGCCACACAGGAGAGTAATTCTTTGGACAAGCTCGTTCTTCGCGTTAAAGGTATAGAGGGTAGAAAAACACGGACAAATGCAAAACAGTGACGGCGCTTCGACTCCTGCCATGTCGTTCGTTGTTGTTCTGCGTTGTAAAATTTTACCATGAAGTTACATCATTGGAACACCAACTATCCTTATCCTTAACACTGCTAAGCGTAAGGAAGAATCACGCTTACCAGTCACCAACAAACGCAAACAACAGCGAGAAACAGCAGAAAAGTCACCGCTCATCACCTAAGAGGTGTGCGGGATCCGTGTCGCGTGGTAGTAATGTTATTTGCGTATGATAGTGCAATGAATTAGGTACGGCCAAGCCACAAGAATTGTAGTGGTATCTAGTGGTATAGTGACGGTTTCTGCTAACGAATAACATTTGGGCATCACTCACTTTGCTTCCGGGTGCTTAGGCAATAGCTGATATTCAAGGTGCGTCGTCACGATCCTCGGCTCTGGCAGAGCTGCTATGGTGTCCTTGCCGACCATTTCGAAGAAGGTGGTCGCTAGGCCGTAGCCATCCTTTTGAGACAAGACATCTTTGTCACCGACCAACAATTCCACGATGCGCTTGGTCCAGTTTGTGCCACACTTGGGGAATGTGTCGATGAAGATATCACCGCTCGAGGCCTGGTACTTCAGCGCCGAACGCAGTTTGCCGCCGTCAAAGCCGAGCGGAATCTTGATGCCATCAATCAACTGGAAGATGGGTTGGAGTTTGTTCCCCGTGGTGGTCGTCATGGTTCCGGTGGAATTCGCCTGAACCGAAAGAAAAAGGGATCATTTTCTCTTTGTCTGATACCACGCTCTACCTTTCCTTTGCTAATGCGATACGATAAATTGGAAGCATTGGCAGCTAACGAGTTTCATTTGCTGCAACACTTTCCAGTGATAAAACATAATACAACGGCACAGATAACACGCGTTATGACGCAACTCAGTGCCATCAGTGTCACGCTGTGGTGTATGCCTTTGCATTCACCACTCTGCAAGAACACCTCCAATTGGGAATCCCACAACTATAAATAAATTTTTGTTCATTAAAGTAGGTGGGCGGTATTTGAACAAGATTCAATGCACGTAAATCGTTTTTTTCTTTGTTCTTCTAAAGTTGCTACATATATGACCGCGCCGTTGTTTAAAATTCTTGGTAGAAGTTCTAGGCTGCGTAAAGTGAAGGTGCTGGACAAGTTTCTTCATTGAAAACATGATCACGCATGGGCGCACATTCGAGATACGAGCTAAGCTTGGCACTAATTCTGAGTAGAAGAGCACACGAATTTGCGAAGCCTTGAATGATTATCACCTTCAAAGCCCCTTCCAATCTCCAAGAGCATGTATCTCTGAAACGCTACCGGTGAATGCAGGGTCATTGAACACGCTAACTGCCCGGTCAATGAAGACAGTGTGGACGCAATCTCGACAGTAACTTTTGTTGAGCACTCGAACATTCAGCTCCGTGTGAAGAAATAGACCAGACCCTGCTCGCACGCAACACAGCAATGCGGTTCACGCTAGTAGCTATCGCATTCTGTTCAATGACTGAACAGTATCTTAGTGGCCCTCGTAGTAACTTGTTTTTCGGGCATAATTCAATCAAAATGTCATCACCTTCAGCAATGGCGGAAGTGGTGGCGGAACTTTACAGTATCGGGAATTCGCCTGACGATTTTTTTTTTTTGCTGCTGTTTTGTTAGGGTGGTGTTATATTACTTTTTTTAAACTTTCATCCATTGACGATCAAACGCTACCTCAAGATATACAAAATCAGAAGAGCGTGAGGAACTACAGAATTGTCGGCAGGATCAACGTGGAGAAAAAAGACGTACAATTGTCTTTCACATTACTGCAGAGTAACGTTTATTGGTTGAAAATACAGGATATGAATTACATTTGTCTATATAATCGGGCGATACCACAGAATGTTTACCATTTCTAAGCAAGAAGCCGGCGAAAACACAATAAAAAGACGGAAATATGTCCGTACAAGCACCAATATACAAGAAAATATTTGTTGTCCGAGTGCAAGCATATGAGTATACATGAGTCACAGTACCTCTGCCCATCAAGCATTTTAAAAACAGCAGCGTGTTGGCACATATCACGCAAAATGTATTAAAATCCTCCATAAAACGTCTGCATTACTGGAACCCTTCGCAGTGGAAGTTACTCAGCGCCTTTCCATTTCTCTTCCATTTTACCCATCACCGTGTCTTCAAGAACATTCGAAAAACAAAAGCATTCAGGCTCCATTCGGTCCGCTCACTTTCCAGTCAACGTCCTTCCAGAGGTCTGGTATGTCCGTTCCCTTCATTTCCAGCATGAACCTTTCTTCCAGTCTCCGCGACTGTTCTTGCGAGAAGTAGTTCTTCCAGTCGCCCACCACGCCTTTCCTTATGAAAGGTCCTTGGACTACTTTCTTCATGTTATCCAAGCTACACGCCTCCAACACAGACTTCATCTTGGCGCTATCTTCTTCCAGTGCAGCGGCAAGACCGTCGTCTACAAACTTGGCCAACTTGAGAACCGAACCTTCGCTGTCGAACTTCATAGACTCGTACGTCATGAACAGGACGTTCGGATCGTCCTTGTGGGTGTACCACGACTTCAGGTTTTCGTAGTAGTTGCCGAAGTCTGTCAGACCCTCGAGAAAGATGTCGAAGTACTCCTCGAAGGTGCCGTCCGCGAATCCGTAGCTGGGATGTGCCCTTGTGTGGTGGAAAAATGAAACGCAGCAGTCTTTCGGGTTCCTCGCTATGTACACGTACTTCGTCCGCTCGTTACGGGGCGCAAGGTGAAAGGGAAGGTGAGTGCAGACGATGCGGGGCCTCGGAGCTGCCAAGATGGCGTCAACGCCCTCCCGCTCCGCGAGGATGAACAGCCTCGGTGACAGGCCTCGACAGACCTGCAGGGTCTTTGAGAGCATCATGCTTGCCCAGTGGGTGCCGCATTTCGGGAAGGTCACGATGAATATGTCGTCGTCCGCCGGCTCGTACCGTAGGAATCGCTCAAGTACTTCCTCTGAAAAGGCTCCAGGAATTCGGTGGCCATTGAAGATCTTATAGAAAGGCCTCTCCCTGTCCTTCATCGCTGCTTCGTCTTTCAAGTACTGTCTCTGCGAAAGAAACCAGTAAGTTTCTCTTCAGGCACGGGCTTTCACGTCCGAAAAGTGCTTCAGGACACGGATTTCATACTTACGCCTGAAATCAGTCAATGCCGGTAGCCAAATCGTCTTTAATAATGCGCCGTTAATAATTTTCCCTCCTGGAACAAAATTATTCATTCTTCGAAAAGCGAACATTTCTTAATCAGGCGGCATGGGACTCGATTGGAATTCGCATGTTACCCATAAGGTCGTCGCATCCGCGTTTTCTGAAATGCTCTGGAACATGCCAGGCGCCAACTAAAACTTCTCGCATCCACTAAGGCTACAGCTATACTATGAAGAGCTGTTAGAATTCCTTTGCGACTATTGCATCAACGGAAGACAACGAGTTATTTTCAGTTTGCAAGCAGTGTAGACGTCGGTTAACATATAGATGTTAACGTGTAGACGTCGTTCATGTGTCATGGCAGGATTGCGCGGCAGCATAACAGATACCGGGATATGGGCAAGCCAGACACCTGCTGTAAACACTCGCGCACATGAAGCAAGTTGCAGCGTAGAGTAACGTGTTCCTTCATGTAACTACCAACATTCGTGTACTGCCACATGCACTAGCACCATCAATGAACGTACCGAATCTTCACAGCTCCTGCTATCAGCACGCTGTTAGTACATGCCCCGAAATCGATCCTCGCAGTACGCGCTATTTCCCGCTTGTTAACTTTGAATCAAGTGCAGCAAACTGGTCCCAGCTGTAATACTTACACACTGAGTTAGCGGGTTTGGCATCGTGTTTGCCCTTCGCACGCAGTGACATCATATTCGACACTAACGCCTGCGGTCTGGCCATGGTTAACCATCGTAATTTTAATGTTGTTGTTTTCGGCTGAAATTCGCAGATTTACCCCTCCTATCGAGCCTCGTATACTGTTCCCGTACACGCTACAGCATTCACACAGCACTTCCATACCTCGGCTTCCCGCACTCGGCTGCTACACTGAAACCGCGGCACTCACAGGCGCCCTCGTTGCACGAGATAAGGCGTCGACTCACCGCGCTAGCAAACACCGCGATGTCCTCCTTCCGTAGGCCTCGTATCAGCCGTGACAGGAGTCCGCAGGAGAACGAAGCGACGGCGCGAGACTATCGACACCGGCCGGCAGAAAGTGAGAGTGCCCGACGTCTTGCGGACGCTTCTCCGCCTCAACTAATCGCCAGGCGACTGCTCTTTCGCTTTTCCGGTTCCGAAGGCCTTGAAGTCAGTGTCTCTCTTCCCCGATCAGTAAAGAAATGTACGCGCTGAACGAAAGAGAGGCGGAGTGGAGGGCGTCAACGAAACCTTTTTAGATAATCGGTCGACGCCGCGCTGTATAGTTGATGGCCGCCGGTCGCGCAGTCGGGCGCGTTCGCACAACCTTCGCGCTTGGCAACGTTCGCGCTCGCGTCGTTTGATGCAGCAATTCCTCGAGGTGAGGCGGGGATGGCTGACGCTGCGGGGGAATGGTTATCTCCAGTAGCATTGGGCAGGAAGTGCAGTGGGAACGCCGACGGCGTCTCGAGTACAGTGCCAACTTGGAACGCACGCTCGTGCACGTGACGACTCTGGATACACGTACATTGAAGCGAAGGGGAAAAGCGATCATCGTTGATATTTTTAGCACTCGTATGTGGTGAATGTAACCGCGCTTTATTACACTCGAACAAGGACCGTACATGGGGACGCCCTGCTGCCGGCATCTTAGGATGAGCGGCATTCGAATGAAGACGTATCGCGGAAGTTCCCCATTCATTCATTCATTCATTCATTCATTCATTCATTCATTCATTCATTCCCAGTATCCGGGTTTCTCTAACCTTTGTTTGCCTTTCCTCTTGAGGCCCTTTAGTTGTTACTGTTGCTGTTTTTTGACTCTCTCCAGGACTACCCGCCGCGGTGGTCTAGCGGCTATGGCACTCTATTGCTGACCCTAAGGTTACGGGATTGAATCCCTACCATGGCGGCCGCAATTTCAATTTCGATAGACGCCCGCACACTTTGCGATGTCACTGCACGTTAAAGAAACCAAGGTGATCAAAATTTTCGCATTCTTTTACTCTCATATTAGTATCGTGGTTTTCGGACGTAAAACATATAGAAAGCTTTACTATAGTTATTGCAGCTCCTTCCAGTGCTGTACCCAGAACAATTTCTTTCCCGAAATCCTCGTAACGCCGTCTAAAAATTAGTCAGAGGTGACTATGGCTGCCGATAGTCGCAGCACTATATATACGCGAGGAATTCAGCATTATGTTTCTTCATATTGGGTTACCCTTTGTTTGTCACCGCTAGAGGAAAACACAAAGGTGGATGCCCTCCGTTTCTTAGAGGTTGGTGGAAGCCAGCCGAGGAAATGGGGGGGCCTTGTGTTTGTACACGTCTTGTATTATTTTCATCTGTCTCATTTTTCCTTCTCTTTTCTTTTCGTTTTATTCTTTATGCTACAACAATGCGTTTCTTTCCGAGCACGCAAAGGGGTACTGCGAACTTCTCGATTATTATAGTGTTTTCCAAACGCTGACACGTTTCTCCCGGCTTTACAGATTATCACGACTGTTCTGTTGCTGTTAAAGGTGCTCATCACATTATGCAACGTGTCTTGCTCAAAGCATGTAGTGCACGAAGTTTAAAGACATCAGCAACGATTGCTGGCGGGCTAGGTGGCGATGCATAACTTCGTAAGTATATCACAGGACAACAGTGGCGGCTTCAAGTAGCCTTCAACGACTGTGCAGTTAGTTGAAGACAACACTCTGTCCCGTGTGTTCCTGGACCTCGCGTCTCGCGTTTGCGCTGTTATGATTACGAAGCTAAGAGACATTGTTATGGCTCCATGACGTTCAGATAGAAAACGTGAAACATTCGTACCGTCAACAATTCCATTATTACGCCAGCAGTTGCAGACGTCATTAGAGTGCCAGCCAAAAAATCACAAGGTTCAGCTTGACATTCCCTGAATTCTGTAAAGTGGTGATGTTGTGTGGCCATGCAGAGGTGCTGATCGAACAATAAGCTATCGAGTACGGCGTATATGAGAAGCGTACTGCATACGGGTGTATCACATAAAGGACTCTCAAACAAAACAGAAAACTAAGTAACACCATTCCCACAAAATGACATCCGTCGGACAGCTATGTTGTGGCCCTTCCTCTAACGGCAGATGCGCCCTCCGGGAGTCGGTGTCCGAACCAAACAAACACACCCGTTAGCACAAACAACACAAAATAAACATCAATGGAAGACCTTGCAAATGTGGGTGTGTATGGCCAACTTATTGAGACGCTTGCCTTCGGTGCGTGGGGGCCCTGTTTCTAGCCACAGCACCTGCAACACATATTTTTTTTTTCTCGTGCCGTCTTCATTTCTTACTTTTTTCTTCGGCGAAAAATCGTATGAGGCATACGCGGCGTGGATCGGCCGCTAGATTTGAAACGCCCGCGCGTACACCTGATTGGTCCAAGTGAGGTCACACGACCTGCCGGCTCAGCCAATGCATATCCTGCGAACTATAACTACAACGCCAGCAACCACATAGAGTCCACCAAGACAGCTTTGCTGTAAGAAAGAAAGAAAGACAGAAAGGTCTAAGCCAGTCACACTGCAGTGTTTATTACGGGTAACGGGTGCTGCAATATCTGACACACAGTAGGAAGGAAGGGAATGGATCGAAAGGAGGTGAGGGAAGAAAGCCTACAGCAAGGCGTGCACCGAATTCAGCGGCTGTGCTGTGCATGACGATATAACGGTAAGCTTGTGTTTTCCGGTGCGTCACACGACACGCCACGACACGTACCTGTAAGACGCCGACAGCCCGAAACCCTAAAGTGTTCCGCACTTAAAACATGGCACTGAAAGCAGTTTCGATATCTGGCCGCCACGGCCGCACTATGGGGGGACAGTATGCGAATACGTTCGTGAGCATAGAAACCACCTCACCGCTAACGCAGTAGACTCTCGGGATCAAGAATATCCTCAATCCCGAGATCCCACAATATTACTGAAATCCTCCCCACATGTGCGAATATGCATAAAGGAACGCAGGCAACCAACGTCATTCGTGCAGTCCTTTATATCCACAGTGTTTTGACAACACCGTAAAACAACAGAACGAAGCTTCAAGTCGTGCATTGAGAGAGCCGGTGCAGGGGCGGGTGATTTTATTTCGTCTTACCACACCGTGGGACGAAGCACAACAGCACTATAGAGCACCGGTCACTAATCCACAACGCCACACCGCTGGCCAACACCACAGCACAAATGAAGTGCAATGGCACTGTTTTTCAGCGCAGGCGTGCGATATGAAGCGTACGTCAGAGGCACCATCTACATTAGACGAATTTGTTTTGTTTTTGTTTTTTTGTTTTTGTCACTTTCGTTGTACAGCACAGAAACTTTGAAAAACTTGTTGTTTGGTCCCACAACCTGACTGGATAGTACGAAACCAATTCATGGCCTTGCTAGCTTGCTAGATGCATGGTGAACCTGGGCAGCCCGTTGCGGCCTGCAGTTTCTTTTGTAATCCCAAAATAGTTGCCGGACGTGACCGCGGTAATCATATACGCAGCCCGTCAGAAGAATTTATACCTCGCTCTCCGGTGATATATATATACATAGCTATGCTTCACTCTGCAGCGCTGTGACTGTGGGCAACGTACCAAGCGTTTTGGCAGTTCTGTACCATTTTCGTAAAATACGCTTAATTGAGGAAACAACCCTTATTCCCCGGAAGCCAACCACTCTAATTTGTAAGCGAAGGCAGCTATCGTGGCCCAGAATTCATCGAAGTTGACAGAAACTATGATAACGTCCGCGAATGGATGTACATAGGTACATGCTCACCTCATCATCAATGACAACGAACCTCAAGCATAAGGCAGAGAAATACGCACGTTATATGTATCTGGGACTCTAAAGAAAGGCACAATTACGTAACCATTACAGTAGCCATTACCCACTGCGTAATCGATGTCGACGAAGCAAGCGCTCGCGCGGCGACACTCAAGGATACATAACGAGGGAGCTCGAAGTCGTAACGCTTCAGCGATGCGGAACATAGGCCTGTGTCTTTAACCTGAACCACACCTTCTATGGGTTTCTCAATCGGCAAGTAAGGTCACGTGCCATAGCGTAATCAAGGTAGGCAGCCCTTAAAGTTCACGCTTTATGACGACGACTGTTGGGGCCGTTGAAGTCCTGCAGCTCCGCTGACTGCTACCAAATATTCTGGCGAGAATGTGCTCAGTACGTCGCACTTCGCCGCGTCTAGGAGCCTTCTGGGCCAGAACTGCGCATGAGCTTCAGCTAACGGCACGATCGGTAACAACAGAATTATGCGCATGTTTGACAAAAGAAGGGAAAAAAATCCGAATCTTTTATAAAAAAGGTAACAAAATATACAACCATAAGTGCAGGATGGCCAGACTGAAATAGATGCAATAAAAGCTGCTTATAGAAACAGATCGGGAACTGCTCGTTGTTCCCCGGTTTCAGGGTGTATGCCAACATGTATCCCCATTCCCGTACCCATCACACGCACTATCGTACATGACGATATTTTCAGCACTCTGTTGTTGTTGTTGTTGTTGTTGTTGTTGTTGTTGTTGTTGTTGTTGTTGTTGTTGTTGTTGTTGTTCCTCTTCTTCTTCTTCTTCTTCTTCTTCTTTCGTTACTTCGTAACGGAATCATCAAAATGGGCGTGTGTTCCCGTAATTATACGTAGCATCCCCTGAGATAAAACGCGACCTTCGTATCCGCTGACGCCCGAGCGCCCTTCTACTTAGATAAAGCAAGCTGCCGTAATCTTTCCTGCGGTGTGGTCCTTGTGGTTAAACAGTATATTGGCCTCGTTCAAGATACGACGCGATACGCCGTACGTAAAGCGTCCGAAGCTCAGTGGCGCTTCCAAGGTCCTTGGACATGAGGCACACCCGGCGCGCTGTGAGAGTTAGCGCTATGCGAGGAAATAAGCCAACAGCAGCATTATACGCCACACTGCATGGTTGCGTGCCAAGTTTCCCGCATGTCGCCTCAGTAAAGGGCGTTGCCCTGAACCCAAACGAGTCGGCCCACACAGGAGCGCGCGCGCTCAACGCGTTCTCGACATGGGCGACGGCTCTAGCGCCGACGACGCGGGGCATAAAGACACTCCAACCACACACAACGACGTTACCAAGTATTACTACTATATGACGAGACGGGCTTTCCCGATCCCGCATTCAAAACTCAATAGAGCACAAGCAGTTTCGTTGCGCTTACTTCAAACCCATTCTAACCCGTCGTTAGCACACTGAAATGAAATTTATCCACACAAATTCCCCGACGCCGCCTGCACCGCTTGCGGGCAAGCCGCTACATCAGCACTCGCGCTCTGGGAGTGCGGGTTGCTCGCTGGGCCCGACTTACAGCAAGGCCGAGTGGGATGCGCTTCTGCGCAGCCCAGAAATTGAAGATCAAATCCTGGCCGTCCATCGCGCCTTCGACAGGGCCGTTAGGCTAGACCTACTGGTCCCCCCGTGGGATTAGCCGGGTGGCGCGGCGCAACCTCAGCGTCTGCACTGGACTCTAATAAAGTTGATCTCTCTCTCTCTCTCTCTCTCTCTCTCTCTCTCTCTCTCTCTCTCTCTCTCTCTCTCTTTGTCACGAGGCGGATAGACGTCTTTTCAAGCGAAGCTTGCATAGGGAGTTTTACGAATCCGTTGTCGATTGCGTGCGAAGAAGGCTATCATCATCGTGAAAACAGTGCACGCGCTCTTCACTTTCGCTTCAGATCAGAACGTACGAACCACATTCGGAAACCCCAAAGTTTTCATGATGGCTAGCGACCAAATTATGACTTGGGAGTGGAACTGTAAAATTTTTCGGGCTCAACGGCACGTTCTCGGATATAGCATTGATCAGTCTACTCTCAAACCTGATATGTCGCTACAAAAAACTAGCGTAAACCCCAATCTTTTCGGCTACACCACCTTTATTGAGAAAGAGACGGAGGGTGTTCATCCCTGCACTGCCCTCATGGTGAATAAAAATCACCTCACCGCTGAAATGATAGACCTCGGGATCGAGGATATACCCCACAATTTCGCTGAAGTCCTCTCGAAAAAGAAAACTTGCCCAACGACCTACGTCAAAACTACCTATCACCCCCCAATGGACAGGAGGATAGCTGCCTTCAAGCTTATGGTAAGGGCGCAGCAACATGCTAAAAGCGCACCTATTCTTGTAGTGGGCGACTTCAATGCTCGCTACTCGGCATGGCGCTATTATTCTTGTGACAAGCAAGGGACCAGCCTATGGACAGCCTCCCTAGTGCTGGATTCTCACAGACCCAGAACGCAACACCCGAACAGGTAAGAGCATCTGCCGAAAAACGTCACCTGACCTCACAGATCCCCTGACCTCACAGGATCCGCCAAATAGGAAAACACGTACACTAATGCAGGCAGCGATCCTTATATCATAACCATCACATTTCTATTCAGTAAAATCAAGAAAGGAAAATTCAAAGTGAAACATAATAAATGTGACAGCTTTCGAAATAGCAGAAACGAGAGGGAACCCATCGAAACCACAAACGTGTATGAATGGGCATCCAACTTAAACGAGAATGCTAACAAAGTTACCACCGAAACCGTGATTGAGGAGGTTCACCCACTCTCCAACTCACGCCTTATACACTTTTGCAGGGCTAAAAAAAAAGTATACAAGAGCGATGGACGTTACAAAAACACAAGAGCTTACGTAAGCAGGTGACTCAAATCGACAAAGAAGTCGACAAGCACACGCAAGTATTGAGCTGCGAACACTGGCATCAAATGTGTGACCGGCTAAATATTCAATTAGTTAACAAGAACCCGTGGGTTCTACTCAGACAACGGATAGATCCCAAACGGACCAAATCGAAAACGCGTAAAACTCATTCATTGCTATCCTGGGGTGGCACTGGGGTGGCCAGCCTCCGAGTGGCGAGGGAGTGCGGCACCGGCTATACTCACTCTGATCAGGCCCAACTCCGTAGGTTCCTTTTCTGCAATAGCGTCGAAACTAGGATCTTTGCCTTTTGTTGTTGTTGTTGTTGTTGTTGTTGTTGTTGTTGTTGTTGTTGTTGTTGTTGTTGTTGTTGTTGTTGTTGTTGTTGTTGTTGTTGTTGTTGCGATGCATAATTGCTCAGAACTGGGACACAAGCTACGTTCCTCTTGCACGCGAGGACTAGTTATGCTTTTTCTCTATCCCACCGTTGTCCTCGATGTCTTGCAACTCACTCATTTCAACAGTCTTTAACAATTCTGTATTGCTACCCGAGTCGGTAAAGCTATATGCAAGACCGAGGAGGCGCAAATAAGCTTCGTCGCGCCGCTACAGGCGCTTAAATAATATAACACGTCACTACTTGTCGTTCTTGGGAAGTGCGCTAGTAACAGCCTGTGGTTACGGAATTGCATCACGGTCACCGAGGCTCCGTGATACGCATCTGTGTGGCCTTCGTGGTTAGCACAGGCTGTCGAGGAAAGTTTTGTACGGGTGTGCCAGAAGAAAGAAGAAAGTTCGAAATCAGACGGCATCGGGGCTGTTTAAAAATTGAAATGACATATCCGGTGCGCCGCGGTGGTGTAGTGGTTATCGCGCTTGGCTGCCACCCATAAAACGCGAGTTCGATCTCGGCCGCGGCAGTCGCAGTTTTCATGGAGGCGAAAATGCCAGTGTCCCATGTACTTCTTCGTAAGAAGCGCAAAACTACACACAGGGACAGCTAGAAAGAAAGACACAACACAAGCGCTTGTGTTGTGTCTTTCTTTCTAGCTGTCCCTGTGTGTAGTTTTGCGCTTCTTACGAAGATGGATCTATACCAACTAGCCCGATTTACTTGTTTATTAAGTCCCATGTACTGTGCGTTGTCAGTGCACATTAAAGAACCCCAGGTGGTCTAAATTTCCGGAGCCCCTCTATAGCGGCTTTTCTCTCCTTTCTATTTCTTTCACTCCCTTTGCCCTACCCCCAAGGACGCTTAGCCGTGCTCCCGACACTGGCTGCAGAAATTAGCGTCTTTTCCCTAACCGAACCACAATCTGGTCATATATACGCTGAAAACACAGAGCAAGAAGCGCGGCGAGTAACATACGAAATAATTATATCCGGGCGTTTTGCGTGCCACTACACTGTGCCAGTATATGAAGCATGACGCGTAGTGGAGGGCTCCGGATGTATTCGAACTCCTGGTGTTTAATATGCCCTGAAATGGCGCAGTACACAGGCTTACAGCGTTTTTCTCCATCGTAAACGGGACCACCACGGCTGGGATCGAAAATACATCCTTCAGTTCAGCAGCGAAGCACCGCAACCGCTGTAGCACCGCGGCGCTGCGAATTCGCCTGCTAGCCATTCAGCCTTTACATGCGTGCGTACATCACACATATCCTCCACATGTTTGTTCCCTGTGCCGGTAAAATGTTGAATGCTTTCTTGTATTCTTATACAAGCACAAAAGTATAAGTTATAGTATTATTTGGTGTTGCGCTGCAGTCTTTGCTTTTTCTTAAGATCACTGAGCGCCTATGTCGTGAGCGTGCTGTCATCGTCGCACTTCCGGTTCTGCACAGTTATTTCAGTTTGGCTACTGCTGCACATTTCAAGTACACGGCCAAGTGCACTTAGCGTCCTTCTGAATAAGCTAAGTGAGAAACATCAACGCGTAAATACAGTACTGCAGCGATATCATCTCGCCATGTGATTGTGAGCATGACGGAATATAGCAGACGTTTCTCGCTTGAGAAATACATCTTTTTTTATGTGCATAAGGAATAAGCCTTTTCTTGTCACAGTCACGCAATAAGCATGCGAAGAAAGCGATTTGTTTGAGCATTTAAATGTTTTCTTAATATAGACGTGTGTCAGATATTGTGGAAGTCCTCAAGCGGCGTATACAGTCACGTAGCTTGACTAACTGAGCCAGTTAACTGCCTTGCGTTTCGCACAATATGGCATGCAAGGTATTTAAATGCAAGTACACGTGTAAGTAATACAGCGGAGTACACAAGCTGCTACTTCAACTCAATGCTCAGTAACAGCCCTTTTTTGTTGTAGCCAACAGTGAAGAATGACCGAGAACACAATATTAAACTCTTATCAGCTTCAGACAGCGTACGCGAGCTCATGCATTTCCAGTGGTCGGTCTAACGTAAGCTGTCCCGCGACATTGTTCCTAACAGAGTGCCCATAATTCCGTGATTGTGTCCCTAAAACGTATACGTGCGAATTTGCCAACGTCGCAAAAGTATGATAGCACAGCTTCCTGGAGGGACGAAACTGAGGAACAGACCAAAACAAGTGCCATCTTTCTAATGGGACATGTTGACGGTAAGTATGCGTTGCATCACTGTGCGCGTAAATGCATGCAACTCAGCTACATAAGGGAGGTGTTCTCGATATCGATGTAAGTTTGTAATGGCGTCTGCTTTCAAAAGGGGGTGGCAACGCGTTCAGGTCCGGAACGTTTGCTTGACCCGAACGCGTTTAATGTCTCGATTGCTTTCTCCCGACGAAAGGACTCAAGAAGACCAGAGGCTCCGCAGGTACCGAAGGCATAAACACGGCGCCTTTTCGAAAAGGTCGCATGACGACGATTTCGTTTGCTTCTGTGATTGGGTGGCGGAGTAACGCCGACTGGCGCGGTACGCCTATACCCTTGCTGCCAACTGTTGTTTATTTTAAGTTGTATACTACTATAATTTACGTTGGTTTTCATATATTCTATAAGGAATTCATTATAACACACATATTCAAATACTCAGCTGAAGTCTCCTGCGGCGAACATAGCTTGGTTCCTTAGATTACTTGCAGAGCACGCGTAAATTGTACGAAAATCCCCAATTTCGCTACTCAACATCGAAAATTTGCTGATTATATTTTTGATGCTTCGGGATGACACACCACTTGTGCAGTCCAAGCGAATTCTGTGGTGAAGGTTTAAAGGTGATTTAGCAGAAATATCTTCACAGCACCTATTTCCTGGAATACGCGTCGAGAACTCGGTATTCCAACGTGCGACGATATGTCTTCCCATCCTGATTAAACAACATCTTTTTGGAGCTGCAGCCTTTGTTTAGCCGGCAGTTTGCCCTTCCCAAATTTCATTGTCCAACCTTTCTTCAGATTAGCTGGTTTCGGATAGTGTTGAAAACTTGTACCTTATACCTTGCGAGATGCCTTCATCGGAACGATAACCACCAAATCGCTAAGTAACCATGGAATAAATATCGCAATCAACAAATACAAATTGTGGTCCAGATATAGTGGTTCAAGCAGTCAAACAGGCATAATGGCTCAGAAAGAGACGAAAGAGCCGCTTCCTGCCGCCATCGGAGGGCACGGCTCGGCGCCTGACGGGCATTGCTGGCCATGCGGCCGCGCAGGAGGCAGCGATCTCCAGCGCCCTCCATGGTGCGGGCAGTCCTTACCGTGACGTCACGTTGTAACGACCGCAGCGGAGCCCGTGTTCGTTCTCGGGGCTAATAAAGATCGCCGACACCAAGGAGGTTCCATTAAATATAACATCTTTGGTCCGCAGTCGACACATACTAAGCCCGTTGATCTTGATCAAGGTGCCTTAGTATATTAGGGGCGAAGCTCCTTAAGCTGTGGGTCGGTTGTCACGCGTATCGTGTAACCTACACCACTCACAATACCATTCAACGCCATGCAACGCCTGGAGGCTCGCGCTCGCCCTCGGCGCGCGAGCTCTCTCACTCTTCCATCTGCTGTCTTGTGTGAGAGAGAGAGACAGAGAGACAGAGCGAAAGGCGCACGTTGAATATGGAAACGCTCTTTCTTCGATGAACGCTGTACCAGCTCGCAAAGAAGGAGAACGCGCCCTCGTCCGCGAGAGACAACACTGGCGCAGGCAGCGTCTTCTAGCGAGTTTCTTGATTGAGAAATACCGACTGCTCGCGCTGGAGAACCGTTCACCGGTCACCCATATATATATATATATATATATATATATATATATATATATATATATATATATATATATATATATATATATATATATATATATATATTACTAAATTAATCCGGAACTCGGCACGATCTACGATGAACCTCCCGAGCTACGCCCACTCATCATCTGTGAATTTTTTTAAGGGCAACTCCGGCGATTTTTCATTGTCCCCTGATCTCAACGAAACCTTTAGTATAGACCTATTCCACCGGGCCTACGTCACGAAGATGCGGTGGCGCTGTCGTCGGGAGTTTTGGTTTCGCATGGTAGGCATCCGCCGGCGCGCCTACCGTAGCAGCCGCTGCGTTTTCGCTGGTGCGGGCGCTTCTCACTGCCGTGATATGAAGAAAAAAGTGTTCACAGATGACCTGCGCCATGGGTTGGTTGCTTAGCAACGCACAAGATATGTGCGATAGGTTTTTATCGGTTTCCTGCTTATGTTTATCTTAAGAAAAGGGAAGAACCTGTAATGCCCGCTGTTTGGCGCATCGTGCGGCTTGTTTCATTTGAGAGAAATAGCATTGTCACAAGTTTGTCAAATGTAATGCTCGACACCAAGTTTCTTGGCATAAACAAAGTGCGGACACAGCGATATACCGCAAAGCGCGCACGACATTAGCTTAGCTCGATGTGCAGAAGTAATCGCGGTCGCCGTGTATTATTGAAGTGGGGAAGTTATAGATACGTCATACGAATTTCATTCACTCAAGTGAAACAAATTTATAAGAGCTTAATTCACGTAGCCGTGAGTGAAATACCGATTACAGCGATGCTTTTGCAATCGCTTGCGGCTGCGATAGCATACACACGAGAAGTGTCTTTGGCAATGCTGTAGTGGTTATGATGCGCTTTATTTATTTTTTTTCGATTGTCAGACTGCTCGAATGAACTACACGCTTGAAATTTGCCGCGTCGTTACAGGAGTTCGCGCCTTCGCGATCGGAACTGAGCGTATGGGCAGAGCCGCAAGTCGCGGTTATGCGCCTTGCTGGCGGTTATTTGAGAGCCTTGTCCTTGGCACATTATTGCTTTTTTGTGGTGTGCGTTATCACAGCCGTATTTACATAGGTTATAGCGTCACCAATATCGCATGCTTGAGTACCTATGCCGTTACATTTGTTTTTGCGCAAGGATTTTGTGTAGGGATTACAGGCTTTAGTCCGAAACAGTATTTTAGCTGAGGCATCTTCAAGTCGTATTTAAACAAGTCTCGCTGTTGCAAGTGGTTCATCCTTGCGCTAGTTACCGAATTAAAGCATACGCATGAAGCGATGCCGACATGATAGCTCGCGATCATTCGCATCATGTGGCAAGGTTCTTGTCCTTTCAATCAGTTTCTCCCTTCTTGTCTTAGCTGGGCGTCGGCACATTCTTTTCTACATTCATTGAATGCTTTCTACAGAGCTAACGCAACTTCATCTCACGCGGCTGCCCCCTCGCAAACTGTTGTAAACACGCCGTCGGCGCTCCGACGCCCCGTGCTCGGAGGCAGCTTTCGCACACGCTTCGCCGGCGGCGGTGGCGCGACCGTGCAGGGCCGCGGCGAGCGGTGGGCGGGGCCTCCGCGCCGCGACGTCGACACAAGCCCTGGTTATATCGCCGGTGCCTACCACTGTTTACCAACATGGAATAGGTCTATATGCTCTGCTTGGTACTGCAATAATATATACCAAGCCAGGCGGTTGCAAATCATTTAGTTTCCCTGGAAATGAATATTTTAAATGTTTAGCGGATTTCTACGCGGCCCACCCTGTGTTTCTTACGTCATCACCTTCAACGCTGCCTACCCGAGCCAGCGGGCCGTCAAAAGCGAAACAGTCATACTTCAGCGTTCAAATCGTCGCCGTCAAGCTCAGAAACGCTGGCATAACTCAATACGTCGTCGGATTATCCCGCCACTGTCATTTTTCTGGCACGAGCTCCATATTTCTGATGACGGGAAGGCTGTGACGTCATCGCATACGCTGCACGGAGCGTCTACCCGTTTCGGTTTCGGTCGGTTATCTGAAATTGTAGGTGCGTTTCTGCATGAGCAGAATGAACCATCCTGGCTGCCAAGGGACTCTCAGTACCATTGAAAAACATCGATATCAGAACATGGGGAAAAAAAATTCACAGCATATCCACGGGGTGAATGATGATGAGTGGGCGAAGCTCCGGAGTGAATCACCGGTAAACCGTTAATCTTCCATGTAATTTGCCCAGTCGATCATCATGTAAAGACGTGAGAAACACTCTATTCGAACGCTGGGATCTCGCGTTTAAGGGGACGCTAGCACAAACGCGTTAGAAACATGCAGTACACTCTAGTAAGGGGGGAGAGGCCACAGCGTCTTACGCAGCCCCTTACACAGGCCGGAACGCGCACCGTGTTTGCCGACGCCATCACATGACTGCTGAAAGAGTATAAGGCGGAGAGGCCACAGCGTCTTACACCAGCTTCTTACACGCGCCGTAACGCGCTAGCACAAACCCATCATCATCGTTAGAAACGGACAGTCTTTCGCTCTCTCTCTCTCTCTCTCTCTTTCTGTCTCTCTCACACAAGACAGCAGATGGAAGAGTGAGAGAGCTCGCGCGCCGGGAGGAACGCGCCGAGGGCGAGCGCGAGCCTCCCGGCGCGCGAGCTATCGAGCGCAATCCTAGAACGAGGTGGTTACGACTACAAGGGACGAACGACCCACGCCATAAGGAGCTTCGCCCCTAAAAACCGCCGGGGTTCTCCTTTGAACCCTTGATCTTGATGACATACGCAATATATACGTGCCACGGCCCTATCGTACGAGCCCCGCGCGAGCCATAAAGCATGCGTCAATACACAGCACGCGCGACGTGTCCTTGACGCAGCGGCGAGAGCATCCGTTCCATATGTAGGACGCCGCCGGTGCTGGTCTGCTCTCCACCTGGAATGCTGTCAACCTCGCAGTGAGTGCACTTAAACCGGAGCCGGTGCGGTTTGTACACACAGACGTCGTCGGAGCTCTTTTAAATAGTGGCGACGAATCGGAAACGACGGAGGAAAAATTTCCGACGCATCGATCCGTTGGTGAAAGCGTGCTGTGGTGAGTAACAATGATTGACGAGGTTTCCCTGTGACAAAACCAGCTATGATTACAAGTCACGCCCGAATTTAGACTTCCTGGAGTTCTTCAAGGGTCTTCAGGGGTCTTTATTGCATTTCGCCTCCATCTAAATGTGGCCGCCGTGACCGGGATTCGATTCCGCGACCAAGTTTCGCAAGCCACCACCTATAGCTTGTGACGCGGAAATAGCGTTTCGAGACAGTAGAAAAGTGAACATCTTTTTTTTTTAATTGTCACTTTCATCGCACAGTAAACTTTTCAAAACATGTTTGGTCCCATAGTCTTGACTGGCTAGTACCGGGACCTTCGTTCAATCCCTATTTTCTTGCATTGCACTGCGCAACACGATGTGTAACGACACTCGTCCAACGACCTATGGCATACGTGGTGCTAGTGCATACGGAAGCTGAGATAATTACGGTAAAGCTAAAGCGGAATCAAGAGATGTAGTGCACGGCAGGCCCATAGAAAGAAGAGGTGGGGGACGTGTCTAGGGGCCGGGCCCCTCCCGGAAATTTGGCTGGGGGGGGGGGGGGGGGGTAGCGTTAATAACATAGTGTAGTGCTAATAACGTAAATTTAAGCCTATTAACAACGTTGCATTTAAAAGGTCACTTAATTTTTGCCGAAAATAAATAATCAAAATATATGTTCTAAATGCGAAGCATTTCTTGGCGAATTCGATTCACTTTGATACGTGTCTGTCTGTCTGTCTGTCTATCTGTCTGTCTGTCTGTCTGTCTGTCTGTCTGTCTGTCTGTCTGTCTAGCCGCCTAAGTCTCGGTGCTCTCCTGGCCGTCTCGTAAACCTGACACACCCGAATATTTGCATGGTAGGGTACAAATGGTACAACGAACATGAATCACTGATTTGCATTACCAAAGTCATATACTCATCATCTACGTCCTGATTAACTACACTGCGATCACTTCTTTGCGACATAATCTTTGCGACATAATATCGCATCATAAGCGCAGCATTTGTCAGTTATCGTGAACTTCCGTAAGACACGCTGCACTTCCGTGTCCAGCGAAAGAAAAATGGCTGCAATGTACAAGCACAATGAAACTCCACACAAAGAATTCCACAATAATGTTCAAAGTAAAAAGGTTCACGCAATTATTAAGGAAATCCATGCGCTTCCCTTCGTTCACGCGATAACTGTACAATCCAGTCGCCAGAGTTCCGCCGGATAAAGCTTGGGATAGTCGGTTCATGGTTGCAAAGGATGGAAAACAGTGCTGAACTTCTGACGTGGCACAAAGGGGTACAGACAACGGCAGGCGCTGTCTTCTGTCTACAAACGTGTTGACAGACGGGCAGCGCCTGTCGTCGTCTGTCCTCCATTGTGTCTCGTCAGAAGTTCAGCACCGTTTTCATTTCTAATAACTTTAGTAGAGAACCTCGTGGTCCGCGCTCTGTCAGACGTGTTGGTGGAGCGCACCGTTGTTCAGTGACTCGCGAGAAATGGCGCGTGAATATTCGAACGTTTCGAATATTCGTCGAACGTTACATTTTCCAATGTTCGCGTTCGATTCGACAATGAGGTATTCGAAATTTCCGAATATGCGAGGCTATTCGGTTATCTGGAAATACTGAGCATGCAATCCACGGGAACAATCCTGCCGAAAATGTCTGATCTTGCGCGCTTACACTATGCATGTACTGTGCTGTTACATGTAATGTTATTACATGTACTGGCTTTTCTGCCAGTACATGAGACTTGTCGCCGCTAACGTGCACGATTACGATAAGCACCCTCAGCAACGTGCTGCTGTAACGCTGCTGCCCTGCACGCTTAAAACAGGCAAACATAAACGAGCCTCCCCGTCATTCGCCGCCGCCTCCTTGTGCGGGACCATCATGAAGCGAATGAACCGTGTGGAAGAACTAAGATATCTTCATGATAGGATTTAGTATAGGCGTCGACTATGGGAGAGGAGGGGCTCGGTGTGTCGTTCCCTCCTCTGTAGTAGTATGTCCGTAGTAGTAGTATGTATGTAGCCACCTCGCGCCGCCGGGAGGCTCGCGCTCGCCCTCGGCGCGCGAGCTCTCTCACTCTTCCATCTGCTGTCTTGTGAGAGAGAGAGAGAGAGAGAGCTAAAGGCGCGCGCTGACTATGGAAACGCTCTTTCTTCGATGAACGCTCTACCAGCTCGCAAAGAAGGAGAACGCGCCCTCACCCGCGAGAGACAACGTTGGCGCAGGCAGCGTCTCCTAGCGAGTTTCTTGATTGAGAAATACCGACTGCTCGCGTTGGAGAAGCGTTCACCGGCAACCCATATATATATATATATATATATATATATATATATATATATATATATATATATATATATATATATATATATATATATATATGCACTGGATCTTGCCTTGCAATGAAGTGCCGGTGGGAGATTTCACTTGTGCGTAGTTGAACCATAAGGGTTCGTAGCGTGCGTGTTAACTAAATTAATCCGGAACTCGGCACGATCTACGACGAACCTCCGGAGCTTCGCCCACTCATCATCATTCACTCCGCGGATATGCTGTGGATTTTTTTTTCCTTGAGGCGTCGTTTGCGCGCACTTTCTTGTCTTGCACTCAACCACTCTTTCCCCTCAGCCCACTGCAACATGGTGGTTATCATGCGAAGCGCAATGTACGGCATTTGAAACAAACACTACAGTGTAATAAACGCACGTGCGTGGTCGTTAAGAAACAAAAGGACGTAACCAATAATTGAGGAAGATTTTAATCAGTCGTCATGATTAAGTCTTTAAGTATATGACTAGCTTCGTTGGTTCACCATCTGTACGTGGCGCACGGGCGGGGATTTTTGCTGAATGTTCCTTATGGCGCGAAGGCATGCGCCGGTGTATAACTCCTATATCTCAGCTGTACTTCCGCAAATCCGAGCAGAGCTGGATAATAGTTTAGGTCCGCTAACTTGCGCTGTTTAACTTATGCCTAACATTTTTGTATACACACACAGATGTGGGGCAGTACGTAGCAAACCTTGATGGCGTAGCCCGTGCGCGGTGTCCGCGGTAGCGGTGACCTCTTGGGGTTGCCAGCCTTTCCCGTCTCATAAAAAACGTGTGGTCGAGAAGTTTCACACTTGATTTGTCGCTGCAATGCGAAGTTTTAAGTTTTATATTTCTCAAGAAAATTTCTGTTGCACACTACAACAGTTTGCAAAACAACAGATCCGATATTTAAAGGTAGATTTATACTTCAAACGCGCGCGTATAAAGGACATGCGGACCATAGAGTCACCACTGGCAGGGAGTCCGCCCGATTGAGATGCCACTTCACGAATATTTCAGTGGTGTGTAATTGATTTTATTAACGACGTTAATTCGTAGCATTACCTCAACAGTTGTCTAGTGCGCTGCAGAAACTCATGGAGCATGTGAATTCAATGGCAAATGGTTTCGGGGAACTTTATTCTTTATTCTTTATTCAAAGGTTACCCCGCATTGCCCAAAGGCGTTACAGCAGGGGGGTTACAGAAACGACATAAACAATTCTTCGTTCTTACAGCACACTTGCATGGCAGACAATCCATTCCACTCTTTAACAGTTCTAACGAAAAATGAATTCGCGAACAGGTTCGTCCTGGTGCGTAATTCTCTTATTTTAAAAACATGGTCAGTTCTAGATGAACGGTAATGAGGTTCCTTAAAGTATTTTTCTTTATTAATTCCTGTTTTATCATTATATATCTGAAAAAAGAACTTCAGTCGCAGCTCATTTTTGCACTAACGTGGCGATATCATGCGTCATTTTTTGCACTAACGTGGCGATATCGATGCGTTTGAGTGAACGAGGCCTCTCCCAGCGCATGCAAGGCACCGCACACAGAGCCTATGCGTCACATGTGTTGCGAATACTAGGCAAAATTAAAACGTTAAACAAGACCGACTGCCTCGACAAAACGCCGCATGCATGCGAGGACGACGCCATCAACCTCGCCATATTGCATCCGGCGTTAGCGTCCTTTAAAAGAAAGAAAAATTAAATCGGCTCTGTAATTCAGTATAGGTGCGTTAAATTGGAAAGCTGTGGATATACGTATGAATTCATGATGAAAACATCGCAGAAATGCGGGGGACATCGTAAAAAGAAAAGAGGACAGGCGCTTTACAAAGTAAATTTACGAGTATTCCTAAAACCTAAAAAAAAAAGGAATAATGAAAGCGTGAGTCTCACTGCATGGGTGAATACGAACTGCCTTATTAAAACACTGGTGTAAGTTAGGTGATCCACAACGTGCCGGTTTCGGCACTATCGCGCTTCAGTGAGCCTCCTATAAACACGAAATTAGATATAGACATGCTGGAAGAAAACTCACTGCTCAACCTTTGAGCCTGCTGCAAACTTTCGTTCAACTTAGAAATGATCCAAGGCATCGCATGTCTTCAACCGCACCTGGAGCCATTCTAAGCGGTGGGGAATATAGTTCCACCATTGATATCGTACTTCTCATACTAAAGAGAAGGAAGGTCGGGAGAGAGAGTAATACTAGTGGAGACGGGCTGACGACTTTACTAATGACACACCTAATAATGACAAATGCTAATAATGACTGTGCTGTTTGGCATTCGCGACATCGAAAGCATGAATGCACTTATGGCTGCAATGTCCTCTGAGTTTGGCATTAAATGTATCCCTTCTTTCTTAAAGTATTCCTGCATCATTATATTTCGTCCTTGCTCTCACGATTATAGGGAACATTACATTTTAAATCCTCCATCTGTAGGCAGTACGTATGCTAACGCTATTCACCAACGACACGGACACATTACAGTAGGGTGAACTGGCCAAATAATGAGTGCATCTGTTTCGATTGTGAATTTCTATAAGACATTCTTTTTATATATCGAGACAACTTCCATTAGTGATCGCCAATATTGCGCACAAGGTAAACATTTCAGCTGTCCCGCTTGACTGTCGTCTAGTGGCTGTGGCACTCGGGTGCTGGTCCAAAGGTCGCGGTATCGAGTCCCGGCCGCGGCTGCTGCATAGAGGCTAAATGTTGAGGCCCGTGTACTGTGCTGCAATGTCAGTGCACGTTAAAAAACCCCAGGAGATCAAAATATCTGGAGCCCTGCACTACAAAGCCTCTCATAATATTATCATGGTTTTGGGACGTAAAACCCGAGAAATCAATCAACATTCTCCCTGCCAAGCATTTTTATTTACTTCGAAACAGTATGCTATAGCAACGATTGCGCTCTCTATCAAGACGCGCTGGGAAAAAGTCTTAATTTTTATTTTTTTGTCTCGGATTTTAGTGCCATGTTTTCGAGTCTGTCACGTGGTTTAGGCATCCCCCATCCGCGTTTATGACAGCTGGCTGCCTGCCCTTATCAGCCGAGGGAATTGGCTGCTGTCTGCATATGTTTCAGTTAGGAATGTTTTATGCGACAGCTGCCGGGTTTCCTGTGCCCTACACTGTGTCGAAGTGAATGTAAATAGACCGCTCTCAAGTGATGCTTGTTTTAATAAGACAAAAAACAGAATTTGTGCGGAGTATTGTAGAAAAACAAAAGAACCAGACAATTTTTTTTTCTGAGAGCTTTCGAATAAAGAGTAGTATCTCCGGCATAAATGGTGGTCTTTATGTAAAGATCCACGACCGCAGATCAAGTACCCAAAGTCCGGTACCCAACATCCGGTCCTTGCGAAAATGGTAGAGGCCCCTGTACTATGCGTTTTCAGTGCATTTTAAATGACCCCAGGTGGTCAAAATTTTCGGAGCCTTCCTATACAGCGTGGCTCGTAATTATATAGTGGTTTTGGGGTCGTAAAATCTTAGCAGTTATTGTTAGATAAAGCACTCATTCAAGTAAAAAAATTACGTGACATATGGTCAAATCATTGCTTGGCCCTACCCAAAATACTTTCAAGAAAAGTAATCTGCAGCAGGTTGTCAAACACTTAAATGCTACTATTAAATGAAATATATATTTCGGAAAAGAAACAGTACTTGCCAACTACGTAATAACGTTTACCCAGCACAGACAGGCAACTTACTCATCCGACCTAAACTCGGCGGAAGCGACATCACTTCTCGGAGAGTCCAACAATAAACCTTTTTCTAAACAACGTCGTGAGGAAGCAGAACTGCAAGCGAGAGATAGCGAGAGACAAGTGTCATTTTCGCGAGCCGTACCGCAGCGTACGGCCGCATGTTTGACTACGCCCATTTTATGGGGACGGTGCACAAGGATAGGCGGCTCCACCATCGCCCACTGCGTTCAGCGCCAGTGCGGGCGCTCCTGACTTAGCGGGGTGATAACGCGATAACGCTCCCTCCTGCACCGCATGCGTGCCTGCTCGTGCACTTGTGCAGTAGTGGCGTCGTCTGCGTACGATATGATATTTAGGCACGGCATAGTTTCGAAGAGTTCCAGACAGTTGGACTACCTCGAGTTCTTTAACGTGCACTGAAAACGCACATCTGCAGTATAGGTGGACAACCGGCATTTTCGCTGCCATCGAATGTGCGACCGCCGCGGCCGGAATCCGTCGGCAAACGGTTTCGATTTCCACACTTCGTAAAGACTTAACGAGGACTTAACAAGCTACGTACGGACAAGTTATTCAAGGATGGTCTCCGCGTTGACACACGCCACGATCAGCACTCGCCGAGGACTCGGTCATGCGTGATAGCTCTTTTAGGGGCGAAGCTCCTTAAAGCGGCACCCGTTCGTCCCTCGTCGTAGTCGTAGTAGTGCGTAACCAGTCTTACGCTTTGACCTCCAAAGTGGTGCCGGTGGGAGATTTCTCCTGTGCGTTGTTGAACAATAAAAAATTCGCAGCGTGCGCGTTAACTAAAAGCCGAATTCTTCTGTCTCTCATTCCCCATTAGCAGCCATTTCGTGTGTCCCCGATGTATGTAGTAGTAGTAGTAGTAGTAGTAGTAGTAGTAGTAGTAGTAGTAGTAGTTAGTAGTAGGTAGCCACCGGCGCGTGCCTGCTGGAGCGCACGCACGCGCCGAGGGCGAGCACGTGGCACCTGGCGCTCGCCCTCGCCGCGAGCGCCGGGAGCCACCACGCGCTCCCCGGCAAACTCGACACTGCTCCGGCAAACGCGAGAGACAACGTTGGCGCAGGCAGCGTCTCCTAGCGAGTTTCTTGATTGAGAAATACCGACTGCTCGCGTTATATATATATATATATATATATATATATATATATATATATATATATATATATATATATATATATATATATATATATATATATATATATACACTGGATCTTGACTTGCAATGAAGTGCCGGTGGGAGATTTCACTTGTGCATTGTGCATAGTTGAACCGTGAGGATTCGTAGCATGCGAGTTAACTAAATTAATCCGGAACTCGGCACGATCTACGATGCACATCCCGAGCTTCGCCCACTCATCATCATTCACTCCGTGGATATGCTGTAATTTTTTTCATTGCACGTGGCATGTCTGCGCGCCCTCAAGTAGTGTGGCAGCTCCGGGTATCTCGCTTCCAGGCGTACATTTCGCCACGCGCGCCACCACGACAGTTCATGCCTACGCGTGTACGTTGGGCCCTTCCGCTTCTTGTGATCGAAGGCAATGCCTTCCAGAGGCTCTTCCACGTCCGCTAACTGTAAGGGTGACATGTCCAACTTCCCTTTGAAACAAACAAAAACGCGAAAGCAACATAAATGAAATACGGCAAAATAAAAGCTTGTTGTTGTTTGTTTTGTGGGGTTTAACGTCCCAAAACCAGTTCTGATTATGAGAGACGCCGTAGTGGAGGTCTCCGGAAATTTCGACCACCTGGGGTTCTTTAACGTGCACTGACATCGCACAGCACACGGGCCTCGACATTTCGCCTCCATCGAAATGCAGCCGCCGCGGCCGGGATTCGATCCCGCGACCTTCGGATCAGCAGCCGAGTGCCATAACCACTAGACCACCCTGGCGGGGCCAAAATAAAAGCGACAGTTAACAAAAGCAAGCAGGATCGAATGATAAATATAGTGAGAAATAAATAAAAAGCATTGAAATTACGACGCGGCAGCCAACACCTCAAAAGGGCCAAAACAATCAGCCCTGTTACCTTCAGTTTCAGTTCAGTTTCAGTTTATTGCTTTCAAAAAAGTAGTACAAGTATACATAAAATATACAGGCGAGCGTCCCAAAGTGAAAGAACTGTAGTGGGACCCTCGGTTAATTATACAAGCATTGAAGGTAATAACACAGCAAGTTAACGGAATTATTGGTAAAATCATTACATATTAGATCAAACGTCTACATTCAGGTCAGTAGAACATGAAAAAGCGCAGATTTGACAAGAGCGACGACATGAGAACACTTAATGCAGGAAGAAAAGAGAGCAAGGGAAACACGAGATTTGACAGCAAGTCATTCTAAAGTGAAATTGCAGTGAACGCAGATGTGTTTTTTTTTTTGCCGTAATTATTACGAACTGTGGCTTACAAAAAATTGTTCTTAGCTGCAAATCTCGTCAGGTTTTTATTCTGCAATAAATCACGTGACATGAGTGGAAGCGTGAGGGCGTTATGAAGCTGCTTGTACAATAAGACGACTATGTTGTACTGGAACAAATAGGTTACAGGCAAGATATTGTAAGATTGAAGTAACACAAAGGCATTGGATTGTATGGAACTAGAAGTGATGATGCGCATCGACTGATTTTGGATATGTTGAATCGATGACAAGTGACAAGCGTGCGTGTTTCCTCATGAAACGATACCGTAGTTTATGTGACTATGAATGAAAGCAAAGTACAACGCTAGCAGAGCCTCACGAGAAAAAAAAACGGCGAGCTTTGATTAATGCACCGATGCCAAACGAAGTCTTGTGCTTGAGATGGTGGAAGTGATAGCGAAATGTAAGGTTATGGTCAAGATGTATGCCGAGAAAAGTGACATCATCGCAAACGCGTAAGGAATGAGTCCCAAGTTTTAGTTCGGTAATAAATGTTAAGGGCCTTTGAGCAGTCTTAAACAGCATATATTCTGTTTTTAAAGGAGTACTGACACGAATTTTCGACATTCTCGTATTGTTGCTGTAAATGAAAGCACTGGCGTGGAAAACCCCAAAAACAGTGTCATGGTGGCCCGCAACACAATGAATATATTTTTAATACGGCTCCCTTAAAAGCTGACTTTCGGTTTCGATTTCGAGGGGGCGGTTTCCTAGTGACGTATCAACATAGTCGGACGACGTCTGAGCCACGTAGGGACAGAAATTCTTCATAGCGTCGCTGCAACTCTGTCGTCTTTGGTCAATTACAGCTGAGGCACGCAAACAACGGCAGTTTCACGGTCGTCCAGTGACTCTGACCGCGATTTCGGCGATTTTTAAGAGCCCGTGTTCATACGTCATCGTAGTGTCCATTGCAATGGGGCTGGCTTGCTGTGCTGGGCGACGCGAACTTTAAAACCAAATTAAAATATTTTGTACGTGTTTCCTGGCTTCTGTGTGCGGAGGGTGTTAACAATACATGGCTAGGAAACGAAAAATGTATATTTTGCGCCGCCGCAAAATCGTGTCAGTACTCCTTTAAAGGATTAAGAACTAAGTAATTATTGCTACACCAATTCACAATGTTACTTAAAGGGCCCCTAAACAACCCCGAGGTCCAAAATTTGTTTTAAAGATATAACTGCGCTCCTGTGCGGTGTGAACGTGCTCCCGCAAGAATTTTGCGAATAGGTGCAATAATAGAGAAGTTACACGGGTTTAAGTGACCGCTTGCGCCGGTTTCGTTTTCTCGGTCTGCCTCCCCACCCTTCTCTGCTGAGGAGAGGGTAGGGGCGGCGCGCCGTCGAGACTCCGCCCACTTTTGACACGTGACCTGACGTGATCATTTGACGTCATTGACGCTTGCGCTGCGGAACCGGTTGCTCCCGTTCTAGAAACGTTGGGTTGCTCCTGCGCTCACGCCGGTGGGATGGCCAGGGGATCTGACAATAGACGTTTCGACTAATCAACGAGATACGACTACGCAAAGTTGTTCGCGGTACGACATGACGACACCTAGGATGCGAGCGCGACTGGTCAGTCGCCGGAAAGAAGCGCGCGAATTGTTTTTTGAAATACGGCGTCTGTGTGGCGCGCAGCGCTGTCATATTCGCAGAATGTGATCGCCGCAACCTTCTCTATGATTGAGTTAGCTTGTTTGGGCGGCTTTGAAAAAAAGTAGGAGCCTGTTTAGTGGCCCTTTAATGCAATATTTAGCCGTGAACTAAGAGCAGTAATCGATTTATCGGATGAAGATACGGTGGTATCAAAATGCAATGATCGTTATTGGAGGAGTCAAGAAAATCTGGAAGATCGTTAATATATAAAATGAAAAGCAAGGGACCTATAACTGAGCCCTGTGGTACACCCTGGTTAATGCATTTAGTTACCGAGAATGTCTCCGCCGCATGTACTGTATACTGTGTGTACCTTTCATTCAATTACAACTGAATGATCTGAGTTGTCTGTCGCTTTCTTCCCTTTCTTGCTACAACTTGTCCGTCGTGCCCCTATATTGGAGTATTACTTCTGAATTATGAAAGGCATGCATATCTTATTTTTTCTATATCGAAAAAGAAGGTGATAGAGAGAGAGAGAGATGCTCGTGCCCACCAATATGCCGAACGTTATGTACTAGTAGGTTACCATAGCTGGCGCATTAGGTTTATCAAATAAACCTAATGCATATAAACCTAATGCACCAGCAATTCTGATGATGGCTGAAAATAAACCTAACACACCATCAGTTCTGATGTACGGCGGCTCCTTCCACACAATAAATGCATAATTATATATACCATTGGGCCGCAGCCTATTGGCAGCGTGCTTACTTGGCACCTCGGTGGCTTGGGATCGGTACACTCCTGCAGCTTGGTAGGTTGCCTTCGGATTTCATATATATCATGTGTACATTACAGTGGCATGTTACGACAAGCCGCATGGCTTTGTTGTTTTTGAGCGCGTTTTAATGATATGTTAAACGTATGTTGTAGGTGGCCGGAATAAACCTAATGAACTAGGAATTCCGATGATGGCGGAAAATAAACCTAATACACGAGCAGTTCTGATGTACGGCGGTTGATAAACCTAATGCACCAGCAGTTCTGATGATGGCGGTTCTGTAACGCCAATTAGCTTTATTAGTTAGCGCTTTCTTAGCGCTTAGTTAGAGCTTTCTTAGCTGTCTGATAAACAATGCATATGTTCTACTAGCACTCGGCAAGCTTTCGTCCAACTTTGCTCGATCCCTCAGGAACAGTTCAACGAACGACGCTCACGATGCGGACATCAGCGCGCCGCATTTTATGCGTAAGATGTCTTTCTGAACAAGGACTCAGGAGTCTGTGTCGTTCACTAATGTCAGGGTCGACGTTACATAGTACGACGGGCAACCATTCGCTAGGCCATGTTAAGAATGCACATACTCATGCATTTTGCACGAAGAGGTTCATCCAATTCGCAACACTTGACTCAATGACACACGGTTCCCCGTATAGGTGAAGTTCCTCCGCTTCGCATTACACCGACTCGGTGTGTGGGATCTACAAGATTTTCTTTTTTAGCTGTTGAAATATCAGAAGCTGGTGCTGCTTATGAAAGCAAGCTAGCTAGACTTCTGTGGCTGTGACTTCAAGTGGGGAAATTATTACCAAAAAATTTACATACTTGCGTTGAGCCCTGTCGCATACGCTTCATGATAATGTATAGACACTGAACACTTGCAGCTGAGCAGGGCATCTGAATAAGCTCGAAGTGCGTACTACCGTAAATGACCGTGTATTCGCACCAGTCAAGTGTTATTCCACAGAGGATGCGTTGAAAAGAAAAGCATTTTCAAAATTTCTTACTATGTTTATTATCCTATATAAAAAAAACCGTTTAGATTACTGCGGTAAACGGAGAATTCGCAATACTATCGACAAGTGAATAGAAGGACGCGTCGCTTGTATCGTAGGCCACCATGTATTCTCTTGTCCCTGGTCTTGCGAATCTACTGTCTACCATAACGACTTATTTATAGGGACATGCGAACATTAAAGTCTTCGAATACCAATCGAATACGAATATTTACCTTAGAAGGTCGAATCGAACATCAAAAGAATGTGTTTTCTGTAATAACATATTTCACACATATTAGTTAAGAAAATACACTAAGAAACTACCATCGGGAACACACTGTCCGAACTAGCTTTTCATATTTTAATTGTACCGGTAAATTCACATGCACAGCATAGAGCGAAGTGATAACAAAAAAAAACACTATAATATGGTTACTACAGGTTTGGTCGCTGCGACGAATACCCAAGAGATCCCGCAAAGGATGCGGCTGCAAATGGCAGGGCAGCACGTTCTGATTGACCATTAAAAGCGTGCAGTGTACAACAGCGGTTACGTGAGCACCAACAGCGCTACCGAGTATACGCAGCCGAAGGTGCTTACCGTGAGAGCTCTTGGTGGCAGCAGCAAGTTGTACGCGTACAATAGCGCACCATTGCGCACCACCGTACAATGGCTTTGGCCAGCCATAACACCTGTGAGCACTACAGGTGCTTCGAACATTCGAAGCACTTCGAATATGCGCACTTGGAATACTCGAAAATCTCGAATATCTCGTTTGAAAATCTAATATTCGACAAATATTATTTTAAACGTTCGAATATTCGCACACGCCTACTTATTTGTTTAGACTAGCCCGAGTCGCTACCCTCTTGACCGTGCAAATCTTGAGTTTCTGAATGGACTCTTTTCTTTCCTCCCTTTACTTACTCTTTCTCATCAGGTCCCTTTTTATTTTTCGAACGTAACTCCAGAGGAGCCTCAATGATCGAACGAGACAGGCCTTACTGTCGGGTTGTAGGTGGCCACAGGCTTCCGGGTACCTTCTCCGAAGAAGTGTACCGCACTGGCCTTCGGTACGTCCCCGAACAGGGGGACGTGATCCTGGACACCTTCCCGAAGTGCGGTACACACTGGGTCACGGGCATCCTGACGGCCGCCTACCAAGTCTGCAGGGGCATCACACCGGGAACCGCCTTCCTGGAGAAACTCGGACTCGATGCCATCCAGAAATGCGCCAAGCCTCGCATCGTCCTCACGCACCTGCCGTTCCAACTGGTGCCCTTTTCGGATGAGGCGAAGTACATCTACGTGACAAGAAACCCGAAGGACTGTTGTGTGTCCTTCTACCATCACACCAAAACCATACCGGCGTACAAGTAAGTCTACATGCTTTTACGATAAGCCGATTTTAGGAAACCACTGTTGCTGACGGCGCTGAGGCTCGCATTTAGAGGTCTGTGCTATCTTCTGCCAGTTCATCGACACGCGGCTAAAACGACCTCAATTCGCAGTAGCAGCGTTGTAACTTACTGTAATCGCGGGTGCTGCTGTAGCGAGCACATATGCGTCACACGCGTTGACTTAGTGGGAGACAGAGATTGCGAGAGACAGGGAGGTCGACTGGAAGACAAATCCATTTTGCTACCCTACACTCGGTAAGGCGTAAAGGAAGATAGAAAAGTTAGAAGAAAAATAAAGGTAAAATTGTATTGAACTGAAGCGCTAAAACTCCACATCACTGACACGTGCCCAACGGCGACGGCGTACCGTACGCTGCGATATAAAAGAGATGTACGTACAAGCTTAGGTCAGGCATACGCTATAAACTTCGCATTCACTACACATGAGCCCGCTCAGTAGCGAGCTCGGCCAATGACGCTTGACAATAATTATTTCGTAGCCTAGTTGCTGCTTGCTACGTGACATTACATAGCTGGGAAAAACACACGGACACAAAGAAAATACCACAATCATGACACGAGCTTGTCAGGCCTGCACGTGCGAACCACGGTTCAGAGCGTAAAGATTCTCGGTAGGAGCAAAAACCAGATTCCACGGGAGCTGTGCTTCAAGCTCCCACGCAAAGAAAATTTGTGTTAGTGACACATAAGTAAACCTTTATCACCAGCCTAGCAAAAACCAGTGTATATATGCGTCAACCTCATCGTCGTCACATGTCAACCACGTTCCTTTGGCTACTACCTAAAAAGACGAACCTCTCCTCCCGAAGTCTACGCTGTTTTGTTTCGTGGAGGGCTTTCCTGGGCACACAAAGAGAATATGCAAGGTACTGAAATCCGATAAACGATGCCAAATTCGTCTCTACAATGACTGGCTGAGAGTCGGCGCTTGTCCTGCATGGTATTCGTTTCTTTCGTTGCCCTCGTTCCTGTTGCGTTGTTGTTGTTGTTGTTGTTGTTGTTGTTGTTGTTGTTGTTGTTGTTGTTGTTGTTGTTTTCCTCTGCTCGAATTTATCAACCGCAGACGAGACTGCTCGACCGCTGGGTGCCTTATTTATTATTTATTTACTTATTACATACTGCTAGCCTGGGTACCAGGCCTTAAGCAGGAGTGGGCATACATAATATTCAATGGCAAAAAAGTTACAACATATAACATTACAAGGAAATAGCGAGACAATAGCAAGGGAGCGGCACACAGAGAAAAACATTGCATTTTCTACAATGAAATGCATCATTATATAACCAATACAACAGAAACAACAATCAGGATCGGTTCCTCAGTGCATTTATAAATAAATCGACTGTTTCACATGCGACAACATCGGCTGGTAAACAATTCCATTCACGGGTTGTTCTTGGAAAAAAAGGAATTTTTGAACGTATCCGCGCGATTGCGAAGATTGCGATATTGCGAAGAGTCTTGCATGCGTGTACATCTTCGGTCAGCACCAAAAATAAATCAGTTGCTAGTGCCGCTTGTGCCGTGTCTGTGTTCCTCTCTTTGTGCCCGTGTGTTTTTCCCGGCTAAGTAATATCGATGAAGTTTGACAGTGTGTCTCCTACGGCGGAGGTACCCATCTGAACAAACCTAATATTTACTCATAATTTCTGCGATTTCGTGAGCAAAACTAGCACATGGTTGTAAGACACGTCACTGTGGCACTCCGTGCATGCCATCTCTCCCGCAGGTTCCAGGACGGCACCTTCGACGAGTACTTCGAGATCTTTCTGGACGGACGCACCGACTTCGGCAATTACTACGAGAGCTTGCGCTCGTGGTACTCCAAGCGGAACGAAGCCAACGTGCTCTTTCTCACCTACGAAAACATGCACGGGGACGTCCGGGGATCGGTGCTGAAGATAACGCGCTTCGTAGACGCCGGCATCGCCGACGAAGTATCGCGGGACAAAGACAAGATGAGGACGGTTCTGGAGAAATCGAGCGTCAGCAGCATGAAGAAGGAGTTCGGCCTGGAGTTCGTCAGGAAAGGCACCGTGGGCGACTGGAAGAACTACTTTTCGCCAGAGCAGTCGCGAAGACTGGAGGAGAGATTCTTCCGCGAAGTGGCAGGCACGGACATCCCTAAGCTCTGGGAAGGCACCGACTGGCTTCTTACTCAAACGAAGGCCTGAACAATGTCTCTGTGCCCCCGCAATGATTTAAACACGGCGGACCATACCTGGTTTTTCCAGCGGCTTCGGAGCAGCCATGGAGTCATGACGTCACTGCTCCGCTTGGACGAATCACTGCTCAAGAGCGGTGCGCCGTTGCGTATATATAAGCATCTGCGCGCCACGCTAAAGTTATCTTGAGGAAGGTCGGCTTCCGACCGAATCGTCGGTAAAGATTTTTGAAGCATTTCTTTCGCCTGTCGCATGTCCAGCGCTTTGTTGTCGTTGTTGCTGTCATTGTCGCCGGAAGTCTACTAACGCAGGTGAATAGGCAATGGTGGCCATGATGTCATCATTGCTAGCTGCACTGCTCGCAGATCGGCTGCCGTGGTAACGTCGCGAAAGTGGGGGTCCCCTTGGGGTACCGGTTGCTATTGTCGATGTCGCGAGGTGCGACGTCTAGCACTCGATTGCACACGCGAACTTCAATAATTCATTTACCTTCGGAGCTGCGTTTGCTGTAGAGATTTGGTAGATGGCATGTGTATATATGTCCACGAAAGTCGATCCCGCAGGCTACCTCAGCAACGATATTTTGGTGTCGCTGTTCCTTTAATCCACCTTGACACGCCTCAGCCATTTTATTCCGCCCTGATCCATCTTAATCAGATTTATGGAATTATGTATTTAACTTTGCTCTGAAAGTGGTGCAAGAAACGCCGCTAGCAACACCCAACAGGGTGTTCGTCAATTTCCAAGTGTAGGAGAACCAGCCCACGCAGGCATACATATCCTGCTGAAAAGCAATTTTGTATGTCTTACAAGCGTACTTCACCGATGGATGGATGGATGCTATGAGCGTCCCCTTTGTAACGGGGCGGTGACATGTGCGCCACCAGGCTCCCTATGGGACACATTTGTATAGCGTGCAAGAGCAATTTCGTTCTTTTTTTTCGCTGCTTTCGGGGTGGCGCTGCCTTCGAATTCGTCTGCCTGTACAGGCGCGTAGTACTGCACTTGTCATGCATACGGCGCTGCATGTTCGAGGCGCACCCCTACGCGCCGACTTCCCTCGTCTCTCCTCCTCGTCGCCTCTGCAATGTCGCCCTTGGAACCGATTCCTGGTGAGAAGCCTCCCGCACCTGAAAGGGTTGCCAGGGAGACGACGACGCATCGCGCCCAGTACCATTGTTGCCCGCGTCTGTACACGTAGGAAAGGAGCGACTTCGTAGAGGACAAAATCCTGTTTTAATAATTTCCGCTCACTTTCTGGAGGAACCACTACACGCTGGGACACTTCGAAAGGTACGCTTTCTATTAAGCCAAAAAACGGGAGAGCGATGAAGAACGGTACAGTCCCTTTAACTGATCTTAATCCCCATTAATCTTCCTTAATCGATCATAATTCCTCTTAATCGGCCTTCTCACTCCCTAATCTGCCTTAATCCATTATAGCGCACCTTAATGAATGTTTACCACCCTTAAGGGGTCCTGAACCACCCCCTGGGCTTGGTGAAAAAATACATGCAGCGGCTAGCGTACGACGTAATGAACACGTCAGAGAAATTATGTAGTCATCCGCGACGTGTAGCATTCACAAGAGGAGCACAGCTTTGCCAATTACTCAGGAGCCCTCTTTTGGATGACACGTTTCTCCTCGATCTTGGCAGCTGCTCTATATCGCGTCGTCAGAGCAGATCGCTGCTATTAACTTATGGAAGACAATTAACCCGCTCGCGCGTGCCTACCGCGCCCGTGTGCGGGCCCTTCGCAGCTCGCCTATTTTAACCCAAAGCACGTGCGTGCCGTCCATTCGCTTTCCTTTGCGTTGTGAGCGCCTGAACAAGATAATCAAAAGAAGAGGCGTGCAGGACACGGACACAAGGAGAGCAGTGAACAACACGAACGCCGACTAACAACTGATGCACAGCACAGAGGCGAAAAAGAAAGAAGACACACAGCTTATCTGCGCATGCTCGGAATGGTAGCGCCACCTGTCAATCGGTTACACGTGCCGGTCTTCGCGATAGACAACTCCTAAGGCATTCTATCTCCTCCCTGTTTAAGCTAATCGACGGCTGACTCACGCATGCACTTCCACTAATACTGATATACCAGGCCTCAACCAATAAACGCGTATCTTTGTTCTTATGCCTGTACAGGATCTCGGTTTTGTCTAACTCGGGCATGCAGCTACAGACCTGGCAGTGCAAGGATAGATTGGACGGCGTCCCACCTGATAGCGACCTTCTGGTTTCAATTAATCTTTGATTAATACAACGCGCAGTTTGCCCTACATAAAAACGTCCGCAGCTAAAAGGAATCTTATAAACCACACCCATGCGACAGTCGGTGAAATTGTTCTTGGCTAGGTGCTTAACCGGACAGATATCCGTTCGCTTAAGAAGCGTCTTAAGAAGTCGATTTCGACCGCAACAAAAGCTGTAGCAGAGAGTAACATTAACAAGAAAAAGGTCGTGAGTATTCCGTATATCCACGCAGTTTCGCACAGGCTTAAGAAAGTGGGAAGTAAATATGGGGTTAATGTTGTGTTTACGGCTCCCAATAAGTTAGGAAGAATTTGTGCTGCAGTGCATAGAAGAAATGAGCAGATGGAAGGTAAGAAGCGAACGGATATCTGTCCGGTTAAGCACCTAGCCAAGAACAATTTCACCGACTGTCGCATGGGTGTGGTTTATAAGATTCCTTTTAGCTGCGGACGTTTTTATGTAGGGCAAACTGCGCGTTGTATTAATCAAAGATTAATTGAACACGGAAGGTCGCTATCAGGTGGGACGCCGTCCAATCTATCCTTGCACTGCCAGGTCTGTAGCTGCATGCCCGAGTTAGACAAAACCGAGATCCTGTACAGGCATAAGAACGAAGATACGCGTTTATTGGTTGAGGCCTGGTATATCAGTATTAGTGGAAGTGCATGCGTGAGTCAGCCGTCGATTAGCTTAAACAGGGAGGAGATAGAATGCCTTAGGAGTTGTCTATCGCGAAGACCGGCACGTGTAACCGATTGACAGGTGGCGCTACCATTCCGAGCATGCGCAGATAAGCTGTGTGTCTTCTTTCTTTTTCGCCTCTGTGCTGTGCATCAGTTGTTAGTCGGCGTTCGTGTTGTTCACTGCTCTCCTTGTGTCCGTGTCCTGCACGCCTCTTCTCTTGATTATGGACTGTTACCAACTCGCTCAACTTTCTGTCCTTTTGAACAAGATAGTTGCTGAAAATGTGTAAAAATGCATTTGCTAAAGCACAAGCATCATAGATGTCATTGGAACGTGTCGAACAACCTAAGCGGTGACACGAACGGTACGGTGCGAAATTCTCAATATCGTTTCCCAAGAAGCCAAATGCATTTGCGCAGTCTGTAAGAAATTATAAATGATTACCAAAGTTAATTAACGATTTGTCGGTGATTGCACACAGCTTTATACCCTACGGGCTCGAGCTCAAGGCCATGACAGGAGTCGAACCTAAAATCAAGGTGGATTAAGGGACTAGGACGGATTAAGACGGATTTGGGATTAGAGCTGGCTAAGGTCGATTAGTGTGAATTAAAGTATAATAACGGGGATTATGGCGCATTAAGGCGAATTTGGCAGGTCAAGGCTGATTAGTGGAGATTGCGGCAGAATAAAGTGAATTAAGATTACGGCGCATTAGGTTGACTAAGGCGGATTAAGGATGATTAGGTTGGATTACGCCGGATTAAGATGCATTAGGCATATTAAGGTGGATAATGGCAGACTAAGGCAGCGTGGTGGTGGATTAAGACGTATTACGGCTGGCTAAGGTGGATTACTATAGATTAAGGCGGATTACAAAATATTATTGTGCATTAAAAGGTATTCAGGTGAGTTCGGGTGCTATAGGTGGCTTAATCGATCACAGCACATCAGAGTGGATTAAGGCGGATAAAGATGTAGTAATGTGGACTAGGAACAATTGAACTAGTGCCGATTATGGTTCATTTACACTTTAAACTAATGCAATGGTATCTGCCTTACCGCAACTGAATGCATATTATTCCATATCAAACTCTATTAATCCACCTCAATTTTATGTTAATCCGTCTTAATCAGCCTAATCCGCGTTAATCTAAGTAATGTATTAATCCTCTTTTCGTTTTAATCTGTCTTTCTCAATCATAATCTGCCTCAAGCAATGTACTTTCATTCGCCTTAATCAAAGCTAATCCGCCCTAATTCATCATTATTTGCTTAATTCACCCTTATATGCCTTAAAGGCCAACTCCGGAGATTCTTCGTGTTCTACACATCTCAATAAAATTCGCTGGGTAGGTTCGTTGGCACACATCCGCCCTATGCGCATGATTGTAGGCTCGATATGCACAGATTGCTTACAATTCAGTTTTTACTGTTTGCCTCAAACCGCCCACTTGGCTTCCTATAATTATTGGACACATTGTGCATTGACGTCATCATCGGCAAAGCGACAGAAGCAGACCGGTGAAGTACCGTGGCCATCGAGATCTGCGCGCGCCGCCAACCTTCGCGAGATTACCGCAAGGGGATTACCGCAAGGGGAAGGGCGCATGCACTGTTCATATGCGCTGTTGCACCATGCAAAAGGCAGGTTGATTTGACGTCACTGCTGCGTTGAATTTCGGTTTCGAGCTTTCTTGCTCATCCAAAATTATTTTCGCATTTGCAGAGCATTTCTATTACCACAACTGGGACAGCAGCGCCTCAGGGACATAGAATCGTCATTACATTGATGTGCTAAAAAAACTGCCGGGGTTGGCTTTTAATCTTAATCTGGCTTAGGCCTTTCTAATCCACCTTACTGTGTCTTAATTCTTCATAATCGGTCTTAATCAATCTTAAACGCCTTAATCCATTCTGATCCTCCTTTTAATCTATTTTACCCATCTCGATCTGTTTTAATGCAGCTGAATCCAAAAAAAATGCCTTGAAGTCGATGCCTATGAGTGCTAGTACTGACGGTCTTCGGTTCAAATCATAGTAAGTCGCGCGTTCGGGTTCCACAGGATAACCCGTCTACAATCACTAGTCAGCCATTAACTAACTCCGCATTAGGCGGAATAAGGTGAATTAGCCTTGGTAGGTGCGCAGTTCTTCCCGACGCTGTTTTCTGCGCAACATCGGATACAAGCAGCGCACTGAGGACGTAAGTGCGAACGCCTTCGATCCCGAAGGGTGTGCTGAACAGAAACGAAGGTTTGGAGGACCGAAAGAAAAAATTACAGCATATCCACGGAGTGAATGATGATGAGTGGGCGAAGCTCGGGATGTTCATCGTACATCGTGCCGAATTCCGGATTAATTTAGTTAACGCGCACGCTACGAATCCTCATGGTTGAACTATGCACAAGTGAAATCTCCCACCGGCACTTCATTGCAAGTCAAGATCCAGTGCATATATATATATATATATATATATATATATATATATATATATATGGGTTGCCGGTGAACGCTTCTCCAACGCGAACAGTCGGTATTTCTCAATCAAGAAACTCGCTAGGAGACGCTGCCTGCGCCAACGTATTTCTATACACGCTTACGCAGTATATAGAAATAGCCGGAAAAGAGAACAGACCTCTACATTTGGCATTTTTGGATATTAAAGGTGCGTATGACAATGTGAATCAGAATATTTTATGGGACATAATGAAAGAGATTAGTATAGGGGACGACTGTATGGAGCTCTTAAAGGAAATATACAGTGGAAATACAGTATGTGTGGAATGGGAAGGCATGGCGGGTAATGATAGAATGGAAGCCGTCGATATAGGTAAAGGGTTGAGGCAGGGATGCCCGTTGTCCCCACTATTATTCATGCTTTACATGAGGAGAATGGAGAAAGCATTGGAGATGAGCAATATTGGTTTTAAGCTGTCGTACAGACAGGCAGGTATAGTGATAGAACAAAAGCTCCCCGGGTTGTTTTATGCAGACGATATTGTGCTATTCGCAGACAGTCGAACAGATTTGCAGGGTCTGGTTAGTATATGTGGTCGGGAAAGTGAAGATTTAGGGCTAAAATTTAGTGTGACAAAATGCGGCTGGATGATATTCAATGACAGCAACGATCAGACCATATCAATACAGGGCGAGGAGATACCCAGAGTACGAGAGTACAAATACCTCGGGATATGGATAAATGATGGGAATAGATACATGGAAGTACAAGAAAAAGCTATGATAGTTAAAGGAAAGAGGAACTCCGCAATAATGAAGCATAGAGCGCTGTGGGGTTACAACAGGTACGAGGTAATTCGAGGTTTGTGGAAAGGTGTAATGGTGCCAGCACTTACATTCGGAAACTCAGTGGTGTGCATGAGGTCAGAGGTACAATCAGGGCTGGACGTGAATCAGAGGACGGTCGGACGTCTCGCATTGGGCGCCCATGGGAAGACCACAAATGAGGCTGTTAAGGGGGATATGGGATGGTCTGACTTTGAGGGAAGGGAAGCTCAGAGTAAAATTAGGTACGAACAGAGATTAAGGAATATGAAAGAAAGTAGATGGGCAGCGAAAGTATTCAGGTATTTGTATAGGAAGAACGTTGATTCACAATGGAGGAAAAGAACTAGGAAGCTTACCAGTAAGTATACATCCAGTAACGAAACGGATGGGACGAAAAAGAGCGTTAAGAGCATGGTCAGAGCGGCGGAGAACTCGGATTGGATAGCAAGAATGGAGAAGAAACCGGCATTGAACAACTACCGAAAAGGGAAAGACGAAATCAAGAGAGAAAAATTTTACGATAATTCAAAGGGAAGCGCTTTACTGTTTGAGGCAAGGTCCGGTTGCCTGAGAACCCGAAGTTACAGAGCGAAATTCAATAAAGAAGGGGATACATGTACGTGCTGTGGAAAAGCTAGGGAAACGACAGACCATATTTTGATTGAATGTACAGATGTCCACCCAGGTGTAGCTGTGGACACTACCCTACAGGAGGCCATGGGTTTCAGGAGTAACAGGGGAAAGCTGAACATGCCGGCGATAGATATAAGTAAAAGGCGCTTAGAGCATTGGTGGCGCAAAAGTATGGAGCAAACAAAAGCGCAAGGTAGTTCGGGTAAGATTGTTACATCACGGCAGAACGATAATAGATAAAATAAATAGACGAGGAAAAAAATTAGTTGTGAAAATATGTGTGATTCGGGAAAAGAAATGGTTGTAAACGAAAAAAAATTGACGGCAGATCCACGAGGTGAATGATGATGAGATTGGGCGAAGCTCCTGGAAGTAATCATCGGTTAAACCGTGAAATTTCTTCCGTTAATTCGCCCGATAGAATTGACGTGAAACGATTGACAAACCTGTATCGCGATATGGTTTTGAATATAAAACCATTGCTTTAGAAAACACCTGGCGTCTTTCGTTAAGCAGCTGGCGTCTTTTCGTTTTGCTTTAGAAACATCTGGCGTCTTTTCGTTTTGCTTTTAGAAAACATCTGGCGTCTTTCGTTGGTTTATTTCATCAATCAACGGCGTTTTGAACAAAATTTTTATTGTTTAATCACGCACAGGAGAAATCTCACCAGGCACTACCTTGGAGGTAAACAATGGCTGCTAATGGGAATGAGAGACAGAAGAAGTCGGCTTTTAGCTAACACTTACACTTCTACTTCTACTAACGTTTCCTACTGGAACTTGCCAATGGCTGCTAATGGGGAATGAGAGACAGAAGAATTCGCCTTTTAGTTAACGCGCACGCTGCGAATTTTTTATTGTTCAACAACGCACAGGAGAAATCTCCCACCGGCACCACCTTGGAGGTCAAAGCGTAAGACTGGTTACGCACTACGACTACGACGAGGGACGAACGGGTGCCGCTTTAAGGAGCTTCGCCCCTAAAAGAAATAAAGCTAGAGCTTCGTGGCCCGGCCACCGCCCCGTTATAAAGGGGACGCTCCTAATATCCATCCATCCATTGTCTCTCGCGCATGAGGGCGCGTTCTCCTTCTTTGCGAGCCGGTAGAGCGTTCCTCTAAGAAACAACGTTTCCATAGCCTACGCGCGCCTTTCGCTCTCTCTCTCTCTCTCTCTCACAAGACAGCAGAGGCACGCGCCGAGGGCGAGCGCGTGCCTACCAGCACGCGGGTTACGCCTGACAACTGACGCGTGACAAGGTTAGACTAAGAGGAGCTTCGCCCCTAAAAGGCAATGATCGCGAGGGCACGCAACCGAGCCCAAGCGCCACAAGTACATGTGCAGCCACAAGTGTTCGCCACCTAAAGCCCCCGGCAGTCGCGCAAGGTCTCGCAGTCAGTGAGCTATACCCTCATACTACGTTGACGGGCCTCGGGTGACGTAACGCGGTGGGCAGAACCCCTCCTTCGACGCCGTCCACAAGAACTCTATTCCGCTGAGTTGAGAATGAACAGGAAAGGGACATTTTCGCATCCCAATATCTTCGCTCCCATGGAACATTTTTGAAAAATTCCTTCGGCTGTGAATTTCTGAGAAGCTTTCAACACACATCCAGCCGTCTCCGAACCAACGGTGACGGGTGGTTCAGCACACCCTTAACGTGCCGTTTATCTATCAGAGCTAAATGAATGATACCGTCACGGACTAATCGACGTTCGAAGGAGTGTCTGCTAGTGCGTACTTTTCGTGATGCAGGGAATGCAGTTCTGCCTCAACTTGTGATCGCTTTTAAGCCTCACAGGTGCGTCCCCAGGTACCGGCTCACGCATCGTCCGCCACCCCACTTGCCTGATGGCGGCGGCACTCACACTATGGGAAGGCAGAACAGAAACAATTACAACTCATTTCTCTTTTTAATGTTCTAATTGGTCTCGCGATTTCGAGTAGCAATGTTTTTTTTTCTTATTATTTAAATATGAGAACATGGGTATAAGTAGCAATGTATAAACCTTTGTTCTTCCAGAGTTACAGTTTCCTGGTGGCAATATTCGCGGTTCCACGCGCTTTTATAGATAAACGCATGGGGCCCTATGGGCGCCCTCTGAAATATTGGTCACTTTTTCGCATTTCAATCGCTACTGCGGCGCCATTTTTTAATATATCTAATTGCCGTCGGGGTTCAGGTAGTGTAATATCTTCGCTTTAAGATAGTGTGAAGCGTACTGCACTCGCATGGCAAAAAAAGTTCCACGGTCATTTTTATTCAGAGGGCGACAGCGACTGGCCACTGGTAGCGCCCTATCGATGAGGCAGCGCGCATTGTGCGGCGCCGGGGGAAAATTGAAATGGGGATCGTTGGTTCGATCAGAATATTTATTCAACGTGCTATCATGATCCCGCAAAACAGTATTTATGATCCTTTGCGATAGAGTTCCTTGTGGCGTTATGGATCACGTTAATATTTTTTAGTAAAGGGTGACATATTCTTTCAGCTAACTTGCGGCACCCTTTGAGAAAAATCCATGTTCGTGTCAATGACACCAACTTGGTATTATTCGCTGTCGTCTTCGCTTCCTCAAACCGTCCTTATTACGACCTCAGGTAATTAACTGTTCTCAATTAAGCAGACAACTTTTAAACGGTTACCATTTAAAAGCAATGTGTTCAATAGTGAAGTTGTAAAGCACATTGTCTGGCGTCCAACTGCTAATAAGTGCGATGGTTTTAATTACCTCGGGCTCCTAAGAAAGTGCGCGAAATATGAAATGTGCCGCAGTTTTAGGGGCTTGTGCACAGTGACATTTGCACTCTCAAACTTGCTAATAACAACCTAGCGATGATGAACACAGACAGACCATACTGAATACGACCCAAAAGAAAATCCTAAGGGGTGGCCACACATTTCGCCCTTCCCGCTTGTCCATGCCTGCCGTCTGCCTGCACCATCGACGATTTGTTCTCAGCATGATGGAGGGTACTAATGGCGCTGCGCATGAGCGCTAGTCACGTTGTACTTTTTTCTAAATTGCCTGCACTATCTTAGATGCTCGGAAGAACTAAATCGATTACGCTTATCATAAAAATACATTTTTTGGACACTAATTAACTTGCCAAGGCAGCAGTTGGGCTAGTTGGTATTGCATTACACCTGGTGGGAATGCGCTCCGAGTACGCGCACAAAGATGTTTGGTCTTCTTCTTTGTCCGCGTCCTCGAAGCGCATTCCCACCAAGAACTAATTAACATGTTTTGAAATTTCACCTCGAACATGTTTCGTTCAAGCCAACTATTTATAAGTTGGCTAATGATCTAATAAGTAATTACGAAAGCTAACTTTAAAAAATAGTATGAGTGCGTCAAGGCGACAGGACGACTTAACGAACTTAGTGGATTTAACCACTAAGTTGGTTAAATCCCCGTAACACGCACGCGGTTTCTTCTTTTTTTTTTTTTTTTAATGGTGGCACAAGTTAGCCGACACACCCCGTACATCTAGCGCATTGTCGTGTTTCATTGGTTATTTTACCGAATAACCGTAGCGAACTATTTCAGAAGTTCTTTGCAGCACTGTGGAAGCTACAGGCCTCTTCGGCCAATCCGTAGGGCGAACGCATGTTAAACCTGTCAATAAAGAACTGCGCAGAATAAACAGAGACAAGGAAGACGCACGCACAAGACTATCTACTAAAAGTTTCTTGAAAAAAAATAAACATATATGAAGAACAAGTTAGAAAAACCACGCGTGCGATTAGAGGTTGACGGCTAGAAAATCAGCCTCCAGTTGGTGCAACGTAGCCTCGAATCGTACACGTGATTTCTGTAACTTGTTCTTTTTATATGTTCTCTTCAATAAACTTTCAGTTGCTAGTATTGTGCGTGTGTCTTCTTTGTCTCTGTTTATTCTGTGCACTTTCTTGTAATGCGTTACCAACTCGCCCAGCGATCAATCTAAATTAAACATGTCCCTCTGCAGCTTCTCACCTGCTAATGGCCGGAGCTGCTTCTGCAGCCTTGGAAGGAGGAGGAAGTAGATGAAGTAGAGCCCCTATTGGCAGTAGCGACTCGCAATTGCGTTGCCGAACTATTGCATTTCGTCTCACTTCGGAAGAATTCTGGGCTCGATGGCCTCATAGCCTTGGCTTTACTGCACGGAACTAGTTAAACTGAGTATAGAAGTTTGGCTGTGCGCGGCGCTATGCCGCGCAGCTGTTGCGTGACGCTCTGTGGTACAAACGCAAGACCCTCAAATCCGGCACCGCGAATTTCCGTGCGACATAACATTTCCAGACAGGGGATAACATGGCGCCGGAGAAGCAAGCGTGTGGTAGATGACTGACAGGCCATTGGCTTTTTCACGTAACTTCACTTGACGGGGGCTGCAAGTCCAGGATGTGCAAGATATTGCTTCCAATAATGTCTTGCTCTAATAATCCAGAGTTCGACGGAAACGTAAAGTTCTTGTTTTAATACATTTCATTTTTTCGCGAGTGTTCGTTTTGTTTCATTAATGTCCTACTCTGTAAACACGATTATCACCTCTTGTTCATTTGCAAATACAAACCTGCCTGCCCTTTATAGATGTGACCTCTTCGGCGTGGCACATGGAGCTTATTCATTTGCGCACAAAGCTAGAAACATTTTAAGTCAACATTTCAGCTCTTCTTGCCTTAGCCCCTTCGTTTCTTCTGCCATGATCAAGTATTATTAATAAAACAGTGTTCGTATAATCTTTGCAGGAACCATAGCACAAGGAAAAATCGCACATGGTAACTTCCCAAAGAATGAGTATACAGTGGATATATTAATATACAGTCATATGCGATATCAATGTACATAACAGCATAATTTGAGACACAGAAGTGGCACCAGAAGCATGGGGTGGCACAAGTGTGAATCTGCTAAAATGAAAGTTGTTGCAAAGGATGTGCATTATACTATGACAATGAAAAAGCCTCTTGTCTATATAATTTGTAGATTTGGCAGTAATATGTTTGTGTCCTTGGATTCCAGGGGGTGGGTGTAATGTTCTCCGAGTCTCTGTTATAAAACATTTGCTAAGGGACAGCAGGGTACAAAACAGCACAAAATGAACATTTAAATCTGGCTACCAAGATACAGCAGATGTACCAGCAAAAACTGAAAACGCCATGATCCTTCCTCCTGGAATGTGATAGGCTGAATGACTACAGTGCAAGATGGTGTCACGACTTGTATGTAGCTGAGATCAGAATTGCTATCACACTACACAGAAAAAAAGGTCTAATGTACCGAAGAATTGTGGGTTTCGGCTTCCAAATTTGCTGTTCATCTAGCCTCATTAGATTTAACATGCAGCACAAACATTAAGGATGCCAGTTGTGTGTTTTTACATAGTAATAACCCTGCACAAGTGACACTTTGCTTGTACACTCAGCAACAGTGCACAAGCAAGTTCAATGTGAAAAACAATGGCTTGCAATGCAACACTTCAGAAGAGCACTGATCATCAAACATAAAGATGGCAAGAAACTAACACAAACTAAAAGCCAGTAAAAGAAAATGTTATTTATTCATATTTTATGTAAAATGTAAATAGAGTGTAAAAGGAGGTCAGGAACACCAAGTTAACATTCAACTTCTCTGAATTCAATCACATTAGGGCACATATTTGCCAACATTTATAAGAAATGCCTTACCGCAATATGTAAATATAGTTAACTATTTGACAATGTAAAAGTTGTTTAACCAACACACAACAACCTCTTTCGCTCAAAAGTCCTGTGACCACACAGTGAGTTTAAACTTAGGACTACAATTTTTTTACACATGAAAAACTTGTAAGCAATTGCACAATCAGCTACAGTGAACACTAATGTCCTCTGTATATCCTTCTTTCTAGTGGTAAGGTACTACCTCAGCTCGTGCTATTGAAATATGTGGGGGGCTGAGGCACAAATTCATGCTTCGTTCAGAAAGATTAAATGAAAATGTGGTTTATATTGAACATACACATACAAATAGTGCTGGCATAGCCAGGAGGGGATGTGGGATTCAAACACCCATGAAAAGTTTCACTGTATGTGGATATATACATGCGCTCAAAAATACCTAAAGAGGACTTGCACATTCTGTAAAATAAAATCTTGCCTATGCCCTCTGACACAGAGCTGTAGTTCTGAAAAAAATTCCAGAACTTTTATGCACCAAAACCAAGATGTAATTATGTGGCACGCCATAGTTCACGTTCATCGGGTTATCCTTAACCACATAGGGTGCTTTAACATCCATTTAACCCTTAATTCTAACTGCACAAGAGTCATTCGCATCTGGCCCTGTAGAAATGCAGCCACTAGCTGTGACTTCATAAAAGTGCCATTGAGCAGCTAGGAACTGCAGCGCACAGTGAGTCAGAGTGCACAAAACATAAAACATGCAATTCTCAAAAGTGTGAGTATTTGATGGGAGTTTTTTTTAAATGCCAACACCACTGCTGAACATATGTTTCTGTACTTTCCTGGGTTCTGAAATGTGCAGAGCTTCCATTTTGCTTAACAGGCCCACTTTGCTTCTTACGCCATAGCTATAAAAGGTATTGCATAATGCAGGAACTTTGACAGCAACGAGTATCTTAGCACTTGGCACAATCTTGCACAAACAAAAACAAAAACCATGTTTCTAAAAGCCATCAACTGCCTGTCATGCAATACTCATGCACAATATCACTAAACGATAGACAAATTACCTTGCATATTCTCTGGGTGTAACACACGAGCCCATATAGTGCTGATGACTATCACTTCTAGAGCCTGAAATCTGCGGTGCACACTACTGCATTGTAAGCTTCACATGTATGTCAACAAGGAGGAGAACTCCCATAAAGTAGTCAGGACATAGCTAAGGGGTGGCACACCGGCCACATGACCCTCCCGAAACTTATATCTGCATGAGGTATGGTCTACAAGAGGACACCCGACAAGAGCCCGTCTGCTCAACCTCCACATTATGTCAAGTAAGCACCTCCACTGAAACAAATTCCTAGCTACTCTACTGACAGCAGTCGATGCTATCACACATTGGTCCCACTACTTTGCCATTATCAAAGCAGCCACCCCAAAAGCTATTAGCAACTGTATTTTCACAGGAGCATCAAGCTTCTTCTATCCAATCTTTTGGATCCCAAAGCTTTGTGTGCGCCACAACATGACCACACCTCTGCCCAAAGGCTGTTTCGATGGCATGCGACTGCTCCTTGCTAAAGTAGTTCCTCCAGTCACCCACAATACCTTTACGTACCATAACTTCAGGAGGTGGCGGTGGCCTGCTCAGTGGGTAGTCCTTTTTAGGTGTCCAGTGTTCCGGATCCTGGTTACCAAGAGCCTTCTTGTAGTTGGTGTTCAGGTACTCCTTCATGCAATCAACGCTGCTGTTTTTAACTACATCCTGAAATTTCTTCGATTCAACAGAGAGCAGCTCAGCATCTTTGACACCAATAAACTTGGCGATCTCTAGCACGGCAGCCGCAGGGTCCTTCTTCATGCCCTCATAGGTTAGAAAAAGGACATTAGGTTCATTAACGTGTGGATACCAGGAGACCAGGTGACCGAAGTAATCCCCGAAGCTTGTCGCTCCATTAATGAAGAGATGTAAATACTCATCGAATGTTCCATCCTCAAAGCTGTAAAGCTTTGTCTTCTTTGTGTGGTGGAAGTAAGAAACGCAACAGTCCTTGGGGTTTCTCACGACATATATGTATCTTGCCTGCACGTGCTTTGGCAGTAGCTCGTATGCGAGGTGAGAAGTAATTATCCTGGGCTCCGGTAAAGCAGCTATGGTGTCCTTGCCAACCATCTCGAAGAAGGAAGTGGACAGGCCATAGTCACTCTCCTGAGTGGAGTTCTCACCAACAAGAAGCTGAACAATACGTTTTGTCCAGTTTGTGCCACACTTTGGGAAAGTGTCGATGAAGATGTCGCCAGCGGAAGCCTTGTACTCCAAGCAGGAAAGCAGTTTGGCAGGGTCAAAGCCATGTGGAAGACGGATGCCATTTACTTCTTGGTAGAGTGGCTGACGGCTCTTGCTCCCCATTCTGTGCACCTGAGAGCGGGCCAAATAAGAGCGAACAAAACCACTTTCCAGAGGTTATGATTTTTCTTTTTTTTTTTTTTGAATATGAATGAAGGCTCGCCATTATGTTCTATCTGCAAGCCCCATTTCGCCTAAGTAGTAACGAGATGCCGCACACATAACATATCACATAATTGTGATAGGGCAGGTTTAGTGAAACTTACCTTTTGCCGAAAAAGATTGCCAGTTTTATAATGTTCCGCTAAACCTGGAAAGTTCCAAATAGCAAATGTAATGAATGCAAATCAAACACTTCTTTTGGCAATAAGATTGACAGTTTTGTAATGCTCTTCTAATTCTGGCTACATCATACATCTATATCTCTAATCAATACCGATTTACCCACACGCATATTCTATGTCATAAACATGACAGCATAGCGTCTACCGAAATGCTTGCGCAAACTGAGTGCTTCTTGAGGGCCCATATGCGATTTAGCGACTTCCACGCCCTATCTATTTCAGACGGCAGGAGAATAAGAAAACGGACCGAAGTCGCTTTCCTAAGGTATGCACGCACGACACATTAAACACATTGAACATTTAAAAAACTCCTTGTTGCTTTACTGTTTACGAAACGCTCATCGCTGCCTTTCCACGATCTGGTGTAGTGATGTGCACGTGTTTCAGCATTTAACAACATACCACGAGGCAAGTAACATCTATAAAAGATAACGAACGACATCCGGAGGCAGTAGCATGCGCACTCACCTGCGGAGCTCAACAACGACTGAGCAACGACACTCGAACGAGCTTGAGTGCTTTTTTTTATTTGCTATCCCGCTGAGCAATCTGGAGCATTGGCGTTGGCGGACGGGCTGTTGACACAGCAAGACAATCACTCACTCCAGGGGAAGAAGGTTTCGCCGGCAGCTGCTCCAGCTGACGGACGCTTTTCCGCTGTATGTTGCTCCGGTAGCGGCCTGCTCCGGCTCCGGCGCCCACCCTCACCGCATCCTCCAGCCTGTCGCGCCAGGCAAATGCACGATCACTGCTGTAGTTTGACATTTCGCCGCCAGAGGCAGGATGACACGTTGCGCGCGGTGTTCAAAAACACCTAGACCCTATCTTATTTTTTTTTTTTAATTTCCTTTCGTTTATCAACAAGACTGCTCCCTAAAGATATCTAAAATAGTAAAAATATAAGCAGAGGATGTAAAGTAACCCTGCTTATCTAAAAGGATTAAAAAATCATCTACATATCTAAAAGACTTTGAATACTGTCCCCCTACGAAAGCACGTTGAAGCGCTTTGTCAATGCCAGATAAAAATATATCGCATAAGACGAGAGCTACAGAGGAGCCAGTGCAAACTCCATTGCGTTGCAGGTAAGGCTGTTCGTTAAAAGCGATAAAAGTAATGCTAAGATAAAATTCTAGTAATGAAATAAAGTTATCCACAAATAGCCCACTAAAATTTATAAAATCCACTTCCCCGTTTTCTTCAATACATCTTTTTACAGAAAGAAGGAGTTTGTCCGTTGGTAGGGAATAAAACAGGTCTTCTATATCAACAGAGAACGCACTGCTATTTTGTGGTGTGCACTGAACATATTTAGCCACATCACAGGAATTATACTGACGCGAAAATTATTATCCACAGAGAGCTTGTTCAGTTTCTTTAGAAGAAACTGGCTCACATTACGCTGCCACGCTCCCCTTTCACTTACGTTGCTCTGAAAGGAATTTCCGGCTTGTCGGTCTTCGCTGAAAAAAAAAAAAAAAAGGAAAGAAAGAAGAAAAAGAAAACACGTTCAGGCTGCTGCTCCTACAGCTGCTAATTTCTTTAGCGAGTCCGCTCAGCTGCAATTTTCTGCAAAATTCCGTAAACTTTGATTTCATTCTGGCGGCACTCTCCTTGATCGGAACAAAGTTCTTTGTCACTGCAGCTGAAGCCCTTTCGTTAAAAACGTTATTCGGCATGACCTCAAATCCACCCTCTTTACCTGCTTCGTTAATGTAGATATGCAAGACCAACTAGCCCAAGAATCTGTTTTACTGACGTTTCCCATATTCAGCGAGGTTGCGCCAGGAAGTGGGAAGAGGAGCGTTTGTAAAGTTTCGAAACGGATGCAACTATACATCGGAGCGAGCATGCAAAATAAACGTGTCATCCCTGCCATCGACACTTCAAGGTTTATTTCCTCCATTCCAAAAGCAAGTACGCCTCTCCAATGCTATATTCGCAATGTATAAGGATAAGGATGCTTGTTATCTATCTATCTATCTATCTATCTATCTATCTATCTATCTATCTATCTATCTATCTATCTATCTATCTATCTATCTATCTATCTATCTATCTATCTATCTCAGTCCAACACTATATGCTACCAATGCCTCAAAGAAAATGCGGTTGGTAAATGAAGCTGAGAGAGAGTTGAGAGCACACCTGACCCTTCGCAGATATCACCCAACTCCATATTGTGATGCAGATGTGGCGTATGGACATTTCTGACAAACTATATACGCTCTAGCGACATCATACCTAGGTGATGTATTACATGTCACTCTGGCCATAAGTTCATCCCGTCGGGAATAATCTCGGAGAGTTTCGAAGAATGTAGCAGTTCACCGAGCCGCAAACGCAAGGGCTCCACGTCTTCTTCCGGACGCAGGCGCAACTGGAACGTCGTTTGTAACAATTCGAGGATATCGTCCGCGTTTCGCATCACACGTTTTTCCACGATTCCATCAGCCGGAGACCAACGGGTGTACCGACCGTCGACTAGCTGCAACCAGCAGCCGTCTGCCGGCGAACGGCGTCCCACCAACAGTACGCGTCGCATATTACTGTCCGGGTGTGCAGACAGGTACCACTTCATCAATGCGTAATCCTGCCAGATAAGATCATACGGCTCAACGACGTAGCACTTCTTCCAAACAGCGCTCCTCGTCGGCACAGAAACCTCCACACGTCCGGAAGTTAACGTGCGGACGCGGAACGGTGACGCGTCACCTTGCAGGGGCAAGGCGCGATGAAATCCTACCATACACATGCCGACGTCGACGACGCAGCGGTCTCCATCGTGCAGTTTGACCATGAGGGCCATGTGCGACAGGCGCGTCCTCGCACCCGAATCGTCAGGTACCATGAGAAGGAATCGGCAGGCGCAGAGTTCCACCTGGTATCCGAGAGTCATGAGCAGGCGACCGAAGACGAAATTCAGTTCGAAGCAGCAGCCTCCACGACCATGCTGCATCATTTTGCTAAGTACGACATTGGCGTCCAGAGGGATGTCCCGACCGAGGAGAAAGTCGAGGTTTTCGAAGGCCACGCGCTCCAAGTGAGCCTTGATTAGAGTGTCCAGGTACTCCAGGCTCAGCTGGCCAGGACGGGCGACTCCGAGATGCCTGAGGTAATTGTCGGCTACCGTGTCCGTTAGTGCATCCATCTTTAAAGCTGTCCGCTGCTGATTTTCCCACAGATGAGCACAGGATTACAGCAGGCAGATTCGTGGCCGACTTGCCTCCGTTGTACGGCAGTCTGTGCGCGTTGTACACGTTAAGCCGGAACGGTTATAAAAATGCCGCGCCGCGGAAGGCTGTTCTGGGTTGTCTTACTTGACGTACCTTCTATAATAAACTCCCACGCTGCACTTCACCGAGCTGGATATTGCTATGTGTCTGTTTTGTAAACACTGTCACTACCCGCCTTTTGATCAGGAAAATCTTCTTGACTGCCCGCTAAGCCAAATAGAGACTGTCCCCAGTCCTATTCTGTCTGTACTCTGTGAGAAGTCAATCGAAGCGTCTGACTGTACAGTGCTTTGCTCCCTTATGCAGTACATGAACATATGTTCTGGGATGAACATGAAATAGCGGTGCGATGGGATCTGTTAGTTTCTGCGCTTTCACGAAGTCCGAGGTATCGATGGAGAGTGCATTACTCTTCTCGCGGCTCGCTCTGATTATATATATATATATATATAACGAGAGACACGTACCCTGTGCACCTGCTTCCTGCAGCTGCTCCCATGTGAACAGAACGAGCATCGCAAACACACATGTCGGATGGATGGATGAAACAAATTTAATAACGTCCTGCAGGGCTCCCGTCAGCGTGCGTCATCACATGAAGCAAGCTGTGCTTTCGTGCTTCCTTCTTTCTTTGTTGGCGCCCTTGAATAGATTTCGGTCACAGGACCGCAAATTACATATCGACAGATTAGCGAGATTTAGTGCAATATCGGAAAGCAGCAAACGTAAAGAAATAGCGTTAACGTTACCGTGCTACACACAGCGCATGCGCAGAACGTGAACTTAGACAAAACCTTTACGTGCCTACGCTATTCTGGAATGTAGCCTTCAGCGCTAACGCTCGCAAACGGACGTACCCGTACGTTTGGTGAGACGGCGGCGTCAGTCGAAGTGAAACCGCTCGCTTCAGATCTGTCGAGACATCGGCCTGCATTACCCATTAATGTTCGCGTTTGATTTAGGTTTGGCTAATTAAGCTTCGCCAATCGTGTATTGGCGACAATATGGTGCCGTTTTCAAGACGCTCACGTTTATGGTAGTTGCATCGAGATGACGGCACTACAACCTGGGCGTTTTTCTTTTTGTACATCGGCTGCTTTAAGCAACAGCCAAAGTCAAGATGAGACGAGTAGTGTGGTGCATTACTGTATTTATAATGCTTGAAATGATAGCGTAATGTCGGGCGAAGTATTGTTGCAGTCACAAAGGCGATTTGTATAATCCAGTCTTCGCAGGCACATGCACAGAGCCTTATTGGCGGAGATACTTACTACCTGGGCATTGGAGAAATGTAACAAGTGGAAAATCCGTCTTCTCAAAACGGAATTGTCGGCGAAATGTCTCGTCGGGCATATAAGGAGGCCTCCCCTCGAGGACACGAACTGCCTGCGTTGCTTCTCTGGTTTCCAAAGCAGAAATTAAGCGCTGCTATGTTAGCCCAACTTGGAAGTGACAGGCAGTACGGGTCGGAGGTGTCTTGTTGTTTGTTCTGTGCTAAACTTTTCACTTAGATACAATTCGTTGCAAGGTTTCCCAAATTAAGGGGGTGCTCTTAAAAAAAACAATGAGACGGCTGTGCGCCGACGGGAGGGGGAAGCGGGCGTGTTGTAACCCCTCCCTCCCTTCCAAGGAAATCCTGGGAAGGGAGGGAGAGGTCCCCTCCCAGCGTACACATTCCCTCACAGTGCGCCACTGAGAGGGAATGTGTACGCTGCACTCTCTTCCCTAAAGGCTGCAGAAAACAGCGTCTTTGATAATTACTATCCACACCACAATTATTCAAATCTCTTATTGCGATCGCATGGTGGCGGTCACATTTATTTATTTATTTATTTATTTATTTATTTATTTATTTATAATACTGCTACTCTCCTTCGAGAGCGTGGCAGTTGGGCAATACAATGATTTTTTTTCACAGATACTTTAAACAAAAAGAAACATAATTAAAAGCACACACTTACAAGCATAATAAGAGGACATGAATATAGTCAATACAATGGAAGAATGCAGAGTTAAATAACAGCAGTAATTGAGATGTACAATGACTACAAAAGATAATCGATGAGCAAATCACAAAATACGATTTAGAACAGGGAATGTCGCAGGAGCCAACGTTTCGACCCCCCAAGCGGACTTGTCTTCGTCAGTTGTCGCCCTGACGAAGACAAGTCCGCTTGGGGGGTCGAAACGTTGGCTCCTGCGACATTCCCTGTTCTAAATCGTATTTTGCGATTTGTTCACATATTCAAGCATCCATCTTCCCCTGAGCTTCTCTTCTAGTTTGGATTAGATAATTATAGTTATACATATTATACAGTGCTAAAATCAAATTGAATGGCAAAAGAGAGGGAAAAGACTATGACTCTTTAATAAAGAGTTCACTAATGCAATTATGACAACGTTAGTATCGCAAGTGAAAAGGTATAAGAAAAGGGAAAAGAAACAGAAAGAACTTGAATTGCAAACTCTGAAAGCATGCTTAAAAACTGACTAAACTAACGTAAAAATGAAGGTCTAAACAAAGAAAGAGGGAAAAAAGGAACCTGTATCGTTTTACCTGACGGACATGTATCTGGGTCGGTAACACTGCATACTTAGCTTCTGTTACGCGCACACAGCTTTTTTTTTTTTTTTCTATTTGTGAGGTGAATTCAGATAATGATTCTGTGTTGGTGACAGCAGCATCAAGTTGATTCCATTCTGCTATCGCGAGCGGGAAGAATGAGTACTTTAAACGTGTCGTTCTTACATATATATTCTGTCAATGTGTGCGCATGCTTATTACCAGTGTTGTACACGTTCCTCCAAAACAGGAACGAAAGCTCGTTCCTCGTTCCTTCCTGATTTTGTAACGAGTTCCCGTTACAAGTTCCTTCAATCAGAAAGGAACGCGTTCCAGTTACATTTTGGAAATTGGAACGTGTCGTTACATTTACGTTACATTTGATTTTTAAGATTCAAAATAGTCTCGGAAAATTGTGAGCTGAAATTAAGTGACTTAAACGCTTTAAATTCAATTCGAGCTACGTACATTTCGTGAACTTGAACCTTACCGGCAGCAGATTACCTGGAGATAGAAAATATGAAAATAAATGCTTCTAGACATTTTTTCATGGAGCACCGAACGTAGTCCCGAATTGTTGACAGCGAATTGGACTCTAGTCTATTACAAGTGCAACACATAATGGGTCTTCCAATGAGTAGCCAGAATAGTGCTCCTCAGGTGTGCAGATAGAAAGTCACTCACATTCACCAACACATGAGACATTATGAGTAGCAAGCCTACATTTAACACTAAAGCTATGTATGCTGTAGACGTGTCGATTTACATCAATTGGCATATAATAGCTCGTGCTTCACCCGCGTCTATCAATACTGCAACAAGATTTCCCGATATGTCGTCATCATGTGCTGCCCTAAATTTCTTCCCTCAGTATTACTAGTCTTTTTAGTCGTTTAGTAGTCTAATTGACAGTTCTGAATATATTACTTTGCTTAGGTCTCACAATTTTAAAGCATTTGTGATACTGTTCTTTCGCTGTTATTTATGGTGGCGCGCAGCGTGTGTCGGTGTGGAGAATTCGAACTGCATGATCAGCTGATGCTTACCGACGGCGACGTAGGAGTATCTCTCTTTCTTATGGCGTCCTAAGGAGTACGCTTTGTCTGTTCAATTTGTACAGCAGCCCCACTTTCATGCGATAGTGAAATTACATTAATATGTGGAGAATAAATAAATAAATAAATAAATAAATAAATAAATAAATAAATAAATAAATAAATAAATAAATAAATAAATCGCCTCACGTGCATCATTTCATCGGACACCAACCAAGAAATGATGTCTGAAAACAAAAATGACGTATGTCACGCTTGAAAGGTTCGCAGCAGCACAACTGCACACCCAAGTAGCAAAAACTTGCGCACGTGCTACTGAGCGTGGCTCTATAGTTCTTATGAGATCAAGACATAGTAGAAATCATACCTAATGTGAACAAGAAAGTAACAAATGGGCCGATTTACACTTAGAACACAAAGCTGTCTTTTCGTTATGCGAATAGGAAAGAACACTAAATAAACCATACCTGCACGTGCTTCCTTAAGTTTCTCGCCGATCTTTTCGACACTCCACTTGTATTGTTTGATGGAGCACAAGTCATACATTGGGCAAAACACAGGCGTGCGGTGTTGTATTCAGTCGGTTGAAACATCGGGGGTAGTCATGGCCAGGAAGCAATCTATAATTCCACATCGGCACTCATTCCAACAGAATCTGATGGCACAGGAGGCGACATGGTGTTCCGTGATCTTCGAATGCCAAGTGAAAGATCACTGCAGTGTGTCCAGCCTTCAGAACGACCCTTCCTTGCTCTTCAGACTGGCTCAAATAAAGCGAAAGACTTCTACCCCTCCCCACGTGGTTGGTGTCGTCCCGCGCGCTTTCCTGTCGATTTCCTGCACACCTGCTGGCGCCTGAGAGTTTTCGCCATAACTACGGCCCTTTCGTCGACCCCTTTCGTCACAGCAGGAGGGCCAAGTTTTCCTTTTTCGGCGGACGTTGTCGCCGCATCAGCAGAGGCCCGCAGCGTGTTGAGTAGAGTATGCTGCGTCGGAACGGTCGCTTGCAACACGACTTTCGGAGAATCCTACAATTCCCCACTCAAGCAAGCCGGGAGCGTCCGTGGAAACACAGCAGCTGATGCCTTCTCAGCGACCTTCAGTTGGACGTTCGACAAGAGACCACGCCACCCTTTTGTTAACAAACCCCAGCCGGCTCGGTCGTGCTGGCTGGCCTTGTAGTTCTGTTCTCCAAACTCTCGTGGTTTACGTTTCCGGCTGCTAAGTGTCGCCAGCCCGCACACAGCTACGTTGATCGAGACACTGCCTGCCTGCTAGCCACGTCACTTTATCTTGACTTCACGGTAACATTTGCCGCTGCTCGTCTGCTTTGCCGAGCGGTCTCCTGCGTAAAAAATGCCATTGACGCCGAGGCCCACACGTTTGAGCCGTAACCGCATTCTCAGAACCAATGCATTGAGCAAAGCGCGCGTTGTCAGTGTCTTAGTTCGAAGGGAGCCTTGGGGGCGGGATCTGAAGGGACGAAAGGAATTTCGCGGCTGGCTGCGGTTCCGCCTGCGTTGCCGTAGACAGCCGGAAACATTTCGCCCAGCGACAGTGCGCGGCCACCGTATGGGGGTAACGAAATGCACTTGTGTGGTGTGCTTACACTGGCGAAAGAGAAGTTTCGCCCTCGTCGAAGCCTCGAAGAGGGAGAGTAAAGGAGTGACGTTTTGCGTGTAGTTTTCTTTTGAGTGACGGAGACTGCTAACAGGGAAGCGGGGACTCAAGGCTCGGCCTCGGCGGTTGTGGCCCAGCCTATCCGTCCTGCATGCGGACCTGTGGAACGCTTATAAAAGGAACGTCGTTCCCCCTGCCGTTACTGCATAAATGTAACGCGTTACCGTTACAGTTCCACCAACTCTTAAAGGAACGCTAGCGTTCCTTCGTTCCTCCAAAAAGGAACTAGTTCCAGGAACGTCGTTCCTTGGAACGACGTTCCGTACAACACTGCTTATTACGTGTTTCTCGAGCCTGGGAAAGTGATATGTATTTCGAAGTATCTATTTTGTAGTTATTTTTTAATAGCTGGAACAGGAATTTTAAGCGAGCGTGTTTCGCTCTTGTGGACAGTGTTTGTAAACCGGACTGGATTAAAAGATGTGTTGGCGAATCTGTGCGTCTGTATTTGCTGTGGATAAACCTCACAGCTTTCCTTTGTATTGCTTCCTGTTTGCCCCTGTTAGTCTGCGTATGCGGAAACCACACAGTGTTGGCGTATTCGAGGACTGGCCTTACAAATGACGTGTAGGCCAGCAGCTTCGTTGATGTTGTTGCGAGCTCTAGACTTCGTTTTAAGAAGAATAGTTTGCGTAGTGCCTTCGAAGTTATAATATCGATGTGTTTGTCCCATTTAAGATCACAAGTGAGTGTAACTCCTAGATATTTATGTTCTTCAACTTTATTAAGTGGAGTGTCATTAATTACGTATATGAAGTCGTATGGTTTTGTTTTTCTGCTTGCGGTCATTATCCCGGATTCCTGTATGTTTATTTTCATCTGCCATGTAGAGCACCAATTAGCTAAGACGGCTAGAGAGTCATTAAGCTTAATATTGTCGCTGTAATGATTAATTTCTCTATAAATGACACAGTCGTCCGCAAATAGTTCTTTTTTTTTTTATTGCAAGCAACGTTAGCAGAGATACCATTAATGTAGATTAGGAAGAGCAAAGGCCCAGGTACCGAGCCTTGAGGAACTCCGGATGTTACTGCAACTGTGTTAGAAAACTTTTGTTCGTACAGCCCGAATTGTGATCGGCCAAATAAGAAACCTTTTATCCAGGCAGAGAGTTCTTAGGCCTATACCAAAAACACTTTCTACTTTAGCTATTAATTTGCTGTGACATACACAGTCAGAAGCCTTAGACAGGTCGAGTAGCACTAGGTCAGTTTGACCACGGTTGTTCATTGTAGCAGCAAGGTCGTGGACTAGTTCACTAAGTTGGGTTACTTTCGACAAGCCACTTCGGAAACCATGTTGGTTGGGAGAGAAAAAATTGATGTGCTCTAGGAATAATGTCATGTGCTTTAAGATTATGTTTTATAGGAGTTTGCATGATGTGCTGGTCAGTGAGATAGGTCTTAAATTCGAGGGTAGCGACGCGTCTCCTCCTTTGTGTATCGGTATCACTTTTGCGGTTTTCCAATCATTAGGCAGCTGTGAAGTCGTGAGTGATTTTCGGAAAATGATACCAATATATTGACGTACTATACCATTCTGCATATATTTTAAGGAAACTGTTAGGTATATAGTCGGGGCCACTACCTTTTTTGGAGTCGAGTTTGAGCAGCAGGCTGAAAATACCAGCATCGGCGATGTCTATTTTATCGATTTTCGTACAATGTTGCTGTATAATTGGCGGAATAACGTTATCATCAACAGTAAACACTGATCGAAAAAAAATCGTTATGTGCGTTGGCCTTAACAGCTTTTTCTTCGGGGAGCAGATGCGAGGTAGTTTTTTTTTTTTTTTTTTTTTGCACGAAAGTGGTTCCAGAACCTGCGGGGATTATTAACAAGAAAGGTTGGCAGTGTTACGTCGAAATAGCGCTGTTTAGCAACCTATAGTTTTAAGCTTGAATTCCGCGATGGCATCCGGTAGCTTCTGCATTCTTGATTCTCCCCCGCCTTTCGTTTTTATTGCTCTACGTAACCTTTTCAAACGTCGCTTTGCCTGAAGAACTTCACGCGTGATCCACGGATTATTTTTTTTTGTGGGACCTTGATTTTTGTAGGTACGTAATGAGTGATACAAAAAAGTACAATAGATTCGAAGAAAATAAGCCAAAGGGAATCGACATTTAGAGCTCATTTCTGAGAAATGCTGGAATTCGAGAGCGAGATGAGTTTGTATGCTATCATCATCAGCGTTTTCGAAGTCTGTTACAACGGATGCAGAAGAATGAGTGGTTATGATACCAGCAAGAGGGACGACGCACACTGGTACGTCGTGGTCAGATATTCCACGGGTTTCATCGATTCCTATACGGTTTATGTCGGAGTGATCGCTGAAAATACTAGATCAAGTATGTTCTGAGTTGCTCCTTGCGAGCGAGTAGGGTGTGAAACGACCTGATGAAGATTGAAGGTTAGCATGAGGTCAAATAAAATATCTGAAGCTGATGACGTATAGCACATACTATCCCAGTTAATGTCTGGAAGATTAAAATCCCCCATGAGTACAACACGTGAACCAAACTCATGACGTTGCATGTAATCATAAATGCTTTCGAGCACTTCCTTCTGGTGTAAGCGACCGAAAACTCACTTATTAGCGCACAAGCTTCGACTCTACATCGCGTCTGACATTCCATTAAGGCCAATTAAACTTGAACAAGGTAGCATATATATGCTCTCTCCGGACCCGCCCCGCCGAATCACGGTTGACGAGTGCTCGCGTGCCAACTTTGAATTTGCCGCGGCTCAAGCCTATGCAGGCAACTAGCGACATCTGTGAGCTTGCGTAATTTCGCACTTCCTTCGCTTCCTTCGCCCACGGCAGTTCGTTTTCATCCAAGCCAATCCATATTTTGGACCAATACTCTTTGCCTGCCTGCCGGTTCCATTAATTTTTCTCTTCTTGCTGATCAGTCTAGGTTTGTCGCAGCCATCAAGCGTTGAGCTTCCTGTACTTTGGCTCATTCAACGCGCCGGCCTTGGCGTATTTGCCGTCGTACTTTATCTGTATACTCGTATGCGATAACCGAAAGGAACGGTTCAGCAGCGGCCACACGGAAAACGAAGACATGGCATCAGGTAATTCTCACCCTCTTGTAGTTCTACTTTATGGAGTTCGTTCTGACGACAACTCCTGCGGAATTTGACGCCATTTGCCTCGTATTCTTTTCTTTCATTTACGCTCATTCTTTTCGTGTGCGTGTCGTGTGTTTGAGCGTACTTCAGGGGTGGGTCAATGCGTAACAGTGTATAGCTACAGGTGGCCTTGTCTGAGTCGTTTACACGTTGTAATGACATGTGCTCTTTCGGAACAAGTGCTGCAAGTGCTCTTTTCTTTTTGGCATCCTTAATGGCCGGTTTACTTGCGCCGAAAGCGCCGTGACAAACACTTCTCGCCGCAAAGTGCTGGTCGCGTTGGGATTTCTGAACTTTTGTGATTGTGGGCCCAGCTCCGTCACGCAACCCGGAAATGTGTTGGCTCGCTCGCGACAAGTGCACGAATTTGACACCGACGCTATGAAGTGAAGCGTGATATTTGCACGCCCTTTATGTATTCTCACTAACGAGGCAACGATTTCGCAAATTGAAGCTATCAGATACAGAATGTGGAATGACAGGCTGGATGGTTTCTTAAATATTAGAATAGGAAAGAAAAATTAACAAAACTGTTCACTCTTCTGCACTATTTCTTTGGTAGTATTTTTTCAGTAGATTACGGACTATCACTTATCAATACTCTGTTTGCGCCAGGCCGACTCAGCTCGTCTCTTGAACCTCCATCATCATTAAACGTGCACTCATTAACCGTTTGTTCATGAAATCCCTAATATTCATCATTAAGTGGCTCTGGTAAAGTTGTCAGCAATAATCACCACCGATATTGCCATGCGCTGATCACGGTGTCCAGTACACTTAATGTAAAGGGAACTTCTGGTCTCATTACCAGAGCACCAAGCTTGCCTGCTGTTCGAACATATATAATTAAATGGCCCAACTGTGACAGACGTATTTGCACAAAATGACAGAGTTGTAAGGCTATGGAATAGCCTTGCCCAAAGCCTCTTAAGCTAATGTTACAGGCTGTCCTCGAACCCAGTTTTTCACAAAGGCCTCCGTTGTCTGGTCTTAAGCGTCCAGTAAATAAGTTTATCACCATTCTGTGCTGTTAAGTGCCTGTTGTGACCAGAATTGCTGTCGGAACTTCAGTAAAATACCGAATGGTCCTGCATAGATTCGGATTTTCCGAGCTGCAAGTACATACATTTCCTTTGTCATTTTGTAAACTGACTTGTGCTCTGCAGTGCTTGTTTCCACATTGTTTCGATGTGCAAATTGAGATCGCTAAGCAAAAAAGCGTAACTTTTACATTCTGTGATTCTAAAACATTCAGGAGCTTCATTTGCTTGTCACGGCCATCCTGCAAAGCTTGACATCTACTGTTATATCCTCGTCACAAGAGGTGGTTTAATGTTATTTGTATCTGATGACATTCAGTGCATCAAATTACATGGAGTCTCATGTGCTGCTACATGGCTGGAGAGAATGCCATTTGCAGACGATGGCAATTGAGTGCAGTGAAGGCTAGAATGCATAAAGAAGATTAGAGCATGTGTTAAAAAAGAAATGAAATAAAACGTGAGCATGTATATCGTCTCAATAAAAATTGTATTTATTGTGGTAGCATTCATGCCACTTGCAGTTCAGACTGACTGCTTCTGCTTGTACTACCACCACAACTGAGCACAATTGCATACTTGGGTGGCGATGCTTTTGGCAGTGTTTTTGTGAAGAAGAATACTCGAACTGTTGAGAACAACTAGTAAGCAGGCTGAATTGTTTGCTAAAAATGTAGAATACACTTGAGAATGAAAGCATATTGATTATAATAATGACTTGCTCATTCTGTGAAATATGAGTTCACAGCCCCTCTTCGGCCAGTGTGTCCATTTGTGACACAAGCACTTCGGAATAAGTTTAGCAAGTTCATTTGTTTGGAGAGGTCGTTCTCACCTAATGTCATTATATGTCCCTGCCCAGCAGCCCAACGACAAAATTGTAGGTATCATTAGGTACAAATGAGGTTAGACCTTCTTGTATGACAGGGGTGTAGTGTCGTTGAGGTTGAGGTGAGTAGTGGCTGAAAGTGCACTTATATTAAACATTCCTTAATTGAGTAAGCATGCAGGCGGTATGCATAAAAAGGGTACTTTACATCATCGTAGCAATGACACGTGAAGAGGTAAAGGTGAACACATCTTGCTCTTTACGACTCATAATAGTAATAAGTCTAATGCTTTACAGCTGTTTTCAGTAAGTTATCTGCCCATCTGCATGCATTTCATCTCAACAGTAAGCCAGCAAAAGCTGCCCATCACGCTACCATCACCAACAAAACAAAGTTGAACTAGAAAAGTATGTAAAAGTCATGTTTGCTTTTAAAAAGTTTAATTGCTGACGATATGAATGCACATATGGTACACACAACACCATCTATCTATAGTGTAATTATTGTCAAGGAATAGGGAGGAAGGGTCATTGGAGCCACTCACATGTGCTCGATGTAGACAGGTACATTGAAGTAACATCCTGTTCATGTGTTTACAGAAGGATAAGTGTGGCACATAGAGTAAACAACATGCTTTACAACACACAAAATGCATAACAAAATGTTTCTGAAGAATAACTATTTGTCAAAGAAATCAGTAGATGGAAGCTATCAAAGAAAAACTAATCAAGGACAGGCAGAATGTGTTATAATGTTCATAAAGAAGAAAGAAATAAGGAGTGCTTAAAAACAAAACATTTGGCAGTACAATGCATGGAAATTCTTGGAAATTTTATGTTGTCTAAGTACCACTGCCTTACTTCTAAGTAATAAACAGCATGTACATTCAAGCATAGCAACAGAAGCTGTGAGGCTTTTCTGAATGCCATTCTTGCAGTGGTCACCACTTTACATGTTTTTTCTGTGATTATGAGTGAAAGAACAGAAAGATTCTTTCCAGGTGCATGTATGTCGCTCTGATTGACTGATGCATGAGAGACAGCAGTATGTCATAAGCAACTTCCTGTGCCCTTTGAAATATTAGGACGTCTGTTTGTTGGCACTCCTTAGTCGTTTCACTATGCCTAACAATACAGCTGCTTCATGACTTTTTTTCCAGGCTGCATAGCCTTTATTGCACAAGCTCTGAGCTGATCCCATCTTACAGAAAATGTTGCATGAGCAACAACATTGACATGCCACTGACTAAATGAAACGTGCAGCTAAGTTATCCCAGCAAGGTGCACACATGATCATAATTCACATTTGCACTCCAAAGCAAAAGCTCAAGGCCGTGGCTGACACTTGACATTAGATACTGCAACGTAAAAACAGCTGCGATGTCACCCTTGAGTGCTTTTCTGTAAAATGTCACAGCAGCGAACATTTTGACAAGGAGAGTTGCTTTTGTTGGAATGAAAGTCTGTTGCTCATCTATTTTTGATCATATGAAGTTTCCCTCTTCCTCTTATCCTGCCTGTTCACGTCACAGTGGGAGCTGTTCTAAATAAGCATTCCAAATTGCTTCTCCTCTGTCAAGTGTTATGTGGGACAGTGTGGCCCATAACTAAGCATGCTACTGCCCCAAAACAGTAATTATCTTTGAGTTAACCTACTAGGTGTTGCACACATTGTCCATATTCAGAAATGAAAATAAATGGTTTATTTGGCATTTCACTGCTGCTTTAGCACATGAAAATGTTTTAAAATGTTGCTGTTTGTTCATTTACAAGTGCTTAGTAATTATTAAGACATACATATGTGTTTTGCAAATGAATGTGTATCATAGTGTCTCTGATTCATTTTTGTTCATGATAACTCATGGCCTCTAAGGGAGCCATAGCACTGTCAATATTGGAGGCCATGACACGTCATGTAGTTGTACTTTCAAGCCTCCTAGAAATGCCTTTATGCTTACATATCCAACTGCACTGCTTTGCTTTTGAAGTGCTTTAGCGGTTTCTACACAGTGGCTTTAGCACTCTTCTAGATCGCTAGAATTTGTCTTTATGTAAGTGTGCTGAATATTAAAGTAAAGCTGAAGGCAAACAGCGAATAATTTTGGTTCCAGATAATGTGTGCTTACACTTGTGAAGCTTTTGCAATGCCCTTTTTATGCCAAGAGAAGATTTACCTGCAGAGGAAGTTGATTGAAAAAGCTGAATAGCTCTTTGCAATTAAATTTGCCTATAACAAATTTCTCCTTTTAGTGTATGGGTGCGATTTGCAGACAGTGTCTGCATTCCAATAGGGAATTAAGTACAGAAATATCCATCTACTGGTGCATGGTGAAAAAACCTCTGGTGGCCAAAATTAAATGAACTTGTTATCTGTTAATATAACACTGGACACTGAGGGTATCATGGTTGCATGCACTTAATTATTTGCCTTTAGTGTCTCTTGTGAAGTTCATGTCAGTGTGTGTTGCATCCTTTGTCTGTAATGTGCCGTGTAGTGTGCACACAACAAGCTGTTCTTCCACCCAGTGTCGTCTTTCCCTTCCCCCTGCTCCTGCTAGGTCGTCAGATCCTTGTGCTGGTATGTCTTGTATTTGGCATTTTTCTTTACGGAATTTTCATCGGCTTGCCAGAAGAAGGGCAGACAACCGTTGGATCACCTAAAGGAAAGGGCACCGTCATCACCGCAAGTGGGGACCATGACCTGCCATCCTCGGCGGACATCAAAACCCCATGGCGCTCATTCAACTACAAGCAGCTCAACGTACCTGCAAGCATCAGCAGTGGAGCCAATCAAGTGAAGCCATCGGAGGCAACTGTCATCGTTGATGTGAGTGGTCTTGCATACATGTTGTATTAGGTTATGCCACATTGCTTTTAATAAGGTTGCAAACCAGTCCGGCAAAAAAACTCGTTCTGTGGATAACAAAAGCTGCAGTAAACAGCTCAGCCAACTACTGTTGTCGTATGTGCCACGCAGAGTGGACAAGCAAAGCACAAATCGGGGCTGCACGGCGCAGCCCGCATTTATTCAAGAGCGATCCCTTCAAGCAGTGGCTAGCCTTCACCCTCTACTGCTCTGGGACAAAACGCAGAAAAAAAAAAAAAGAACAAAGAAGCACCCTTGTACCTATGTTTAGGTGCACATTAAAGAACGCCAGGTGGTCAAAATTTGTGAGTGATGACTTCATCCAAAGGTCCCACACCAACTCAAAGGGGCACCATCGATTTCGATAGTGTCTGCTAGTGTCAAATCCTTAGTAGCAGTTAAGCAGTACATTGCATTCTGAAGGACGCAAACATCCATCTTACTATGTCTCAAGGAATTGCCCCCAAATGGGCCAAGTTTGAGAATAGTTATTTCACCTTGTGGAATCTCGCCTTTCACAGTTATTGCTCTGCCTTGCAGAACGCTTGAGAACATACTTTGACATCTGTGGGGCAGTGGTTTACTTACTGTAGCAGATGCTTTGGCAGGAAATTCAAGAGAGGGAAGTTTGACTGTAGTTTTCTTCTGCGATAATTCACCTTTTCCAATCAATGAATGAGGATTTTTTAGGATTGGGGTTGACAAGCCCAAACTTCTCTTGAGTGCACTTTCTTTAGTACAGCCGCTATCATTTAAAGCATTTTTGTGTTAGTGTTATACACTTTTCAAATTAGTTGTCTTACGGTGTGTGCCCCAGCGTGGTGGTCTAGTGGTTATGGCACTCGGCTGCTGATGTGAAGGTCGCGGGATCGAATCCCGGCCGCGGCGGCTGCATTTCGATGGAGGCGAAATGTTGAGGCCCGTGTGCTGGTGTGACGTCAGTGCACGTTAAAGAACCCCAGGTGGTCGAAATTTCCGGAGACCTCCACTATGGCATCTCAGATAATCAGAGCTGGTTTTGGGACATTAAATCCCACAAATCAATGATGTCTTACGGTGTGTGTGTGTAAATAATTTGGTGGCACAAATTTTGACTGAAATGTCGAATGCACTCTTGCAGGGTCTTACAGTGTTCTATCGGGAAGTGAACCCCCAGGGAGCGCACACTGACATTTCTGTGTTGCTGCTGCATGGTGCAGCCTTCAAATCTGAAACTTGGTACAACCTTGGAACCTTAGGCAATCTGGGCTTGATGGGCTATCGAGTTGTGGCCATTGACATGCCCGGTGAGTAACGTGTAGTGTGCCTTTGGTTGCATGCAGTATTCTTTGTTGTTGTTGTTTCTCACGTTAATGCAGTGAGCTTTAGCAGCTGTAGCAATGTGTGGAATGTGACATTTGCAGTTTATTTCTAGCATGGGCAACTGCTCTTGATGCTGATCCCTTGCAGAATACCTGTCAGTTTCTGATCTACAGTCTATCACACACTGCTGTAGGCATGCGACTATGGTGTTTTGACTGTGTGTAAGCTTGAGGGAACAGTTGTGGTGCAATTTTTTTACAGCTGCATTGCCCGTCAGTCAGAGTCACGTACAGGTATGTCAATTTCTTATGAAAGTGAGAAAGCTCAGCGTACAGTTTATCGACATGCATTTTCACACTGATCCTTTTGGGTTGTGTCTACGGTGAGAGAAGCAGCGCAGAATGCACACATGCGAATAGTCTGTGAAAGAAAAAAGATGACGCAAATGCATTGTAAATATTGGGTTCTTGCTTAACTCGCACTGTCTTCTTGATGCTGACTCATGCTGGCACAGGCTTTGGCAACTCTCCGGCTGGCACCATCTCCGACAAGGCAGCATTCTTGCAGCACCTACTCGTCGCCCTTCATCTCAGCAACCCAGTGATTGTGAGCCCCAGCTTGAGTGGCCAATTGAGCCTGCCGTTTCTGGTCAAGCATTGGCAGAAGATGGCCGGATTTGTTCCAGTGGCACCCGTTGGTTGGAATGTGCTGGAGCAGGTACAGTGTGACACTGGCGATGCCCCTGTGGAGGTGTCCAAGGTTTACCCACCGCTTCAAGTCCACCTGCCCAAACAGGTTCCCAACCTGAGCTGCATCAAGGTAGGTGGCTGCGACTCGGCATGGTGATTTTGCAATTTGTGCTTCTGTGGTTACAGTTGAACCCATTTATACGAGATGCGCATCGGGGAGCTGCTTCTGTCCCTTAAATGAGGCATCTCGTAAGCAAGGTGCCATGTCTTCATTTTCCGAGCAACCCTCGTTTCAGTATGGGCACACTGCAAATAAACTGACCGTAAAAGACAGTTGCAACCTATGACAAAGGGTTTATTGTACAGTTGAACACGGATATATCGAACCCACATATATAGAATTTTCGGGTATATCGAACTCGTAAGTTACCCCCTTGAAAATCCTTTGTAAAAGTATAGAAATTCGCACGTTTATATCGAACGGTATTTTTACCTGCCTTCAGATATATCGAACGCCACGCGAGCTGGAAGGTGCGCTTCAGCACTCGCCGTGCCCCACGACCTCCGCGCGCGAGTTAGAAGGTGCACTTTGGCACTCGCAGCGCCCAGCAACCTCCGCCGACACCCGAAACGCTTGAAAAAAACGTTAGGGCGAGAGGGCTCGGACTGCACGGTCTCCAACTTGCGGAACGGCTTTTCTTTCTCTCCTTTTTTTTTTTCGTTTCTCTCTCTCTCTCTCATGCTTTCACCGCATAACCATCAGCTCGGAGAGCAGGAACGAAGGAGCCGACGTCCTCCTCCTTTCGCCTTTTATTTTTTGTTGCTGTTTTGCGAGTTTTGATTAGCCAGCCACAGCTCGCTCCTTTTGCTGTTGCCCTCGCAGGTGGCCATCGCTTCGCGAACGCTTTGTTGGCGGAGTCCGCTTCCGTTGTCACGTCGCCTACGTACCACCGCATGTGCAGCATTCCTCTTTTGCGTGCGTGGTGTGCAAAGCCGCTGCGGACTCCTTGAATTGTCGACTTCTCGTGTAGCTATGGCCAGCGTCAAGAAGCGCAAGACCCTTGACTTTGCGACGAAGCTGAAGGCTATTCAGCATGTTGAGGTGGGCAAAAAATGTTCGACCGTCGCCGACGACTTCAGGATACCACGGAGCACTGAGTACCTTGTTGAAGAACAAGGCAGATATCAAGGTAAAGGCGGCGGAGCAGCGAACGTCGGGAGCCTGTCATGTGTGCACTCCTGCCCACGGGAATGTAGAAAAGGCACTGTATGCCTGGTTTTTAGAAGTGCGCGCGAAGAACATTCTGGTGGATGGCCCGATGCTGATGGCCAAGGCCAAATGGTTTGCCGCTGCACTCGGTGAAGACAGCTTCGCCGACAACACCGAGTGGCTTCACTGATTTAAGCAGCGCCACAACATCGTTGGCAAAACCATTTCTGGTGAAAGCGAAGCCGTCGGCAGCCAGGACATCCAGCAGTGGATGACGAAGGAGTGGCTGGAAATCTCCGCGAAGTTTTCTCCCACGGAGATCTTCAACGCCGATGAGACCCGTCTCCTTTGGCAAATGTTGCCGAGCAAGACTCTCGACGTCCGCGGTAGCACGTGTCACGGGGGCAAAATGAGTAAAGTCCGCGTGAGCGTTCTGCTGGCAGCCAACGTGGATGGGTCTCAAAAGCTCTAGCCCTTTGTGATCGGGAAAGCAAGGGCACCACGCTGTTTCAAGAACTCTAAGCAGCTCCCCGTTCACTATACCTCGAACAAGAAGGCGTGGATGACACATCAGCTGTTCATAGAATGGCTGCAAGCATGGGACATTGAGCTAGGCAAGTCGGGGTGTCGCGCTTGCCTTCTTGTGGACAACTGCTCGGCCCACCATACCACCTGCGAGCTCAAAAACATCGAGCTGAAGTTTCTGCCGGCCAACACGACGGCGAAGCTGCATCCGCTTGACCAGGGCATCATCAAGTCCTTCAACGTGGGCTACAGGAGGTGACTCCTTGATAGGCTGCTGGTCATCCTCCACATGGGCACTGAGCTGAAGGTTGACCTTCTTGGGTGCCATACAAATGATGACAGGTGCCTGGCGAGATGTGAAAACGGACACAGTGGTCAACTGCTTCCGCAGGCAGGCTTCGAGACAGCGGAACTTGCGGAAACCGGTGAAGACGGTGACGAGTGCATAGACGACGCGTTTCTCGAGTTGTAGTCCCTCTTCCCAGCAGCCGTTCCACCTGAAGTGTCTGCGGATGATTTCGTGGAAGCAGACTGCAATGTTCAGGCCGTTGCGAGCCTCGCTGACGAGGACATAGTAGCTGCGGTCGCAGGGACCCAGGATGCCCAGGCCGACAGCTCAAGTGACGAGGAGGATCGTCCAGACGAGGCGGTGGCTACACGCGCGTACTCCGCCGCTGAAGTGGCGGCAGCGTTCGGCGTCATTTGCCGTTGTTTCAGCGTTATGGAGGGAACCGGGCTGTCGCACCTGGACAGCCTTGATAAGATCGAGACTAGCGTCTTCAACTTCATTTCGAAAACGAAGAAGCAGGCCAAGATAAGCGATTTTTTTTCACGCAAATAAGACATTCTGTTGCGGCGTGTATGCGGAATTAGTTGTCATTCTTGAATGCACCTATTGTAGGTGATGGTCCGCTACAGGTAAGCTCGCGGGGCCTGTATTTTTTTATATTGAATTTTTCATATATCGAACTAATTCGCGATCCCCTTCAAGTTCGATATATCCGTGTTCGACTGTATATGATGTGTCCTAATGTTAGGATATTCACTTGGTGGACCGTGTCTTTCTGAACAGAATTCGTTCTTTTCCTCCACGAACTTCCTCTTTACTTGGTTATCAGTTCCCTTCTTTTCCATAATGAATTAACTGTAGCTAACAGCCAATAGCACTGGACGTGAGAGTTAAAATATCTGTTACAAGCAAGACCGTCAACCAATATTTAAGGACATTTTGTCCTTTATACCCACTTGTCCTCAGGAGCACATCTTTTACAAAGGAGGTTCAACTAATGGGATAGATAGGGCAACCATCTGCTACGTGAGTAGATAATGCCTCTGTTATATCAGTTTCCTCTGTAAGGGAGATCAACTCGGCTTAGTTTTGTATGGTGCTGTTAAAGCTACAGTGACTACATTTCAGTGTGGACTAAATGCAAGAACGTCCGTGTGTGTAGACTTAGGTACACATGAAAGCACCATAGGTGGCCAAGTTAAGCAGGATCCTGCACTGTAGCATGCCTCATAAAAATATCATCGTTTTGGCATACAAAATCCCATAATTTTTCTTTTGCTTATAATAACATTAAGCAAATTTTGGATTGAATGAGAACTGCTGAGAAGTTCAAATAATAGGGAGTACTAATGATCGCATCCACCATACATAAATCAGTTTAAGGCTTTCATTGCAGACTGCTTGCTTGCACACTTGTGCATCTGCGACCTGGCTGCCACTGCTATTGCAACCATTGTCAAGTTCTCATTACAAGTAGATAAGTACTGTTAAGGTATGCCCTGAGTCTCTCTTCTCCAACAGCGTGCTGCTTCGGAGTAACGCCCCGCCACGGTGGTCTAGTGGCTATGGCACTCATCTGCTGATCTGAAGGTCGCAGGATCAAGTCTCCAGCCATGGTGGCAGCATTTCGACGGAGGCGAAATGTTGAGGCCCATGTACTGTGCGATGTCGGTGCACGTTAAAGAACCCCAGATGATAAAATTTCTGAAGCCCTCCACTATGGCATCTCTCATAATCGTAGCTGGTTTTGGGACGTAAAACCTCAGAAATCAATCATCTGCTCTGGACTAACAGCATCGTGCTAGTCGGGTGCACTAAATGCAGTCCTTATTTTGAAGCATCACTTAACTGTTAACAAATTGTTGGGACTACGTGTTTGGGCGGGTAACTTGTCATTTCTTTCGAGTTCAAGTATGGTACGTGTTCAGGCTCAGTTTGGCACACTGTGATGGCAAAATTTTCTACTGCCAACGTCCATAGCTTTCCGCAGTCCTAGCCAGATCTAACGCGGGCACGATATCCTGCCACAATTCTTCCTCCGCTTTTATATAGTAAAAACAAACAGTGCATTGCAATTGAGTAAGTGCAGCGTATTCTCTTCCCAGGTGCCCACGATGGTGGTGTTTGGAGAGCATGATAGGAGCACGAGCTCTGCACTGCTGAACCTCCTGCCCAACAGCGTGGCCGTTGAGGTTCCCCATGGCAGACATCCAGCCTACCTGGACAATCCCATCCTCTGGCATCAAGCGCTGTACAACTTCCTGCTGCGCCTGCGCTATGGACTGCAGCAGCAGCAGGCTACCAAGGGCAGCTCATGAGTTCCCAGCTGAATGCCCCCATACCTCCCTTGGTTGTTCTTTTTCTTTTTTCTAACACTTTCATAGTTCCTTGAGTTAGATGCTTGGAAGTTGTTACACGATTCGGAAGAGTATGCCACTGTTGGGCTGCTCGTTGAAAGGCACTCTAAATAAAGGCCAACCGTATTAGTATAGGGAATCCACATCTGACGTAGTACTGGTGCCGCTATTTGCAGTGTTTGTTATGAATATATACCTGTTACAGTGTATGGATGATACTTCCATTTGCTTGGTTACCTTTTATCTGATGTTTCACTACTTTCATTGCCTTGAGGGTTGACAGTAGGAACATTTAGTAATCTGTTCAAACTGGTCGACTGTTGGTGGAATATCGCCCTGATATCATCGAAGAGGACAGAGGCGGTATGTTCTCTCCCTGATCAGATCAGCCCAACATATTTGTGATGCGTTCTTAAAATGCTCCGGAACATTTTCATTGAAAAACTGTTGTCAGAGTTACGGTTTGTTTTCCTCGCTGGTTGGTTGCTCTTGTGGAACTTATTTGGTTGCTTTATGGTAGGCACTGGCGAAATTTGCAACCATGGGGAAGGGTGTTGGGTGGGGAGACACACTATCAAAGTGGCATTGCGCAGCATTTGTTCTTTACAGAGCACATTAAAAATGACCTGCTTGCAGACCAAGTAAGTGTGATACTAGTATGTTGATTTGATTTTATTTACTGAGGGTAGCGGTGTTGGGACTTTTTACACTGCCATCAGCACTTGCAAAATTGGTTTTTGCTGTCCACGAGCCATGTGGCTGTTTGATGATTTATTTGCCTGATGCTGCTCTCACAATACAAAACCTTCGCATGTCTATGTTGCACAAGCAGCTTTGCTCTGAATTGAGCACTCTCTTGTTTAATGATATGTGCAGTGTTTTGAAGCACTTGAGAGGGAGAGGGCTTCGCAGTGTACGTCTGGGCTGCCTCGTGATAAAAAAAAAGTTGCATTTGATTCACTCGTGCCAATCAGCTGTGTTGCTTTGTTCAACAGTGTTGGCCACATTAAGCTGTACTTCTCATATCTTGAGTGATGGTGTTCGCCATTTGCTGAAATGCTGATTGCGGTGCATGCATCAGTACTGAACTGCCTTCTCGCATTGCACATTGCATTAGTTACCTCTCGAGACTATATTTTATGATGATTCTTGCTTTTTTTTTTGCATTAGTGAAGTGAGGAGCGTTTGAGCTTCAAAGTCCCGCTACAAAACGTATTTATGAAATGTATCATGGTTTAGGCAGCCTCTAGGAGTTCGGAGAGTTGTCCAACATAGCCCAATAACATGAAGTTGCACTCCAAGAATAACATGGAAGTTGCACTACGTGTGTATGTATTAAATGTTTATTTACACACATACACTAGGATGTACACATGCACGCACAATGTAGAGGTACATGTTGCTTGTTCACTGATGTCATTACATGTAGTAGTAGTGGAGTGGAAAAACTTTATTTGATGTAGTAGTAGTCTCTAAAAGCATTCACACCAGAGTACCTAAACTGTTTTTGATTGAGCAGTCTCACCTGAGCCTTCATTACTCGAAAAAAGTATGATTTGCTTTTGCATGTTGAGAGAGCTTCTCGAGGTTATGCGTGCGGTGACAGTGGCTCTGCAAAATCGTTTAACACAAAGGAACTTTACGAGTATTATTCAATCATTTCCCTTTTGCAGAAAATTGCAGTAGACATGATATTATAATTGCTTTTGGCTTTGACAGTGCAGGGAATGATGTTGAAATAATAAACTACGAGCATTAGCAGGAGCTGCAAATATACCAGGGAGCATGAAGGAAGTCTCGCTTGCCTTGTTTGGCGTGTAGGCATTAATGACGCACAGAGGGCTTCACAAAGCAGTTAAGACAACAGAGGTGGTTAGAGGACCTTTTTTTTATTTATTTTTCAACCTTTGTGACAGCAAGATAGTAGTTACCTGGATTTTCGCTCCGACAGTGGGAGAGGCAGCAACCGTTCTATAGTAGGATATAACATAAAAAAACAGCAGTTGGCAATAAGGGCTTGACGGACCGCGCGTGTAGGTGTTACTCCGCCAGCCAGTCAAAATTGTCATGTGACCTTTCAAAATGGCACCTTGTTTATGCCTTCAGTACTTGCGGCGTGTCTACCGTTCTTTGGTCCTTCCTTTCATCGGTAGAAGCCATCAGGTGCTCAAGAAGCATCGACAAAGATGTGTGGAGTATCAGCATTTCCATCCACAAAAGGCTGCAGTACAGTTCATTTCGCTCAGAGCCCGTTTTACATGTGGATTTTCCATGTTCTGCGCCAATGAGCGAATGAAGACATAAAAATTTATGCATCTATCCATTATTGTTGCCACACTCACTTTATTTTGGTAACATGAAAAAGAAGGAGCTAGTTCAGGATTCGCGGAGGTCAGTGGCTGGCGGTTATAAGGGCATGGGAGGGGCTTCACTTCAGAGTTTAGTTGTATCTGACTATAGCTGTCTTGCACAACGTTTTGTGAGGACAGTAAAATTTGTGGATTCTGCTGTGCTCCCACTGTTGACACCAACATAACATTGCTGCTTTCATGTCTCACCAGTGCCCGTGTTCTGCAATGTTAACGCCATGTCCAGGGATGGTTCCTGCAGGTGCGACAATGAAAAAAAAAAAAAAATTCCTACATTTTTGTATATGACTGCATTGTGACTTCTGATTACTTTGGTTTGCAGTCAGGTTTTTGTTTTTTCGGTGTTATGCCGCCACGAATGGTGTACTTGACCGTGAGCAAGGTTTCCATTTAGTTCAGTATTGAAGCACGGGTAAAAAAGAAAAAGTGCAGCCACACCATATTTTCAACGAAGTGTTTTTGTAGAACTTTCAGGGCATCATTTCCTTTGATCCAACTGAGATGGGTGTTTCCCAACTGTAATCCTTGTGCTTGCTACCTTAATTGCAAAGTCAAGGATTTTGTTTATCTGACCTATTTGGGGTTGCTGCAATAAATGTGCATTGCACATTGTAACGTTAATGTTATAAGCAGGCACTTAAGACTGGTCTTGCAGCTTCGAGTGTTTTTATGCTAGTCCTACCACTCTCGACACTCACTCATTGTCCCACAACTACAATTCTCCCATAATTCTTTTCTTTTTTTACCCAGGTGTCCTGCAAATGTGAATGTGATATTTTCATATGAAACAGACCATATGAATATGTTGTAAATGATGCTTCTAGAACATTGTTGTCGAAGCAAAAGCCTGTAAATTCTTTGCTGCACACAGTCTGAGGCCATATTTGGCATTTGCAGTGAGAAATTTTTAGAGGGTGCTTTTTTTTTTTACTCACAGATGTTATTTTTTTATACACTGTACCTACATTGGCCTGCATGTACAAAGGACCAATTCCAGAGTTGTTTCTGTTGCCATGTCAAAGTTTTGACGTTATTTTTGTACTGTTTCTGTGTTGCAAATAAAAGTCTGACCATAAATTGCCTGTTTTAAATTTTTCTGCTTTCTTGTCCTGGTGGGGGACATTGGTCATATTCAAAATGTTTATTGCTATTGCCACTAAAGTAATGAAAGTTAGTTGCATGTAATTTAATGTTGATTTTAAGTATTATTAGTTCTTTAAATAACGAAAAAGGTACTTTGCACAATGCTTCCAGTTTTAAGCTTCTTGGATGCCTGGCAGAAAATGTAAAGTAAGCTAGCTAAACATTACTTAAATTTCTGAATATTCAAGGAGCATTGTTTCATCCTTCGCCTCAATCTTATGCAACTTTCCGAAGGGATAATGTTTTAACTTTACATACTTTTCTTTCTTTTGTTTGCTCAAAATACATAAATGCTGCAGGGAACATTGTATTACATGTTTACTCTTTAGGAGATTACAAACAAGGTAAAATAAGCACTAATTAAATCTGATTACCTATTAGAAAAGGAACTGCCTCCCAGAAAATTGCAAACAAAAAAAAAAAAAGGCTTTCTGAGAAAAATGTCGGAAACTAAAGACCATGTACCATATGGAAAAAACATACAATATTCCTGAATACAGCAAACTGCAATAGCCAATGGTTCTGAAGGCTCCAGGGAAGTGAACTGCATCAGGTTATCCTTGTTGCCTCCCTTTGCAGGTTTGGAAATAGTGTAAAATTTAATTTTGGGGGAAGGGGTGGGTGCCATGTCCGGTAAGAAGGTTATCAAATATGAATTTCTAGCAAAACTGTGCATTTCTCTGGGCTAGGTTGTTGTGAGCAAGTGCAGAAGAACATGCTGAATGCCGTCGTAACTAAATTTTAACAGATTGAATTTTTCATAATTCACTCTTAAGACCTAGGTCATCCCTCAACACAGACAACCATCATGTAGTGCGCGTGTATTGCAACTAAAGTACAATCGGCGGTGCATGGAAGCACCAAGGAAAGGTACTCGCATGCCTATGGCCTCACTGGTAGTTTAGAATTCTTCTATTGGCATTGTGGTCGAACTGTAGGAATTGAATGTGTCATATTAAGAATAAAACCATTATGTCTATGACATCGACAACCAACTCACTGCTTCGAAATTTAGGCCATTCGGAGTTCACAGCCGATTGGTTTCATATCCATGACAGGTATCTTGGACTAACGCACACTTGCTAACACACTGCTAATGCACTTTTGTGCTTCCCTCCTGCTTTCACATCATTGCACAAATAGTAATTCTCGACACATAATGGAACAGAACAAGAGTAAATCAGTGATGATTGATTTTGGGCGTTTTATGTCATAAAACTGTGTTACGATTTTGAGAGACACTGTACTTGAGGGCTTTGGGAATTTCAACCACCTAGGGTTCTTTAACACGCACTGACGTCACACAATTACATGGGCCTCAACCTTTCACCTCCATCAAAATTCAGCTGCCGCAACCGGGACTTGATCCCGTGACCTTCTGATCACCAGCCGAGTGCCATGGCCACTAGACCATCGTGGCGGGGTAGGAGAAAAGGTCAATCAAATACAGAATACAGTGTGGATAGCTGCTTTCAGCATTGGCACGAAACAGTCTTGTCATTCTCGTATTCATAAAGTTGGGAGCTTTCATCACATCTTTTCGGCCTGCGCAGCCGTGTTTTGTTGCTCATGCACATAACTCAGCTTCACATGTTTGCTATGTCTTATTTAATTGCGCATTTGTGAAGGAAAACTAGCATTCTCTGCTTCCTTTGTCAGAAAATAAACCATTTGTGTATGTAAAGGCGAAATAGCATTAATACACAGCAACATTTGCAAATTTTGAAGTGGCAAGAAGCTGTGCTTAACTGTTCCCTAATTCTTGGCATGTGCTGCTGTGGATGATCACCTTTATTTATTTATATTTTGATGAAACAAACTCACTATGGTGTGTATCTATGCCTGCATGAACTGGGTGGCTTTTATTTAAGAAATAAAATGGTAATAGTACAACCAGATAGCATACATAAAATGAAGGTTTGAAAGAAACTTGTGCCAAATATGCATACATGCATGTACTTCAGTGTGTTGCTAACCACTTCATTTTTGAAGCTGCAGTGGACTCACTTATTTTGTTGTGTTTTCGGGGTTATCTTTTGCCAAGTGATGGCCCATCTCCCATAGTGGGTTGAGTCACATCATGGCACCAAATGACTAACCAACCAATTTAAAATTCTTAAAAATTTTACGTAAAACAGCCCTGGAATGATGAGATCCGCTCATACCTTGCCATATGGCACGGTATGGGTGACATCCACCCATACTGTGCCATATTAGAAAGGATAAGAACCCATCATTGAATAATCATGTATGATGACATTTTTCGATCTTACGCTAAATTATTGACCTACAGAATTCTAAATGGATTGTTACAAGGTGGATATTAGAAATGTGGTTATTGCAACAGGCACATCGCAATGCAAGGAACGGGCCAGAGTCGAAGTATTTTGCCCTGAACTCGATTGGTCGTTCTTGTTATGGCTGTTCAGTTTTCTTCCTATCTTTGTTGCCAACTTAATGGCAATAATATTAGCTTTGCATAAATTGAATAGTACAATTAAAGTGCTTGCTTTTATTACTGATTATTTAAATGTGTGCCCCTCTTTGTCTGCGCTTAGGGATTTGCCTGTACTAAAGCTCTTCAATTTGTTAGTCCCTGCCAGTGTTGTACACGTTCCTCCAAAACAGGAACGAAAGCTCGTTCCTCGTTCCTTCCAGATTTTGTAACGAGTTCCCGTTACAAGTTCCTTCAATCAGAAAGGAACGCGTTCCAGTTACATTTTGGAAATTGGAACGTGTCGTTACATTTACGTTACATTTGATTTTTAAGATTCAAAATAGTCTCGGAAAATTGTGAGCTGAAATTAAGTGACTTAAACGCTTGAAATTCAATTCGAGCTACGTACATTTCGTGAACTTGAACCTTACCGGCAGCAGATTACCTGGAGATAGAAAATATGAAAATAAATGCTTCTAGACATTTTTTCAGGGAGCACCGAACGTAGTCCCGAATTGTTCACAGCGAAGTTGACTCTAGTCTGTTACAAGTGCAACACATAATGGGTCTTCCAATGAGTAGCCAGAATAGTGCTCCTCAGGTGTGCAGATAGAAAGTCACTCACATTCACCAACACATGAGACACTGTGAGTAGCAAGCCTACATTTAACACTAAAAGCTATGTATGCTGTAGACCTGTCGATTTACATTGGCATATAATAGCTCGTGCTTCACCCGCGTCTATCAATACTGCAACAAGATTTCCCGATATGTCGTCATCATTTGCTGCCCTAAATTTCTTCCCTCAGTATTAGTAGTATTAGTAGTCTTTTTAGTCGTTTAGTAGTCTAATGGACAGTTCTGAATATATTATTTTGCTTAGGTCTCACAATTTTAAAGCATTTGTGATACTGTTCTTTCGCTGTTATTTATGGTGGTGCGCAGCGTGTGTCGGTGTGGAGAATTCGAACTGCATGATCAGCTGATGAGCTTACCGACGACGACGTAGGAGTATCTTTTTTGCTTATGGCGTCCTAAGGAGTACGCTTTGTCTGTTCAATTTCTACAGTAGCCCCACTTCCATTCAATAGTGAAATTACATTAATATGTGGAGAATAAATAAACAAATAAATAAATAAATAAATAAATAAATAAATCTCCTCACGTGCATCATTTCATCGGACGCCAACCAAGAAATGATGTCTGAAAACAAAAATGACATATGTCACGCTTGAAAAGTTCGCAGCAGCACAACCGCACAACCCAAGTAGCAAAAACTTGCGCACGTGCTACTGAGCGTGGCTCTAGTTCTTATGAGATCAAGACATAGTAGAAACCATACCTCATGTGAACAAGAAAGTAACAAATGGGCCGATTTACACTTAGAACACAAAGCTGTCTTTGCGTTATGCGAATAGGAAAGAACATTAAATAAACCATACCTGCATGTGCTTCTTGAAGTTTCTCGCCGATCTTTTCGACACTGCACTTGTATTGTTTGATGGAGCACAAGTCATACATTGGGCTAAACACAGGCGTGCGATGTTGTATTCGGTCGGTTGAAACATAGGGGGTAGCCATGGCCAGGAAGTAATCTATAATTCCACATCGGCACTCATTGCAACAGAATCTGATGGCACAGGAGGCGAGATGGTGTTCCGTGATTTTCGAATGCCAAGTGAAAGATCACTGCAGTGTGTCCAGCCTTCAGAACGACCCTTCCTTGCTCTTCAGACTGGCTCAAATAAAGCGAAAGACTTCTACCCCTCCCCACGTGGTTCGTGTCTTCCCGCGCGCTTTCCTGTCGATTTCCTGCACCCCTGCTGGCGCCTGAGAGTTGTTCCGCCATAACTGCGGCCCTTTCGTCGACCCCTTTCGTCACAGCAGGAAGGCCAAGTTTTCCTTTTTCGGCGGACGTTGTCGCCCCATCAGCAGAGGCCGGCAGCGTGTCGAGTAGAGTATGCTGCGTCGGAACGGTCGCTTGCAACACGACTTTCGGAGAATCCTACAATGCCCCACTCAAGCAAGCCGGGAGCGTCCGTGGAAACACAGCAGCTAATGTCTTCTCAGCGATCTTCAGTTGGACTTTTGACAAGAGACCACGCCATCCTTTTGTTAACAAACCCCAGACGGCTCGGTCGTGCTGGCTGATCTTGTAGTTCTGTTCTCCAAACTCTCGTGGTTTACGTTTGCGGCTGCTAAGTGTCGCCAGCCCGCACACAGCTACGTTGATCGAGACACTGCTTGCCTGCTAGCCACGTCACGTTATCTTGACTTCACGGTAACATTTGCCGCTGCTCGTCTGCTTCGCCGAGCGGTCTCCTGCTTAAAAAATGCCATTGACGCCGAGGCCCACACGTTTGAGCCGTAACCGCATTCTCAGAACCAATACATTGAGCAAAGCGCGCGTTGTCAGTGTCTTAGTTCGAAGGGAGCCTTGGCGCCGGGACGGCGGGATCTGAAGGGACGAAAGGAATTTCGCGGCTGGCTGCGGTTCCGCCCGCGTTGCCGTAGACAGCCGGAAACATTTCGTCCAGCGACAGTGCGCGGCCACCGTATGGGGGTAACGAAATGCACTTGTGTGGTGTGCTTACACTGGCGAAAGGGAAGTTTCGCCCTCGTCGAAGCCTCGAGGAGGAAGAGTAAAGGAATGACGTTTTGCGTGTAGTTTTCTTTTGAGTGACGGAGACTGCTAACAGTTCCGGAAGCGGGGACTCAAGGCTCGGCCTCGGCGGTTGTGGCCCGGCCTATCCGTCCTGCATGCGGACCTGTGGAACGCTTATAAAAGGAACGTCGTTCCCCCTGCCGTTACTGCATAAATGTAACGCGTTACCGTTACAGTTCCACCAACTCTTAAAGGAACGCTAGCGTTCCTTCGTTCCTCCAAAAAGGAACTAGTTCCAGGAACGTCGTTCCTTGGAACGACGTTCCGTACAACACTGGTCCCTGCTCACTTAAAATGTATTTACTTAAATTGAGTACCTAGTCACAAAGGTCTGTTTTTAAATGAAACCGCAGATTTGTTAGTAAAGGCATTGCTTCATGCCTCAATAATACGGGTCCTTTCACCAGCAGCATACCTAACGGCAGCTAGATTTCGCATGTTTACAGTGATAAAGGGATTTTCGGAGACAGACAGCGTCTCCAGATTACAAACATCTTTTATTCCCCTGGCATAGCATACTCTGCAGCACAAGGATGATGGAGGTAGCCATCACAAAATTACGTTGCGAGTTCTCACTCTGAATTTTTATTTTCACAGGTCTTGTTTGATCGATTCCCTACTGTGGCCCTTCTTTAATGAGGAGGAGACGATTCACCACTATTTTCTATCTTGTCGCCTCTTCAAAATCCAGTGAAGACAAATTCTCCAAACAATTATTCATAACCTAGGCTTGGAGTTCACCTAACCAACTATTCTTTCATTTGGAGGGACTTATTTGGGGTACAGCCACAGGGATGTGTGCTTTGCAGTTATGAAATGTCTAGAAGGAACAAAAAGAATACCATGTTAATTTCTATCAGGTTCACCCTTATGCTTAGTAAATCTACTTGTTGTTTTGTTGTTGTTTTGTAGGGTTTAACGTCCCAAAACCAGCTCTGATTATGAGAGACGCCGTAGTGGAGGTCTTCGGATAGTAAATCTACTTATGAAAATAATCTGAATCTCGTCTTGGCCAGTCCTTTTTATTGGGTATGTGCCAGTTTAGAAAGCACAACAACAAGAAGAAGAAGAACAGTGGAGTAGCACCCTATTTTATTTCTTAAAATGTACTCAGTTATACCCATTTAGAAAGCACACCTTGAAAGATTCTCTTCATAGGATTGGGTTGGAATTCTCCGTCTCCAATATTCTGTCTTTGGGAGCCTCTTCATTAGAACATTGCCACAGGGATGTATGCTCTACTGTTGAAAAATTCGTAATTGATTCAGGCCAGTTCTGTTAATAAATTCGTACTCTTCACCGTTAATTCCATCCTGATTATTCGATTCTGATTGGCATTTCACACTACTTATGACTAATCTCTTTCAACTTCTCACATCTTGGCCAACCCCCCAGGGTGGGTATGTGCCAGAATTGAGGACAACAACAAACAACGACAACAACACCCTATTCTCGGCCAATCTCCCACAGTAGGTGTGAGCCACAAATTGTCAGGTGAACAAGAACAAGGTCACCGGTCACATGTGAAAAAGACCCGAGGATGCCACCTCCTCCTAACACAGATGCGGTGCAGAGTGCTCAAGGCGACGGTGGTGTTGCTGCCTCGACCCATAACCAGGTTGAGGGAGAGCAGAGAGAGTCAGGGCGGGGGTTCTTTGAAAGTGTCAGAGGTAAGTATGCGCTCACCTGCTCATGCAGGCTCTCAGCTGTTAGTAATGACAATCACAACTTGGTTTAAGGAGATAAAGGGAAAGAAAAAAAAAAAAGCTCTCATCCTGGAGTGCCATATGTTTTTACGCCCCTCTTCCCTGAAATAAACATTTTCCAGTCTATTCCGCAATTACAATTAATTGTGATGCCATGTGTGGTCACTGAAACAGTTTTGCCTGGACACATTAAGAATCTGTCACCAAAACATTTTATATCAGTGCACTATATAATACATGTAAGTACTGTATATAAAGTATATAGCTGCATTAAATGCACATTTTCGTGACAAGCAGGATGTAGTTCCACTTGACTTAAAGCCAACATTGTTTGTTCACCTCGTCACAACACAGTCTTTCCTTTACTCTAATATTGCTTTTACTGAATGCGTGGATGATGGTAAGTTCAACTTTGATATCAACACTTTGGCATTTTGTATGCCTCAAACTGGTTAGAAAAGTTGAGCACTGTGCTACACTTGTTACATATAGGCACATTGTTTGAGGGGGAAAAAAAAATGAGAAAAGGCTGCATGTTAACAATTGTGTCCGTAATAGGAGCATGGCTGCATGGTGACATGCTCTATGTGTCTTCTCTGCATGAATGAACCACTTGGGTCCTGGCCAATCAGTCAATAACCTCAGTGACACACATTACCAAGCTGTGTGGGTGAGCAACGAAGTTACCGTGGCCACATTTATTTGATGGTTCACCTGTGAGCTAACAGCATAGCTTAGCTTTAGAGCTGTAAGCGTCTTTATCCCACACATCAAATGTCATTGCACTCTCGTGCATCTGTACTGGCACCTACAGTGTAACACTGCCGTGGAAGTGCTTGAATAATATGATTTAGGGTTAAGCTTAACCAAAAGCAAAGCTTATGTGCACAGAGTGCTTGCATCCTTCATAGCACATGTGCTGTCGCTGCAGTTTATCCACCGAACACACCTGTAGTGGAAGCAGATGATCTCAGTATAGCTGTAGTGTATGGAGAGGTACTGTAACTTCAGCAGACAGTACTAGGCCTTCACTTACTCTCTCACTGCACCTCTTCAGCATTTTGTAATTAACTGAAATGTACCTAGAGTGTTTAATGCAGTGTAATGTAATACGGGAACAGGGAAGGACACACATGAGCATTACACTATGTGGCCCTTCTACTTTCAGAAATTTTTCATTGCATGTATTCTTCCTTTGTAAGCACTCACTAGTAATGCAATGTATGTATGTGCCGCACGTAAAACATGCAAATGGTACAGCAGGTGATCCTTGTTCAATCAGAAGTACCTTTATTTTGAAAAATCATCCACATTTACACATTTATTGCATTTCTTTGTTTACCTACTTGAACAGGTGTGCATGCGCACACACGTACACACACACATGCATACGTACGTACATATATACATACATACATATACATGTATGCATTCTCTTAAAACATTCTACATGCTCCTGTCAAGAAGGCTGTGGCATACACATGTGAACATGTCGATCATGAGCTGAAAAGAAGTACTAGGCTCACAGTGCTAAAGAAAGGGAATAGCTGTTACCCCGCAAAAAGAAGGGTATAATACTATAAACTTTTTTGGGAGTATTGTGTGATGATCTTTCAGTTCTTATTTGTGCCTGTGCAGACCATGATTAAAGTCCGTTTAAATTGATAACAGCGGCCACTGTGTCATTTATCTGCAAACTGCTATGTGAAGTTTGCACCCAACCAGCTATATTTCTTCACCTCCATCATCTTCCCTGTCCCTGCCCCTGCTTTAGGTCTTCAGGTCCTTGTGGTGGCAGTTGTTCTTGCATTTGGCATCATTCTTTATGGAATTTTTATTGGCTTGTCAGAAGGGCAGACCACCGTAGGCTCCACTGCGAAAGGGCAGTTCTTCACTCCGAGTGGTGATCGAGACCTGCCATCTTCCATGGACGTGAAGACACCTTGGCACTCATTCAACTACAAGCAGCTTGTTGTACCAGCGAGCATCAGCACTGGAGCCAGCCAAGTGAAGCCACTAGAGGCAACTGTTGTCATCGACGTGAGCAAGCTTTATATTCTGGTGCATAGTAGAATTGTGTGAATAGCAAAATTTTGAATGTGGAGCAAATTCGAATATTTATATTCGTATAGAATGAAAATATTTTCGAGTGACTGCTTCTCAGAGGGATTCTCTGAAGACATATTTTTTTTTTTTTTAAGTGAAAGAGCTTGCAAGTGTTTCGAGGATTCTCCTCGCAAGGTTAGTTAAGCGCTTGGTACTGACAGAAGCCACGAGCATCCGAAAACTGCTGCTAATTAATGTTGATGATGCTGCCAATTGCACGATACTTGAGAAGGTGGATTTTGGACACGCACCTGACAAAATCCAAAAAATATGATCGAGCTTTCATGTACAGTATGTACGTATACACACTTTGTCACAAACCCAAACCCAAGTCAAACAGGACATTGAGGCAACATAAATGATAAGCATTGAACTTAGACTGCAGGAACCTGCCATGGTAGCTTAGCGGCTAAGTGTTGGCTAGCAAAGCTCAAGGTCACGGGATCGAATCCTAGTCGTGGCAGCTGCATTTAGATGCGGGCGAAATACAAAGAACACTCGTGTGCTTAGATTTAGGTACATGTTAAAAAGAACCTTAGCTGGTCAAAATTAATCCGGAGTCATGGCTGGTTTTTGGCATGTAAACCTCCCCATCATTTATTTACTTAGGCTGCAGAATGAGTTCCCTCACTAGTGACTAAGTGCAGTTATACAAATTGTGCTTCTGCAATAGTATTCTTGCTACTCTGGCCGTCAGATAGGGACTTGGGAAGTACACAGGAATAAAAGGGGAGTGGCTCTGCTGCCATAAAAGCACAGGGTTTTCATGACAGCGTACATTATGGCAGCATTTGCTTGCATTTATAAGGCTTTTTTGTGTGTGTGCATGTGTGTGTGTGTGTGTGTTTGTGTTGGCAGAGTGTACTTTATTATGGCATACTGAGAAATAATGCACACGACCTAGAAGGTTTCAAACAATATTCTCAGACCACTGATACTGAGACTGTGGATCAAAATTTCAATAAAGCTTGGTGTTCATTTTCCTCAGCAATAATCAACCTGTTTGCGAGCATATGAAAATCTTATGTTCTTAAAGTAGTTATTTGCAAATCTAAACTGTTGCACTTCATTATCCTTTATGATTGTTCAGCAAGACAGCTAACAAAACAACAGACTACTTGGAATAAAATGTCTTTCAAACACTAGCTGGTGACAATCTTGATGGAAATGATTACTTTCTTGCAGGGCCTCACGGTGTTCTATAGAGAAGTAAATCCCCAGGGAGCATACACCGACGTTTCTGTGTTGATGCTACATGGTGTAGCTTTCACATCTCAAACATGGTACAACCTCGGAACCCTAGGCAATCTGGGCTTAATGGGCTATCGAGTTGCGGCCATCGATATACCTGGTGAGTGACACAGCTGGCATGCCTTCCATGCGCTCTGTCTTTCAAACAAAGCTTGTATTAGCTAACTGTTGCCCCCTGTTGTTGCTGGTGTTTGAAAAAACAATTATCGTCGTGAAAGAAGGGCACGTGCACCTCTTTCACGACGATAACATTTTCTGCCAGAGAAAGAAAAAAGAAGTATGCAGCAAACAGGAAGAAAGAGAAGAACAAAAGAAAGAAAAAGAAATAGGCAAGGAAAAGAAAGAAGGAAACACAGAGAGAGATATGGACAGAAGGACAGAAAGAAAATGACATGCATATGCCAAGCCCTCATTTTCTCAGTAGGCAAAAGGGCTCCAAACATTTTGTTATTCCTTGCATTATCCTCACACGTGGAACTACTACTTAATGGAACTCTATATTGCTCTGGTGGCCAAGTGGTGCCTCTAGAAATGTACATAAGTTCACAGAATGTTTCATTTCTTATTTGAGGACCCACTAGGTCGTGCTCAGAAATACGATGTCAAAAAGTTGGCACAGCAGGCTAGTCATCACTTTTTGAGTTTCCTAGTTTTTGAGCATCAGTTTTTCTTTACGTACTGCAGTAGCTAAACAGCACACTGTTTTCAGCTGCAGAGCTGCATTTGTGAGCTCCGTTTTCAGCTGCACTGAGGTAATGCCACTGACTTCTCAGTAAACATTGTGGATTTTTAAGGTGTACGACCATGTAGTACGACATGTAGTACTGACCGTAGTGAAGCCATCTAGTGCATGCGTTGTATGCTTACTAAAATTAAAATGGTTTCGTATCCAGTTCTAGGATCAACTTGGTGTCATCTATACATGCACACTGTGAGAGTTAGCTCCTTTGTTTCCTAGACTGCGTCTAGGCTGCCATCACAGCGAAAAAGCTCCTGTGCACAAGATGCTGGGTGCATGTCAAAGTACAAGAGGTGGTCAAAACGAATTTAGATCTCAGTCTTGCTCTGGAACAGTGATTTCATTATGAGGGACGAGATCGCCAGCAATTTCACGTGCTGCATCGCTACATAATTTCTCTTACGTGCTGCTGAATAAATAGCTCGGTAAAGATGTCAACACTTGTGTTCAGCACCACCACCAGTACCTCTACACTTTCTTTGCACAATAATGCAGTAAATTGCGTATGATGCACTTGGTTCTACCTACCTTTGCGCAGATATTAGGCACTTATCTGTTGAGACGGACACCATTATATACACTGTTTACATTATGCATTTTAATACAACAAGAATACAATAATATATAAACATATTCCTGCACAAGGGTTAGATGGTTTGAATGTACGGTGATACAATCGAACCCCTTTACCTACAGCAGGGAGCAGTTTTTTCCGCTTATATCAGGGGTCTCTTATAAACGGGGTGCCATGTTCTCATTTTTTGCTAAACCCTCGTTTCGGTACAGGCACAGTACAACTAAATTGCCCACAAAACAAAGCCACAGCCTGTTGCAGAGGGTACCATTTGCTTCAGTGTTAGGTGATTTGATTGCTTGACTGTGTCACTCGGGACATAATTCACGACTTCTGCACTACACTTTTATCTCGTTAGGTGCTTGCTGTTTCCCTTTGTTTCCACAATGAATTAACTACAGTTAGCAACCAACAGTGCTGCATTTAAGTTTCAAGTAGCCATTGCAAAGAAACCCATTGACCAAAACCGGAGGGTGTTTTGTCCTTGATAACCGATTGCCCTCAGGAGTGCGTCCATTACAGGTCCCTTACAAGAGGTCCAACAAATGCAAGAGATAGGGCAGCCAACCACATGAATAGATGATTCTTTAATACCCAGTTGTCTTTTTTATATCTCTGATAAGGGGTTCAACTGTGTAAGTACGTCTCTAACGTCTCTAACGTAGAGTATTACTCTAGAACTGTTTTGTGGCGCTATGGCACAACATTGAAGAACTGAAGCAACAGGTTTAGTATGATCTAAATTTATGTAGTGAATGGACAAATAAATGACAAAGCAAATATTTAACATCTCTGAGATGCAGTCTTCATTGATTCATGGTGCTAACAGTGGTGTTAACAGTGATGTTAACGGTATTCAGTATGGAATAATTGTTTACTGTTAAAGGGACCCTGAAACAGTTGTGGTGATTTTGTACAAATGCGTTGCATCAATAACAATTAAGTCCTCCTAATCATTAGCAGACCGATATCAGTGCTCTGCATTAATTAAGTGTATAATTTACCACACTCTTTTAAATATGCGCATCTTGGAAGATTGATGCAACTCACCCTAAATAGTTTTCAACACCCCTTGCAGATGGATTGTGCAATGGGCACCCAACCGTTGGCTTTCCTGAAAGGCTGATGTCATGAGCACTGAAGGGCCAGCCAACGATGTTGTCACGGCACCTGGCAGTACGTGCATGCTTGCATTGCCAATGCTACTAGGCTAGCATTCCAGCTAACTCAGCACTCTAGAGGCCTGTGGGCCTTGGTAGGATCATTGCAGTGCCATGTCGCTACTAATGAGGCCTTGGCCCAGCAGCTTCCGTGGGAGGTGCAGCCCACAACTGATTGAGTTGAGGAGGAACAACTGTGGTAAGGTGCACGTCGACAGAAATAAGCCCATAGCTGCCTTGGTGCAATGTGCTCTGCTTAATTTATGGTGTGAATGATTTGATAATGACATAGCCTAATTACTGACACCACAACAAAAAACCAGTTCAGGGACTTTAATGGTGTTTCTTATAACACCTTGACATTACAGATGCGTATATTGTCCTTCAAGATGCTCAACAGCAAGAAGGCTTGGGTTTGGGAAAACTCGCTCTGCAAAAACAGATTTCTTGTCTTGTCAGTTAATTCAGGCTCCATGCCATCACACGGCCTTGGAAGATGTTGCTATGCCGGAGACCGAAAGAGCACAACTGCGTCGTGCCTTGCTTAAATTGTGCTTGCATAAATTTTTCTGAGGCTTTCATGCTTCTTCGTCACTGACAGGGTTTGGTAACTCACCGCCTGGTGCAATTCCTGACAAGGCAGCATTTGTGCAGCACGTCTTGGCAGTTCTTCGCCTCGACAACCCGGTGATTGTGAGCCCAAGCATGAGTGGTGGACTGAGCCTGCCATTCTTGATCAAGCATTGGCAACAGATGGCCGGTTATGTTCCGGTGGCCCCAGTCGGCATAAACGTGCTGTTGCATGTGCAGTGTGACACTGGTGAAGCCCCGGTGGATGTGTCCCAGGTGTACGCACAGCTTCAGGCCTATGTGCCCAACCCAATTCCAAATCTGAGCTGCATCAAGGTGAGTGGTTACTGCTAGCGAAGCAGTGTTGGCAACATTTTCTTAATGTGAGGACATTTCTCTGGCTACCCTACATCACGTTAGTCTGTCTATTTGGTCTTAGTAAGATGACTGCATAATTGAAAACAGCTTGAATTTTTCTTTTAATGCAGGCGTTTTACTTTGTTGAATGAGGTAGTTGCATGGTTTGTCTTGTTGCAACTTTTGTAACCAAAAATAAAAAGCCGATATGTACATTGGGTAGTACCGTGGGCCTTTATCATCCTGTTTGTAGACTAGGAGAGTGTTGAAAACTGTGGTATTAATGGCATTGTAAGATAGTGGTAGGGTATTAGCAGTGTAATGTGAATAAGTTGAAGATGCATGGCTCTTCTAGCTGTTTCAAATAGTAACTTCTAGCTGTTTCAAATAGTAAGCAACTTCAAATAGTATGCATGGTATATGCCACCTGGAGTAGTTGTACAGTGGTTGTTGAATGTGTCAAATAAGCAATGTTTCTGCATTGAACATCTGATGACATTTTTATGAAAGAATATCAAAGTTTCCTGCAGTTTATCGATATGTTCTTTCCAGCTTAAAGGGACACTGAAGCACTTTTTAAGAAAATTGAGGTTACAGTGCTATTTTATTATTTTTCATATAGTGAAATCGAAAATCACGTCAGAAATTGGCATAAACTTTAGCAAATGACTTTATTTTGGCAAAAACGCATGGCGCACATCGTGGGCAGCAACTCAAACCTCATCGCTGCCTATGATTGGTTGAAGAGCTTCACGACATCATCGCGAGTGCCTCGCAGCACCTGACTCTGCCTTGGCAGTGCTATGTGCGCGTTTGCTTTTGTTAGTGTAAGTTTTCTCAGGTGAATGTTAGTGTAAGTTTGCTCAGTGAAACTACTCCTGAATGTCTTCAAGTTCAGATTTCATGCAAGTAATAGTGGGATCAATCTAAAGTCTTGGGTGCATGCAAGAGCACTGTCCGTGTACACAACCATATAATACTGTTGCACTGTGCGGATATTTGCGTGTATCAAAAGAAGAAAAAGAAAGAATAAAATGTCTGTGATTGCGCTTTTGAATATACCTACTGATAGTTCGCGAAATGTGGACTGTCTACATAAGTTACCCAAGCCACCTGTTTCACGTTAACCAGGTACATTTAAAGAAGTCCAAGCGTGTTCCTAGAAAATAGTAATATTCCAGTGTATCAAATTATGTCATGTGGCCAACAGTAACACAGCTTTCTTTATAGCGAGAAACGTGCCTATTATAATGCTTTGTTGCTATTTTATATGCCATATTGTGTCATGTTTCTTGTGCTCACTCCAGCTTGTGTGAGAGTGCCAGAAAATCAGTGTACTGCTGAATATCTGACTGTGTAAAACGTACACGACTTCCAAGCTAAATGCAACTTCTCCACACTGATATGGCTTGACACTGCATATAATCTTGGATGGCATGCAGGTGCCGACGATGGTGGTGTTTGGCGAGCATGACCGCGGGTCGAGCTCAGCTGTTCTGAACCTCCTGCCCAATAGCGTGGCCATTGAAATACCCAAAGGTGGACACCCGGCATACCTTGATGACCGCAACCTGTGGCACCAAGCATTGTACAACTTTCTGTTGCGCTTGCGCCAACTTCGGAAGCAGCCTTCCGATACGGGCAGCTTGTGATTTGGTGCCCCCACCGATTTCCCCGCCACATCTTGTTCCGTATCATTCATTGTTTTCCTTTTACCCATCGCACATCATTTGGAGTTCACATGCTTATATGATTGCACACTACAGGTAGCACTTCCAAGCTGGTTCCTTCTAGCTGATATGGTTGCATATATATTGCATACATATTCGTATACTATTGTTACATTACAAGATATCACATATCTGCTATTGTGTTAGCACTTGTGTTTCATATTGCGCCTGTATTTGTTTTAGTATGTGCAATTCTTCAAGAAGCGCAAAGTACAAGGATGGGCATGGTGTCCTTGCTGTCCGTGTCTGTAGTCTTGCTGCACCACAGTCCAAGTATTCAGTATGCTTACCCAATGAAGGGATTCACTACCCCTACAGCTTTGTGAACACGCACTGTTTCAAGATGCTGTGTGGTTTGAACTTTATTCCTCATTAGATACGGGGCCATGTTGGCTCGAATGGTGCTTGCAGTTTCTTCAAACGCCATCAACAGTGCTTGAGTTGAAAACTGTATTTCATAGCATGCATAATGTATTGTAATTTACTATTATGTTTTAAGACCATATTTGTGACAGTTACTACATAGCATAATATCAGTTTAGAAAATTGAAAAAAAAATTTGTGAGAAGCATCAGTAGCCACAGCAGAAAGGAAATTCACAATTGCCATGGTTTGCACTTTTATGTTGTGGTAAATTGAGCCTAGATAAAAAAAAAAAAGCTTGCATATGCAAGAATTTCAAGAAGAAAAGAGAAGGGGGGGGGGGGGGGGGGGACTTTCTGTACGTAGATACTATACATGGTCAAACTGTGCTACATTGAAGCTTCATCTGACATGAAAATTCTTTTGTTACCTATATTCAGCATTCGTGCATACAAGCTATAATACTAGCGATAGACAAAGAAGTAAAGCCCGTTCCGCGCCTATCAAATCTGAGTAGACAGATAAGTTGAGTCAGGGGTGTGTCAAGATCGCTGTTACTATCATGTAGCATTATCACTAGTATCATGCAGCAGTGAGCTGAGGTCAAGGATGTAGTTGGTGGGCTGATGGTAAGTATAGGTCCACTTTTCCCTTCTACCCAATCCGACACTTCTCTCTCTTTATTTTTCTTCAGTATCACTTGAACTGTCACTACAACTGTCAGTAGTTCGTGATGGCGTTCGGTCCAACATTGAGGGAAAGTGCAGGAGAGGAGGACAGCAGTGAAATTCAATAAATGTCACTACATCTCGTTTACTGAGGGGCTGTAAGCCACGAAGAGGTTGTTCCATCTCCTTGAAACCTATTACTGCAGATTTTCGCAAAACCCTTGCAGCATCACATTCGTATTGTGCAAGTGTACAATTATTTGCTAAAAACAAATTTTGGATCTAGGGCTTGTTTATGGCCCTTTAACGTAACAGCCGAAAGAAGGCAAGCCCAACCAAGGATAGCAGTGCTGACATTATGAGGCTTGGTGAGGCTTGTAGGCATAGGATGGAACTTGCTGATGCACAACAGAGGTAGCTAGAGACTGTTCAGACGTGCCTCTATTATGCATTGTAACTAATATCAGCTGATCACATCCACGGAAGAGTAGCTACTAGGACTTGTGTGCACAGCACTGACAGAAAAAAGTGCAGTCAGCATCAGAAGTTTACAAATTGTGGAACATGCACACACACACACACACAAATTACTATGCCCAGTGCTGAAATCTCTGGCTATGTGACCAATTTAATGCTGCACATTTTTACTCACTACTGTGACACATTACTAGGAAACCGAAAGTTTCTCTCAGATCTTGTGTTTACAAAAGTTCTAACGACAGCTGAACAGGTTATGCAAGCAAGGAACAACATTGTCGAACGCACGTGACAGGCAAGGAAAGGAACCATCCCAGAAGGTGTGGCCCATGCTGTGCTAGAGAATGGGCATTTATCACCAGTGACATGTTTGGCTCACGGAGAAACAAAGACCTGGTTGAGTGGAGTGTGATAACAGGGGGAGTTTCTTCCTAGGTCTGGAGTGTCTTTTTGTGTCGAGGAATAATCAACAAGTGGAGGGGGGGGGGGGGGTTATTGTCCTTTTTTTTGTGGCCGATAACCCCAAGCACAAGGCTGCTGCAAGGTATGCTGCTAACCTCAATGCCTAACAAGCTTGGATACAGCTTTTGAAAAGCCAAGAGCCTTGGCTCTTTGAAAGCCACGAGCCAACATTGCTAAAAATATAGTTTGCTACCAAGGGTGGAACTGCAGCATGCAATTTTTCAGTCAGCACAGAAGTGACTGCACACAGATTAGTCACACTTTAATGCATGTGGCCTGAGATATTCACAAGGACCTTTTAGAGGTGTGCAAGTCTAAAATTTTGTTAAGGTAAATCGAACACGAATATCTAGCTTCGAATACAAGTTGAATATAAAATATCAAAACACAAATGCGCCTTCAGTAATAATATCTTATTTAACACACAATTATATTCAGAAAATACACTGATAAATGATAAGGTATCAACACAGTATATTTATTGCAGTCAGGTATATGCTGTGCAGACTAGCTTGTCATATTGCAACTGTATTGGTAAAATATTACAGCATAAAGCAACTGATAACAAGTACTAAAGGTTATCATGAAGTAATATTGTGTTTCATATGGAAAGTCTGCAATGTATTGCGCGGCTACAAATAGCAGGGCTATCTCTGTTAAAAGTGTGCAGTACACCAACATGGTCACACGAATTGCATTGCCAATCATGCAATTGAAGATACTTATTATGATAGTGCATGGCGGCAACAAGCTGTACATATGTATTGGGACGCTTGTTGACTGCTCCAGTGCTTGCATGCACTACCAATGCTTACCCGCATAGGCATTGCCGGTCTCAGCACCTTACATGAATGCACAGAGGATAAGTCAGTTTTTACAAGGTAAGTGCACTGAATATTCGATCTTAAATATATGAATCACCCTGAATATTCAAAAATTTTGAATGCCTCATTTTCAAATAGAATACAAATATTGAAAATGTAGTATTTGATGAATATTCAAAATATTCGAATATTTTCACACCCCCACTTATTTTCTAAACTGTATTTGCATGCATAATCCCAAATTTCAAAGAAAACTTACTTTTGTGATTACGGCAGGTAAAGCAATGGATGCATTCATAACTGATGTATGCTGCAAATCCACAGAACTGTTTTAAGTCAGAAAGATGAATTTTAGGTAAATCCACACAGTATTAACTGTAAATCTCGATACACTTGGCTTGATAAGCTAGCAGCCTCTATAGGGAATAACACCCCATTTACTTCCAGCAATTCCAGTAGATTTCTTAGATTCCCTTCTCCTTTTAATGACAGCACCTTCTTTCTGCATGCCATTTCTTGTGTTAACATTTTTCTTCCCATTACTCCTCCATGTCGGTGTCTTTTTATAAAAGCTGTCCAGCTACTTTTGTGTGTGACACTGAATTTACCAATTGGTAAATCACTGGAAAATGCTCCCAAACATAGCCCTAGTGAAGTAACATTACTCTACATTGTGAAGCTACTGTGAAACTAGGGAGCAAACATAAGAGGATCATCAAGTCTGCGTACTGAATGGTATGGTGAATGGTTCACTGAGAGTATAGACTGGCTGCGTCTCCACCCGGTCAATTTTGAATAAGAAAAGAAAGTGACAAGCTCCACAACTGTTAAGCACTCTAGCGACATTTGTTTTAAAAGTGCACTCCTCAGTTAGCGGTGACAGTGGCCTGTAATCATCACAGACACCTGTTCAATCACGAAACATCTTATTTTTGTTATGTGGGGTTTAACGTCCCAAAACCAGCTCTGATTATGAGAGACGCCGTAGTGGAGGGCTCAAGAAATTTTTGACCACCTGGGGTTCTTTAACGTGCGCTGACATCGCGCAGAACACGGGCCTCAACATTTCGCCTCCATTGAAATGCAGCCGCCGCAGCTGGGATTCAATCCCGCGACCCTTGGACCAGCAGCCGAGTACCATAGCTACTAGACCGCCGTGGCGGGGCCCATGAAACATCTTTAATTTTGCAGTTTTGTCTTTCGTTCTCCTTGGAAAGAATGTGGGTCTTCGCAGGCGAGCCTACAGCCTGTGCTCATGCACCATCGGCTTTTTCCACACACAGACCACTTTTGCCAGTGTACATTGTTCCACAACACGGCGGTGATCCACAACTTTCCATGGCACACGTCCGTTGTTGCGTGTTCCTACACAGCCCTTGGCCTTTTAATGTACCAAAGCACAAACCTTTGAAAGCTAAGCTCACCAGGAGCAGGAAGTGCTATTCATAGCCCAACCAGCAGCTCACTCTTTAAATTAGTGTGACAGTTTTTATACACAAGGAATTGCAGCGGACATTGCTGGCACAACTTGACTCTAAAACTACCACCTTAGTTTCAACAAAATTTTTTACTTTCTTGTGGAACTGTTTTGAAACTGCACAACCATTTTTTCAGTCCCTCCTGTGTCAGAAAGAATCAGTTGCAGACTATGCCTTGCATAAAAGACGAAACTTCAATATAACAGAGTCAAGAAATATCGAAGTTTCTTTTTTTGTGAAAACGCACGAACGCATTTAACATGCAAGAAAATTTAAAAAAAAAAGACTGGAACCATTCAGAATACTTGATACAATGCTTGCAGAAATGGACAGTTCCTCTAGCTCCAGCTAATGCAAACTTCCTTAAAACTTAATATCGTTATTGAAAAACATCATCATCATCATCATCAGCCTGTTTAGGTCCACTGCAGGACGAAGGCCTCTCCCAACGATTTCCAATCCACCCTATCCTGAGCGAGTTGGTTCCACTTTATGCCCGCAAACTTTTTAATTTCATCGCTCCATCTAACCTTTTGCCTACCTCTGTTGCGTTTTCCCTCTCGTGGTATCCATTCCGTCGCTCTTACTGTCCACCTATTATCCTTCCTCCTCATGACATGTCCTGCCCAGGTCCACTTCTTTCTTTTAATTGATAAGATAATATCGGCTACTCCTGTCTGTTCTCTGATCCACTCCGCTCGTTTTTTATCTCTTAGCGTTACCCCTATCATTTTTCTTTCCATTGCACGTTGCGTGCTCCTCAGTTTCATCTCTAGTTTTTTCGTTATTCTCCATGTTTCTGCACCGTACGTTAGTACTGGGAGAATGCAGTGATTGAATACTTTGCGCTTTAATGAGAGTGGCAAGTGTCCGGTCATGATTTCGTAATGCCTTCCGAATGCGCTCCAGCCCAGCCTTATTCTACGGAGAATTTCATTTTCCTGGGTAGGAGTTCCTGATATTAACTGTCCCAGATATACATATTCGTTTACACATTGTAAGGGTTCATTGTTGATTTTAAATTCCTGTTCCTTAGCTAAGCTATTGAGCATAACTTTGGTCTTTTGCCTATTCATTTTAATCCAATTTTAATGCTTTCCCTGTTTAGGTCATCAATCATGTTTTGTAGTTCGTCACCATCATTGCTAAAGAGCACAATGTCGTCTGCAAATCTTAAATTGTTAGATATTCTCCGTCTATTCGAATGCCCTTTTCTTCCCAGTCTAGACGTTTAAAGACTTCCTCTAAACATGCAGTGAATAGCATCGGTGATATTGTATCGCCCTGTCTCACGCCTCTCCTGATCGGGATTTCTCTGCTTCTCTCATGTAGGAGTAGTGTGGCTGTGCAATCTTTGTATATGTTGTTTATGGTTCTCACGTATACGCCAGGTACCCCTTGACGATGTAGAGCTTCTAGAACTGCTTGCATTTCTATGGAGTCAAATGCTTTCTCGTAGTCGATAAACGCCATGTAAAGAGGTTTGTTATATTCCGCGTACTTCTCAATTACTAGGTTGATAGCGTGGCTGTGGTCCATTGTCGAGTAACCTTTCCTAAAACCAGCTTGTTCTCTCGGTTGGTTAAAGTCGAGTGTTTCTCTTATCCTCGTAGAAATTACCTTTGTAAATAGCTTGTATATTACTGGGAGTAGGCTGATTGGTCTGTAATTCTTTAAGTCCTTTATGTCACCTTTCTTGTGGATAAGGATTATATTAGCATTTTTCCAGCTGCGCGGTACGCTACATGTCTTGATACATTTCGTGAAGAGCGATGCAAGTTTTTCAAGTACAATATCTCCTCCGTCTTTGATCAAGTCGGCTGTTATACCATCGTCACCAGCTGCTTTACCGCGGGACATGCCTTTGGCAGCTTTTTTGACTTCGTCAGCGGTTATACATGGAATTTCGGTGTTCTCCTCTGGTTCTATTCTATTAAGGTTGTATGGTCTGTCTGAGAGCTGTACAGTTCCGAGTAGAAATCTTCTGCTACCTTTACTATTTCGGTGAAACTGTTGATAACGTTACCTTGTTTATCTTTTAGTGCATGCATTTTGTGTTGTCCTAAGTGCAGTTTCTTTTTGACCGATTTAATGCTGGTGCCTTTCTCCACTGCTTTCTCTATTTCTCTCATGTTAAAGTTTCTTACATCTCTTTGCCTGGCTTTACTGATCAATTTCGATAGTTCTGCGAATTCTATCTTATCTTTTGATGAAGTTACTTTCATTTGTTGGCGTTTTTTTATTAAGTCCTTGGTAGATTGGGACAACTTACTTGTTGTTTGCTTTGCTGTTTTACCCCCGACTTCTATCGCGGTTTCAAGGATTGTTTTCGTTATGGTTTTGTTTATTTGTTCTAAATCGTCACCGTTTTCGTCTAAGGCCTCGAACTTGTTGCTTAGGGCGACTTTAAATTCGTCGTCTTTCGCTCTGATTACCTCTACATTACATTTTTTTTTAGTAAATAATTTAGTTCTTGTTTTCTTTAGGTTAAGTACAATCTTTGCCCTTACTAGTCTGTGATCGCTGCATTTTATCTTCCCCACTACTTCTGTGTCTTGAATTATACCTGGTTGTTCGCAAATTATGAAGTCGATTTCATTCTTTGTTTCCCCGTTAGGGCTTTTCCACGTCCACTTCCTATTCTTGTGTTTCTTGAAGAACGTATTCATTATTCGAAGCTGGTTCCTTTCGGCAAATTGTACTAGCATTTCTCCACGGTTATTCCTACGGCCGACGCCGTAGTTGCCTATCGCCTGCTCTCCACTTTGTTTCGTTCCTACTTTTGCCGTTGAAATCCCCCATGACTACTGTGTATTGCGTCCGTACTTTCTTTATTGCTAATTCGATATCCTCGTAGAATTGTTCTACTTGTTCATCGTCGTAGCTCGTTGTTGGCGCATATCCCTGGATTATCTTAAGTTTATACCGCTTATTTAGTTTTATTACGACGGATGCTACCCTTTCGTTAATGCTGTAGAATTCATCTACGTTGCCCGCTATATTTTTGTGGATTAGGAACCCAACGCCATATTTTCTCTTTTCGGGTAATCCTCTATAGCAGAGGACGTGTCCATTATTTAAGACTGTGTAAGCTTCGCCTGCTCTCCTAACTTCGCTAAGGCCAATGACGTCCCAATTAACTCCCTCTAGTTCCTCGAGTAATTCCGCTAATCTAGCTTCGCTTGAGAGGGATCTTGCATTGAACGTTCCAATGTTTAGATTCCAGTGGCGGCCTGTCCGGGTCCAGTGGTTGTTACCGCCCTCTGCTGCTTCACAGAGCTGACCACCGCCGTGGACAGATGTTCTGCAGCTGCTGGACACTGAGGGCGAGGGTTTAATTGTAGACATCGTGTGGGAGGTGGTGGCCAAGTACTTCACCAGGGAGGCCAATTCCTGTTCTGGTGTAGGAGTGAGTTGTAAACGGCACTTGAACGACTGAAAGCCTTTCAGGTGTCCAACCGTTGCCAGGACCCCCCTACCGACATAATCTCGAGCTTATGACAACCATCCTTAAAAAAAAAAAAAAAAAAAAAAGATGGGGGAGGGGGTCGAACCTGTGATCCTCGGCGGTCTCAGTAGCCGCGTTTCCGCATCGTTAAACGTACACGCTTACAAAGCATTCCATGCGCGATAACTTCTATGTGCGTTACTATTTTGTACAGTATTTAGTCTCAAAATGTCCGCGATTATCTAGTTTTGCTGATCGCGACATCCAGGACGTCATGGTTATTAAAACTGCTCTGACAGGTAGCTGGGCGCGCGTGGAAAATCGTGTTTTAGCGAGCGGTTTTAACTGCGCCGCTGTATGTTTTCGCGCACCGCATTCCGCGCGTAGCGCGAACGTTGTAGAAGTTGGGGTAAAAGAAATTATTGCGACCTTCCACGTGGGCAAAACATAAGTATTTTCTTAATTTTTGCCACGTACGTAAACGGAAAAACAAAACAAATCGCTGGTTGTAAGTCGCGGTTGCATGATGTGTAATGAGTAATGAAATCTACAATTTCCTATGCCGGAATGGACGTGCAAAGACAAAATGGAAATATATAGGCATCAGGGAGGTAGCAGTCACACAGATACATACACACATATCTATATACAGCGGCACATCCACGCAAACATACACCCCAGGAAAGACACGCAAACTATCTAATGTGGCGGGGAAGGCATATTATCGCGCACATTCCTTATAGGAAGTGGATTCAGAGTGTTAACTTCGTCCGGATTTCTTCGGCCAGCTAAAAGATTTGTGTAAAGGTTAGTAGTGTACGGCTTGTCTGAAGGCAGGGAGTAATCAAGGAGTAATTTATATTCCTTGTTGCGCTTGCAATGTTAATTTCGCCATGACTCTACCTATCAAGCTATCTATCTATCTGTTTTCTCCGTCCGTTTCTTACGAGTTGCTATTATCGGAGACCGTCGGTTGGTTATGTCCAGCGTCGTATGCATGGGTTTCCTGTCTGTGCGGAATACTATGAGAATATGAGAATATGTAGTCGTGCTAGTAGCTAACACATTTTGCTATCTGTTAAGAAAAACGGTTTGTTTAGCTGCTCACCGAATTATCGTCGGCGCGTTGGGCTGGGCGCGGTTGTATTCCTGGGCTAGCTCACACGTGCATCATAGCTCGTTTGCAACTCTGCTTGCTTTTTGCAGTCCGTCCGATTTATAGAAGGCGCATTCTTAGGAGGGTGAATTCCCCTCTCAGTTTTCCTGTGCTGGCCTGGGCTTTGTGTGCCAGCGGGGGGAGCGGGGGGGATTTTTTATTATTTTTTTTTTTTTTTTGCCAAGTATGGTGATACGCGTGGGTTCAGGGAAGAAAGCAATCTGCTGGAATGCAGGACGTCATGGTTATTAAAATTGCTCTGACAGGTAGCTGGGCGCGCGTGGAAAATCGTGTTTTAGCGAGCGGTTTTAACTGCGCCGCTGAAATTACCTTGGCTTCAATACCTAGAGCAGAAAATGCCCAGGTTATGAGTCCTTTTCTTAACTCCTGCCTTGAAAAGCGCATGGGAATTGAGGCGAGCCTTCCCAAGAGTTTCTACTACTTACTAGTTCTTATAATGTGGTTGGCCCCTTATCTTCACTGCAAGCACAGCTGGCATTTATATTCCCTTGTGAAATGTTTCTACTACCTACTTCACGTGATAGTTTGGAGATTCCTAGAAACTAAGCTGCCCCTAACTAGATTTGAGCATTGTAAAACCTTTTGAAAAAGCTCACTCGTATCTGGATATCCAGTGTTCAAGCCTAGGAATGAACATGACGTAGCCCGGCAGTCGGCCCGTGTGCACACAGGCAAACATTGAAGTATATGCCTCGACACTTTCCACATTATGCAATACTTCATTAATTTCCCTGACCAATAAAATTGCGGACTTTATTCATGTGCACCTAGAAATCTGCGTGTGGTTACTCAACTGTGGTTACTTTTCCACACGAGAGTTGCGGCACTGTTACATTTAATCAAATTCATAACATACTGATGATCTTCAAGCATGAACTCCTAAATAAATTATGTGATTCTGAAGTATGTGTTGTAGCGAAGTTTGTTGTTCTTAAAGACTTCTACGTTGAAAATATAAGCAGCCGTGCAGAGATGATCAAGATATTTGTGAATCTGAAAAATTCGTCGATGCTAGTTCGTTAGGTTTAGGTATAGATCGCTTGATGAAGTAGTGTCTTCAATGTAGAAAATGGCTGTGTGGTGTCAAAAACAGCTGTAAATTGTAACAGAAGGTGGCGTGCTGGTGTTTAGCCAGACAGTAGCAAGCATGGCATATTCAATGCCAAAGACTTGTGCCCGCTGCATGACAGCTAGCATCAATCAATGTAAGGCAATATCCACCTGGCCACGCCACCGTTTAGCTGACATGGTTTTGTATGGCATCCCCAAAACAGGTGGCATTGCAAGGTGTCCTATTTAGAAAATTAGCAGAACAAGTTTCTGCACATATGCATATGCATCTCTTTTCACATTAAAGGATATTGCTCCTATAAAGCACACATGTCCATCGCTTTTACGTGGACAATCTGCCGTTGTGTTGCCTCCCTCCACCACTCCTCCAGGTACCACTTTCTGGCGGTGTAACTGTACGTGGTCTCAGCGCGCATGCATGGGATACCGGGAACGCCTGCAGCGAGCAACTCTCTCCCCTTGGAGAGCAAACGGTGAACATGTCTTATGCCCCTCGTCTGCATGGTTCCTATGGGGCATTGCTGGACAGAGCTCACCTCTGGTGCCTTTCACCTATGACAAGTGCTTCCCTTTGTTCGTTGTTCTCTCCCTAGGCTAAGTTGACGAGCGGTTCTATTATTGTGCCTGTGCGTAATCGAACTACGCCGGGCCGCACTTATCGGAGGCCGACACTGATGGAGGTTTATCTCGGGTCCTGTGGCCACCATAAGAGTAGGCAGCACAGCTGTAGGGGACCTTTCCCCATCACAGGCGGCCGTTGTGAGCCATTGCCAGCAGTGGTGCCATAATGTACCTGTGGTTGTGTGCATTATGCCAAATAAAGTGCTGTCGCGGTTGCCAAGAGAGCAGTACTGTACGCTTCTGGCATGCTACGCCTTGCGCCTTTGCCGTTGAATGTGTGCGTGCAGCAGCGTGGTGACGGACGGTGCAGCCCTGTGGCTCGTTAAGCCTGAACCCCAGTGGCGTCTGCACTCTTATGAGATACGCTGCTACCACAAGCTGAAAATTATGTTTTCACTGTTCAATCAGAGATTCCTGAAATGAAGTGCCAAGGCACTGCCAGTATCACTGGGATCCACTACTTGGCCCCCAGTGTCAACCTATTTCATAACATTACGAGTCTTGCGTTGTAATGAAACATAGTGTATTTTTTATTCAACTAACGCAAATCCCATAATTTAATATGTGACAAAACACAAACAAAAAGAAGAAACAAAGAAGGGACCGAGGGAGTCGCTCAGGTTAATCTTAAAAATGTCTCTTCTTAAAGCTTTTTTTTAGTAAGTGCTCGACAGTGGCACGCAAGGTCTCAAAACCTAAGAACAGGCTGGTGATCTCTTGGAGGTTTTTCGAGTCTCTGCAACCTAATCGTCGTCGTCCGTGAACTTCCACACAACGAGGAAGGGGATTATGTACATGAGAGAAGGGTGACGGGACACTTGGGAGGGCAAGACGCACGAACAAGGATGAGCGCATCACGCTTCCGGGTAGCCGTTGCTGAGGTTTAGGTCCACTGAGTTGGTGAAACCCGGCGTCGCGGATGATTGCGACGCCCGGCACTGGACTTCGAACACCTCGTGAATGGCCTGACGGAAGCATTGGAAGTTGTAATCGATGAGCCCTGCAAGGCAAGTGCTGGCATCAGCTGTGCAGATGTAGACTACTCAACATGGCAAATAAGCTCAGTGAAAGCTCACAAGGTGTAATGCCCGTATTCACAAACATACCTTATCCTTGTGGCTTGTTTTTCTTACCTTCCCTGTGCCCTTATCCTGCTTCACAATCGAGTTAGTCTAGTATCTACAAACAAGCCTCATGATAATCTTTCACACTGATTACCATTTTATTCCCCTTAATGTGCCTTAATGTTACAGGGATAAGGAAAACGAGTTATAAGGATAAGGTAGGTTTATGAATCCGGGCCTAAGTCTCCACGTCTTTGTATTTCATTGCGCTTGTATGCTCAAACACCGTTAAAACATAACGGCACAAAACAAAGCAATGGGTAAAGTTGACATTAAAATGGTTATAATGAACTGAAACCATCTCTATAACAAAAATCATCGTTTGCACCAACAATTTTAATTTCGTGGCTACGGTATTCGGCAGCCGTACCATGTGGCAACTCGAAACTCCCGTGTCCTGATGAACTACCATGGCTGACCTGGTGCAAGCAGCAGTGGACACCAACAACTTGCGCAGCTGCCTTCCTCCACGCTACCGCAATCCACACCTGCTCCAGCCCTTTTATCCTCTCAGTGTGGTGTGCTGCACGGGCCAGTGAAGCTGTGCATGGCCTGCCTGTGGCTTCCAAGACTGTCGCAATCTCGGAGGTCATGCTTTATTGCACAGCGAGACAGCCTCAGTAGCTTGCGGAAAAAATGCGATAGTGCATCATTGCTTGTGTGCGATGGTGAGAGCCATCCACTTTAATGACAGCAGCGCACGAACGCCACCGAATGCTGATGCAACTGGGCTTGACCTCCAAGAGTGCATCGGAGGTGTAGTGACATTGGGGGCCGCATGCTGGCCAGCCAAGTCAGCGTGGCGAGGGCCACTGGCCTACACATTGTGTGCGTCATAGCGGGATGGATGAGCAGTGAATACAAAGCGTACGCTGTCCGCCACATTCTTCATGTTCTCGATGGACATAGTGTCGCTGTCGACTGTTCGACTTCGCCGTTTTTCAGGTTTCACGGGAATGTGGGCTAGCCATACACTGAACGGAAGCAAAACATGATTGCACTGAGGCGGAACGCATCCACCATAAAGGCTGTCGTGATGGGTAGTAAGTTGCACAGTACCGATGCGGTAATTACTATTTTATTTTTTGCTGCTTTTATAAAACAAGTGGGATTATATAGCATCACCACCGCCCACGTTGTCACTGTCATCTTTTCACATTAAGATTTTCACACCCAAATGGCAGGCACTGCAATTAAGAGCAGTAATGGGTATAACAAAGTAATTGTGGGTCTCCCTTTGACTTCGTTATACTCGAGTGTACATCATGTGCACTTGACAAAGTGCAGAACGAACATGCCAGAACCGATGTTCTTTTATGTTATTAACCCATTTTAATTGCACAAAGCTAGGAAAGAAACCCATGCAGCTATTTAATGCACAGCTAGCATTTTGTGTGTTCTGCCAATGTGCTGCAATTATCTTGCTATTTTGAGTGGTTGAATAGCCATGACAATTATACTGAAGGTGTACTATGTTAACAGGCTAGTACTAGAACATCTTGTAACAGTCTCATTGACTTTTCTATATATTTACTTTGATGGCACGATTACTAAAGCAACCTTGTTTATAGCACTGTTGTTTCAGACATTCTCAACTTATTAATCCATCTAAATCATTCAGAATATCTAGTTCTTGCGTGACCTTGGTCGTTGCTTGAAGCGAGCAGGGCTTCCAGCCAAGCAGACTGACAGGGACACAGAGAACAGAACAAAACCCCTCAGCGTGCAAATTGTTATTCGCCTTTAGTATCCCTTCAGAGGCACACCATCTGAAACGTCATTCGCCTAATCTCAAGTTAACCACCTAAAACGTCATTCGCCTAATCTCAAGTTTTAAGCTCATAAGCTCATGTTAGATGACACATCCGATTCACGTGCGTGTCCTCCTCACCCTGCTTGTCGAAGTTCTCATCCCTGAGTATGCAAACGAGGGCCAGGAACCGATTGACCTCCTGCAGGTACAGCACTGTACCATTGTTCAGCTTAATGATGCTGGCCGACTCACTGTCGAAGGTGCTCCCGTCGCCATCCGCCTGCAGGCTAAGAAAACAAACGGTGGGGTTTAGGCAGCAGCTTTCTAATTCAAGGCCTGCTCTTGCCTTATTACTCATGCACAACTTTCTGTGGCTATGAAGGGAAGGCTACAGAGGCAGAGCTATCACTCTTGTGTCAGTGCATAAGTAGTCTGGTAAACACACTCCGTGATCTCAAGAAAGTACAAATATTGCACTACAATGCGAAATGCTTGCGTGTACGACTGGGATAGCAGTACACAGAAGCATTTATTGCTGCACTAACACAAGGGAACAAACATCTTGCAAGATATGGGTGACATGGGTGCACATGTCTACATGCAGTCGGAAGCAGACAACACAAGGAGGCATCCATACTTTGGAGCTTCATCCATTTGCCACTAGGAGCCAGCTGTGTCCAATTGCGGAACCACTACAGCTGCGTCATAAAGTTCTGAACAAATTCACTACTTCAGAAATATACACAATTTGCCTCACGATTGTGAACCTCGGCTTTATGCTTGTGAAATGCCGGAGGCCTTTGATTGTGTCACAAAACATCAGCTTGTTGTGTCACAAAACATATGCAGTGGTGCACGCGCACAAGGGCTTTAAATCTGCAGCCTTGGCTGCATAGCCACAGAAAGTCGCCCATGAGATAGGAATGATGTCAAGACTTGGCACATATGTAAATCTTTTGTTTCAATGTGAATGTCCGGAGCCGGCAGCAATTAGTGTTGAGTAATTACGGCAACAATAGTCTGAATGTGTGTGGCGATTGCGTAAAATCTCTGAACAGCAGCAGGTACAATGTGATAAATCTATAGAGAAAGAATAAACAGAGGGAGCCATTTCTTAAAAGCCCCTGAATAATCTGTGCCCAAGGAGACCTTCGAAGTGCTATTATGTGCCTATTTGAGCTAATTATCCAACAAATCACATCATTAATCACACAGAGCAACGTCCAAAATATTTCTTCAAAAATATAAACAGTGGCACTTCTCTTTGAAGCACTTTAGAGGGTGCCAACCAACTTCAAAATTCCAAAAGACAGCGCTAAGCATCACACATCACATACATGGTTATATCATGCCATATGTAACATCACCATCATTATCATCACCACCAACCAGCCTATTTCCACTGCAGTACGAAGGCCCCTACCAATGACTTCCAGTTGTCCTGTATGTAGCTTTTTCACGCGGTGAACAAATTTGTCTTTTCGGAAGAAAGCAAATGTGAGGCTACTTAATATGAGCACTTTTATTTTTGGCCATGACATTTCATGAACAAAGCCAGTGTTGTTCCACTTTATTGCCTCACGTTACATCTGCAGTCTTACATTTTCCTCCTTTGAGCAGACTGAAAAGTCATCCCTTGTGCCACAGACATGGTCACATTATAATAGACATGGTCACGTTACAATAGGCATTCAAGTTGCATCACAAGCATATGTTCTAGTATCAAACAAAGTGATGGTACCATTTGGGTCAATGGCCAAACTAAGACATTGCTGACCATGCTGTAACACACACCAACACTAGTTGTGCATGTGGTATTGCTGAGTAAAACTCACCCATAAATTGATGAGATGTCAATGATGACATCAATCATGTCACAGCAGAGCTCATAAGACTGCATGTCTACAGGTGAGTTATCAGTTGCAATATACATTTTGGTCACAACATCAAACAGGAATGCCTTGTCAATCCCAGAATTCTGAAGATAAAGAAAAAAGAACATGTTAACTACACAATTCACATTCTCTCTCCAAAAATCGCAACATCACCAATAAGTTCATCTTGCTTACGATGAGTACACAGCCTCATTATATCAGCTCTTCCACCAGGAAGACACAGGGGCTGAGATTTGACTAAAAGACATCAGCACTGAAAATTGGAGACCTCTGGTCATCAAATGTGTTTGCGAATTTATGCATGTCAACTTACAATTGTGTAAATGTGGTAGCTAAGTCTGCTGTGATGTTGCTCATGTGACACGTGACAAACATGATGGTCCTAGTGACATAGCCTTCATATAGTGCTAGAGGAGTGCAAGAAGGAACACAGGCTGGACGAAGAAAGCAGAGGAAAGCCAGAGACGTGCTGCTGCTGCTGCGCTGATTATCAATGAGCTGTAACTCTGCTATCCAGGCATCGTTTTAAAAGTTCTTGACTTTTTAAAGGTTCATGATTTGTCGCAGAGTGGCATACAGTTGCAACCACATAAGCGCTCTGTGGGCCCTTTAACATAGTCATGTACAGTTTTATCGTAACTGAAAGGATGAAGTTTCAAAAAAATGTGTTTCTGGTTCCAAGTGTCTTCTTAGCCCCTGAGAAAGCATGAAACGTAACATTCAACAGTCCATCTGCTGACATGCCATGACTCACCGAGATGAAAATGTTGAGGAGGTTTTCTAACGTTGGCAGCTCAGGGATTAACTTCTGAAGCACCTTGCTGAACGCCTCGAAAATAGAGTGGTCGTATATGCTGGTGAGATAGAAACTGTCGAAAAGAAGCAAAAGAGAGACAAAGGGCATCGAATTGACAAATGTTTCACACATTGAGAGCCACGAAAATTTGGTTCAGAGCGTGTTAGTGACACAAGCGAAAGTTAACTTTTAAGATGGTCAAACTAAGGTCACTTGTTGTTCGGGCGTCAATAAAGTAAAAGAACTGCAGACACGAGAGTTCAAGTTGTTGAATTACAGGCACTTTTCAACACCTTTGAAATCATGTGTAGTGCAAATCTAGACCAGCTGCTGAAGCAGGAAAGCCCATGGTAAAATTAGCTAGACTTCCAGATGTGTCGCTGCATCTTGAAGCCCATAAAAGCTGCCAAGGGCAATGTAGATACGAGGCTTCCAGGAACACACTTATCAGCATGTTGCATCACACAGTTCCTTAATCCATGCATGCCTTCAGTTTGTACGTATTTTGGTGGTTTTGCCGATGCCGTACTGCAAGCAACAAGCCGGGCCAGCCATATAAGTGGTGCAGATATTCTCTGGCAGTAATAAATATGTGCGCTAGCAAAGTAATGCCGCCTTTGCAATAATTTGCTTCGCAAGACAGGTCTTGTAAGACTCGCACCGTAAAATGACAAATCTTGTTCGAAATTTTTTTTTCAGTAGGCCAAGCAGCAGAGTGTAAAAGGATGCTGCCTGCTCATCCAAATTTAATTCAAGAAGCAAGAACGCCGTAAATTTGGGCTGCTGCACCTACCACACGCTAGCCAGCAGAGCTGGGTATCATTTTAAAGAAATTCAACATTAGCAAAACCTAGCAAAAAAAAAAAAAAAAAGAGCCCTCAAAGATGGATGAATTGGCATGCTTGTTATGCATGGTGCAAAGTGTAAGGCGCTCCCTTTCATGCATCATCTCTCAGCTTTACGTTTTGTATCAATTTACAGCATGAATCACCATTTGTCCTTGTATGTTACATAAAGGGACAATTTTACCACATCAATACACTGAACTTAGGGCTTGCACCTAATAATTTTGTACCAAGAGTACTGTTTGACACATCTTATTTTCACCGCAGGTAATGGCTATTAAGTTGTGAAGCATTTTACTCTTTTCAGGTGTGCACAAGTAAGTTTTTGACTACACAGTATTTTGTTTACATCGCTCTAGAATCCTAATTTTGGCGACTGAAATTATGTGTTACAAAAATTAATTCTGCTACTAAAGCTTATACCTCTGAATGGTGCACTTATTTTACTTATCATATTGTTGCGAGAGCACGCAGGAGAAAATGGTTATCGTGGAAATGGGCACTGCAGTGAAATGGAGGAAGAGAAGAACGACGTTCGGCAGGCTGCCTAGGGACGGCTCTCGGTAGTGCTGAATCGGGGTTGGATTGGCCGCGGAAACTGTTGGATGGGGTGTCTCACTCCAAAGCCATGATGGGGCGCAATGGTAAAAGCCCGGCAAGGCGACGGCTCCTGCGAAGTTCTGGTGCTGACGTCTCCGTTGTAAGCCGTGGCACCACGTGGGAGGTACCCAGCACTTCTCCACCAAATGTTACGCTCGAGGAGTGACGGCGACCAGATAAGTCTCGATGCTGGCGTGGTGCGAGAGCCGTCCCTAGGAAGCCTGCCGAACGTCGTTCTTCTCTTCTTCCATTTCGCCGCAGTGCCCGTTTCCGCGATAACCATTTTATCCTGCGCGCTCTCACAACAATATATTGCGTGAAATTTTCTGTTTTAGTTCTCCAAAAGGAAGAGTCCACCACGACCTACACAATACCAGGGTATTGAACTGAAAAAAAAAAAAAAAATGGGTTCGGGTTTAATTCGGGCTCACACACACACCATTTCGCTCCAGTTCAGTTCCGGTTCGGAGAAACTAAAGCTTTGAACCAGTTCACGAACTGGTTTGCAACACCGAGCCAGTTCACGAACCAGTTAGGCACACGTAACTTCGTATTTAACTTCGACAGCACTGTCTATGCTATCTCGAAACACTCCATGCAACACTGCTCAAATTACTGCATTCGGAAGTTCACCAGGACTAATCTACACATACCAATAAAAAAAATGATGTCGCACTGGAGTTGTCCATTTAAAATTCCGGGCAATAATCTATAACACCAGACAGGCAGGTGGTCAATGGCAAGGACCACTCACATACTTGAAGTTTTTAGGACCTGGCTATATAGAACTCACAATTTGTAATTTTCCATTTAATTCCGTCTTTGTTACCAATCATAAGCTGCACAGCATGCATGGCATATGCGCAAGTTTCTTTAGATTGTGGAGGGAGCCCGTAAGACGTCGGAAACGGCTAGCAATCTTTTCATAAAAATGAACAAAACTTGGTGAAAAAAGCTACAGCAGGCATAGTAAGAAAGATGGCTATGTTATGAGCACTGCATTACATGGCAAGCCTTTGTGCACCTCCGACACATCCATCCTTGAGGTCTAGCTCTCTTGCACGTTTTTCTTTCTATTGGTAGTTACCAGGCACGTAGGCAAGGGGGGGCCCAGGGGGGCCCGGCCCCCCCCCCGAAATTTGTCAAGTCAGCCATTAATGCAGGGGTAGAGAGGCACAAGTACAGGTAGCGGCGTGCGCATTTAAACAAATGAAAAACAAATGGTAGTCAAGGAACTAACTAAAAACAGGTACCCAAGAACCTTTATTCCGAAACTACTTCAATTCCTAAAGCACAGCAACGCTCGCTGGGAAATTCAGCGTCCGGCTCCTGAATCGACACCACAACAGATACACCACCACTCTCTCCCATATGTCGGAGGCGTTAGCGAAACCATCGTCCGTATTCTCAGAAAAAAAGGTATCCAAGTGACTCACAAGCCTGCGAACACATGTTCTCTAAATATTGCCAAATGCTGTCCACCGAAGGAGAGAGCCCAATGCACTGTATACAGAAATGCGATGCGAGCTATATCGGCGAAACGAAAAACCATAAAGAAACATTTCGACAGCACAGGAACGACCTCTGAAGTTTTACAACAGATCTCAACCCGACAGTCCAACATTCCCAAGATAGCGACCGCTGTATCAATCTGTTACTGCTTTGTGATTGCGGAAAAAGAAAGAAAGCTTCGCAACGCGGGACATATTAATATATGTAAGACAAGCTTGTTGGACACGAAATTACCAGAACGAACAAAATGTTGCCATACGGCTTTGAAACCAGAGAAAACGACGTTATCTGCCCGTACTTCGTGCGAATTTTCTACGTCGCATCAGCTATGTTTAGGGAGGTGGTTGGTTGGTTGTGTCGGGTTTTCTGGGCAAAAGCGACCATGGCTACAATGATCGAAACGAGGATTGTCGTCTATGGTCAGAGCGCTCGGTAGTTGGATTGCTTCAAGGAACAGTGCAAAGAATGACAGGACATACAGAAAAGGATAGCGTTGCAAACACCGGTGGATTCTCTGAGGAAATGTCCTTCTCAACGAGAGGAGCGGTGTCTTTGCTGCTGCAGAGCTAGCACGCGGTATAATGCAGGCGTCATTTTCACAGTCGCGTAGTGGCGGCAACTACAGAGTGCCTTCAGGTGCTCTGTTTGACTGATAGCTGCGGCGCGTGGGAACACGCACGTGTACGGCTTTGCTTTGCCGCAGATGCAGAGTTTTTCCACGACCGGACGGCGGAAGCTAACGGAAAGCTTGGAGAAGGGGGCTTTTGTATGGAAAGCGACGGCTTCGATGCACGTTCAATCCACCTGGCACCTCTGCGAACCCCACTGCCCTTTTTCCGCCGTCTGTGTCGTGGGGGCAGGCGCCCGCGTGGCGGAAGGAGTAAAAAGGGTAAGCAAACAAGGTAAACAGGGTCGCTTGTAGTTCTGCAGCAGGGTACTGTGAGCCACGTTAATTCCACAGATAGATGACCTGAAAGCTTTCCAGAAACGGCGCTTTGCAAACCATCGGAAAACACCGCAAAGTTTGCAATTCGTGTTGCCAAAGCACGCCAGCAAGGGCAAATTCGAATCTGTTTAGCCGGCCTTCGATTTTTACTCCAGCGATATGACAACAGCGCACATCCTTACGCTAAAAGGTGAATGGGAAATCTGGAAAACTAAATGGCAAGCCATCCAAGAGGACGAACTTTCCTGCTCTGCGACGGGCGCTTTCACTGAATGCAACAAAGAACTCTTGCCGAACGTTCACACACTCAAGATATTGGCGACAACCCCAGTGAGTACAGCTGCTGGAGAACGCAGATTCCCGACACTGAAAAGAGTAAAACATATTTGAGGAACCGAACAGCTGAAGAGCGGCTTAATGGCCTGGCTCTTATGTCAATTCACCGGATGCAAGTAAATGTCCACGAAATTATCACTGTGTTTATAGAGAAACCGCGACGCATGAAATTTGCAGGGTGGACCACTCTTTTCGGCCAAGCTGCATGGTCGTTTTTTTTTCTTTTGCATTGACTTTTACTATATTGTAAAACCACTCGCAATGTCATTCTTTGATATTGCTTCCTAGAACGAATGTTAGCGTCCTGCATCTTTTGTGTCATGAAAGCATCCGTGTTTTGTTTTTCTTTAGTTCAATAAAATTGTTCTCGCGAATATGTCTGTCTTTTCTTTTGAAAATTGCTGTCATAAAGTGGCTCACGTTCTTCTCGCGTGCCTGTAGTTGAGACAAAGTGCGAGAAATTGAGTACAGAAAGCGTCCGACATCGGTAAGTGGGCTCAGGATTCCTTTGCATTGCTTTATTTATTTTATTTTTTTTGTCGCTCCTCTTTCCGTCACTGACTCTGTTTGGCCCTTCGTCCAGATTACTTGGTTAGAAAGTATTACCTCTGGTGCACACGCACTAGCTTTACTGTAGTGTCAAAACCTTCCTTTACATCTCGGATTAACTCGCCTCTTGGGCTGCATTGCACACTGTTCTCTTTCTCGTCTAATAATTAAGCTCCTTCTGTATTCCCGGGCTAGTCTTTTAAGCATTGTATAATAATGACCATGCTGTTATTGACGCTTTTGTTCCCCCCCCCCCCCCTTTTTTTTGTTATGTAATACCCTCAAAAGGGCCTTTAAGGGTAAATAAATAAATAAATGATGATGATGATGATGATGATGCTTTTGGGCCCACCCCGAAAAAAAATCCTGGCTACGTGCCTGGTAGTTACTACAGAAATTTATGTGAATGTTCGAAGAGCTCAATTTTCAAGCCTCACCAGATACAAATCTTAGAGAAAAATAATGATTCAACATTGCATAAAACGAAATCGAATGAAATGTTTCGTAGAGCCTGCTGGACGCAAAACAAATGCCCTACATAATATGATGCATGTTAGGGTACATCGAGAGATGCACCTCATACCTAGTACGTCTACTATGGTGTACATCTCATTAAGCAGACTGCCAGTTATGAGTGAATACAAACATGCAGAGAATAGTGACAAAGTAATTAGCTTTGTCTAAATTTAAACAGAGAATCAATCAGCTGCATAAACGGGCTTCCTGCTTGCTCACAAGTTTCTTGAAGGCTGCGCTCAAATACCGTGGATTTACACAGCAAAACCAAGAGATCTCAAACTGTCGGTTGGCCTTATTCGCCAATACAAATACACTCCGCACTTGGCGGTGTAAACATCGCAGTTTGCACTAAGTATGTTTTTGCAAGCTAATTAGAGCATGGACTTATTAGCTATGCAGAAATTTCGATTTGTTAGGAAAACAATGTGTGTATCATGCTCCTCTCCACCGCACCGAATTGCATTAACTTTTACAGGTGATTCTGAAGACAAAGGATAAATAGTTATTCGCTTAAGGAAAGAACGCTGTTTTCTGTAGCTCTTGTAGGCACCACGGCCCAGAGTCATGGAGGGAAGGGAATGGAAAAGTGGAAAGGTGACACATGCCGTATTGGGGACACCAGGAGTCTTGACCACCTAGGGTTATTAGTGTGCACGGCCCAACGCCAATGCATGACATTGAGCATTTCACCTCCATTGAAATGTGACCGCATGGCTGGGTTTTCTGTCATGTCTTTCGGTTTCGAATTCAAGCCCAAATAGACCAGCGCACCACTAGATCACCACAGGTACTTTTTGTAAGAAGAAAATGAGTCAAATAAACTGATAAAAGCTGACAGAGAGAAAGGATGGAATAAATCACAGTGATGAGGCACTGCTGGCAGGTCGCAGCACCTTAGCTATTTGAACCACTTTGTTCAGAGCCTGTAATCGATATTTTTTTCGGTTCAGGTTCGAGAACATTCCGAGAATACTGGTTCAGGTTCAATTCTGGCCAAAATTCTGGTATGGGTACGGTTTTCGGTTTGGGTTCGTTTCAACACCCTGCACAAAACAAGCCATTTCAAACAGAACGGAGCAAGTGAAACCTAGCACTGAAATGATTTTGAGGTGGTGCAAAAGGGACATTTTGTTGTTGTCTCAACATGCATTGTTGGCGCTCTCTATACACCAGAGCCAGGAAACGTGTATAAAGTATCTTAATTTCATTTTGAAGCTTGCATCTCCCAGTATCCGCAAGCCAGCACCATTGCAATGGACAAAACGATGACGTAGGAACACAGTCGCCTTAAAATCGTTGAAATAACTGTTGGTGTCACTGGATGACAATGAGATCATCACTGTTAGCATGCACCACGTGCAAATGACAGCAGACGACAGATCCGCTGTGACTCCGTCAAGAGTTCCTGTCCCCACGTGACCTAGACCTATTTCTGACTGTTGGCATGTCACTATAATATTGTCCCCTTGAAATCGAAAGTGGGCACTTAAGGCAGCTGTGCAAAAAATATAGTCAATGCATTTCAAGGCACCATGGTACCCTTCATGTTTCTCGACAGCTGCGCTTTTATTTAGAGCAACAATACGAAAGTACCTCAAATTCTTGTCAGTACTCCTTTAAATATTTGCACAAGACACCCTTCACGAGAATGTGGTAATGGATGAAAGATGTCTATCTCTGCATAGAGACTGCTTATCATGTTGAAGATGTCCATTCATGTCTAACTGCCAAAAATATTGCTACAGCTTATTAGTTCACTACACTTTAACTTGCTGGGTAAATCACAAGATATGTACTGCTGTTCGCATAAGATAACGCTAAGCCAGACATGTGTACGTGCAGATTACTGTTTCCCAGTTTGCTTCCTCTTGTCTAAAGCACGACACTATCAACCGAGAGGCTCGTACGACAGCAACCTCACGTGACAAGCAGAGCTCACGTTGTCACGGTCCACAGGAGGGAACTGAGATTAGGCCCTGGAAAAATTTGCGACAACGCATCCTCTACATCAAAAACAGTGGCCGGGTGCCACCCAGCGGAAGACGATTCGGGCCACCTGATAAGATATGTCAGATAAACTAAATGTCGCGCTTTCTTTGGAAAGCGCAGTTTGTAAAAGCCAAGATTTCTGTGTTTATTGCATCTGCTTCGCTGCATTTGCCAAGTGGGCCAAAAGGACCAAAAGCATCCGAATCTGTGGGTATGGAAGGAAGGAACTTGGAAGTATGTCAGCTTCTCTTTTTTCCTGTCTTCACATCATATGCACCACTATTTCCCAATAATGAACACGAAAGGTTCACTCTATAATTAACCTGGTTGCAGTCAATCTCTTTTCTCACTGTCTCTGTCTTCTGCATTAACCACTCATCAACTTTTGTGGCTGGTATCAAAACGAAAAAATGCTGGTCCTTCTGTTCACCACCTGGCCTCATTTCCAGTTTCCTCGTTTCAACTGAACTGTTGCTTTTGCGCCATTTTCTTCTACAACAGCGATCTTGGCTAACCCACCCCACAATGGAACTGAAGTGCATGCACAAACAAATAAAAATATCTGAACGCCACTATAACCATTGGCCTGCGCAAATCTGAAGCTAACGCCAAAAAGAGACAACAACGTGCATACAAACACGGCCAACTTCACAGTGAACATTATCTTGTACCAAAGCATCATATGTACTGATAACACCGAACCACGTTACTGGTAGCACGCATGACGCCGATGCAGACAGTGTGAAAAAGAACAGCTGTTGCGAAATGTGTAACGAAATATGTAACAAGTTTGGTAGCGGCTTTCAAAAGTCTCAGCAGTGCAGGAATTGATAGGAGTATTCAAGAAAATGACCTGGAGGTTTTAGGAAAAGGGTCATTATCGAGTAAGACAGAAAATTCAAGGCTACGAATATGAAAAAAGAAAAATGGGAGAGAGAGAGAATTAACTGCCAGATGCCAATGATATGCAAGAAACAAGAGCCTCAGGAAACAATTCTGATAGCCTACGACATTTACACATTTTATATCAAACTGCTGTGAAATTTGGAGCACCACTGTTGAAGCCTTGAAGTAATGAAATCTGATAGACTATACCAAAATTTGAATGTGTATTGCTGTAGTTACTCGCATAACAAACACACTTTTTTCCCCAATAAACTGAAGAAAAGTTGGGGAGTGCATTTATTATGTGGGATATATTTTACGAGAACTTTTTCTGGTTGAACAAACCATTTTAACGCGCAAGAAAGACTGTGTTACAACCTGCAGTAATACTTAAAGCAACATGTGTGATGAAATGTTATTTTAGAAACAGTAAAAAAACGGCCATATGGCATCAGAACCATGCAACTCGGTGTCCCCTGCGATAGCCTATGGTGGCTGCATTTTGTTTCGCTGCAATGGCCTTTCGCATCCGTTTAACATGGGGTTCGCCCACAGCACCACGAAACCAGAAAAATGGCGATGCTGTCGAGCGGTCAGCAGCAAAAAAAACGAACGAGTGGCATGCAGCGGTCTTCATCGTGCATAGAGTTGCTATAGCTTGTACGTTGCCACGGGTCCCGCCCGTAACGACACCACGTCACGCACGATGCAAAGGCCAATGACATCGCCGTATCAACTTGGGGCCAACCAAGGTCGCCACGTTGCCGATGAAATCTCAGAGATGCCCAGCCGCATCGGCGTTCAGCAGCGTACGCAAGCAGCCTTAACAAAAGAATAGATATTTTCCGTAACTGCACGCAAAACAGATCATCATCGCACTTCTCCCTCATATCTATGTCGAGCTTATCAGTCGAGCACATTAAGCACAACGTCCGAGAATGCCACGGTATGCAACTCCCACATAGGCTTAGCTGGGCTAGCCCGCACAGCACGCATGGCGGCACGCTGCGGCGAGAGGAGGGAACTGCGATAGCACGGAGGGAAGCAGCACTGCGACTAAATGATGTTCACGCTGCTTGCACATGGCTATGACCGGCTATGCCTGGCAACGTGCAAGAATCGCCACGCCAAACACCTCTCGAATACCGTGGGTCGAGTGAAGTGGGAATGCCACAACATGGCCATTCGCGGGACTGCAGGGGTCCCAAGTTGGGGGTGCATTTATTATGCAAGTGGGTTCATTACGCGAGCAAATACGGTACTATATAACTACATGCTTCAAGGAAGTACTGTCATTAGTATCTAGAGAAAGAATAATCTGCACTAAAAAAAGCAGACAATGTTCGCAGTTTTGATGAAATATTTGCTTACTGTTGACAAAAAGGTGAGTCTTTGTCACTGATTGTGGTGAGTGTATGGAAGCGATGTTACATAAAAATAGTGCAGGGAATCCTATATAGTAGTCTGAAAAACTGGTCACTAAGAGCCTCTGTATTCTTATGAAATCAGCTTTGCCCTAAATTGCATGCAAATGAATAACTGCTGTGACTGATGGTATCACTGCTGTAACCATTAAAGTGACCCCGTTTTGTGCAAACGCATTTTGCCAATAGCTCAAGTCCTTCTCAACATTAGCAGACCAATATGAGTACTCTGCATTAGGAGTGTAGTTTAATACAAGGCTTTATGCATTGTGAAATATCCACATGACAACCTAAAGAGCTTTCAACCGCCCCTGCCTATAAGCTGTGCAATGGGGAGACAACAATTGGCTTTCCTGGCTGACGTTGTGAGCAACAAAGGGCCACCCAACGGTATTCTAGTCACCCCACACTAGTGAGGCCAGTGAGCCTCAGTAGTGACCTGGCAGCACCATGTCGCTAGTGAAGCCTTGGCACCACGGCTGACATGGAAGGCATATTTGTTGCTATCATGCACCTCGCAGCCAAGCAAGTTAAGGAGGAATAGCAGTGGCAGGGAGCAAGGCAACAGATATAAGCCCATAACAGCTTTAGTGCAAGGTGCTCCACTTAATTTATAGTGTGAATGATTCGATAATGAGGCCTAATCAGTGACCCAATGTCAAAAAAAACACATTCCATGGGACCCTTCACAGAGCTATAAAAAGTGGGCACATTAGTGCAGAAGCAAGGAAGAGAGGCAGAAATCAGGGAGGTTAACCATAGGGGGAGTTCAATCAGCTACCCTACACTGTAAAAATGAGAAACAGGTACAGAAAGGTAGTAATAATAACTGATATAGTTTAGTGCGCCCAAACCACCCATCACAATGACGCACACCTTGTAGTGGAGAGCTCCGAAGCAACTTTGACCACCTCGGGTTATTTTTAACAAGCACCTAAACCTAAGTACACAGCAGGCGTCTTTTTGCATTTCACCCCCATGGAAATGCCGTGGCCGTGATTCGATGCCAACACCTGGCCACTAAGCTACCATGGTGGGTGAACTAAGGGATAGAAAGAGAGAGAGAGGGGGCATGAAAGAGAACTAGCTGTGAATTTGCTGATGCATATGAGGTTCCACCACCACTCAGCGATGTTTGCACAAGCCAAGTGTCATCCAGAGGCAAAAAAAGGTTGCTTCACTGCCTTGTTGGCAGAACGGCCACGGGGACGGTGCTCTAGCAGCACTTGTACAGAAAGTGGCCAATCGTCCAGTCATTGCAATGCGATCGATAGTGTTGGTCTTACCGTGGCGTAACAAATGTTTGAAGGATTCTATGGATCATATAATGTGGAGTAAGCATTCATGAATGCAATGCCCCAACCAAAGCCGACAGAGAAGCAAAGCTCATGTTGAGGAAGCTTGGTGTTGCCATGAAAAAGGAAAAAGAAAAGTTAAGGAAACGAAGTATGAAGGTATGATATCACTTTTATGAGCAACGTCTTCTGGCCCCTCAACATCGAACAACTGTGCCTCATAACGTCGTGCTTCAAACATGGCGCTTGTACTGCACAAAGAGTGACCTGCTCACCTGAGTTGGACGTTGTCAAGGCCTCGGTCGGCAAGGTCGTCTGTTGCCCTCTGGTGGATGTCCCTCTGGATCTCGATCTTGTGGTCGTCCGACAGGCCGTCCACTTTGTGAATGAAGACCTCAATCTTCAAGTCTGGGTTTGCTTTGGTTGCCATCACTACAGTCTTGTTCAGCTTCTGCAGTGCCTCCATATAGTCGTCCTGAATGTTTGGGTTGTGGGAGGTCATGTTAAAACAACTGGTCATTTTGGGCAGCTCACTGAACACTGCACGCCTAAACAGGGATGTGTGTGGACAAAGCCAGATTAATTTCTAACAATGTGAACAGATCCCTCTTTTCTGTGCTTGCACGCTGAGACACTGGCAGGACAAAGGCCTTTTCAGCAATTTCTGATCACTCACCTTTCAACAGACAACCAGTCTTATACAGTAAAACCTCGTTATAACGAAGTTGAAGGGGGAGCTGTAATTACTTCGTTATAACCATTGGTTCGTTATAGCCAATATCCATTTCATCTATGGGAATTTAAAGGGTAATTGTGATTGCTTCGCTATATCCAATAGTTCTTTATATCCGGGTTCGTTATATCGAGGTTCTACTGTACCAATAAACCAACAAATTTTAAAATTCTATCACAGCACCCGATTTCCTGCACTTCCCTTTCATTGGCACCCATTTGGTAATTTCCACTGTCCATTGGTGATTTGTCTTAAACATTATACAGCACAATGAGCTTCATTTTTCTTCTTAATCTCAACCAGAAGGTTGCCTGCCCCTGTTCGCTCACTACTCTAACCTGAAGTCTTAACATTTATGCCTCTAACATTATTCATTCTCGCATGCGTTGTATGGCCTGTACCATTCCTTCAAGCTTCTTCGCTAATCTAACCATGTTTCTGGTTGATTTCTAGGGTTTTACATCCCAAAACTACAATATGATTACGAGACTCCAGAAATTGCGACCGCCTGGGGTTCCTTAATGTGCACTGACACCCTACAGTACACGGGCCTGAAGATTTCGTCTCAATCAAAATGCAGCCTTCGTGGCCACAATTCTGAAGTATGTTCTTGCAAAACTCTTGCATTTTATTACAAGACGCCGTTCTGGGACAAGCGCTCAGTGCTCGTCCTCGTCTTCTGTGTTTGGGTTTCTGTAGTTCTGTCCGTTCAAATGAATCCATACCATTTAGGCATGGATCCACTTGAACGACCAGAACAAAGTAAGATAACCGCTGCTACAGTGGACATACGGTGCCTTTGATAAATCCCAAAAGGTACAAAAGATGCCTCGTGCGGTGCAGGCGATATGAATTGTGAAGAGTTAAGCTGCCAAAGTTGTCATTTCTCAGCAAGTCACTTTACAGCTTAAAAAATAAATATGTTGAAGCATTTTACATGGTAGTTTGACATCCCAAACTGATGAAATAATTGACTAATATATGACTTGAGCACTCCATTGTAGACAACATTCACATAAAACACCTGTTTGACAATAGTGAGTGGGTGCAAGTATCAATGGACATATGTCGGGTAAAGGCAAGCGTACCTGAGCATCAATTACGAATACAAGGGCTCCCCAGCCATCAAAAACGTTCTTGAAGTCGGACACCTGGTCGACGAAATCGACCTGGCCAGGGATATCCCAGATGTCCAGCTTGACGAATGAACTGTTCGATATGTCTGAAAGGAACAGGAGTTTGAGGCAAGCACACTTTAGCCCGCAGTTGTAGAATAACAGCTACTAGAAGAACTGTTCAATTTTCAGCACACACAAGGCTTCAATCAATGGCTGTACATCAAGTATAAATTTGTATATTCTAGGGTTTACTAGCCAAAACCAAAGTATGACTGAGGTACTCTACACTGGGGGACTCCGCATTGACTTTGACTTCCTTTGGTGCATTAAAGTGTGTCACCATCTCAGGAAAAAAAAAAATGTTTAAGCGTTTTAGTCCCAGTGATACAGTGCAATTTTCAGCTTGTAAAGCTCAATTAGATATGACATTTAAGATAAGGAAAATTAGTGAAACAAACAAAACTGCATTAAAGAGTTGCCAAAATGTAGGTGCTATGCCAACGGTAGTAACTAAAGAACAAATGACGCAGATTGAAAGTGGCTCAGTAGGAATGTAATGAGACCATCAGAATGTGCACTTAAATACCACGATTGCCATGTCTGCAGGCTGAAGTGAAATGCATATTGTGAAAACACTGAGAATTGTTACTTTTTTGCACAATTAGCCTTCGAACAATTGCTTGCAGTATGGAATATTACCATCCATTTTTAGGTTGCTCAGTATACTGCACTGGTGAATGTAGAGAAACGGCACGAGAAATGCAATGCAGAATTACTTAGATGTTATCCATGTTATCGCTGTGCACATAACTGCAGAATGCAATGGGCGAAGTTATGAGAGAAATGGGCTAAAGATTTCAAACATATGCTTACAAAAATAAAATACCATCCATATGTTGTTCAAGCATACGTCTGCATGGTAAAATACCTTCCATATAGTGAGCTTTAACTCATCACGATGTTAACTTGGGCTATCATGAAGGTCTGCACGTTCACCTCCCATGTGATTGTAACCACGCATAATTTCTTGTCCATTCAGTGTCCAAATTTACAACAGTCTAAAATGCTGCCTCCAGACATGCGATAGCCAGGTCTGGCATGCGACTGTTTCGAAATGTAAAGTATGGCCCTATTTCCAACGCTGAACTTCCTTCAGAACCAGAACATAGAATTCCCAGCATTGGTGCAGCCATTTTAGTCGAAAGTTCTATTGAACTCAAGTACACCAGGTGTTAGGATAATGCTTCCGCAAGACTTTTTTTTAGCTTACTATAGCAGCATATGCAACAAGATCTTCAATTAGTTGATATGCGCCGCTGAATCTGAAGCCTGCAGTTTTGGATGTATGAAAGGTGGAGGGGGAGGAGGGCCAATTTCTGGACGTATTGCAATAAAAGCCTAATTCGTTTTTCCTAAACAGTGTTGAATAAATGCTGGGCCCCAGATATGCTTTTAAAAATCTGTTTTAGAAGGAAGTGACATACCATTTTAAGTACACTGACGTTTTTTGAATTTTTCCACCACTGAAATGAACATGCCATGGCTGGGGATTGTACCCTTGCCATCAAGCTCAGGAGACAATTCTGCAGCTGCTAAGATACTACACTGTGTGTGTGTGTGAATTGATAAAAGCTGGAACAACTGACAACCACTTTAGTAAATTAATTGCTTGACTGAATCTATATGACAACGGCCTGAAGAAATGACCATCAGACAAGTGTGAAAAATAACCGCCCCTCACCAAGCAAACATGTTTTTGTGGGAGGGAAGCAGATGTGTTTCTACATCAGACTGGTACACAAACAGCAAATTCATCAAAAGGCTCCGAGTATGCAAAAGCCACGACGTTAAGTTTCACGTAAAGATAGCATGACTGACTGCAGTGGTGTGCTAAAAATCTTTCTCTGAGTGCGTTCCTTCACAACAGACAGAGATACACACAACTGAGAGAAAAAAAAACTGACAGCATAAAAGCGAGTGCTCCAATATTACAGTGCATGGCCAGGCATACTAATAATGTTTGGTACACCATACTCAACTTGAAACAAAAATACGTAGAAAGTGAAGGGCTGCTGTCGTGCTGTTCACGCGATAGCACAGGACGACACTGCATATGTGTGTGCAGCTTTGGTGAACATTTCATGCACTCCAGCTAGTTAGTAAAGCATAAAATGATGCAGTAATACGTCCACTCGCAAAAGACCTCTATCACTGCTGATACTCAAGGCCCTTCATGTGGCCAACATAAATGTGTAGTGAACAAGGTCACTTTCCAGATGCCGCCTTTTCCAGCCAGATACTGCTGTTTTCCATTATCACTATACATCAACTGGGTCAGCCTTCAAGTTCTACAAATTACATGACATATCCTAAGTGTCAAAGTGCACTGCATATGCAACATCTTGCTTTGCCAATATTCTGGTCAGGCTAGGTAGGCCAATTGTGGAGAATGACTGTTATTCACTAAAGACACCAGGAGCTGCGGTTCAAAAAATCGTACCATTTCGCACAATCTTGTTGGTGCTCTCCAAGAACAATGTTTCATTTGGTGACATTTTGTGAAAAACCACCTTCTCGATGGATGACTTCCCGCTCCTGAAATCCACAAAAGAAAGGGCAAGCAGGTTGTGATTTCACTGGACACCGACTGATGCACTGTAAAGAAGACATGAGGGACCGGACAAGCGAATACTGCCGCTTACCCTTTGGACCCCATGAGGAGAATTTTCCTTTTCCTCGCACATTGCGTGGCATGTGTCGGGTCGCCCTCAACATCGTCGGGTCCGTAGGCATAATCACGCGGCAGGGACCCGACGTGGTAGTTCGACGAGTAGCCGTCTTCGTCCTCCGCGAAAGACTGAAACGACATCGAAGCAGCGTCAAAGCGCGGCCTCCACCCGCCAAGTTGGAATTCAAGCGACGGCTAGATGCAACGAAACACTCTTCCAGGGGTAGGCAAACACTGTCTCAAAGTGCAATAACACCCCTTTTTTTTCTGACAACGGCTCGCTTGTCCGCCCCGGTCACAATCGGCGGCGGGGGCCGCGTGGTTCAGCGGACTAGTACGGCAGCTGCGCACGGCAGGACGCCGCGTAGGTAAAGGAAAATACAAGCCGAAACCGGCGCCAAAACCGAGTGGCACTGCAAAAACTACGCGTCCTCGGCGTTTGTAACCAGCGGCTACACACTACGGACAGCCCCTCTGCTCGCTCGCAGCGGCTACTGCCGTCACCGCCGCCGTAAACGCCCAGGCACAGTCAAGCAGCGGGCGATCGAAGACACGGCACGCATGGGGAATGAATTACGGCTCACAGTCGACCACAACGTTCACAAATGCGAAGAACAAGAAAGAAACGGCACAGGAGTGAACATATTACCATCAGCACAAACCGTCCGCACACCTAACCATCATATGACAGGCCAACTCTCCCCCACTTGGCCACTGCGGCCTCACGTGATTTGGCGAGAGTATAACGAACATGGCGGCGCCCATGTCCCAATAGATGCGGTGCATTTCCCATCGGGAACCGATGTCGTTCAAAACGCCTTTTGCGAGTTCTCCCTCGCTGCAAGAAATTCCAAGGCTCGCACCGAAGACCTGAGGAATGGCCTATCACGGACGGTGGCTACAAAAATGCCTCAATTACAAACCTTTGCGGGCGTGGTTTGCCGGAGTTGGGACGACAAGATTCATACTACTCGCTCTTCTCGCATTGATTATCATGTCGCTATTTATGCATTACTACATTTCAAAGGTAATTTTCTGCCATCATTTGCTCGTTTGCTCTCGTTGTGATTAAGTTGCTGCGAGATGCCTTCGAAATATAACGTGAAACTGTCGTTTGCACCGTATGGTGTGCTTCTCTGCACAGCCCGAGTGCGGGAAAGGATGCTTAGTTATCCGATTTTTGTTTCAGTTGCGTTGATGAAGAAAACGGAAGCCGGCCATCTCGACAAAGCGGTTGTTTCCTTGCGACAGGAAACTGACCGTTGGTGAATATCGCAACAGTCGCGCAGTGCACTCTTTACTATGGCAGCGATAGGCGGTGTTCTGGGTCCCTGCGGTTGTAACCGGCTGCTGTTTCGCATCAGTTACCAATCACTCATGTAGAATTTGGTGCCTCTGGTGCCTCCCGAGGGCAATCATTAGTGTTTAACACACTTTAGTTACTCAATGCACAAAAAGGTAGACTTAAACCATTAACAGAAAAAAATGTAGAACACTATAGAATGGGCAGGAGAACCCTCCCTGCCCCCCACAGGTCTTTCAAAAAGAAGGAAAATGTAATCTGGCGAAAACTACAGACTGGTACCTTCCCAAACCCGTATATTCTAAGCAGATGGCACCCTGAGGTGCACTGGGAAGGCAAGGGAACCCGGTATCACATACTCTGGACTTGCCCAGTGTTAAACGGTCTAAGTGGGAACTAGGAGTCATGGGAGTCCTCTCTCCACTGGCAGGAAGGATAAGCCCAAAAACAGATCATCTCTGGCCACCACTGGAAGCCAACTGCTTCCGGCCAACATCTAGGGGGTTGTGGACGGTGAAGGGAAAGCTGCATCTCTCATGAGTGGAAATAAAGTGCCTTCTCTTGCTCTCGCTCTCTCTCTTGCAGTTTGTGGGCACAGTGGATTCGGCGACAGAACTGCAGAGGCGCATCCAACTTGACGACATTCACGTCTTAGAGGACCTAAAGCTGAGGATAGAAGAATTCCTTCGGATCAAATTGTCCGTGAGCAGTGAGCTTCGTGACCTGGAAAAAAAGCGACAAAGGCTGCAGGTAGGTGTAGCTTGAGCTCAAGCTCAGTGTCGAACTCATGCCTTCAGGGGGCTTAGAATGATGTAACAAGGGCTGATATATGTGACAAAATGTCCAGCGATATTGACGCTAGGAAGGCAACACACAATGAGAAACAGGGATAACATAAGGTAAATTACTTCATTGAAAGCATGAGTAATTAACAGACTGAAGGTCTTGTCCCTGGAACATATGCCACCTTTTGGTAAAAAGCACACGGGAGTTTATTGGGTCAATTTCCTTCACCCAATAAGTTCACACGGTGCCTGCAGAGACATGGTGCTTCACACCCATTACCATGGGCATGAGGGATGTTGCTGGCTAACACTCCTAGGGTTGGTTCTAGCACAGATATACGAAATGGGAAACAGTGCAGCAGCTCAATATGGTAGGGGCATCATATGCAAAATGTGAAGATATTCACATTTCATACGAAATCTGACTGGTTACATTTTTGTTTGCTTTCTTGTTTCTTTACATAAGTGACTTTTCCCTATGTGCTTGTCGGTTCTCACAGTCGTCTTCTTTATGACTGTGACTAACAGAAAGTCAAGCTGGGGCTTGGTTCTCCATCCTCTCATTGTAAATGCATACATTTTTTTCTTTTTTTCCATGTATTAATTCAAGCACAACTCTCACGTTTTCTTTGAGCTACACATGCTAACCAACCTTTCCAGCAACAAGTCATTTTAGATGTTTATCATTACCTTTAATGTTTCGCTTTCGTGCATGACATTCGGGCTTTGTTCTGCTTCATTTTGGCAGGCTGAAATTTTCACCTTGACTCAGAGTGTTGAAGAATCAAAGCGGGGCTACACGAAAAACCGCCTCGAACTGGACCGCATCAAGCTTTCCCTGAAGCAGGCCGCCTATGCTCGAGAAGAGCTGGAAAACCGAAACATACCTCTCCTCCGACCACCTCTGAAGCTTCTGACGGGAGAAGACTCTCGGCAACAGTACCTGCCAACGCCAGCTCCACCTGAGTGCCAGATGCATTCGTGCTTTGATTACTCCCGCTGCTCCCTCACATCTGGCTTTCCCGTTTATTTCTACCCCACCGACGACTCTGTTCCGGAGTTAAATGTACGCACATCTCTTGCCTACATACTTGACACTAACGTTCACACCACATTTGACCCAAGTGCTGCATGCGTCTATGTCGTCATCCTGGGTGGCCACTTGCCGTCGTGGTCAGTGACGAGTTACCTTCGGCAGTTGGCTCATTGGAATGGCAGCGGACGCAATCACATTGTAATCAACCTGGGCAGTGCGACAATTCTTAACGAAAAGCATGTGCAGCGAGCCATGATTGCCCAGTCATCTGCAGAGGCGGCAACTTTTAGGCGGAAGTTTGACATTACATTAACGCCAGCTCCTTTGGGCAAGGAACTGGCGCACCCATGGGAGTCGGCGCCGGTGATCTTGCCGGCACGACGGCGGTACCTTTTGAGCTTCCAGGGAAGGCTAGCACATGATTCCAACACCACCATAGCAGCCCGTGCAAACGAGATGATCGTCAACGTTCTCAGTAAAATGTCTCAGGGCTTCGACAGTGAATTGAACTTCAGTTTCAGCTGCTCGGCAACTGAAAATGTGTCTTCCGTGCCAAACGACTGGCTTCTGTGCGGTGACCACTCTAGTCGTGTGAAGCTCCTACGAGAGTCAACATTCTCAATCATCTTCGCACCTCCTGCTGGATTTGTGTCTACTGCCACGTTCCTAGTGCGCATTCGGGAGAGTCTGCAAAATGGAGCCATTCCCGTCATCCTTGGTGGCGACGCCGTGGAGCTGCCGTTCTCGGAGTACGTTGACTGGTCACGTGCGGCGCTGCTGCTGCCGCTGGCTCGGGTCACTGAAGTCCACTTTGTCCTGCGGACCTACTTGGACGCTGACATTGTGGAGCTCCGGCGTCGTGGCCGTCTGCTCTGGGAAAGCTACCTGTCTACGACGTCCCGCATGATCAATGCGGTGCTTTCTCTCGTTCGCACGCGGTTGGGGATCCCCGCTCCACCAGCACACGAGGAGCCATCGCCAAGTGTGTTCAATGCCACTTTTCGCCCACTCGTCATTGAGGCAGCACCCAACACGGAGATGGATGAGATGCTAGGCCCCATTGAGCCACCATTCCCCTCACTGACGTACCAGAGGAACTTCAGCGTCACCCTGAATGACCAGGCAAAGGTGTGGAACGAAGATTTCGACCCACACACTATGTACCCCTATGGGGTTCAAGAGCCTATTCTCCCCTCCGAGGCAAAGTTCATGGGTAAGATTGAAAGAACAAATTCTGTCTCCTTTCGTTTATGTCTGAAACCGATGTATGGTTTAAGATAAATCTAAGGTATAATCAAGGGCATGCATCCATGCCTGCAAGCATTATGCTTTTGATACATCGATGATGTATACTGTCCTTTGGTTGAAAGTGCACATGGCATGCTGTGGCACTGGCATGAAGGTGGATACCATTCTCCAGCAAATAAGTAAAAAAAAAAATCTGTGCCACCTATTTGTCATCACATAAATATGTATTGCCTGCATACAAATCGGTGCTTTTAAGCATAAATGCTCTAGGTTTCACTTGTATCACCATTATTGACTGATATTGCCTCTTATGAACATCTCTGGTCCGAGAGCTTTTTCAGTACGGGTTTGTCTTTTTCGCATAGCGAAACTGATGTCAGTGCCTTGTTGAGGAATCGTTACACAGGAAGAAGTGTCCCTTTGCTACATAGTCATAACTATGGGAAAATAGCAAATGGCTTAAGATGGTTAAATGTACGCAACTAACGTGACTGATTTTCTGCGCCCCCAATTTTCTTTGTGAAGGCATTTTATTTGTTTGATTGGCTACTGCATTCATCATTGCATGAGTTTGGTGTCGTATGGTGAAGGGGCAGGGACCATGCACAGCAGTGGCAGGGAGGTGATTTCAATCATCAGGCTGCTAGGGTGAAGTCCGAGAATGGCTAGGTTGCTTCAAATGAAAATACTAATAGTGTTGCATACTTGGTCTGACATAGACGGCATGCCCACAGTTACAGCGGCCAGCTCTAGTCTTTCAACCAACAAAGCACTGGAGTGGACAGACAGTTTCAGATTTCCCAGTGTGGCTGGCGCTTGTACAGCGGTGGTTCTAGTATCTCTGGTAGCCTCCTGGTAGAGAAATTATGTTTCTCTAAGAATGACGTAGATAAAGGCCATTCACACATTCTGGCTATGTAAGGTGCCTAAAGTAGCAACAGTATTTTAAACTTGCATCATTCTGGAACTTCAGTAAGGGTTTTGGTTCCGCACAAATGTGTAAGGAAGTCTTAATGGTTGGACTTTCATTTCTGAGCACTTTTTGAGAACTGTGTATTTTTCATGGCAGGCTCTAGTTTCGGCTTCAGGCCGGTTGCTCAAGGCGCTGGTGGCTCTGGAAAGGAGTTTGGTGAAGTTCTTGGTGGAAATGTTCCCAGGGAACAGTTCACAGGTGAGTGCTGGCTCATAGCAAGACCCTTGTGGCCACCCATTGCATTTGGTAACATTGCACGGGTAGGGAATTTTTGGCAGAAGGGAGAGCCAGTGAAGTAAATTATGTTTTCCTGTCAGCCAGTAGCTAGAGAATATGAGATAGGTTCCCGAGGAGAAAAATTAGAAGTTGAGCCCCAGAAGAGAAAATGTGACAATCGACACAATGTGTCATTTCTTGCCTCTGGCTGCATTCACTAGACTTTCGTTAGGTTACTGTTTTTACACAGGACATTCATGGTGTTCTGGAAATTTTGAAAGAAGCATTGTTGTCAAATTGACAGCCAGCTTGTGCTTGTGCACTAGCAACTATCTAATCAGGTTTACATTTAACTTTATTAACATTGTACCTCTTTTAGACATATACACGCACCAGATGTTACTCCTTCACCTGCAATGTACCAGGCATGAGCTAAGATTTAGTGATTACAGACTGCTTTGCCAATGTCATTGCCATTTGCAGATCATTTTGCTTTCTTGACTCAAGTTCATTCAGTTGAAAAGTTTTCTTATGCATCGATTCATCATGGCACTTTTTCTACTACACAACATTACACATGACAACACCTTGATGGCTGAAGGGAGCCCTGCAACACTTTTTGAAGATACAGTCAAGCCTCGCTGTAACAAAGTCAGTATGACATGGAAATACCTTCGTTATACATATGTGATGATTAATTATAAATGCATATTTATAATACTGCTTTATAATAATACCATTTTTTATTTAATTCATGATAACAAATAATTTGTTATATCTTAATTCATTATATCAAAGTTCGACTCTAACAAGACCAACCACTTAGTACCCTGTGGACATGTCAGCGAAATATTATTGTGCTGTACGCACCATGGAATATGCAATGTGATTTCAACATACAGCTGCAAGGTGCCTAATCTTCCATCATATCACGTCACTGGTGAATTATGGACAATGTAGTATCTAGCAAAACTACCACTGGCTGATTTTCGGACACCGTTATTGCGGGCGCCGTTGGGCACCGCCACGTCCCCCTGCAGTGACACTGGCAGCATACTCTTCGTCATTGTGGAAGCGTGGATGTACTCAAAGAAAAAAAAAAAGAAGAGAGAATACTCAAGGTCATGAGACGCTGACATAGCATCTTGTCACTTTTTGATCTCCTCTCTGTTGATGGCTCCCAGTTTGCTTGTCAGGATGGAAGGAGAGAGAATACATTTGTAATGTGAACTTTTGCTTGACATTGTAGCTCCGTTTGTACACAATGTATTCGAAAATTTTTTTTGGCAGGCAATTTGATAGGCAGTAAACTCCTTTACTGATGTCACTCGAGGGTCACGTAAGGAAGTGTTACAGGGCCCCACAGACAATCCAGAAATGACTTGTCCGCCAGCTTGAGTCCATAGTTTACATAGTCACAAAGTCAACTGAACCCTTGTGTGAATGCAGTGGTGATGCTAACGTACGAGCGAGAGGCAGTGCTGATCGACTCGCTTCAGCGGCTGCACAACCTTCCGCACTTGAACAAGGTCATTGTCGTGTGGAACAGCTTGAAGCCGCCATCTCCTGACCTGCGATGGCCTGATATAGGTGTGCCAATTGAGGCAAGTGGGGCCAGTTTATCTGTCCATTATGTCTGGTATCTGCTGCATCTATTCATCGCTGTAGCCTGTGAACAGGTCATGTTTTTGTATGTAGTGAGCTTGTAGATTTGGGAAGCAGAAATATTGTTGAATTGTGTTGATTTAGTTATCGGTGGGGAGTAAGTCTGTCTCTTGTTTGATTTGATTCATCATTATATTTGTGCAGTAATGAAACACTTGTTATGGGAAGGAGTGGCCATCTATGTAATAATGCCAAGAGTGTTGTGTAAAACAAATTTGGGTACCTTTTTTGCAATCTTTGCCTTCTAGTAGCCCTATTTGGAAATTACGCAACGTGCGACATCATTTGGATTCATGATTGGCTCCATGCTCTTGTGTGTGAACCATAACCCCTTCAAGCATAAATTATGATGAACTGTTTGTTAACAGGAAAAAGCTCGCACAACTTTATTCTAATCTGCTCAACATTCAATTATATGATAGAAGGTGTGATTAATAGTATTTTGATTTGTATACGTTTTCATAATTTATAATAGCTTGATTAATTATTTGTTATGAAGCCAGTCAGGTTTTACGTTTGCATAAAAGAATTAATTGTCAGTCTCGAAATATATATGCTATCTGTTATTTGTGATACTCGGACTGAGCAAGCAAAAATATTAATATTGATGCCGCTCTTGGAAGATGACATGACAAATTACTTGCTGAACTTGGTGGTACCTTAAGAAAAATGATCATCTGCAGCACTGCGTAGCACGTTGATGTTGAATGAAGACGTAGATTGTTAGGAATGTTCAATCGCACCTGAAGTCGGTGTATGTTGCTGCTTCTTGGCCACCAGTCGGTGTAACTGGTGAAAAAGTGTATACACTGTCGACAAATTCATTCTTACCTTACTAAGCAAACAATTTAAAGTGAATGGAGTGGTGTTGAAAGTTTGCTGACGAATTGCCTTGCAGTAGTGTCACACAACTTCTAAGCATTATTTTGGCATTTCAGGAGAATCCTGTGTATTGACAGTAAGTACCCTCCAAGGTCTTCAAGGCCATTGCTGAACTTCTCATTGAAGCATTCTAAAGTTGTAATGAAATTAAAGGAACTGCCATGTTGTACCTTAAGTCGTCTCTTACCAAATCATGTGTGCGCAAAATAAGCACCAGTGTTAATACATGGGTACAGGCAACAGCATATTGTAGAAGCAGGTAATCCTCTTGTTGCAATAGCCACTGTAGCTGAACATTTAAAAAAGTCAATTTCTTCGAGTTTAAATGTGGTTGCAGTAAGCGACAACACCAAGCAAAGATTTGTAGGTATTCCTTACATTCATTCCGCATTGCAGAGGCTAATGTGGAAAGTGAATATGATGTCAATCTTGTCTTCTGCCAGTAAGCTATGTAAAGCACATGCAAAGCAAGAACGAACAAGTAGAGGACAAGGTGGATAGGTTTTTGATTCATAAAGCACACCAATGAATTTACAGACTGCCGTACTGTCGTGGCACATGAAGTTCCTTCGGGTGAAGCCACTTGTACGTAAAGCAGATAGGTAATTTGTGTTCAACGGCTTAAGGAAGCGTAGAAGGTCATTAACCTGTAAATCACCATCTGGGGTGTCTTGTTTCACTTTAGAGATTGTAAGTGCATGCCAATATTTGATGAATGCACAACTTTATACAGACACAAGAATGAAGAAACAGGTCTAATGGTAGAAGCTTGGCATATTAACAGTAGCACCACCAAACACCTGAGCCATCCTTTAACTTGCATAAACACTTATCTCTCACAAGGATCCATGTGTGTGCCTGATCACACCTGGCGCTACCATAGCTGCAGAAATGTTTTGTGTCCGTGTTTCTTTTCCGCTGCAATGCGACCTTTCAGTTGATAGTGGTTTTCTTTGCTGCCCTTGTGTCCATGTTTACATACCATACCTTCATTCAAGATGGACACATTTGTGACTATTATAAATAAAAAAATCCACACGAAACTGTTCCACTGCTTTTAGTGTGCGACTACTGTGGTATTGGACATTCTGCAAAGGGTGGTGTCCATTTGCTGAAATTAAATGTACAGTAAAACCTCGTTATAAGGAAGTTGAAGGGGGAGTGGTAATTACTTCGTTATAGCCATTAGTTTGCTATAACCAATATCAATTTCATCTATGGGAATTTGAAGGGGAATTGCGATTGCTTTGTTATATCCAATAGTTTGTTATATCTGGGTTCGTTATAACGAGGTTCTACTGTAGTATCATGAACGATAGTTGTCTGCTAGTTTGTTGTGTGGCGACGCTGGTTGCTCACCGTTTTCGTTGCTTACTCCCATCCCAGGTGGTGCGTGCAAAAAAGAACAGCCTCAACAACCGCTTTCTACCGTTCTCTGCCATCGAGACTGAAGCCGTGCTCTCGGTTGACGATGACACACATCTACGCCACGACGAAATAGTGTTCGGATTCAGGTGCGTGTGCTTGCTGGGTGTTGCACTGAACTTCAACTGCTTACTCCTCTCTGCTATTCAACATTATTATTGCAGTTGGACTCCTAAATAAGAGACATGTACATGGGAGATGATTGGGTATCATCAGCCTGTGCTTTCAGCCAGTTCAGTACGCTGCTCACCATCTGTATGTCCTGCATCAATGTCCCTACACCAATGCTGCACTTTGCTGGCATTCATGGAAGCTGCAACGTGCGCATTACTCAGCATGCAGATATTGAATGACTGCGCACGCTTCACACTCACTGGGGGACTGTCTTGTTCCTTGGATGTTTACATGCTCACTACACACTCAGGATCGACGCCTGTGACGCTGTGTGATTAAACGGGCATAGTAGACAGGCTGCACAACATATCTGTGTGCAGCATCAACAAACTTTTACTGTGGCTTTGATCTTGAACTTGAAGAAAAGAAGGCCCAGTACCATGCTACGATAAATGTCTCAGAGCGACAACTATGTGACGAGATGTCTGGAAAGTCTAACTGAACTTTCCAATAAAACGTCTTTGAATTCACTTCCATTCGGACCTTAAGAAAAAATGCAACCCTCATACTACTAGCGCTGTCCCCCTGGGTAACACTCCTACATGCTAAGAGCCCACAATCACATCATACTTGCGGCTTTACCGTGTCTTGCTAAAAACAGAAAAGTAAAAATGGCCATGTCACGCCTGTGTTACTGTGAGCAGCAGTGCTGCAGTTGTTGCTTGACTTTTACTGAACTTGCTGGATACATGTTGCTACCCTAAGTTACCAAGTTCATGCAGCCACCCATGCAAATTGTACTTATTTTGGACAGGGTATGGCGTGAAGCTCGGGACCGCATTGTGGGCTTTCCTGGTCGCTACCATGCGTGGGATGTCAACCACAAGTCGTGGTACTACAACAGCAACTACTCCTGTGAATTGTCCATGGTGCTGATGGGGGCTGCTTTCTTCCATAAAGTAAGCGTCAGTGTTTCTCGTTAGCACATTCAGCGAAAAGTTGCTTTGCTTTCCGCCTTTATTTCTTATCTTGCTTAAGCAAGGAAGTCTAGCTGGAATGGCTCTTCTGGCTAAGCGTAGGAACATTGCACAGAGGTGCACACTAAGCTCCCATTAAGACAAACTCTGTTTAGACAAATTCTTGAAGAAAACTACATAGGAATCCATAGACTCGATGCTAAAAAAATGTGTAAGCTTCCTTGTGTAGTGACTGTCAACGTTGGGTCTCTTTTATTTTTGGAGCTCTGCCAGTGCCAGATGAGGTCCAGATCGTTTCAGTCCTTAAAAAGAAATGACATTGGGGGCACAAATGCTGGAGCCGTAAGTTCCTGAGAGCTGCCTGAGCAATGATGCCCTAGCCAAATCATCCTGACACATCATCTATGAAGAAGTCATAACTACAGCAAAACACCATCACTGATTTGATGAAACCAGGAAACAATGCTTGTCGTGATACCTCCCAATTCTTGCTTAATCTTCCGTAACATGTTCAGATTTGGACTTGTCTCACTATTTTACAAATTTCTGCCAAATTTTTCTGGAAAACTAGTTTTTAATAGTTGTGAATACATGTTGAAGTTCCTCGTAAAACCATATTATTATTTCAGCGCATTACAAGAGCATTATGCAGTGAAGCATATCAAGGAACATAGGGTGTTCCATAGTTTATGTAAGCAGTCACATAGGGTGCCACTGTTTGCTTGCTGAATCAGTTATGTCTTCAATGCTGTCTTGCAAGAGAAAACTGCAGTTGGGACTTAGTGAAGCGCGTAAGCACAGCACCCAGATAAGATTTTAAATAGAGGTGTGCAAATATTCGAAATCTCAAATAATTTTGAATAGCATTTGCTATTTGAATGTTATTTGAATAGCAAATGCTATTCTATTGCACTTAACTTTTGCTAGTCAAACTATTCAAAGTTGGTAATTAAGGGGGAAAAAAATGCTGTCTTGTGACAAGTGGCCCATTCCTGCATGTTGTGCGCTTTGCCGCATAACACCCATGTACTATGGTGAAGCTAACACTCATGTGCTGTGGCAAAGCTAACATCCATGTGCTGCGGCTAAGTTAACACTGGCATACTGGTGCGAAGCTAAGACCCATGTGCTGCGGCGAAGTTCTCTAGCGCACCGCAGTGAAGTTAGCTCAGCTTTCTGTTGCACATTTCTCTGTTGGACTGTTCTTGGGGACTTTGGAATGACCCAGTGGGAATACACTTGTCACAGATTAAATATTTTCTCAATGTTTAACTGTATATTTCTCCATAATTGGATATGGTATTATTAAAAATATATTTGAAAGTTATTCGAAAATATTCTATTCGATTCGCACTTGAACGTAAATATTTGAATTCTCTTTGGGGACGTCAACCACAAGTCGTGGTACTACAACAGCAACTACTCCTGTGAATTGTCCATGGTGCTGATGGGGGCTGCTTTCTTCCATAAAGTAAGCGTCACTGTCTCTCGTTGGCACATTCAGCGAAAAGTCACTTTGCTTTCCACCTTTACTTCTTATCTTGCTTAAGCAAGGAAGTCTAGCTAGAATGGCTCTTCTGGCTAAGCGTAGGAATATTGCACAGATGTGTGCACTAAGCTCCCATTAAGACAACTTCTGTTTAGACAAATTCTTGAAGAAAACTATGTAGGAATCCATAGACTCAATGCTAAAAGAATGTGTAAGCTTCCTTGTGTAGTGACTGTCAACATTGGGTCTCTTTTATTTTTGGAGTTCTGCCAGTGCCAGATGAGGTCCAGATCGTTTCAGTCCTAAAAGAAATGACATTGGGGGCACAAATGCTGGAGCCGTAAGTTCCTGAGAGCTGCCTGAGCAATGATGCCCTAGCCAAATCATCCTGACACATCATCTATGAAGAAGTCATAACTACAGCAAAACACCATCACTGATTTGATGAAACCAGGAAACAATGCTTGTCGTGATACCTCCCAATTCTTGCTTAATCTTCCGTAACATGTTCAGATTTGGACTTGTCTCACTATTTTACAAATTTCTGCCAAATTTTTCTGGAAAACTAGTTTTTAATAGTTGTGAATACATGTTGAAGTTCCTCGTAAAACCATATTATTATTTCAGCGCATTACAAGAGCGTTATGCAGTGAAGCATATCAAGGAACATAGGGTGTTCCATAGTTTATGTAAGCAGTCACATAGGGTGCCACTGTTTGCTTGCTGAATCAGTTATGTCTTCAATGCTGTCTTGCAAGAGAAAACTGCAGTTGGGACTTAGTGAAGCGCGTAAGCACAGCACCCAGATAAGATTTTAAATAGAGGTGTGCAAATATTCGAAATCTCAAATAATTTTTGAATAGCATTTGCTATTTGAATGTTATTTGAATAGCAAATGCTATTCTATTGCACTTAACTTTTGCTAGTCAAACTATTCAAAGTTGGTAATTAAGGGGGAAAAAAATGCTGTCTTGTGACAAGTGGCCCATTCCTGCATGTTGTGCGCTTTGCCGCATAACACCCATGTACTATGGTGAAGCTAACACTCATGTGCTGTGGCAAAGCTAACATCCATGTGCTGCGGCTAAGTTAACACTGGCATACTGGTGCGAAGCTAAGACCCATGTGCTGCGGCGAAGTTCTCTAGCGCACCGCAGTGAAGTTAGCTCAGCTTTCTGTTGCACATTTCTCTGTTGGACTGTTCTTGGGGACTTTGGAATGACCCAGTGGGAATACACTTGTCACAGATTAAATATTTTTCTCAATGTTTAACTGTATATTTCTCCATAATTGGATATGGTATTATTAAAAATATATTTGAAAGTTATTCGAAAATATTCTATTCGATTCGCACTTGAACGTAAATATTTGAATTCTCTTTGCACTCAGAGTATTGCTATTCACACAACTCTAGCTTTAAAGGGGCCCTGAAACGGTTTTGACGATTTTGTGAAAACATGGTGATCCGGTAGAGCGAGTCATTAGGATCATTAGAGGACAGATTTCAGCGCTCTGCGTAAAGTGTGTAATTTACAATAAAGCTTTGAACACGTGCATCGCGAAAGATCGCAGCGGCTCGGCGAAATGCGTTTTCAAGCGCCCCCGCCTATTGAGCGATGGAATGCGAGACCGCTGATTGGCCCCCTAACATGTGACGTGCACGTAATTTTCCCAATCTCAATGCAAGAACGTGCTCCTACAACGTGCTCCTTCGTTTCAGCCAACGGTATCGTCGCGGCATCTGGCGGCGTACACACGAGTCGCCGGCGCTCTATCGCAGAGGCTAGCACTGCCGAGGCCGGAGAGCTTAGTAAAGATATCGGGGCGATATGTAGCTGCGGAGGGCTCCGCAGGGTGGCGGCCGAGGGAGGCGCAGTCATCGCTAGCGCGCACTCCGCAGCTGATCGAGTTGAGGAGGAACAGCAGTGGTAAGGAGGAAGGCGACAGAAATAAGCTCATAGCTGCCTTAGCGCATGGTGCTTCGCTTTATTTATGGCGTGAATGATTTAACAATTGTGTTGCCTAATCAGTGACGCAATGTCAAAAAATCGTTTCAGGGACCCTTTAAGTGCAATATACCATGAAACACTATTTCTTGGTAAAATTTAAGGTCTGTGAGTCCAAGATGTGCAGCATAGCTCAAAAAGCTGTTTATGCTATTCTTTTCTTTGCGCAACCTTTTGTGTGCCTTTGCACAAACGTAGCTACACATGGCAGTCTCTCATTTGTGTTACCAACAATATGTCATGGGCAATTCCACTGGCCTCTCCAGATTTCGTGCACACACATTGGAAAATGAGCTCGGCGGAAACCTGCAAAGTGGGGTAACATTATTCCACTTTGCGGGCTTCAGCAGAACTCATTTGCCATATTCATGCTCACGTGCTTCGCATTGTCAATCGATTCGCCCTCGTGTTGTCAGTTCCTAGCCTCCTGGTTAGTTCAATTGGCAGAGCCAGCGCCCCAGACACGTGTTGAGATAAGGACAAACCTTTTGTTAACTAAGAGGCTTTCATTTCTGAGAAATCCATTTGGATTTACTTGTAGGCCTGTGCTCCCCAAACAGGTGGGTGCTAATTCCCCTCTCCCTCTTTTTGTACACATGCATTCTAGTGAAAGAACTCTCGATATTTTTTAAGAGCAAAGTGCCGTTCATTTTTCTTTCTTCCCTGCCTGCGTAGTACTACTCGTACGTGTACACCTATGTGATGCCTCAAGCCATCCGTGACAAGGTGGACGAGTACATGAACTGCGAAGATATCGCCATGAACTTCCTAGTCTCCCATATCACCCGGAAACCACCCCTCAAGGTACAACAGCCTCTTTGACTCTAGCTTTTAGCTATCAGTGGTCAGTCATTTAGCTTGTGCATTGTAACAGGCAGGCAGGGCTTGTTCAGAAGAGCTTCATGCCCAGTCCCAGCATCATTGAAAGAAAAGGGGAATGCTGTAGAAGGTGTGGCATCTGCATTTCTATAAAGCATTCAAAATCTTGTTCTTGAAACATATTTGTGAGTTCATGCCTGTTGATACCAGGTGACATCCCTCGGCTCATTAAAAGCCAGGTGAAGTGCCATCTTTAACAGCACAAGAAGCATAACCTGTTTGGATTCCTTATGCTTTGTAGTATTGCTTAAATAAAGAAATTATAGGAGTATAAAGTTAAACCTGCCTATATCCATACAATGAACTCCTCAATATTGCAGAGCCTTGCAATTTCCTGCTGCCACCCCATAGAGGAAGATATGTTTGTAACGTCTGTATAGCAAAGTATAGTATATTAAAGAATGTTCCACTAGATTTACACTCATTGGTATCCGGATTTGCTTCACATTCAAAATTTTGCTATTTGCACTGCTCTAGTTTAAACAGGTCTACAGGAGATTGTTAAGCATGGTCCAAAGAAGTTTATAAGAGCTGGTTTTTTGGTGACTATGCATTTTATTAGCTTCCTTCCAAACTTCTGGAAGTAAAGCACTTCTCTCTGCAAGCCTTCTGGTTGCTCACAATACCTTTAAGGTACTATGATGTCATCAGCTTCAACTGCTGGCTCTGCAGTGTGGGCCCTCTTCCTTTCCTAGTTCATCCTCAAGGGTACATGCAGAATTTACTTGTGTGAGGGTTGCGCAATCTGTCACCTCCTTGGAGCATATGAGGTCCATGAGGTGAACATGTCTGTGTTGTCACTTGTAAGTAATGAAAAATTTACTCTAGGGGCCTAAAAAAGTTGTCCTTAGTAAGAGAGGTGTCTCTTGTATGCAATGTCGTTAACATGGTGAATACCGGAAAACCAACCAAACAATTTTTCAAATTTCTCTTATAACCAAGTGTGTGACAGTGTCGCTTGTAACGAGATTGTACCGTAGGTGGGCTGCCTCAACCTCTGTTGTAGCTTTGACCACCAGGGGCACATGTTGTCTACTTCGACATTTAGAGGCTGCTAGCATGAAGACTACAGTATAATACACTGTGGCCATGCCAAGATTACTTAATTGGTCCATACTACTCTCCCGTAATGGACCTAGCCTGAGAAAAATTTCACTTTGCCTTTGAAAGGTGTTCCACAGTCCCTCAAACATTTTGTCTCTACTGCTTTCCATGCCAGGTTACAACACGATGGACATTCCGGTGCCCGGGATGCACGGTGTCATTGTCGGCTGACGACTCCCACTTCCACGAGCGGGACACCTGCCTCAACTTCTTCGTCAAGGTGTACGGCTACATGCCCTTGCTGTACACGCAGTTCCGGCTTGACTCCATTCTTTTCAAGACCCGCATACCTCACGACAGGCAAAAGTGTTTCAAGTTCATCTGAACATTTCTCATCAGTCGTCAGTGCACATGCATCTTCATTGCATTTCACAACAGGTAACTTACTGCTAGGTGATCTTTTTGGTTGTTGTTGTTGTTGTTAACATTGACAAACCTTGCTGGTTTGCTGCTTGAGGAGGTGTGAAAGGAAAAATATGATTTCATGGATGTTTACAGAATGCAGGTGTGACAAAGCAAATAAGGTCATGTTCACGTGAAAGATTAGCTTTTCTTTTTTGTTATCAACTGTTTATATGCATTCAGAAATTTTCAGATCGAGGTGTTAAACTGTCTATATTATGTTTTTATGAGTTGGCTCTCTGTGGTGTAGGGCTGTAATGTGCAGTGCATGTCATAGCAGTGACTTCTATGAACATCACATAATGTTGTGGCATCCTCTACAGGATCCAGTTAATCTAAATGCAAGAGCCTACAGTCGTTGCAAATGTTCATATGCTCAGCACGTCATTTTTGTTTTTACTGCTAGAAAATTCTGGAAAGACAAATGCAGTCAGCATTGTGATGTTCCTGCTCTCTTGAAAGGAACTTTGTTCTATAGATCATAAGTAGCTGGTTTGTTGTGCAATTACTGTGACACAAGTGGCTACCATAGTTGGTGCATAGCACACATCATCTCTTCTCAATCGTAACACTGCAGGGGTCACTATGTTATGCTCTGATATCATCCAAAGCCTGTGACGCTCAAAAACAACTTAGAGTACTGTGTTGTGTTTGAATTTTATTTCTCGGCAGGTGCTGACTTCCCACTGCGACAAGGACACTCGCAACGCTTAACGTCAGTCCCGAGACACGGATCTCGTTGCTGGTACATTTGCCTGTAGGCCGCGACTTTGGCAGCATGTCTAGCTGTGTCTCTTTTCCAAAGCCATTCTGTTCTGTCATGGACTGTGAACGACATCCACGAAGTTCTACAGTGGTAATCTCGTGGCCTGGAAAGCCCTTCTCCACCTCCTAGCAACCTTGCGCTCGCTCGGCTGCGTGCACCGCAATGGGGTGGCCTTCTCTACAGCGCCGTGATTCGTCAACGTGTAGGTGGTCCTCCTCATTGCCCTCAAAGAGTGCAGCCGGCACCTGCATCAGCCATGCACCGTAAAGGTCAGGTAACGACATCCATAGTGGCATGCATTCAAATCTTGTTATAGCGAAATCTGTCACCCCAACTTTGAAAATACTTTCGCTATACTATAATACTAGAATAAAGGATTCTAGATTTACTTTGCTATGTTAATCATTTGCTGTATTCAGTACGTTATAACGAGATTTGAGTGCATGCTGAATTGGGTGAATTACATCAGTATGGATTTCCCATACAGCAAACCAATCGAAGCAGGGCATCATTGGTTTACAGTAGTGTAATCGTTGCCTCCTTCATTGGAGATAGTCATTGAAGACCACTGCTTAGGACGCTAAGCTTTAACAAATGAAGTGCTGGTAACACCTGTAAATATTTTCCTTTAGCCTGCTCTGGTTACCTATATTAGAAAGATGATAATGTGGTACACAGCATACCTGTTTTGGAGCAGCGATAAACAGCAAATCAGCGATAAATCGTTACTTAGTGTAGCCAGCAAAAAATATAGCATAGGAACTAGTTTATTTAGCTTTGATGTCCTTAATGTATCAGTTGCCCAGATTGTCAGACACCTGTGAAAGACTCCTTTTTTTGTTGTTGCTGGAATGGAGCTATCCTTAATAATTTTGTAATAGCTTGTGAAATAATGCACTAATGCTGCCTGTAATGCAGATTCAGAGAGTTCTGCCATAGGCAAACTTGATGCCTTTTCTCCAAGGCCCGTGTGTCAAAGCAGTCAGTTGCATATTCCGAAGCTTCTCCTCAAGGTATGAAAGAGGAACCCATTTGTTGTGTGTTATGGTGCTGGGATGAAGGGGCAGTGTGTTGTCTGCACAGCAAAACAATGGGAGGAGCATGTGATGAGCTCTTGTGATGATGCCGCCAGGAAGGCACTGCGATTCACTGGTGTGCCTAGTGCAAAGTTTAAATTCGAAGGGCACTACACGTCGCGTTTTATTTCAAGGGGCACTTCTTCAGCATAGTCCAGGAACGGTTCCAGTCAGCCTTGGGAGCTCCTGGGAACATGAGAGCCGAATAATAGTGCACTTCACATACCGGAGAATTTGTAAAGCGACCGCTCTTATTTCAACAAATGATGACAATGGGAGCACCGACTGTGCTGCCTGAGCTTTTCGTGTCTTTAAGAGAGATACGCACATTTTCTTTATTTGTTCAATTCAAAATGAACAAATAAAGCATGGCAGACAATCTTTCCATGATCGCGAAATCAGCCAATGCTATTTCTGCCTGAAGTGACGTAGCTGGTGCCCCCCAGTGACGTCATTAATTGAAACCAGAGCAGGGAGATTTGTAGCTGTGTTTGATACCAAGCTGCAAATTTTCTGGTGTGTGCAGTACAACAATGTTTCACTCGCATGGACTGATCGACACTGTTTTCAGTGTTCAAGAAGTGTTGCTGGAACCCTTTAATGACATGCTCACATGATAAAATTGGTATTAAAGTAATACTCAAAAAACAAGTGAAACAACATAGCATACATTACTGCAATAAAGCAAGTTGCTTCTGTGTCACCTGATCTTGCCACAGATCAGTGTCCTGGTTCAGCTGTACAACTTAAGGCATACAGGTGGTCCTCAGCTCATTTCATATGTATGCACACCTGTTTGTTTATCATGGTACTGTCAAGACCACTTACAACAATATTCAAGTGGCACGGAAATTCCACTGTTGGGTTGCAGGAAGAAACCTTTAGGGGAACAATAGCGCTGTTACATGAGAGGGAGTTGGGTGGATGCATCAACGGAAAGTCTGCATATATTTTTATTTATTGTTCCTCAAGGCTTCAGCAACATCAGCTCTGAATGATTGTCAGCAATGTTTTCACACTTCGGCATCATGCTCGTTCTTGTAATTAATGCATAATTGTACATGTAATTTGGAACAAAATGTGCCTTTGCCTCATGACATCTATGGCCCCCTCACTGTACATGTGCTTCACTGCATAACATTGGTGTGTTGCAGTGCTGTTGAATTTCAAACCCCATTCTGTAGTGCGATTTACACTGCAAAAACTAAACCTTTTCATACCTGCCACCCTGAGGACACCAAAAGTGAATTGGAGATTCGCAGAGAGAAGGGAACAAAGGGAGGTGGCTGAGGCAAGAGCGTGAGAGAGATAAAACATTTATTGCAATCATGGAAGACCACTGCATCCTTTGGTAGGCCCCAGCTTTGGGTGAAGTTCTCAGTCTGGAAACCCATGAGCTGCGGAAAAAAAGAAGAAAGAAAAAGAAGGAACTGCTGTGTGTTTTTACTGTTTTGCAAGGTCACAGTGACAACACAACATTCTTTATTATTTGTTGGTAAAGCTTTTAATCATTGGTGATCATACTAATACTTGCAAAAACACCATGCATGTGTGTAATTAATGGTGGTGCAATATGTGCGGTGTCCTATGTAAACCAATGGGCCCTTAATTCACTTTGCAGGCTTTACTGCATGACACTGTCGTATTGCAGCAATGTTAACTGTACAAACCTGGCCCGCGGTCGAGTGACATTGCACGAAATATTTATTGCCATAAAGACACTGTTTTGTGGCCTCTGGAGCCTTGAATGTAAGCAGCATGGTAGCCATGAGCTGCAGTAGCGACACGAAAAGATTACTTGTCTCTGTGCTATCGCTGATTTCCTCAATGAGGCGACAGCTAACATGCCCACTGGTAAATAAAAAAGGCCAAATATGAATTGTAGTAAGCATGCAACAATGAAGGTGTGGACACTTTTCATTATTATAACCAATGTATTGTTAAAACCAGTATTATCGTAAATGGATTATATTATAGTTTTTATTTGTGTGAAGAAACACAGGAGGAGGCAGATCAGGAGGATCAGCATCCCTTGCCTGCCAGGTGGGTTAAAGGGCAACTCCGGCAATTTTTCATTGTCCACAGATCTTGATGAAATTGTCAGTATATATTCTCCTCGGTACTATAATAATATATGCCAAGCCAGGCAATTGTATGTCACTTAGTTTTCTTGGAAATTAATTTTATAATTTTTTTAGCAGATTCACACGCGCCTACCTGAGCAGGCAGGCTGTCAAAAGCAGAGCGGTGATACTTCAGTGCTCAAAGAGTCACTGTCAAGTTCAGAAAAGCTGGCATCATTCAATACATCGTCGGATGACCTTGCCACTGTAAATTTTTCTGGCACCAGCTCCATATTCTGATGGTGGGGAGACTGTGACGTCATCACATACGCTCAACCAAGCGTATAGCAGTTTTGGGTTTGGTTTGAATACACTGTTCAGTCAACTATTTAAAATTATTGGTGTGTTTCTGAGCAAATTGAACCATTCTGGCTGATACTGGACTATCAGTACCATTAGAATATATCCATGTCAGAACATGGTGAGCATAATGCTGGAGTTCCTCTTTAAACTAGCATCCCTTCACTTGTGTTAGCGAGGAGAGCTGTGGTCAACGCTTCCAGTGTCTTGATATTTTGCTCCGTAAACACATATTTAAAGGTAGGAATGTCGCTAAACTTCACTTGCGATGTGTCCGGTGTGAAGATATGCACACTCCCGCTTGTTCTGTAGGAATAACGATACAGGGTAACCTTGTCATAACAGATCTGCTTGCAGTAGAGATTTGGATATAGGATACCAAATCTTGATGTTATGCTGATCTTCCTATCTCTTTCACTGATCGAGCTTCTTTTACAGTGGATTCTGATACAACATACATTTCGATATAAGGGGCTAAATTATATAAGGCCAGCAAACTGGTCAGTAGTCCTTTACAGCAGACTTCTGTACCATGGACCATCCCAATTTCATGAGCTTCCAACTTCAAACATTGCTTGGCATACTTTTGGGGCAGGGACAGCACCAGAAAGATGAACACAGCAGGATACTATGGCAGCAGGGGAAGGGAACAGCCTTGTGATGATGGAGACACGCAGCCTCTTAGCCTCTTTAGCTCTCCAATGTACAGTGCACTCGAAGATCACAAGCTTCATTCAGAAGATATAAAGAGGAATGAATCCATGACCATGTCGGTGACTTATAATTCACTCCAGTTATAGCCGGCCCACTATTTCATCACCATCATCATCAGCCCATCGTCAGCCCGTTGGGAGAGGTCTTCGTCCACTGCAGGACGAAGGCCTCTCCCAACGATTTCTAATTTGCCCTATCCCGAGCGAGTTGGTTCCACTTTATGCCTGTGAATTTCTTGACCTCATCACTCCATCTAACCTTCTTCCTGCCTTTGTTGCATTTTTCTTCTCTTGATATCCATTCCAGCGCTCTTACTCTCCATCTGTTATCTGTCCTCCGTATGGTATGCCCTGCCCCGGTAAACTTTTTTCTTTTAATTGATATAAGAATATCAGCTACCCCTGTCTGTTCTCTGATCCACTTGTTTTTTTATCTCTTCGCATTGCACGCTGCATTCTCCTTAATTTCATCTCTATATTTTTAGTTAACCTCCACTTTGCTGCACCATACATTAGTACTTGGAGAATGCAGTGATTAAACACTTTTTGCATTAGTGACTGGCAAGTTTCCAGTCATGATCTGGGAATGTCTCCTGAACGTGCTCCATCTCATTCTTATTCTACGGAGGAATTCCTTTTCATGGGTAAGCATCCCTGTCCCAGATATATGTATTCATCCACACATTATAAGGTTTCATTGTTCATTTTAATTTCCTATTCCTTAGCTAGACTGCTGAGCATAATTTTGGTCTTTTTCGTATTCATTTTTAGTCCTAATTTGAGACTTTCCCGGTTTAGGTCCTCAGTCGTGTTTTGTAGTTGTAATTCGTCACCCTCAATGCTAAAAAGCACAATGTCGTCTGCAAACCTTAAATTGTTAGGATATTCTCCATTTATTCTAATTCCGTTTTCTTCCCTGTCTGCTCTGAACTGTACAGCTCTCATACAGGCCATGCAACCTTAGTAGAAATCAAATCAGATGAGGACAATGAAGTTCCATGGATAACCACTGACGAAGTCAGAAAAGCAGTCAAAGGCATGTCCTGCAGTAACGCAGCAGGTGAACACGGCATAGCAGTCGATTTGATCAAAGATGGAGGAGACATTATATTTTAAAAACTTGTCGCTCTTCACGAAATGTATCAAGACATCTAGTGTATCACTCAGGTGGAAAAGCGCTAATATAATCCTAATACACAAGAAAGGTGACATAATGAAGTTAAAGAATTACAGAAGAGTTAGCCTACTCCCAGTAATATATGAGCTATTTGCAAAAATAATTTCTGCTAGGATAAGAGAAACACCTTACTTCAACCAATCAAGAGAACAAGCTGGTTTTAGTAAAGGTTACTCAACAATGGACCACACCTGTGCTATCAACCTAATAATTGCAAAGTTAGCTGAATATAACAAAGCTCATTATGTGGCCTTTATAGACTACGAGAAAGCATTTGATTTCATAGAAATACAAGCAGATCTAGAAGCTTTGCATCGACGAGGTGTACCCGATGTGTACGTGCAAACTAGAACTGTGCGAATAGCAAAATTTTTAGTGCGAAGCGAATTCAAATATTTATGTTCAAGTGCGAATTGAGTCAAATATTTTTTGAGTAATTTTTGCATATTTTTCAATGATACCATGTCAGTTTATGGAGAATTGTGTTGCTAAACATGGACAAAAATTTATTGCATGACCAACATACTCTCACAGTGTCATCCGAAAGTATCAAAGAATAGTCTGAGAACTGGGCAACAGAAACCCAACTTCGCCGCAGTACACTGGTGAGTGTTACTTCGCTGCAGTATGGGAGGGTTAACTTCACTGCAGTACACAGGCTTTTAATTTCGCCCCAGTACATGGGCGTTAGCTTTGCCACAGTAAATGAGTGTTAACTTCGCCGCACTACACGAGCGGTAGTGTTGCCGCGATACATGGTTGTTATGCGGCGAAGCGTACCACACGAGAGAACAGGCCACTTGTCACAAGACTTAGCATATTTTTTCCCCTTAATTACAGACTTCGAGTAGTTTGAATAATAAATGTTCAGTGCGAATCGAATGGAATTGCGAACGTTATTTGAAAATTATTCGAAATTTGGAATATTTTCACACCCTGAGTGCAAACCATGAGTAACATCTACAGATATTGCACAGCCACACTACTCATACATGAAAAGAGCAGAAAAATTCCAATCAAGAGAGGAGTCAGACAAGGAGATACAATCTCCCCGATGTTATTCACTGCATGCCTAGAAGAAGTGCTCAAACGTCCACTATTTAGTGTTCACATAAAAGTCTGTTGCAACAGTGTCTATATTCAAATACTTCTTTTACAACACCAGTATCTTCTTGACTCCCAAGGTCTGTTTTAATGAGGTTATACTCTACATAAAAAAGAGTAAGTTAGAAGAGAAACTGAAAAGTAGGCTTTCACAAATGCTGCATTTCCCATGCGTATAAAGAGATTCATGAATGCAGGTTAAAGGTAGCAGGGAGCAATCGGCGCACGGGCGCACTAGACTTGTGCAGCAACCTTAACTACTGATCCTGGAGGCCTTGTATCTCTGCTTATCGACAGATCCAACAGATATCTGCTGCAACAGATGGTGCGGCAGCAGAGTGATGTGCTCTAGCATTGCAGGTAGTCATCGCACGCTGGCCTGCCACACTTTGGCATGAGACAACACACTGCCCTTTTCAAGTGTTCTGCATACACTGTGGGAATTGTCCAGGCATCTTTAGTTCGTTTGTTTTATTTGAAACAGTGTTTTTCCTGTTGTAAATTGTGAAACAGATGCTTTGAGGTTTCTGGAAATGTGATGATTTAAAACCCTGTATTGATTGCGATTTTTGCCATTCATCTGCCTTTCTTTAAACTACTGTTGTCGTCCAAGATGTGTTAAATCACTAGCCTGTTCGGCTTTTCACGTTGCGAAAGCGAAGCAGTTTCACTTTGGAAAATGTTTCATTGGATGTTCTTGTCTTCAAGCAACACATGATGAAATCTAAGTTTCACAGTATTGCTCTTGGTGTGTTTTCTTCAGAATGTGTTTGTTATTATTATACATTTTTTTTTAGAATTTGACAAGACCAAGAAAGTAAGCAATGTCTATGTCGAGGAGCAGCTCCGATCAGTCTTATTTTCTTTTTGCAGCTGTACCATATGCAGTAGACATTATTTTGTTATGTGAGAAAATGCTCATTATTTTAGTGAGCTGCGTGAAGGTAAATGGGCACAGTCCCATGTGCAAAATGTGTTTTTGAACATTGTGAATATGGTTGGTGACTGAAATCACCTGCCGCACACCCAAAAATGGGGTCTGTGCTCTAGGATTTCACTTTTTCAGTCTTCAAGAACATTGTTTTATATTCTTGCACGAGCACTGTTCAAATTCTGTCGCTGTCATTTCAAAAGCGACACTTTCTTAGCTGAACACAGCCCTTGGGTCTGGCAGCTGCAAGGTGCAGCACTCCTCACGGCACTTTGATAAGTAGTACAATCTCGTAACATTCTGTTAGTTTGTGTTCTTGTCAGCATTTTGTATGGCACCATTCTCTGTTGTTCCCGCATACATGCGTGCTAGACAGTGCAGCACATTTAGTCCTATATAACGGCTAGATTTCAGACCAAAGTGGACGAAAAGAGGTTGCATGCTTTATCAAGTCAGTTTTCACTTGCAGAACTCATTAGAATTGGGCCTTTGTGCTGACCAGGTTGGGCTAAAACAGTTTGCGTTGCCTGTCACTGAAATGAATGTTCCGTGATGGGAAAGGGTGTGGACTTTTCATGGCTTAATAGTGCAGAAATATTCCTCTTCATCTCAGATTATTGTGGCAGTTCATGAGGATTGATCCTTGGCTTTTAAAGGGCCAGTAAAGAGTGCCTGACATTTTCTTTTATGCTTTCCAAATGAGCTTGCACATAAGTAGAGAAAGCCGTCACAACACTGAAACTAAGAGAATGTGGTGTCATGATCTCCCATTTTCCCCCCCTTTTTTTTTCATATTTTTGCCGCATTGCTTCCCCCAAATTTCCGGGAACGTGCCATGTTAAGTCCTTGGCTTTCTTAGGACCTGATCTATACTTTTTTTTAACTGATAAAAAATTATGCAGGTCCTAGGAGGATGCTGGAAAAAATGTACGACATCATGCATACTAGTACGGGAAACTGTGAATGATGTCTCTTTGCACACTTTGTAGCTTGCCATACATCTCCTCCTTGCGAGAGTGGCACCTGTGGTAAGGTGAAAAGGTCGTTTACTAATAACAAAAACAGTTCTTTTTCTCTCGAGTGTCTCCTCACTAGGCCTCCTTGACAATCGTGATTGCACACTGGAGGTTGTAATGCAGCTGTATGGAGAATGCCTTGCACGGATAGTTTTTCGGAGCTGTTCACATTTGAAAAGGTAGATGGAATTGAACTGTTGTGTTAACATTCGTGTAGGAGCTGAGCTTCAGTACGAAATGAGGCGCGCTCACTCTTTTGCATTGGCTAGCATCTGCAAATGGCATATGTCTCTGCATTCTCCCAAGTGCTGTAGGTGAGGGAGACATTCCACGTTGACGTGACTAGCTCTGCCTTCACTTATTATTATTTTTATTCCTTTGATTTGCAATTCATTTCACGGTGCATTTCAGGAGGTGCAGTTCACGCTGTGGTATTGATTTTTATTACGAAATGGCACCATGTGCAAACAGTAAGTCATAATATTATGGCAGTACAAGGTAACGAAATCAAAGTTCAGTTATTTATTTATTTTTTATGTCTTCTTATGTTCCTCATTAAATTAGTGGCCTGAAACCAAAACACTTCTCCAAGCAGCCATTAGGATATCACCATCTTTTCTTTTTCAATGAAGAGCTTTGTTTTTCAGCCTCTCTGCCTCTTGCTTACCATAGTTGCTGCTACTGCTGTATAATTGAATAGGTCAATCTTAAAAGGAGGATTAAGTAAGGCTGGTGGAGATCCATGCCATCATACCTAACTTCCGTTACACTACTTCTGGTCGATCAAGCAAAATTCTTGGTGTGCACTTCCAGACTTCTGTTCTCTTCCTGTCTCTACATCCAGCCTGCAGGTAACTTCATTCTGATCTTCACTTCTGGTTATAGCTTTGCTATGGAGGGCCTTTGAGATAAGTTCAGTCAGAGACTATCGACGTCATGGACATCGTAATCTGTTAAAGGAAGTGGTCAGAACAGGTGCCGGAAGGCACATTGTGTCATGTACATTTGAGTGTTGGTTGAAAGCTAAAGATGCAGAGTAGCTTCACTGTAGGATGTAGACTCCAACAGGGTGTCTTGGCTCTGCTTCATTTTTCTTCTTCACTTAAAGGGGTTCTGAAATGTTTTCTGAACATTTCGTACTAAGTGCGTATTCGGGATCCTGACCCTTCAGTCAACAATATGCATTGTTCCATTGCATCACGGGTTGATTTAGAGCAACAAAAAAACGCAGTTTCGGCTTAACTGTGTGCGTTCCTGTCAACTCTGCAGTTGGCATCATGTTAGTACCACCAGACCTCCAAGATTGGCGAGCCCTCGGAGGCCACGAGAAAACAAACCGTGCTGCAGCTTTGCTTCCGAATGGCGGCACCACACGGTTTCTAAGTATTTCCTTTCTTTCTAGCTTTCAAGTAAGTCTATTCCTTTAGAGTAAACGCGTGTTCACTGTACCTTTCCACTTAAAAATATCTTACTGCAACGTCACCGAATAGTACCATGCTGGCCAGTAGTGTCGCATGGTCGTTTCGGGAGCGAAGAACGCTGGGGTTTCAAACGGACGTTATTAAATGTGCACTGAATATTTTGGCTAAATATTTCGGAATCGGCTTGTCGAATGCATATTGAAGCAGTGAAAATTACAATCGGGCATCTACATATTCTTTTCACGGCCCCTTTAAATGGGCTTTGTAGCACTTTTCCAAGTAATCCTTGAGCGACATGACTTAATAGGCGTATTGCCTCACGAATCGCATGCTGCAAAAGCTTACGTGGTGAGAGCCACTGTAACAGGTGAGGCAAGGAAGACAGAGAGAGAGAAAGTCATAAGTGAAAGGCAGGGGCATAAACTACAGTTGTCCAGTTGGCTTCATAATGAGGCACACACAATTACAGACACGAGAGAAGTAGAAAACACAAATGCGGCGTTTCCATGCCTTGCCTCATTTTGTTATGAATCCACACCAACTAGCTTGGTTTTCAGTCATTCCCTGTTGGCATTCCTGTACTGGAAAAAGGTTACTGAGAGATGAGAAAGATGTGTCTCTGGGTATACAGACAGCACATGTCTTTGTGAATGAAAGAGGGGGGCGGGGGGAATTGCTCGAACCAAAGTTCTTGTTTTATGAGAAAGTTCTGACACGAAAGCAACCTCATTACTTCATCCATTGATTCGCTATAAATCTGTATTCATAGCACTGCTTCAGCGGGGAGATGCTATTTCTTGCTTGCCTAATGATGAGTGATAATCAACTGCAATTCATATTCAGGTTTGACTATGTTGCGCTTTGTCTGACATATTCTTTCCCTATTTTTATTCCTTTGCTCCTGGTGTGGTTTATGAGCTATCAGTCACAGCATCAACTGAGGAGTCAGACAGAAAGTTGCAGGGCACGATTCTGCGGGAAACTGGCTGTGTTTCACAAAGTTGCCATATGTTTATACTTTCTCTAGCTTTTTCTTTCTCGTTCTGTGTAGTGTGTCAGCTGCAGTCCAAGGAAATTATGGCATTGTCGTTTTGTTATTTATCAGCATGAAGTATGCAGAAAGCATTGAAACATTGGATTCCCTGTACTAAGAGCGTGGCAGGTGCACATCAAGTCTTGGCCAGTTTCAGTCTTGGACTGTTTGATTCCAGTTGAGTTGTAAGTGTCAATTTCATAGGTCAATGGGCAACCCTGTGCTAAACGAAAAAGGTTTTTTTACTACAACTCATATTTGGCTTCTTCTCTGCATTTTCTGGCGACCTGCTAAGCTCAGAGAAGTAAGGCCACATGTGAATAAGCAGGTAAAATGGTCACTTGCGCTGTTTGTGCAATTTGTCGAGCTAGCTTTTTTCACCATCCAGAGAGAAGGCATTCATTTAGTCTTGACTCGAATGTATGGACATAGACCATTAGGTACTGTGCCTTATAAAGTTCAAAGCGATAAAATATGAAATTAACATAATGCTGATTATGATAAATAATTGAGTTAATTAAGCAAAATGTAAATTTTGGTTGCAAAGTGTGCTCACAGACTTTCTCCTTTTCAAAAACAAAGCAAAATGTAAATTTTGATTGCAAAGTGTGCTCACAGACTTTCTCATTTTCAAAAACACCTTGACC